>QXEO01002105.1:1200000-1800000 GCA_007115705.1 Dactylis glomerata | reverse complement strand
TTCTGCGTGGTGTAACATTGACGCTATGAACGCTAATTGGAACTGTCGTTGTTAGGATATCATGCATTCTGTGCCAGCCCGTCTGCTACTACTAGAGCTGCTTGACTCTTGATGTTCATAATCGTTTGTCTGTTGGAGGAGTTTAGCCGGATCATTTGGCGTGGTGTAGCATTGACCCTATGTATGCCGCCAATTGGAGATTGTGAACTGCCCTTGCTAGGATATTATGCATTCTGTGCCAGGCTATGTTACTATGAGTAACGACTAGTTTATTGATTATGTATGCTGGTTGGTTAATCCCCTCTGGTTTCAAGTACCAGTAGGATATTACCCTTTGCTTCTACTGTTTGCTTCACTTTCTGCCTTTCTACACCTCCAAATTCAACCATCAGCGCGCCCTGGGCAGCGGCCGGTTAGTGCTCTGTCTTTACCCCTTGATGAACACTAATTCCTAGTAGAAGCAAAGACGAGCAGGACTCTGAATTCTTACAGGAACTGTCATCCAATCACCAGTAAGTGCGGATGAGTAAGAGTGAGACCTCAGCTGGCGATCAATAAATATAACCGAGTTCGTCTTGAGACACAGGCGCTGCTCCCATGGAGACTTGCGGCTTGAGACTGCAAATTTTGTGAGGACATTATACATGGGTACAAATGATTCAGTCGTACCACAACAGAAGTACAGAGGAAGGCGATGACAAATGTTCGGTTGTACATGGGAATATTTTCTTTGATTATTTTTTTACATTTTGAAAATTATTTTTTATGCATTTTTTATAATAGATTCATATGCACCCGAGAGCCAAAACAGTCTGTGCTGAAAGGTTAAAACAACATCCGGCTAAACTCATTGGTGGTATAATTGTGCGCCATGATGCCTCCAACGAAAATGTACAGAATAGAATACAACGTTGGATCCCACTCTTAAAGTGGATGTAGGATACCAGAAGCATTTATGCATCGGATCAAAATTGAATTTGTGTTATTATTAGGCATATATAAATACTTTCTCCGTGCCAAAATGTAAGGCGTCTAAGCATTAGTTAAAATTAATATTTTCTAAATTTGACCAAGTGTGTATATAAAAATATGGACAATAACAATACTGAATCAATATCAATAGATTCATCGTGAAGTATATTTTCTTAATGCATCCATTGAATATTGTAAATTAAGATGATTTTTCCTCAATATTTGGTCAAGTTAGTTTTGACTAATCCTTAGATGCCTTACATTTTGGAACTGAGGGAGTATTGATTAGGTATAAATATAGATGCAGAAAACTTACAAGAATAAAAAAATATAGATATGCAATTAGTACCTCTCAAAACATCCGCCGGCACGACAAGGCATTAGCTGGGGCAGGTCCACCTCAGCTGTAGCCACAGTTCAAGGCAAGGGCCACAGTGGCGGAGCCACCTCCCGACGACCCCGGGCAGCTGCCCGGGCTGGACAGATGATCATCCACTAAAAAACTGAGCTAGCTCAAAGATTTACTCCCTGTTTGCTTGAGCCAAGGCTTACCAATGCGCTTAGCAGCAAGGCTCTGCCCCGGCTCCCGTGAGTGGCTAGCTCCCGTCACTGAAGGGCCATGAAACCAGTGGTCACAAGGGAGATATCGCTTTCCATGCATGGAACTATGGAAGCGAACCTGGAGGTAGAAGAATAAGGCTCCATTCCTGCCCAAGCATCAAAAAATGATATAGGATTACAATTTTCTTATTTCCCTACATGGCACTATGATAAAATGAAAGGCTCAATCGGTCAATCTTATCGTGGGTGTAGGATACTGGGAGCATTTGTGTTCGGGGGTCAGGATCAATTTTTTGTTATTATTAGGTAATGTAGATATATTGATTACATATAAATATAAATAAATAAAACTTACAATAATAAATACATGTCAAATACCTACCGGAACATCAACGCGACAGACGGGGCAAGTCCGCCTCACCTGCAGCCACAGTTCAAAGGCAAGGGCCATGAAACCAATGGCCACATGGGAGACGGAGCAGAACGGCACCGCCACATGCCTCGCCGCCCTTCATGCCTAGAAGCGGATGTGGAGGTAGAAGAACAGAGTGAGAGTGCCGAGGGTGCCCACGATCTCCACCGGGAAAATTGGCCCCATTCCTGCCCAAGTATCAAAAATAGTATAAGATTAGTATTTTCTTATCTCCCATGATACTATGATAAAATGAAAGATTGGGAGGCAAATGACTACATTTTCCTATGTAAGCCTCAAATTATTTTTACTTCAGGCCATGCATGTCCTAGTGTGTGATCCATCCAACACTGGGGATCTATGTATGGAAGGACATGCGTGTCTAGTGTGTGATCCATCCAAGACTGCTATTTTACTGTACAATAAGTTCTTCTTCACACAGAGGCGCTCCTCCCATATGAAGACCTATATTGAACAGCTAGCTGCCAAAGTGTGCAAGGAGAAGGCTTACAAGCAGTGGCGGATCCACATGTATGCAAGGGGGTGCACAGGACACCGGTAAAAAACTGATTTCTTTGTATAAAAGTAAATTTTCACCTCATATGCACCCTTAAAAAGATGAAAATTTTCTGATTTGGCACCCGTATACACCTGGTGTCGCATGCTGTAGCTCCGCCACTGCTTACAAGTTGTACACAATATTTGGATTGGATTAGATTGAAGAAAAAAGGCTTACAAGTTGTACACAAGGGGTACAAGAAGTATAGAGAAGAGAGCAGGCGCAGCCCATCCCGTGAAGACCTATAGGCTCTAGCTCAGCTAGGTTAATGATACTACATATTTTGTGAGGGCAAATAATTACAACACTGAACAGCAACCTAATGATTCAGTTTTTTTTGGATCGGTGGGACCAAAGTGACAAGTCCACAATAATGTGGGAGATAGTAGTCGATTTCGGTTGGTCAATATGCATGGAGACGTCGGCGACATTTAGGTGCATCCCAAATTGTCCAAAGAATAGACATGAGAATCAAAATATTCTCAGAGGTAATAATACAAAACAACAACTTCACGAGCACCTATTGCACAAGCCACAATTTTTGGGATTGTTTTCAGAAAACCACAAATTCAGAGCTAATTATGAACACAAAACCCAAATATTCTGGTGTTCTCCTTTTAACACTAAAACTGACCGTATGACTCAGGTGCGCCATAATATTTTGACGAGTTGTTGTTGGATCTTTGGGTTTTTCTTCTAATTGATTGACCGCTACTCTGGATCAGAATATGTACATGTTGGCACTGCTGTGGTCGCATCTGAGTGCACTTTTCCATCGTTGTCTCAGCTCTCGCAGCGTCTCCATCGACATCACAAGTATGCATGGTGCTGCCATCGCTGCCCTCGCCTCTAAGCAATGGTTTTGAGAGAGTGGCTACCTTTTTACGACATCACTCCGAATACAACCTTAGCTTTAGACTTCCTACGGTTATGGGTAATGACTTTAAACATAGCCAACTCCGAAGGTGTGAACGATTCACTGTCCTATGGTTAACCGACGATTACTAGCGATTCCTGTTTTTCATGTAGGCGAGTTCAATCCAAACTGAGAACAGGTTTTTGAATTTTGCTCACGACCCTTTGTCCCGTCCATTGTAGATTGTAGCACGTGTGTTAGATGTCTGAGAATTCCGTCACCATGGTGAGGGAAAAATTCTTGTGTACTTTGATATCAGTGTTTCGATTCTTTTATTTCTAAAAACAAATGCAGATTATGTTATTTTATAGTTTTTCTTAGACTACTATTATCTGTTATAATACAAATATTAAAATATTAAGACAGATAATAGTGGTCGGAGAAAGTATAAATTCTGCATTTGGAAATATTTTCTTTGATATGATATTGTTCCATGAGGCACCAAACAAAGTCCAAATGTAACTTGTTGAGCCCCTGACTGCGGCACGAGCCCTTCGTCTCGGCCATCCCCCGAATCCAATCAATCACCCACCAAAAACCACACAGATCCACCACCCCCTCTCCCACGGAGCTCCGATCCCATGATGGCTTCCTCCCCGTCGACGGCGCCGTCGCTGGTGGACACCCTCTTCCAGCTCTCCCTCGACGACCTCGTCAAGTCCCTCCGCGCCGACCAGTCCGCCGCCGGCGAGTCCTCCGCCGTCGCCCGCGCGCTCTCCGCGATCCACCGCGAGATCCGCGCCCCGGACGCGGCGACCAAGGCCGTCGCGCTCCAGAAGCTCACCTACCTCTCCTCCCTCCACTTCGCGCCCGTCGCCGCCCACCCGCTCGCCTTCGCCGCCATCGAGCTCCTCGCCTCGCCGCACCTCCCGCACAAGCGCATCGCCTACCTCGCCGCCTCGCTCTCGCTCCACCCGGCCTCGCTCTCCCTCCTCCCTCTCGCCACCCATCAGCTCCACAAGGACCTCTCCCCTTCCACCGCCGCCGCCGCCTCCCACCACGTGTGCGCCCTCGCGCTGCAGCTCCTCGCCTCCCCCGCCGCGGCCGCCGCGCCCGACCTCGCCGTCCACCTCGCGCACGACCTGGTGCCCCACCTCTCCCGCGGCAGCCCTCGCGCTATCGCGGCCGCCGCGCGCGTCATAGCCGCCTCCCCGTCCGCGGGCGTGCCGGTCCTCTTCAAGCCGCTGGCCGCATGCCTCGCTTCGCCGGACCCGCGGACGTCTACCGCAGCCGCATCTGCCTTCTGCGAGCTGTCGGCGCCGCCAGCCGACGCGGCCCCATTCCTGCCTCTCGCGCCTGACCTCTACAACCTGCTAACTACTTCCCGCTCCAACTGGGCGCTCATCAAGGTGCTCAAGATCTTCGCTAGGCTGGCTCCTCTCGAGTCGCGCCTAGCCGCGCGAATTGTGGACCCAGTCTGCCAGCTCCTCGCCCGTTCTTCAGCCATGTCCCTCACATTCGAGTGCGTCCGCACCGTGCTAACTGCCCTACCGGCGCACGATGCCGCCGTGAGCCTCGCCATTGGGAAAGTTAAGGAGTTCCTTGCTGCCTCTGATGATCCCAACCTGCGGTATCTTGGTCTCTTGGCGCTTGGTCTGCTGGGCCCGGCGTATGCATCGACTGTCAGTGAGAGCCGTGATGTGATTGCCCTGTCACTGGGTGATGCTGACTTGAACATCCGAAGGGAGGCACTGCACCTTATGATGGGGATGCTTGATGACAACAATGTCATGGATATTGCTGGCATGCTGGTCAGTCATGCCGCGCGGTCAGACCCAGAGTTTGCAAATGACACCCTTGGGGCTGTCCTGGCAGCATGTGGGCGCAATGTGTATGAACTGGTCTCAGATTTCGATTGGTATGTCTCGCTACTTGCAGATATGGCAAGGAGCCTGCACTGTCTGCAGGGAGATGAGATTGGTCGCCAGCTTGTTGATGTGGGACTTAGGGTGCATGATGCACGTCCAGAGCTTGTCCAGTCAGCTCGATCTCTCTTAATTGACCCAGCTTTGCTTGGCAACAACCTCCTTTTCCCTGTTCTTTCTGCTGCAGCATTCGTCTCTGGTGAGTATATAGATTGCAGCAAGGATCCTGTTGAGCTCGTTGAGGCGCTATTGCAGCCAAGGACTAGCCTCCTGCCAATGTCAGTCAGAGCCGTCTACATCCAGGCAGTACTTAAAGTGATCACGTTTTGTTGCAATTTGTATGTCGAGAGATTGAATGATTCAAACAAGGAACTGGATCTTGTGTTTGATGAGTTAGCTGTTGATCAAACTGTTAACAGGGGAAGTGAAGCTGAAATTAGACCCGCTGAGGAACAAATTGTTATGCCAAGCACAACGGAAAAGGACCCTTCTTCGCACAAATCAATAGTTTACATGATTAACTTGATTGAAATGACAGTCAGGCCACTTGTTCAGTGCAAGGAAGTTGAGGTCCTCGAGAGGGCGCGCAACCTGATGGGTTTTGTCCATTTGCTACGAGAGATTCAGGAGTTGAAGGAAAGGAAGGTTAGTGACCAGAAGAAGATTAACCGGGTCAAGGAGCTTGTTGAGAGTATGCAAACAGTATTCTCTCAAGAATTAAGCCCTGTTTATGTGAATGCACAGAAGGAAATTTCCCTTCCTGAGGATCTTGTCCTGAATGAAAATCTTGCCGAACTTGCTGACATTGTAAGTGAAGATGACACTCCTCCATCAACTTCAATTTTTTTCTGCTCTCATAGCAATCCTTCTGTAGAGACTAGCAATGAGCCTGCAGTCTCAGTTGGTTCATCTTCTCTTCTTGTTGAGCACCGTAAACGGCACGGGATGTACTATCTCCCAACGGGAAAAGACGAGGGTGATACGAATAATTACCCTCATGCGAATGATCCTCTGCTATCTGCTGATAATGGAAGTACGATGAAGGATAGATCAGAGACTGTCCAGCCTGTATCTTCTGGGAAAAAGTTGAAAGCCATGAAATCCAGACCAAAAGTAGTGAAACTGGATGGTGAAGATTTCCTAAGTGCTATGGTGTCTGGTGTAAATGTTCCAAAGGAAAACTCATTGTCTGGCGCTGTCGGTAGTGTGCTCATGGGTAGAGATGCCAAGTCATTATCTTTGCTGAAGGCTTCAGACAAGTCCTCTGAAAGAATGGGAAACAAAATGGACTCTGGGGAATCTAGTTCGCAATGGACACAGAACATAGATACTGATATTGGAAGCCATCCTACTTTAAGTTCTAGGTCAATCAAGCATCAGGATTATGATAAAGAGAAGAGTACAATCCTTCCTGATAGTGACGGGAAAGAAGCAAGAAAGCATAAAACCTCCGGTAAGAGTGGGCATCGTCAAGGAAGACATAAGCACAGAGAAAGATCTAGTACTCAGCCTGATGTTGCACCTCAAGCTCCTGTAATTCAAGATTTTCTTCTATAGCTCCAGAGATTTCATGTTTTGTACATTATTACTATGAAGAAATACAGTTTGTTGTTTTGTTTAAAAAATAGTTTCTTACAGTGTGGAAAATGGCAAATTCAGAGGAAGAATCAATTAAATATACTGAAGCTTGCGGAAGAACGCAAGGTTAGGCCCTTTGCCGAACTCAAAGCATTCAAAGCAATATATAGTTAACGTTGGTAGGTGCGGGTTTTCTCTTGGTTATACTCCGTGATTTTTGAGTGTGTAATGCTCTTGCTGGTCAGTATCATCCTGATGCAATGAGGGTTTACACATTTCTGGGGTTAGTTTTGGTTCAGTGAAGAGGTTGTAGATTGCAGGATGATAACTGCGCAGTGATTCATCAGTTACGAGATTTGTTACGGCCAACGCCTGTGCGGCAGAGTGTCTTGATTTAATTAATCCTAAATGCTTTGGAATGTGCCTTTTTGTTTCTGGGTTGCTGCGGTGTTAGTACCCGGGGTTTCGCTCCACCATGCAGGTGTTCTTTTAGGGGTAGTTTGTGTCCATTTCTTACATATCGAACAGGTGCTGGACTGCCGGCAGGTTGCAACGCCAAGGCCTGCAACACAATCCTTGCTGCGCCCTGTGCGACCAGGAGCCGGAGATGATGCACCATCTGCTGACTGTGGCGTTGAAAAGACTGCTCGCTCAACGACTGCTGACTGCTCGCTCGCCGCCAAGCAAGCCACTCCCAAGTCCCAAGGCTGACAGCTTGGATGATTTGGAAGCAGCGAAATGCTTGTGTCTTTGACAATGACAGACCCTTAGTCCCCATGCTTCTTGAGAGGATTAGAGCGGAGGCGGCACTCTGGGCTAACACAGGAGCTGCTGGCCTGAGAGTTATCATCCCAGCGACCTGGGGCGTACACTAAATCCTTGTAATGACTGATGTAACTCACCTCTTAAAGGCTTGTACCGTTCTCCTTTTCAATGAAAAGAAAAACAAAGTCTTTGCGTTTTCTCGAGAAAAAAACAACAGATCGTTGCCTGATTGCACTTTGGTATAGTTTCTTTGATTCATTCTGAATATACTGGAAAAAAGGAATGGTTTTATGCTATTATGTATGAATTTTGCGCGGTCAAGTTACGCTTTTCGTGGTTAGGCTAAAATGGTTGGAAGTAGCCCTTGTTCTGGTGTTTGCATTTTGCTTCTGTAACCTTCTCAGTTATAGTCTAGGTACCCTATAGTCTACTATCGCGCCAACTGAAAATTTTAGTCACTTACCTAGTTGGCACTCCAATTTGGGAGATATTTTCTTGGATAAATGTTTTTGAGTTCCAGGCTCCAATCCAAGTCCAAATGAACTTCTTGCTGTTATTTTTGGAAGATTGTCTCTGAAATTTTTCCAGATAGCAGCATTCTAAATATAAGTGGTGCATATCGTTGTATTTTTCGTACTTCTGTTTTCATCCAACATTTTGTTTTCAAATAATACCACAGTACATAATGTTATTGGAAATTTGGTAAGATGCAGGAACTTGTTTTTGTAATTTTTACTTACATGGAGGTGACGGTGGTAGTGTCAAAAACTCAAAATGTAGGGTGCTGCTAGGTTATTCCCCTGTAGTTCACTACATGCACAACTTATCCTAGGCTGCTGTGGTGTGAATACACAGATGAAGTAAATAGAGCATCCAAATATGGCAACACTGGAGCAATAGATGTTGATGAAAATGTGCAGGAGCTTGTTAAGAACACAAGGCCTGGACCTTGGCATATTTTTTCAGTTGGGTTACTGTGTGGAAAATGGCCAAATGCAGAGGAAGAATAAAGAAAATATTCCGAAGCTTGTGGAAGAACACAAGGTTAGGCCATTTATGTAATTTCGTTGAAGTTTGTGAGAAGTAACATTATGTGAGTAATTGTGAGTAATTTATTGCACTTACAGTGCAGAGAGAGAAACAAGCTGCTCTTGTTAAGATTCACATGTTTGAGCAACAACTGAATGCCAAGCCAAAGCTCGAGTTAGAAATAGAGCAGCTGGAGGGACAACTGGCAGTAATGAAGCTTATGCCTGCTGGGCAAGACACTGAAGCAAAGATGAAAATAGTGAACTTACCCAGGGGCTACATGCAAGTACGATGAAATGGATGCCATGGATCACTTGCTCAGACTCGGAAGGAGCTGATAAAGGTCAAGCATCTGTCTAGGAGAATCATGTTATTTGATGCTGCTTATGATTACCTGTATTTTTGCATAACATCTGAACTTCATTCTCCTAATAATCTGTTGCAGGCTCTGCAGTGCTTTGGAAGAACTGGCCAAGCAACTATAGGCATCAAAAGGATAGGTGAGCTTGATATGAAATCACTTGCAAGTGGTTCCAGGAAGAAGTTGTCAAAAGAATACGCAGAAGTTGCTGCAATCATTCTTTACCCTTTTATGGTTATCGTGGAAAGAGATGGCAGAGATCTATTTACTATTTCTGTTACTCATTTCACTTTCTCTAATAGTAGCTTATAATTTTGTGACAGTAGATTCCAGTTTTGCAAACATTTCCATAGCATGTCTTCTTATAAAACTGCGGTGAGGAATAGAAGTGTGTAGTTTTATTTAGTCCCCTAAAAATTTCTTAATTATTATATACGTAACAAAATAGCAGAATATAATATTTTTCCATGGTATGCTGTAAATGTAGCCACCACATGCAGATTTAAAATGAATCAAATAGCAGCTCAGTTTTTTGTAATACAGTTATGCATGCATAGTTCAATTCATTCAAATTCTGTACAATGGTTAATTACTCAATGGATGCTTGATTACTAAATCTGAAAATTTACACATTTATATGTGTATACAAATATACTGAAAATCTGTTGTCACACGAAGAGTTTGGCACCTTGTACTTGTGGAGTGTTCATGTAATGCATAAATTCTTTGTGCTACTTTTGGGAAGCTATGCTATTGAGTCTTAGAGGGCAAAGACCTTATAATAGTACTAGCTGCTCTCGGTTAAATCTAATTGAATACATAGTTGATTAGTCTCCTCCATTCGTTGCTTTTCCCTGAAGCTGATGGTCAGTTCCATACCATTTTTTTACTTGAATTCTTTTACCAGTTATCTTTGCTTTGTCGGGTTTCCAAAAGAGTTAATCTACCGATTCAAAAAGAATCATGTAATAATGTAAGAACTAAAATGACATTGTTGGGTATTGTCCAACTGTGCTACAAGTAAGATCACATTCAAGGTTCAGACACCAGTTTTTAAATCGAAGTTTTGGATGTTTTTTTTTTTGGCACATTCATGAAATGCAGGTTTTGAAGCTGTTTGCATTTTTGGAATGAGAAGTTCATCTAATAGTAGGTGCTGTGGTGTAGGAAATTCGCTGTGAGGACCATGAGAAACCTCAAGCTGTTGCAGGCCTAGTTACTCTCTTCCCCGAACTTATGATAAAGGCTCTGCTTGAAGTTAACGAATACAACCCCAGTGGTCGCTATTCTGTTCCCCAGCGGTGGAAGCGAAACTACAAGCAGAGCAACCCTGAAAGAAGGCATCGGACATGTCATCTAAAAGTTGAAGACGCTCAAGAGGAAGCGTGCGGAAGATGCTGGAAGTACTTAAGTAGACATGATGGTGATACTGGAAGCATGATGTTATTTTGGCACTGATGCCTTAGAGCCGTGTGACTCTTAATGATGATTCGTTAATCAGTAATGTTCCCTGTTATAATCATTTTAGCTGCCGAAGTTCGGCTTGCCTGGTATAGCATTGACATGAATGCTGGTAATTTCAGAATGTCCGGTCGGCTTATGTATTGTCATGGATCAAGGATGCTCTTAACTGAGAATGTGAACTGGCCTTTTTGGTTATCACATTTCTATCGGTGAGTAATGATGCTATGTTGGGCTGAATTGAATTTCCGTTCTAACTAGTACTAGCATGTTCTATGGCAGGTCCTGTGTTATGAACTGCGATTAGTTTCTGAATGTTGAAATTACAAAGTTGGCAGTGTTGGGCATTTGCACCAGCAGCATGGACTTGTACGGGCATGGTGTGCGGTGTCCAGTAATTTGCAACAACCGCAGCACTTTCGCGCACACGCCCACTTGCACGCCACTCGCCGAAGAATCTACTCGTTGAGCTTGCAAAGTTGCAAACTGATGATTATTATTTTTGGATATGAAGGTGGAGTCGCCAGCTGCTTTGAGCTCGCCTGCACGTTCGGATGTGACTTCCTCGCCTATTCTACCACCACCGGCACATAATTCGGAGTTGCATTTGATGGATGATTTAGAGTAATAGCAAGAAGGTGGGTGATTGCTCTTGGTCCGGCGCCCCGAAAAAGATATCACTTAGATGCAAAGACAAGAAGAGAGATGTTATAGAAAAAGGTGTCTGCGGCTGTTTGACAAATGATCTTCGGTCTCTAGGCTCGTCTTTAGAGTTTGAGATTTTAGTGTGCTTGTGGCCTTGTCCATTCTCTTTTGTTGATGTGTTCTCATCGAGGGTTCCTTTCCGTTATTCAAGTACAGTGGTTCTCAGTTTGTTGTGAGAGTTTGTTGCTCGACGTGTGGGGTGTGGGTTTCATATTTTGAGTAGCTTGTCTTTCATGTGTTTGGGTCATTTTTGCTCGGTTTTCTATAAAGTAACCGGCAATTCTCTTCTTAATTAATAGATTAAGATAAAACTATGGCCTTTAAAAAAAAAATTATACAGTAGGTTTGATCCACCGATCTTAGGGCTCCTTTGGAATAGGATTAAAATGTCATGTCTACTTGAATTTTCTTGGAAGAGGTATTCTTTTGATTGTAGCAAAGAAATATTTCATGAGATATGACCTAATATTTTTCTTAATAAATTTTACACAACAAGATTTCTATAGGATTAATTCCTATGGGATATGGTCCTATGAATCAAACAACTTGTATAGAATTTTTTCCATAGAATTCAAATCCTACATAATTCTTATAAAAATCCTATGAATCAAGGAAGTCTTTAAAAAGATTGGAGGATTTTTAATCCTGCTT
This sequence comes from Dactylis glomerata, assembly GCA_007115705.1. Classification (NCBI taxonomy): domain Eukaryota; kingdom Viridiplantae; phylum Streptophyta; class Magnoliopsida; order Poales; family Poaceae; genus Dactylis; species Dactylis glomerata. The sequence continues at coordinate 1,788,165 of QXEO01002105.1, read as the reverse complement.
GCTTGCTTGCTTTGTGTTTACTGTCTAGTGTCTACTCACTCTACGTGCAGCGAGGCCAACTACCGAAGTCGTTGGTCGTTGTCAACAACCTCCTCAAAAGTCAATAAACTGGACACAGCTCCCGCACCAAACTCAATCAACCCCCCTCGCTCCCGCGCCACACGCACGCACGCATCCTCCTCCGGCGATCCACCATGGCACCCACCGTCACCAAGTCGCCCCCGGCCCTGATCCCTCCGGCGGGGCCAACCCCGGGCGGCTCCCTCCCGCTCTCCTCCATCGACAAGACCGCCGCCGTCCGCGTCTCGGTCGACTTCATCCAGGTCTTCCCCGCCGACGCGCCGCGGGACCAGGCCACCTCGGTCGCCACCATGCGGGAGGGCTTCGCCAAGGCGCTCGTGCACTACTACCCCGTCGCCGGCCGCATCGCCGAGCCGGTCCAAGGGGAGCCCGTGGTCGAGTGCACCGGGGAAGGGGTGTGGTTCGTGGAGGCCGACGCCAGCTGCTCCCTCGAGGAGGCGCGCAACCTCGAGCGCCCGCTCTCCATCCCCAAGGAGGAGCTGCTCCCGCGCCCGCCCGCCGAGGTCCGCCTCGAGGACACAGTGCTCCTCGCGCAGGTCAGATTCGCTCACCTGCTGCATTCTCTTGCTCATTGCTCGACACAAGCTTGGAGCGCGATCCTGGCTTGGATCTGAGTCCTGTGGTTTTGGATCTCTGCGGTGAAGTTGGTGGCCACAAACGTCGTTGACTAGGAATGCATCGGGCGATAAATTAACTCAGGAATCACGGGCCATGTAAATCACGGGCCGCACTGCATTTAACCAACAGTCAGCCTAGGGATATTCCAAACGTGCCTTGAGGAAGTACTGGCCATGGAATGCTTGAGCTGATCTAAATCTGCTATCCGTTGAGATCCATCATCCCAGAGATCTCTGGCATGCTTATCTTCGAAGTTGGTAGCATGATTATTGGGGGAGTTAGGTGGGTTGGTCAAGGTTACCGTCCACTGCCAAGCAGTATAGGTTCGTGTTCTGCTATTATTGCTGCCTACCTAATTGACCTGCAGCACATCCAGCTTTCATCAGACATTTTGGTAAACCACTTGACAAATAGAAAAAAATATAAGAGTCTTCTTTAGAATTAGATCAAGCACACCTGCGAATACAAAAATTATTTTACTCTCAACTCTAGACCATCTAATGATTTGATGAAGAGGAAATCTCGGAATATGTAGTCTTCAAGTTTATTCATCGTGAATGCATTTCTACTGTAATGGAATTGTACTGTCTGCCCCATCAGTGCTCTATGAGTACTATAGTGCTTAAGTGTAAATAAAAGGTCTTGTTTTATTTTACTTGACGCACACCTCTATCTAAAATGATTCTCATCAATCAATTTGTTGCCACTGAATTGAAAACTACCTTATCCGAGGAAGAGGAAGAAAATAAGTAATTGTTTGGCAAGAATACTACTTTTTCAGATCACATTGTTTATGTACTTCCCCTTCTGCAGATGTACTGTAATGCTCTAAGTAACTACAATATGTTACATATTGGTCATATGACTAGTTAGTAGACTGAATTTACATGTGTAGTATCTCGACAACTCAAAATTTATATTTTCTCTGTGTTCAGATTACGAAGTTCACCTGTGGCGGATTCGCTGTGGGCATTTGCTTCAGTCACTTGGTGTTTGATGGGCAGGGGGCAGCCCAGTTTCTGAAAGCAGTTGGTGAGATGGCACGAGGGCTCCCTGAGCCATCACTTAAGCCGATCTGGGAGCGTGATGCCATTCCCAACCCTCCTAAGCCACCTCTTGGACCACCACCGTCATTCACAGCGTTCAACTTTGAGAAGCCAGTGGTCGAGATCTCTCTTGACAGCATCAAGCGTGTCAAGGACCAGGTTGCAAGTGAGACCAGTCAGAAATGCTCCACCTTCGATGTGGTCACGGCCATGATCTTCAAATGCCGTGCCATGGCCATTGGATTTGCACCTGATGCTGAGGTTCGCTTGGGTTTCGCGGCTGGTACACGCCACCTGCTGAACGACAAGCTGTCATCGGTGGAAGGCTACTACGGAAACTGTGTGTACCCGGGTGGTCTCACCAAGACCAGTCAGGAGGTCAAGGAAGCCTCGCTAGTTGAGATTGTGACGGCGATCAGGGAGGCCAAGGATGCTCTGTCGACAAGGTTCCTTGACTGGATGAGCGGCGGCGCCAAGGAGAACCACTACAACGTGTCGCTGGACTACGGCACGCTGATCGTCACGGACTGGAGCCACGTTGGGTTCAACGAGGTGGACTATGGGTTCGGCGAGCCAGGCTACGTGTTCACCATGAACGACGACGTGAACATCGTGCCTTCCGTAGTCTACCTGAAGCCTCCCAAGCCGAAGCAGGGCATCAGGCTGGTGCTGCAGTGCGTGGAGGAGCAGCACTCCGCTGTGTTCAGCCAGGAGTTGCAGAAGCTTGCATAGAGCGTACGAATGTGCATGTTTACGTCCATACTTTACAGGTGGGAGTTGGGGTTGGGAATTGTTGTATTTTTTTCTGTGTTGAATTGCTTTTTTGCAGAGTTTGCTTCCAATAAATCAGGGGTTCGTCGTGTCTGTACTCTGTACAATTATCACTAGTGATGATTATCACAATGTTACATTATACTACATGTCTTGATATTGTTGACAGAATAGTAAGTATTTCAGTGGAGAACAAATGATTCCCATCTGTCTCCTGACGTATCATCCTGTGGACCTTTCAGTTTTCCAACTCACATAACATCAGGCTTCAGAAACTTGGAAGACCTGGCAGTGTGGGCTCAAAATAGAACGAAAATGAAATGAGTAAATTCCAAAGCAGAGTTGGATAGCTTATGTCGAATGAGTAATCAGATTCACAAAGTAGTTTTTGTACTGAAGTCGCTGTATTCAGCAAATAAAATCATCAAAGATAAAAGGGAGCAGCTGATATTTCCCCCTCAACAGTGACATTACGTACAGATGCCGCTTTGCCGTCGCCGGGCGACTCCTACCAGCAGATCCCGACGATCGGTAGGATCTGGCTGGGACGTGCATGGGAGAAGATCGAGCTATCGGTGATGCTGTTTCCTGCCACGACCACAATGACCCTGACGGAGATCGGAAGGAGGCGCCGGGGACCTGGTGGCGGAGTCGACGGAGATGGAGGGTAGGAGACGCGGATGCCGGCCCTTGGGAGGGCGAAAATAGACGAATAATCGTTGGCTGCAGCCACGCCGCCCCCCTCCTCATGGTCGCTTGTGCCAACGGATATCGAGATGTGAAGGATGAGACACCGGCGGCCGTCGCAGCCAGCGCAAAGGAAAGACACGACGCCTGGCAATTCGGATCCCGTATATATAGCCCGCGCAGGTCGACTCTGCGTGTACCCGAGTGGTGCGCGATGCAGACCCGTCAGACAGGCAAGCGCAGCCACGACGGTCAGGCAACAATTCTTCAGAGGCGTCGACTTCAGGTGTGGGCCTGTTGCCAGTGACTAGGTGTGTGTGGAGCGTGTCTGGCAAGTGGGCCAGTGTAAGAGGGTGCTGTTATAAACCCAGTCGTGGCCTTCTTTTTTGATAAAGAGTATATATTAGTATCGAGAGAGAATACCAATTACACTCAGTCTCTGCAACGGCGCCATAGCGGCATTACGGGTACATACAATCAAAAGAAAGAAAAATTACAAAAAAAAGTCCCGCTAGAGTGATCCATTCCTTGTAGCAGCAGTACTAACACCACCAAGATAGCACCAGAAATCTAGCTTCTCCAAAAACGACGCCTCCAAGAAGGAAACATTGCACCAGCGCCGTTGTTGCTCGATCATAGATCTTAGGTTTTACCCTAGATAAAGTTATTACTCATAAAATAATGCCTTCAACAAGAACATTGCTAAGAAAAACCAATTAAGGCTAGACCTTAGATTTTCACCCTAAAATGTAATACTTTGAACTTACCCTGTGTTTTCGCCCTCACTTTCCATACCACTGCTCCAAGTCATGAGTCAATTCATCATCGCCACGAAGACACGAACCGCCATTGCTAGGCCTCATATCCCGGCTTCTATGACATTTTCCGCCAGCACCATGGAACGAGAAAGCGTGCCCCATGATATTAACAGCCAGCATAGCTTCAAAGCGCTCCCTCTTAAACCAAACGGTCAAAAAAATGCATGGCTGCGCACGACCAAATCCCACCCGATCCAGCAATCTCCAAGCATGAATCGTCCAGTGTAGTTTGCCGACAGAGCCTTCCGAAACACAACAATAATGAAAATAGAATCATTCTCCGTCTTCCTCCTCGTGTTCTACCCGCTTCCCTTTCTCTTTGCTTTTCTGCTTCATCCCAGATCAGTATCTCTCTTCTATGTCTAGGCGATTATATATCTTCCAGGTGGGATTTTTTTTAAACACGACAAAATACTTGCCATTTCATTGATTAAGAAGGAAATTTTAGAGGTCTTACAAGCCCGACCTTAGCATGAAAGCCAAGGCCTAAAAAAAATAGCCTACTCTCGCGGCATAATATTACTAATCGTTTTCGCTCCCGCAATGCTCCATAAAGCAACTTCTCCTTTGATTTTCTCTAGAAGCATCGCCGCGGTTGAATATGTGTTCCTAAAGACTCTTGCATTTCGCTCCTTCCAAATCTCCCAAGAAACAAGCATAACAAGGGAAGCTAAAGCCTTTCTTGAGGGGCCCTTCTTTTGGATCTCATTGATCCACCAATCCTTGACGGTGCGCCTCACATTCCAAGCATGAGGTTGGATATCTTTGAGACCTAGCCATTCATTAATTAATGACCAAATGCGGGTGGAGAAACGACATTTGAAAAGAAGGTGTGCGGCGGACTCTTGCACTTGGTTGTAAAGCTTGAAGCGGTCACAATTTTGCAATCCTCTACGTTCATAGGTTGAGTTTATTGGCGTATCGCTTCCACAATCTCTCGGTTATCGGTAACATTCACTGTGATGGTAGGCGAGCAACTTTGCTACAAGGCGAATGGTACTTGCCAACCAAAACATGCAAACCAACAGAATTTCAACTAGAGAAAATGTCATCATAGAACCAACAGAGCAGAGTGATGACCCACAAGTATAGGGGGTGTATCGTAGTACTTTTGATAAATAAGAGTGTCGAACCCAACGAGGAGCAGAAGGTGTTGATGAGCGGTTTTGATCAAGGAATCACTGTAAATACTAGCAAACAGGTTTTCAGGGGTATTTGGTAATACGAGTAAATAAAGTGCGAATAAATAAAAGACAGTAGTAACAATTGCAGCAAGTGGCCCAATCATTTCTTCAGCAAAGGACAAGCCGGTTGTGTACTTATAATAACCAAACGTTCTCGAGGACACACGGGAGTTTCTGTCAAGAGCTTTCGCTTCATAGAGCCAATTGTATTTATTGGTTTGATAGGTGTTATGGGGGTGAACCTGTGCTAGCGCACTACCCTTACTAGGATAAATACACACTTGTGATTATACCCCTTGCAAGCATCCGCAAATACAAGAAAGTAATTAAGATAAATCTAACCACAGCCTTAAACTCTAAGATCCTACGCTCCCTGGTGCAATGGTTTTCCAACGGAGGTTTAGGTTTCTGTCACTCCAGCAACCCCACAATCGGTAGCCAAATACACAATGCATCTCACTAGGCCCATAAATGGTGAAGTATCATGTAGTCGACGTTCACATGACACCACTAGTGAAATAGCACCACAACAATATCAAACCATTAAATATTTCTCAACAATAATTCACTACTAACATCTTGACTTCTCCCATGTCCTCAAGAACTAAACGAACTACTCACAAGACATCATATGGATCATGATCAGAGGTGAAATAATAGTAAATAACAATCTGAACATAGACCTTAACTCAACGGTTCCACTCAATAGCATCAACTACAAGAGTAATCAACACCGGGAAAGTTTCCCCTATGAATATAACAAGATCCAACTCAAGATGTTACAGCGGGATGGCATGGTGATGGTGAAGATGAAGGTGCTGGTGATGGAGATGATGATGATGATGATCCCGATGAAGTCCGGTGCGATGGTGATGACGATGGCGACGATCTCCCCTCTCCGGGAAGGAATTTCCCCGGCAGATTTCTGCCTGCCGGAGAGCTTTTCTCTCTGTGGTGTTTTCCGCCCCGCAGAGGCGGCGGTGTCTAACTCTGAGCCCCCCCCTTGACTTAGGTTTTCGGGGACGATGATGTACGCGGAGGGACGAGACCAGAAGTGGGCCAGGGCGGCCTCACGCATGGCTGGCGCGGCCAGGGGGCTGGCCGCGCCACCCTGGCGTGTGGGGCCCCCTGGCTCCTCTCGACTCATCCTTCTGGCTTCCTGAGTCTTCTGGGAAAATATAATTTCTGGGTATTTTTCTGAAATTTTCCTGATCTTCAAAATATGGTCTCTTGATGGTCCTTTTTCCAGCAGAATCCTGACTCCGGCAGCAACTCCTCCGATGATCATCAAACATGTGAAAGCAAAGGAAATAACATAAGTATCATATCTAAATATGAAATATATCAATGAATAACAGTAAATTATGATACAAAATAGTGATGCAAATTGGACGTATCAACCCCCCCAAGCTTAGACCTCGCTTGTCCCCAAGCGAAAACTAAACTCGGTAAACATGACCACAGGTTTATGGAGTGAAGTGTCGATAATTAAAATACGGACAAGAAGCATCATATTTACCAAGGCACAAATTATAATAAACTGCAACTTCCCTTTATAAGATATAGACTTGCAATAGGTAAAAGGGAATCACATGAAAAGATGCACAAGGTAAACTATAATTGGCAATGGCAAACCTTAGTTCTTGATCAAAGAATGGAGAACAAACTATTCTCTCTTTTAAACAGAGCCTTTTAAAACAGAGCTAATATAGCAAAGACTATATGCTCAACAAAGTAAACTTTTGCATTCATAGAAAGCTTTCAAAGATATATTCCTTCAGACAAAAGCATTATACAAAACAAGGAAGATAATAAACATGATTAAACGGATCAACATATGGATGAGTGAAACATACCAACTCAAATGATTGCTTGAGATAGAGGGAAATAGGTTGACTCAACATAAAAGTAAAAGAAAGGCCCTTCGCAGAGGGAAGCAGGGATTAAACATGTGCTAGAGCTTTTCATTTGTAAAACAGAGGTAAAAAGTTATTTTGAGAGGTGGTTGCTTTTGTCAACGACTAGCAACGGAGTTCTTGATATCTTCCATACTAAACAAGTGAGAGCGGTTCCGAGTTGTTTGATTAATTGGCACTTTGGTGCTCTTTTATAGCTTTGCACTCCTCCCCACCTTTTTCCTTTCTCAAACCATGGCTAACCGATTCATCGGGTGCCAACCAACTTTCACATTCCATGGAGGAGTGCTCTTTTCTTTTCTTTTTGAGATTATAATGGTCTGACCAGCTCCCTTGCAAAATTAATGACGAGCAGATGAAGCTGCCTAGTCGAGGGATACTTAATTTAGTATGGAAGATAACAAACCCATCCACTACGTCCTCATGAGCTAAAAACAGTGGCACAAAATGAGAAGTGTTTGAAGGTTTTTGAAAGGTAGCACATGAAAATTTACTTGGAATGGCTTGAAATACCATGCATAGGAATTTATAGTGGACTCTTTGGAAGTGACTTGGCTTTTGGGAATTGGATGCACGAGAAGTATTTCCTCTCAGTACAGGTTTTTGGCTAGCAAGGCTGGGTAGCAAGCATAAGAATTGCATGAAACAAACAAACACACATATAATAAGAACAATCATGCAAACTCCCTTGAAGGTACAACGATTTTAACTTTAAGAATAACAATGCTTATAAGCCAAACATAAGGGAAAACTGAAGTGATGTAACTGCAAGCACTTCTTTATTCTTTTCTACTCAAATCTCAAGGTAAAGTTGCTACTGACCAAGCTAGGTTTGCCAAAACCAACTAAATCTACTCATGCTCCCAATGTGATACCAATACCAATCAACAAGACTAGTCATACAAGAGAGATTGCAAACTAACATAAAGTGTGCGAAAAGTAAACGATAAAACTTCTCATTAATATTTTATTACCGCAACTCACACCAAGGGACACATAGATAACTAACTAAGGAGGATACTTCCAAACTGCAAACTATTCTATACGATAATTTCTCTATTCATGATATGACTCTACTTTGAAAAGTAAATGAGCAAAAGGTAATGATGTGATACCGCGACACTCCCCCAAGCTTGGAACAAGCCAAGGGGATGCCTATACTGATGACGAATTACTCCTTTGGCGGTATTGGAAGCAGCCTTGGATTAATGAAATATTCCTGCATCCTGCGAAGCCTGAGATTCTCTTCTTGAAGCATCTCTACCTCTCTCTTCAAGGCTTGATATTGAGTGCAAAACTCAAAAGTGACCAGCATCCCATGTTCTATCACGGGCATGGAGCTAAGATCCAAAACATGATATGTTGGTCCCTGCAAATCATGAGAAAAGATACGTCTAGCTTTCGTTGGTCCTTCAAAAGCAGGGTTCTTGGGCCTTGCTCTCCCTGAACCTTGCTCTTCCTTCCACTTTTGGCGCTGGTGATCATCTACCCAGGGTCCTTTGCCCTTGTTGTCACTTGAAGAGGCCATGGTTTCCCCAAGATTAAGATCAACTCCTGTCAGAAACAGCTCGAAACAAAACACGATGAGAAAACGATATACAGACCTCGGGGACTCCGGGGGGTTAAATAGGCGAAAATTATACATCAAAACGAAATCACAGGAGGAAACCGGGACGGAAACGAGTTCCGGGGTGTTCTCACACCTAGGTGGCGCGGCCAGGGGTGGGCCCGCGCCACCTGTGTGTGAGACACACACGGACTCTTTTTCCTGCCCGTTTTCATCTCGTGATTTTTCATATTTAGTAAAAACAACAAAAATATTAAAGGAAGAACTTTTCACGAAACTTCTCTGACTAGAACTGTTACCTATTCGAAAACGAACTTTGCAGGTACCTGCAATTTGTCTTGGATGTATTCTTCCGGAGAAACTGTTTCAATAACATCAACATCTTCATTATAAGAATCTCCAGAAATATAATGCTTGAGTCTTTGCCCATTCACCACTTGTGTAGAATCATCTTTCAATGAAGCAATCTTAATAGCACCTCAGCGGTACACTTCCACAATAACATATGGTCCTTCCCATTTCGAAAGTAATTTTCCTGCAAAAAATCTGAGGCGAGACCTATACAATAGAACTTTCTCACCAACATGAAACTCTCTCTTAAGAATTCTCTTATCATGCCATTGCTTGACTTTCTCTTTGAAAAGTCTGGCATTCTCATACGCTTCGTTTCTCCACTCATCTAGAGAACTCAAATCTAACAACCTTTTCTTACCGGCTAGTTTAAAATCTCTGTTAAGCTCTCTCACTGCCCAAAAAGCTTTGTGTTCTAATTCTAAGGGCAAGTGACATGCTTTTCCGTAAACCATCTTATAAGGAGACATACCCATGGGATTCTTATAAGCAGTTCTATAAGCCCATAAAGCATCATTTAACTTACTAGCCCAGTTTTTCCTAGATCTATTGACAGTCTTCTGCAAGATAGACTTGATCTCCCTATTTGAAAGCTCCACCTGCCCACTAGTTTGGGGATGATAAGCAGAAGCAATCCTATGATTGACATCATATTTAGCAAAAGTTTTTCTAAAACCACCGTGAATAAAATGAGAACCTCCGTTAGTCATAAGATATCTAGCCACTCCGAACCTAGGAAAAATAACATCCTTAAGCATTTTCAACGAGGTCTCACCATCGGCGCTCTTTGTAGGTATGGCTTCTACCCATTTAGTAACATAATCAACAGCAACAAGTATATGGGTATAGCCTTTTGAAGGAGGAAAAGGACCCATAAAGTCAAATCCCCAACAATCAAACGGTTTAATAACAAGAGTGTAACTCATAGGCATTTCATTGCGTCTAGAAATATTACCAACTCTTTGACATTCATCGCAAGATAAAACATACCTTCTGGCATCTTTAAAGAGGGTTGGCCAATAAAAACCTGACTGTAGAACCTTTTGTGCGGTTCTGTCTCCAGCATGATGCCCTCCATAGGCACTGCTATGGCATTTCCTTAATATCTCTTGTTGCTCATATTCTGGTACACATCTTCTCATAATACCATCAACTCCTTCTTTATATAGATGTGGGTCATCCCAAAAATAATGCCTCAAATCATAAAAGAATTTTCTTCTTTCCTGAGCTGTAAAGGTTGGAGGCAAATACTTGGAAACAATAAAGTTAGCATAATCAGCATACCAAGGAAGGTCTCGTGAAGTTACATTTATTGCAGCCAACTGTTCGTTTGGAAAACTATCATTAACAGGAATAGGATCAAAAGAAATGTTTTCCAATCTAGACAAATTGTCAGCCACAGGATTTTCAGCACCTTTCCTATCTACGATATGCAAATCAAACTCTTGTAAAAGCAACACCCATCTAATAAGCCTAGGCTTAGCATCCTTCTTAGTCATAAGATATCTAATAGCTGCGTGATTAGTATGAATAGTAACTTTAGAATCAACAATGTAAGATCTAAACTTATCACATGCAAAAACAACAGCAAGAAACTCTTTCTCAGTAGTAGCATAATTCTTTTGAGCAGCATCAAGAGTCTTACTAGCATAATGAATAACATTCAACTTATTATCAACGCGCTGTCCAAGAACAACACCAACAGCAGAATCACTAGCATCACACATAATTTCAAAAGGTAAATTCTAATCAGGTGGTTGAACAATAGGAGCAGTAGTTAAAGCCTTCTTAAGAGTTTCAAAAGCTTCCTTACAATCATCATCAAAGACAAATGGTACATCCTTTTGAAGAAGATTGGTAAGAGGCTTTGAAATCTTAGAGAAATCTTTAATAAACCTCCTATAGAAACCAGCGTGACCAAGAACACTACGAATACCTTTAACATCTCTGGGACAGGGCATTTTCTCAATTGCCTCCACTTTTGCTCTGTCAACTTCAATACCTCTTTCAGAAATTTTATGTCCAAGGACAATTCCTTCATTCACCATAAAGTGGCATTTCTCCCAATTAAGAACAAGGTTAGTTTCTTCGCACCTCTGCAAAACTTTATCAAGGTTGTGCAAACAATTATCAAAAGAAGTTCCATGGACGGATAAATCGTCCATGAAGACCTCCACAATTTCTTCACAAAAGCCATGAAAAATAGCAGACATGCATCTTTGAAAAGTAGCAGGAGCATTGCATAAACCAAATGGCATACGTCTATAAGCATAAGTTCCATAAGGACAAGTAAAAGTGGTTTTCTCCTGATCATCCTTCTTAACAGCAATTTGAGAAAAACCAGAATAACCATCAAGGAAACAAAAATGAGTCTTCTTAGACAACCTTTCTAGCATTTGATCTATAAACGGTAAAGGGTAATGATCTTTCTTAGTAACTTTGTTTACCTTCCTATAATCAATGCACATTCTATAACCAACTACTACCCTTTGAGGAATAAGCTCATTATTTTCATTAGGCACAACAGTCATACCTCCTTTCTTAGGAACACAATGAACAGGACTAACCCATCTACTATCAGCAATAGGATAAATGATACCAGCATCAAGGAGTTTTAATACCTCATTTCTTACCACATCCTTCATCTTGGGAATTAGGCGGCGTTGATGCTCCACGACTGGCTTCGCGTCTTTCTCCATATTAATGGCATGCTGACATAAAGTGGGAGAAATCCCTTTTAAATCATCCAGAGTATATCCCATAGCTCCTCGGTGTTTCCTCAATATCTCCAATAATCTTTCTTCTCCCTTCCCTGAAAGTTTAGAACTAATAATAACAGGATATATTTTCTTATCATTGATATAAGCATATTTAAGATTATCAGGCAAAGGCTTTAATTCAAACACATGATCTTCTTTAGGCGGCAAAGTGGTACCAAGATCCTCCACAGGTAGATTATGTTTGAGTAACGGTGGTTGACGAAGAAGAATATCGTCAATCTCTTCTCTTTCCTTGCTGAAAACATCACTTTCGTGATCTTCCATGAATTGCTGCAAGGCATTATTAGGAGCAAGAGCAATAGAAGCAAGCTGTTCAACTCGAAAATTTTCATTAGGCGTTTCATTTTCATAAGAAGTCTTAGCAAACTTGGAAAATTAAACTCATAAGACTCTCCATTAAACTTAGTAAAAAAAATCTCCTGCTTACAATCTATCACGGCGCCACAAGTGTTCAAAAATGGTCTACCAAAAATAATAGGACAAGTTTTACTAGCCTCCTTACCAAGTACTAGAAAATCAGTGGGGTATTTAGTCTTACCGCATAGAACTTCCACATCTCGAACAATACCAAGAGGCCAAACAGTCTCTCTGTTAGCAAGCTGAACAACCACATCAATATCTTCAAGTTCACAAGCGTCAATCTCGTGCATGATTTCTTTGTAAAGCTCTAAAGGAATAGCACTTGCACTAGCACCAATATCACATAAACCATAATAGCAATGATCTCCAATCCTGACAGAAATAACGGGAATACTTGTTTTCCTATGCTTTTTAGGATGTGAGAGAATGTTAGAAGCATCTTCACAAAAAAGAATATATTCATCCCCTACATCTTTAGTAACAAGATCCTTAAATATAGCTACAGGAGACTTAATAGTAATTTGCTCATCAGGTTCTGCAGCTTTCTTAGTACTTTTATTAGACACACTTACCAAAGTAGAATACTTCTTTACCTTAGCAGGGAAAGGTGTCTTCTCAAAATAAGGTTCAGGCACAATGCTATCAACAGTACAAACTTCAGTAGCTGCAGCAGGTATATTACTAATAGAGTCTTTATAAGGCGCATGATATTTGTTCCAATCTTTCTTTGGAACATCAATATAAGAGGCAAAGGCCTTAAGACAATTAGCAAGTATTTGAGAATCAAGACCATAAGCAGCGCTAACACTATGAAAGTCATCGGTCTCCATAAAAGATTTAATGCATTCATAATCATAGTTTATACCTGACTTCCTACCTTTGTCGTTTTCCCATCCTTCAGCATTCTCTTGTATACGGTCAAGAAGTTTCCACTTAGCATCTTCTTTCATATGAGTAAATGATCCAAAGCAAAAAGCATCCAAATAATCCTTATCAGGAAGAGTAAGCCGCGCATAAAAATTATCAATAACAATATTATTGGGGAGCTCATGAATGGGGCATTTGAGCATTAGTAACTTCAATCTCCCCCACGCTTGGGCAATACTCTCTCCATCATGAGGCCAAAAATTATATATCCGGTTACGGTCTTTATGAATTTCACTTGGAGGATAAAACTTGGAATAAAAGAGAGGTACAATATCCTCTCATGCCATAGATGGACCATCTTGGAGTAGCCGATACCACTCTTCAGCTTTGCCTTTCAATGATAATGAGAATAATTTCTTCTTGACCTGGCTTGGTGAAATACCTGCACATCTGAACAACTCGCATAATTCATGTATAAATAATAAGTGATCACCCGGATGGACAGTTCCATCTCCTGAATAGCAGTTATCCATAATTCGCCCAACAATTTTCATAGGTATTTTAAAAGGATCAATTTCAGCAGGCGGTGGCGGTGGTGGTTCCTCCGCATGTGCAGCAGTAGTAGTAGTAGTAGATGTGTTTCCAAATAGGAAACCAAATGGAGAGTTCTCCATAGCAGAGTAAAATAAAAATAAAAGACAAAATAAAAACAATACTCACAGCGACGGTTACCTTTACCAATTCCACTCTTCAATAGCGCTACACTCCCCGGCAACGGCGCCAGAAAATAGTCTTGATGGCCCACAAGTATAGGGGGTGTATCGTAGTACTTTCGATAAATAAGAATGTCGAACCCAACGAGGAGCAGAAGGTGTTGATGAGCGGTTTTGATCAAGGAATCACTGTAAATACTAGCAAACAGGTTTTCAGGGGTATTTGGTAATACGAGTAAATAAAGTGCGAATAAATAAAAGATAGTAGTAACAATTGCAGCAAGTGGCCCAATCCTTTCTTCGGCAAAGGACAAGTCGGTTGTGAATAACCAAACGTTCTCGAGGACACACGGGAGTTTCTGTCAAGAGCTTTCGCTTCATAGAGCCAATAGTATTTATTGGTTTGATAGGTGTTATGGGGGTGAACCTGTGCTAGCGCACTACCCTTACTAGGATAAATACACACTTGTGATTATACCCCTTGCAAGCATCCGCAAATACAAGAAAGTAATTAAGATAAATCTAACCACAGCCTTAAACTCTAAGATCCTACGCTCCCTGGTGCAATGGTTTTCCAACGGAGGTTTAGGTTTCTGTCACTCCAGCAACCCCACAATCGGTAGCCAAATACACAATGCATCTCACTAGGCCCATAAATGGTGAAGTATCATGTAGTCGACGTTCACATGACACCACTAGTGAAATAGCACCACAACAATATCAAACCATTAAATATTTCTCAACAATAATTCACTACTAACATCTTGACTTCTCCCATGTCCTCAAGAACTAAACGAACTACTCACAAGACATCATATGGATCATGATCAGAGGTGAAATAATAGTAAATAACAATCTGAACATAGACCTTAACTCAACGGTTCCACTCAATAGCATCAACTACAAGAGTAATCAACACCGGGAAAGTTTCCCCTATGAATATAACAAGATCCAACTCAAGATGTTACAGCGGGATGGCGTGGTGATGGTGGAGATGAAGGTGCTGGTGATGGAGATGATGATGATGATGATCCCGATGAAGTCCGGTGTGATAGTGATGACGATGGCGACGATCTCCCCTCTCCGGGAAGGAATTTCCCCGGCAGATTTCTGCCTGCCGGAGAGCTTTTCTCTCTCTGGTGTTTTCCGCCCCGCAGAGGCGGCGGTGTCTAACTCTGAGCCCTCCCCCCCTTGACTTAGGTTTTTGGGGACGATGATGTACGCGGAGGGACGAGACCAGAAGTGGGCCAGGGCGGCCTCACGCAGGGCTGGCCGCGCCACCCTGGCGTGTGGGGCCCCCCTGGCTCCTCTCGACTCATCCTTCTGGCTTCCTGAGTCTTCTGGGAAAATATAATTTCTGGGTATTTTTCTGGAATTTTCCTGATCTTCAAAATATGGTCTCTTGATGGTCCTTTTTCCAGCAGAATCCTGACTCCGGCAGCAACTCCTCCGATGATCATCAAACATGTGAAAGCAAAGGAAATAACATAAGTATCATATCTAAATATGAAATATATCAATGAATAACAGTAAATTATGATATAAAATAGTGATGCAAATTGGACGTATCACAGAGTACTATTACTAGAACTGAAATTAAGCTTTCTATTAGATGGTCCAGTTTTTCACCCCTTGATTAGCTTCAATTCAGGGCAGCAAGTCCAGCTGACTTAACGGTATCGCAGCAGCAAAAAATATGATTCAATAATCAACTGTTAGAATGCTAGATTACAGAAATGACAGTTATACTTGTGTAATCGTGGTTACAGTAAATTGACTCGTCAACTTTATTAAATTCAGTTCAGTGCACAACTTTACATCACATGCAAAGTAGTACAAACTAATACTAATGTCTATAAATCATAGGTAACAACAAGAGTAACACAATGCAAAGAGATCTAGGAGGTGATGACGGGTAAACTTCTGATGAAGCGCACAACTCTACATCACAGGCAAAAGAAAACCGAAAGAAACTAGTAGAACAGTATCTTCTTCTTTTTGAAACGAGTAGAACAGTATCTGATGCATAAGGAACCGGGGAAGGTTTAAATAGTGAAATTTGTGGGTGAAAAAAATACAACTTGCAACACTACAGAAAAGATAAGGCCTGTTCAATGTTTCATAGCAACACTACCTTGGTGAAGCACAACCTGCAACATATCAACCATACTACATACATGAAAATTCCTCCCCAAAAAAAAGATAGCATGAAGCAGTTGACATGTTACTGGTTCAAGAGGAGGCACAACACAATTGGTAGCTATTCAAAGAAGGCAAGAAAAATAGATTCTTCAGAACAAAACAACACGGGACTACTCATAACTGAATTTATCCAGCAATAAACAATTGACAAGTGCATCAAATAATTTTGAGATGGACGAGATGCAACATTGACACCAAATGTCCAAAACTTATACGTAGCTTTGCACATTTTTCATACCCTAAAATCTTTAAAAGCACGACTGCAGGTAGTGACATCAGACTGATATATACTTTCAGCAAGTTAAAATATTGTTCTACACTTTCAGTTCCAAACTTAAACTAATTATTACATCAATCAATTGTGGCGACCAAACTTAAACTTGCATCAAACAATTGTGGCGACCAAACTTAAACTGATAGCTACTTCTGATCATTCGACATATAAACTAGGTAAAATAAATCAAACTATCATCCATAAGGGGAAGCAAAACAATTGTCAACCCAAACTCCTTCTGCACTTGTCGTAGGAATGGATGGTCTAACTTCATTACTTCACCATCGTGCCATCGACAACAGAATATGTACACATTTGCAACTAGAACGGATAAACAGCCGCACCGTGAACTTAACACTAGTCATAATGATCATAATTTACAAGTAAATCGAAGTTCAGAAATAACGGATGCACGGACCGTGTACTGTGTTAGGAATAATCCGGAAATTCCAAGGCAGAGTTGATAGTTCACGTCGAATGAGTAACCTTAGGTTACATCCAGAAGGTATCAAAACAGCCGGGCACGTCGTCGTCGTCGATATCAAAACATACGGGCAACTCGTAGGAGCGAGCAGGGCGGTGAGCCGTGACGGTGAGCTCCCCGTCCTCGCCGTACCTGGCCAGGAACATGGTGAGGCGAAGCACCTGCTTCATGACGTTGGTCTCTAGGTGCTCCACGAGGCAATACTCGCCGCGGTCGCCCATGTACACGAGCTGGACCGCATGGCGCGTCCAGCCGGGCGGGTCCTCCCGGAACAGCTTCTCCTTGCTCACCTTCCACTCCGGCGGCTGGCGACTCGCCTTGGCCGCGGATGTGATGCGGCACGCGCACAGGTGGCCATCCGTGGTTTTGCTGGTTTCCAGCTTCAGATCTTCCAAACCTTGGTCGCCTTCGATGCGGTGGAGGCCGACCCACGCGTCCAGGCCGGCGTCGTAGTGTCCGCGGCCTTTGAACGGCAGCTCCCAGGCGCCCCGGCGCTTCCACTTGTCGCTCGCCGTGCCGTAGGTGAAGGTGCCGGCGTCCACCCGCCCCCCGCCGGCGGAGACGAAGAGGGTGCGCCCGCGGGGGTGGACAGCGTAGGAGCTGATGCTCTGGGCGTCGAACGGGAGCTCGGGAGGGGTGCGGTTCCAGCTCAACGAGAAGCGCGGGGAGTTGGGCAAGGTCCGCCATTTCCACTGCTCGTCAACCCCGGCTGCGGCGCCGGCCCGCAGGCAGTGCAGGCCTCCTGGGAAGAACACTTCGCAGGCGCGGCACTTGAAGGTCTCGTCCGTGTGTGATTCGAACGCGTACAGCCTGTTCCCGATGGCCACGGCCCGATCCCAGCCTGAGCCGTTGGTCAATCCACGCGGAAGAAGGTCTGACGTGGCCAGCTCCGCGGTCTTGGTGTCGTAGATGGCGGTAAGGCCTTCATGGTTTGGTCCGGAGGAGAAACCCGTGCCGATGATGCTGCTGCCCAGGGCAGCAAACTGCATCCAGCTTCCGGTCCCTACGACGGCGGGAGGCTCAGGGAAACGCCGCAGAACGGTCCCCGTGGAACCGCCGTCCGGCTCGTCGTTGTCATCATCATCCATGTCTAGCTTGTGGATTTCGTATCTGTTCTCGCGGACGCCGGTGAGCACCACGTACAGATGCCCCTTTGTCGTCGCTGCGCAATTCCGGCCTGATCCCGATCGGTATGATCTGGCTGGGACATGCAGGGCAGGATATCGAGCTATCGATGATGCTGTTTGCATAAACGCCGGAGAGGAGGAGGAGGCGCCGGGAAGTCGCTTGTGGAGGAGTCGACCTAGATGAGGAGAAGACACGGACGCCGGTCCTTGGGAGGACGAGAAGAGACGAATCGCTGGCCGCAGCCACGCCGCCGCCCTCATGGTCGCTTGTGCCGACGGATGTTGAGATCTGAAGGATGAGATGCAGGCCGCCGTCGCAGCCAACGCGAAGGGAAGGACACGGCGCCTAGCGATTCGGATCCATCTATATATCTCGCGCGAGTGGACTCTGAGTCGTGCCGTTCCGATCGTGCACGGCAGCGTGTCCTATATATTTTATCGAGGACGAGGCATGTATCGTGTAACGAGGCAAGGGATTGATCGCAAAAAAAGAAAACGAGGCAAGGGATGTGCATTGTATGTTGGAACTGATATTGTTAGTTAGTTTATCATGTTTAAGTTTTGTGTTTGTCTGTAACTCAATTGTAGTTGTAAACTAGAATTAACCTGCGGCTTTGTGTGCACTAGAGTTGAGATCACGTGCATGTAGGCAAGCTCATAGTATGTTTATTTACCTGAGAGTAAGTGGACAATTTGATAAAATTGACCTTATCGTTGAAGTTAAGCATAAAAGAACTTGGTGAAAAGGTTTTACAAATTGAGTTTGCGTTTGGTGTCGCACCATGTGGCTCCAAGTCCAATAACATGGCGCCGCCTATGCCGGTGCCATACAACGCACGAAATCCCAGTCAAAAAGCGTCACTATAGTCCGGCTTGGCAATCGTCGGTCTACGCAGGCCCATTGCGCGCAAGTATGGCATCATGTCAGCTGGCGTCGTGTTGCGCAGTATGGCGCTCCCGCTGCTTGCGTCATGCAGGCCAAGCTTGATAGCGCCAAACCTGCACCCGACCCCGACCCCTCCCATGGAGCCACCGTCACCGCCCTCTCTTCTCCACCTCAAAACTCTCCATTAATCCCACAAACCTGCATGGTTTGTTGGTGGATTTCGTTCCCTCTCCAACCCTAGAGGTGCCCCCCTTCATTTCCCTCTTTTTCATTGCTTGATTAGTTCACAATATTGAACCTAGTTTATCCATATTGTTAAAAATTGTTGTAATAATATGTCTTTATAGGTACATATAAGTTATTTTGGTTGTTTATGAGTTGTTTTGTGTAGTTGTATTTAAGATTTAGCACTTGGTTTAGTGGATAGATGTGAAATCTGATTTTTTTCATACATGTGCATGCTTGTTCTTTTTCAAATCCCAAAATTGATTGGTTTATTTTGTAGTACATATGTGTGAATGCTTGTTAAGGCTTGTATTCTATAGAAAATCCTCCTAAAATCCCAAAATTTCATCATATATGTGCAAATCCAAATATTGATTGGTTTATTTTGTAGTCTATAGTTGTTGAAATCTGAAAATTGATTGGTTTATTTTGTAGTTTCATAATTTTTAGTTGTTCATAGCTTGTTCAAATCTGAGTTTTTTTTTGTTGTTCATAGTTTAATTATAGTATACATAGAAGACATATTCCATATTGTAGACCATATTTTCTCATTCTATAGCATGTTCCAAACACATGGTATACACAAGACAATTTGTAGTTAATGCTATTTTTATTTTTTGTTTGCTCGCATACTTAGGATGGCACCCCCACCTGATCGTGTTTTGGATGACCATTACGACAAATGGCTTATGGCATGTGTTGATAATGTCTTTAAATGGTTGCTTCTATTTGTTGTATGGCAGGAGTTAATATGGTTGCACCTGAGGTCCCACGAGGTTAATTAGTAGCAATAAGATGCCATATGATGAGCGATACACGGAGTACATCGAGAAGACTAGACTTCTCCCTTTTTTTCCACCGTGTGTCATGTTTGACACCACATATGAATCCTTGTGCCATCATGACACTTGTTCATCAGTGGAGGCCGGAGACACATAGTTTCCACCTGTCGTGTGGGGAGATGACTGTAACATTGCAGGATGTTTCCATGATCGTTGCACTTCCCATTGGAGGGCAGCCTGTGTGTGTGAGCATGTATTCCTCAAAATGGCATGGTGGGACCAGTGAACTCATCGGGGGGGCGCCCAAAGACAAACAAAAGGTGACAGATAGTGCTTCTTAAGCTTGGATTTAAAGAAAATTTAGTATGTGCCTCGAGGACACCGAAGCAGAGGTGATTCAGAGATACACTTGGGCGTACCTTTGGTATGTCTTCAATAGAGTTCTTTTCTCTGAAGGCATGGGCAAGAATGCCGCTTATATGTGGCTCAAGCTTTTTGTGGGTTGGGAGCAAAACCTCAGCTAGGGTACGGCTGCACTTGCTTACTTAGGTTTGTATCCCTTTTAGAAGATGACCTTGGTTCAAGAACTTTGCTTATACCACCATCAACTATGGCCTTATTTGCAAGGCTCGGATCATGGAATAATGATGGTCAATGATCCCAGTCGGCTGCCTTCTTATGAACTTTGGCGTCCTTAGTCGTTAGTCCATCCTCATCAACATCTTCATCCGGACCTACATCCTCTCCGATGCATGAGATCACAAATAAGGGAGGTCATGGTCCATCTCATCCTCTTGGCAATATGCCTCCACATCACCAACATCATTCCCGCGAAGCCCATGCTCCGCTTTCATCACCCTCGTAGTCATCGGCCTCCATTTTTGCCTCATCATATCGGTTATTTCGAATCGGACTCATTTGAGGTCGTCTCATTGAAGCGTTATACACATCAGCTCTGCGGTTCTCAATAGGCTTTTCTTGGACACATGGGGAAGAAGGTCAGTTCAAGTCAATGTTCAACTGAGCACCGACCTTAGCAAATAGCTCAAGAAACTTGCCTTGTGATGCCGCTACAATCTCATTGTATGCACTCCAATTTAACTTAGAGTCAACGGGCATTGTCTTCAATTGATCGTGATGTCCAAACCCGGAATTATACCTTCCAACCAATTCAAATGCATCACTTAGCTCCAACCATTTCAAATCCATCATCACTATTTCCACAATCTCCGCTAGGACGTACTAGTCACAAGCACCATGACTACCTCCTTTGGGTCAACACACTCGGTGCCTTTCAAGAATGATACATTTTATACATGATGAAAATTCACGATTCTTGCCATCTAAAAACAATGATAACAACCGATATGCATCAAAGACAATTATATCCAACCCTAAGCAAACCATTCCAAATAAACAAGTCATGTGAAGTTTCATATATCCAATCCTAACCTACAAAAACTGCACCTAATGATTCATAACCTTCATACCAAACACCATTCACTAGTGGGAAAACACCATTCATTATCGGGAGACAACACTGCCAGTGGACCGTAGGCCCCATGGGCCCACATATCAGAGGATAGGCAACGTTCCATGTGTGAAATCTGAGAAGAGTTCAAATGCCCTCTCAATCTAGGGGTTTACAATTGACGAAGGAATGACAAATGGGCCCCCGATATTTGCCTACCTGGTTTTCGGTCCAGGAAGGGTCTCCCTCGAAAGGCTCTTGAGGCCCATCAAGGCAGCGGTCTAGCGTGGCCCAGGAGCTAAACTTGGCGTGCAAGTAAGGACCCAAAGAATTCAAGTTAGATTAGGTTTCGTTTGTTTAAGGACCGATCCAATCTGTACTTGGCTTCAGAGACAATCTTGAGACCCTGCCTTCGCATATAAAAGGCTGGGAGGGAGATCTCGAAACCCGAGACGCTTTTCCACACACCTCACGCCGGAGCGCTCGATGACTTAGAGCTCTCTGGTTCGGCTAGATCCAATCTATGCCACCATTGTAACACCATCATCAAAGCCATCCCATCAATACAAAGTCAGACAAGCAGGACGTAGGCCTTTTACCTTTCAAGGGGGCTGAACCTGGGTAAATCCCCGTGTTCTCTTGCTTTCGTCTGATCGCCGTCGAGTTCGCCAGGTCCCCAATACGCTTCATAGATCGAAAGCCCTTCGACATGGGCATTGCCGGGGATAAACCTCGTCAATTGGCGCCGACCGTGGGGACGATGGGATCTGGATCTACGGATTCGCCGACTCCATCACCAACCACCACCAAGATCGACATCGACACCGTCATCGGCATCGCTGTGCCGACCAACGTCGACACCACCTCCAAGATCGACATCGACACCATCGCCGGCATCGCTGTGCCGACCATCGTCAACGCCAACCCGGCGGAACCAGAAGTCGACGCTGTCGATTCGACCGTCATTGACAATGTTTCGCCAAGCACTGCCAAGGTCACTCCGGCGGCGAACGTCATCGACCCTACCTCAGGCACAACAGGAACAGTGCCCGGAGGCTATGACATGGCCTTCGGATTGTTCAACTTCCATGTGGACAACAACGGGGCGATGGAACTACTCTCCATCGGCGAATCGGCTCCGCTCGTGGCCAAAATGACAGCACCGCCAGCCGTCGGGGGCAAACCCTCGACAAGCGCGCTACTAGCGCCGTCGGAGGAGGAACCGAAGCTGAAAACTTCGACCCCATCAGTCGGGTCAAACGATTTCGAAGATCCACCTCCATCCCCGACCACCGCATACTGCGTCGAGTGCGACGCATACCACTACGTGGGCGCCGGAGATTTCTCATCCCACGAAATCGCCGGCTATGAAGATCCTCGGGGGGGCACGGCAGCTGTCTACCCGACGATATCTGAGTGCGATCGGGCTCTCAACGCCCTCACGCTTCGCACTGCACCGTATGACCCCGACTATGTCGAAGGGTTATACTCGGACTACACATGTTCAGATGACGACGACGACGTCTACCCCGAAGCTAAGGGGAAAATCGGCAATTCAGCAAGCTCCACCTCACATTGCGAATCCGTCGCATCCAGCGATGGCTATGCAGCTGATTATGATTCTGACTTCATGATCGAAGTCGGGCCCTACGTCGAAAGCGACGACATCTACCCTCCAGCGCTGGGCGAAATCAGCGACGATTCGACCTCGTGGTCTGGGGGCCACTGCATGATGGCATCGCACGGCGACGAAAACGAGAACAGAGACAATGACGGCCGAAACCGGACAGACAGCGGCCGCCAGGTGGTCACGCACGACCAGATCCGGTTCGCAAGAAGGGTTTACGCGGGCGAGGTGAACTTTGGTCCCAACCCTAGCCCGAGCGATATGGCTGCACTCCGGTTCATCGTCCAGGAGCAGAAGGACCAGATCAGTGCTGACAGGCGAGTACTGGAGCGGCGCAGAGAGGAGGCCGATGCGTCCAGCAGAAGACGGGTCGAAAGATCGTCCCATTATTCATCAAGCGTCCAGCACAGATCGAGATCACGCACTCAGCCGGGGGCCGATATGCACAATATCACCCGAAATCTGGAGGCAGAGTTCAACGAGGCTGAATTGATGCCCAAGACCAAGGAGGCTGCGATCATGGCCACGGCAGCATACATTGCCATGAACGCATCCAACAGCGACGAGCATATGCGACACCTGAGAAACCTGGCACTCGAAGGAGTAAGGGTGCTTCAAGGCACACCCGGCTCAGGACATGACGCGACAGCAAGGAGAACCGCCCCACCGGCGGAGCAAGCCAGGCACCCAGCACCGGTGCCAGCCGTAGCGCCTCGGACGCAAGTGGTCGAACCCCTCAATGGGGAGCTTCGGCATGGTCTGGCCCAGAACAAAGTCGACCAAGGGCGAGCGCGGTGCGAGGCACGCCGCTTCGAGGGAGACCGCGAGGCGGAAACGTTTGGCGGCGCCAACGATGGACTATGCGGGGCAGAATGCTTTAGCCTTTTGATCCGCTCCACACCGTTGCCGAAGGGAATCAAGCTCAGCGACGGCATAGTCAAGTTCAATGGGCAGCAGGATCCCCGAATTTGGCTTGATGACTTCATAACCGCTGTCAAAATCAGCGGCGGATCCAGGGACAACACCCTCCAATTGTTGTCGCTGCACTTGAAGGATAACGCAAGGGCATGGCTGAATAATCTCGCCCCAGATAGCATCCGCTCTTGGGAAGAGTTTCGGCAAGCGTTCATCGCCAACTTCCGAGGCACTTCACGATGACCTACGTCGTTCGAAGAACTACGCCTATGCGTGCAGAGAACTGGAGAAAATCTGAGGTCATACATCTCACGGTGGATCAGCCTCCGGAACACGACGGAAAACATCTCGCCCGAAAGGGCCATCGATGCCTTTCGAGACGGCCTCTTTCGACGCGACTTCAAGGAAGAGCTTGGATGCTGCAAGCCGAAGACCGTCGACCACCTCATGAGCTTGGCGAATGAATGGGCCGATGGCAAAGACTCCATTGCAGCTCCCAGAAGCCGCCGTCGATCAGCAGAACGCGATGTCGACGCGAAAGACCAGT
This sequence comes from Dactylis glomerata, assembly GCA_007115705.1. Lineage (NCBI taxonomy): Eukaryota > Viridiplantae > Streptophyta > Magnoliopsida > Poales > Poaceae > Dactylis > Dactylis glomerata. Next base: position 1,763,866 of record QXEO01002105.1, on the reverse strand, counting down.
TCCACCCGGCTCCCGAAAGAAAGGTCGTCAGAACCGCTATGATGACACGGAGAACACAGACATGGTAGAAGCAGGCTACGTGCATGAAGACCGAGACGACAATCGCGACTTACCGCGACGAGGAAACAATTACCATGGTAGCAGCAGCAGAAGTACCAGTCGTGACTCGAAGCCAAGTAAGGAGTGGCGCCGGCGACAGCCACAGCTGTCGGCAGAGGAAATGCTTGATAGCGGATGCCCAAGGCATACGTACCTCGACAAGGACGGAGTACGAAGACCCGCGCACCTCCTCATAGAGTGTAGAGAATTCCTTCGTCTCAACCGGGCACTTCAGGAGAGGATGGGCACCGAGCAGCCAGTGGCGGGGGCGATAGCCTTTAACGCCCCGCCACCACCGCCTGACCCACCAGCGAATGTCGTACAGCAAGGCCACCAGGCCGCCACGATCCAGCAAGTCGAGCCGCGACAACCGGCCAACGAGGAAGAAGAGTTCCCGCCACCAAGAGGTTTCGTGCCCATGATTCAGAGGGGGCGCCCGACGAATAAAGTTCAGCGAAAGCGCGCAAGAGAAGTGTTTCACGCCGAACACACGCCACCGGCCACTCCCGAATATCTGAACTGGTCCGAACATCTGATTGGTTTCGACCGGTCAGATCATCCACCGAAGATCCCACGCCCAGGACACCATGCATTGGTTCTCGAGGCGCAGATAGGGGGTTTCACCTCGAAAAAGGTGTTCATGGATGGAGGCAGCAGCTTGAACCTCATCTACGCAGATACACTACGGAAGATCAAGATCCCGATAAACAATCTCCTGCCAACAGAGACTTCCTTCCACGGAATCGTCCCAGGGAAGCCGACGTACCCATTGGGGGCAATACATCTCGATGTCATCTTCGGCACACCAGCAAACTTCAGAAAGGAGAAGATCGAATTCGAGGTCGTCGATTGGCCCTCGCAGTACCACGCCATCCTCGGACGACCAGCGTTTGCCTGATTCATGGCGGTACCGCACTACGCTTACCTCAAGTTGCGGATGCCCGCAAACAGAGGACCACTAACAATCAGCGGCAGCTTCGCCCGATCAGAAAACTGCGACAAGGACTTCAACAGCATGTCCCAAACCTTCGGGGTGCACGAGGAGCTGCACCACATTCGGGAAGCCACTGTCATGGACATCGATCCACCGGCGCAGCAGAACGCCCCAGAACTATCGTTCGATGCCACCAAAGACACCCGAGAGCACCAGATCCACCCGACAGATCCAACCAAGACGGCGCGGGTGTCGAACTCCCTCTCTCCCGCATAGGAAAGCGCGCTCGTCGAGTTCCTCCGTGAGCACTGAAGGATGTTCGCCTGGTGTCCATCAGATATGCCAGGCATCCCCAGGGAACTCGCCGAGCACGAGCTTAAGATCTTTCCCAACACGAAACCGGTCAAGCAGTCTATGCGCCGATATAATCCAGAGAAGGCCAGGTCGATGGGCGAGGAAATCAACCGCCTCCTCGAAGCCAAGTTCATCAGAGAGATCAAGGAAGCCACATGGCTCTCGCCACCGGTCATGGTGGAGAAGAAGGACACCAAGATCTACAGGATGTGCATCGACTTCACGGCCCTAAACAAGCACTGCCCGAAGGACTACTTCCCACTGCCCCGAATCGACCAGATCATCGACTCCACGGCAGGATGCGAATGCCTTTCGTTCCTCGACGCCTACTCTGGGTATAATCAGATACGGCTGAAGGTAGAAGACGAAGACAAGACGACGTTCATCACCCCGCACGGGGTATATTGCTATATGACGATGCCCTTCGGGCTCAAGAACGCCGGAGCCACCTATCAACGGTGCATGCAGGTGTGCCTGAAGGAACAAATTGGCCGCAATATCGAGGTCTATGTCGATGACATTGTCATCAAGACCGCGAAGGCAGATAGCCTGCTCGATGACCTTCGAGAAACCTTCGCCAACCTCGACAGGTATAGCATCAAGCTTAACCCAAAGAAGTGCTCCTTCGGGGTACCCACCGGCCAACTGCTGGGCTACCTCATCTCTGAGAGAGGGATCGAAGGCAACCCAGAGAAGATACAGGCCATCATCAACATGCGGCCTCCAAAGACGCTTCGACACGTCCAACAGTTGACAGGTCGACTCGCAGCGCTTAGCCGCTTCATCAGCAAGCTCGGCGAAAAAGCACTCCCTTTTTATCGGTTGCTCCGGAAGACAGACAACTTCACGTGGACAGAAGAGGCGCAAGCCACGTTCAACGACCTCAAGCGTCGTCTATCGACCTCCCCAGTTCTCATCACACCCCGAGAGAAAGAGCCGATGTTGCTATACATCGCGGCTACGAATCAAGTTGTCAGCTCAGTACTTGTGGTCGAACGCGCGGAGGAAGGCAAAGAGCACGGAGTACAGAGGCCCGTGTACTACCTGAGCAAAGTTTTATCTCCGACCAAGCAAAGATACCCCCATTATCAGAAGCTAGCATACGCTATCTACATGACGGGGAAGAAATTGCCGCACTACTTCAAATGCCACTCCATCATAGTGGTGGCCTCGAATCCAGTTTCCAGCATCCTCAACAACCCAGACGCCACAGGACGTGTGTCTCTATGGGGAATCACGTTGGGGCCCTGGGAGATCACGTACCAGCGCCAGTCCGCAATCAAGTCCCAAGTCCTACCAGATTTCATAGCCGAATGGACGGAAGCTCAGATGCCCGAACTCCTAGACCTGTCGAACAGCTGGACAATATTCGTCGACGGGTCCAAGCGGGTTTCGGGAGCAGGAGCAGGAGTGGTTCTCGTATCACCACAGGGGGACAGGATGCGCTATGTTCTTCGCATGCGTTTCTCAAACCCCTCGAACAACGAGGCAGAGTACGAACCTGTTCTCCATGGTATGCGCATGGCAAAGGCCTGCGGGGCTACCCGCATTAAGATCCATGGAGATTCGAACCTTGTCGCCCAGCAAGTCATGAAAGAGTGCGACGCAACATGCGCAAACATGATTGCATATCGCGCTATGTACGATAAGCTCAAAGGCGAATTCGAGGGCTGCGAAGTGACGCATATCGGCAGGGAAAGCAACGAAGAGGCAGACAACCTGGCTAATATTGGGTCAAGGTGCCTCCCAATACCGCCCGGAGTCTTCTTCGAAGAGATATTCGAGCGCTCCGTCAAGATCAAACCAGTGACCGACCCGGCGTTAACAACACGCTCGGGAGCTCGGCAGGCCAGCACCGCCCCAGCGACGGGAATAGAAGATCTCCTGAAAGACGCGGCCGCAGTCATGCTCGTCGAAGCAACATGGACGAAGCCATACTTGGCCTACCTGATGCGGGGCGAGCTCCCAGAAGATCCCATCCATCGCCGACAAGTCATGCGGCGTTCCAAGGCCTTCACGGTCATCAACGGCGAGCTCTACAAGCGCAGCACCACAGGGGTGCTCCAACGGTGCATAGCGCAGGAAGACGGAATCGCTCTCCTTCGAGAAATCCATGAAGGAACCTGTGGGCACCACGCTTGCAGCCGAACCCTCGTGGCCAAAGCCTTTCGGTCAGGGTTCTACTGGCTATCCGCCCTCTACGACGCCAGGAACATCGTCCAGCACTGCGAAGCATGCCAGCTATTCGTCACCAAGCCTCACGCACCTGCGTCCGAACTGCACACCATCCCTGTGGCCTGGCCCTTCGCGCAATGGGGTCTCGATCAAGTGGGGCCTCTTCCCAAATCGTCCTGAGGAGGTCATACTTACCTGCTAGTCGCAGTGGACAAGTTCTCCAAGTGGATAGAGGTTGTTCCGGTCACCAACCAAGAGGCGACCACGACAGTCAAGTTCTTCGAGTCCATCATCTACCGGTACGGCGTCCCGAACAACATTATCACCGACAACGGCACCAACTTCACTTCGGGCGAATTCCAGGACTTCGCCAAAAACCTCGGCATCAAGCTCAAGTACGCTTCGGTGGCGCACCCCAAGTCTAATGGCCAGGTCGAAAAAGCCAACGGACTCGTATGCGGAGGCCTGAAGAAGCGATTACTTCGACCCCTCAAACGTGCAGCGGGCGCCTGGGTCGAAGAACTACCTTCGGTGCTCTGGAGCTTGTGAACAACACCCAATTCTTCGACGGGCTACACACCTTTCTTCCTGCTCTTCGGAGCAGAAGCAGTGCTACCCACGGATGTGCGCTATAGCGCACCCCGCGTGGTTGCCTACGTCGAGGAAGATGCCGACAAGGCGCTAGCAGACGCCCAAGATCTACTAGACGAAGCTCGAGATGTTGCCCTTGCTCGGTCGGCGGTTTATCAGCAGAGCCTCCGCAACTACCACAGCAGACGGGTCCGCGGACGCTCATTCGAGCCGGGCAACCTCGTGCTCCGCCTCAAACAGACAAGCACGTAGAAGCTGGAACCACCATGGGAAGGCCCGTACCTCGTCCACGAGGTCATCCCAGGAGGAGCATATCGCCTACGCAACCCGAAAACGGGGAAAGACGTAGAGAACCCGTGGAACGCCGCGCAGCTGCGCCGCTTCTATCCCTAGCTAGCAAAGTTGTCCCCTCCACCCCCTCTACTATGTAATCAAGCGTCGGAAGCAGTCCGCGCCCAACATTGTGCCTTCGGCACCAAGAAATAAAGTTCAAGTTCCTCATTTTATGAATCGACATCTGTGTATGCTAACGCTCAGGGGCTTCACCCACGCTCGGGGGCTTCGCCTTTCGACCCATGCTCGGGGGCTTCACCCACGCTCGGGGGCTTCGCCTTTCGACCCACGCTCGGGGGCTTCGCCTTTCGACCCACGCTCAGGGGCTTCACCCACACTCGGGGGCTTCGCCTTTCGACCCACGCTCGGGGGCTTCACCCACGCTCGGGGGCTTCGCCTTTCGACCCACGCTCGGGGGCTTCACCCACGCTCGGGGGCTTCGCCTTTCGAACCACGCTCGGGGTCTTCGCCCTCTCGACCTACGCTTGATACGTCTCAAACGTATCTATAATTTTTGATGCTCCATGCTTGTTTTTACACCATTTGCCTATTGTTTCGTTACACTTAGTAGCACTTTTATGCATTTTCCGGAACTAACCTATTAACAAGCGCCACAGTGCCAGTTTCCTGTTTTCTGCTGTTTTTGTGTTTCAGAAGTGATACACAGGAAATATTCTCGGAATTGGACGAAACAAGTTCCTGAAGTCTTATTTTACCCGGAAGCTTCCAGAGATCCGAAGAGGAGTAGGAGGTGGGCCACAGGGGCCCCACACACACAGGTGGCGTGGCCAGGCCCCTGGCCGCGCCAGCCATGTGTGAGGAGGCCCTGGCCCTCCTCTGACATCGCCCCTTCGCCTATAAGAAGCCTCGGGACGGAAAACCCTAGGGGATTCGGCAATTTTCCAGAAACAGTTCCGCAGCTCCGCCGCCGCCGTCGACGAATTTCGGGGGACAGAAGTCTCTGTTCCGGCACCCTGCCGGGACGGGGAAGTGCCCCCGGAGCCATCTCCATCGGTCTCCATCGCCGTCTCCACCGTCTCCATCGACCTCACCGCCATCTCCATCAACCTTGCTGTCTCCTATGATGAGAAGGGAGTAGTTCATCCCCGGGGCTGAGGGCTCTACCGGTAGCTATGTGGTTCACCTCTCTCTCCCATGATGTGATCTTTATGTGATCGTGAGCTTTGTATCATGTTGAACAAGTACATGTTATTATTCAGATATTTTGTGTACTCTAGCAATGTTATTAAAGTAATCTATTCCTCCTGCTATGGTGTAACGGTGACAGTGCGTGCATCATGGTGGTACTTGGTTTAGGCTATGATTGTGATCTCTTGTGGATTATGAGAATAATTATTGCTATGATAGTTTGAGTGATCTATTCCTCCTTTCATGGTGTAATGTTGACAGTGTGTGCACCGTGTTAGTACTTGGTCTAAGTTGCAATGATTTCTATCTTGAGTTGTTCTTTGATTTGGGTATCGCTATGAGTGGTGTTTGTCAAGTACTTGATGAACTTTAAGGGGTGCTTCTGTAGCCACTACGCAATGATTAGTGTTATTCAATAGGAGAGTAATTCAGAGTACCTTAGCAAAGAGAAGTTATTTGTTCAGTCATGTTATATTGTTGGGAGTGTGTCCACTAGTGAAAGTATGATCCCTAGGCCTTGTTTCCAAGCTTTGCATACCGTTTACTTGCTATTTTGTTACTTGTTTGCTCGCAGCGATATTTATTTCACATCACGTTTGCTACTTATAATCATCTATACCACTTGTATTTCACTATCTCTTCGCCGAACTAGTGCACCTATACATCTGACAAGTGTATTGGGTGTGTTAGGGACACAAGAGACTTTCTGTATCGTAATTGCAGGGTTGCTTGAGAGGGATAGCTTTGACCTCTAACCTCCCTGAGCTCGATAAACCTTGGGTGATCCACTTAAGGGAAACTTGCTGCTGTTCTACAAACCTCTGCACTTGGAGGCCCAACAAGTGTCTACAAGAATAGAAGTGCGTAGACATCAAGCTCTTTTCTGGCGCCGTTGCCGGGGAGGTAAGGTAAAAGGTACTCGCATCCTCCTGTGTGAGTGCTCGGAGTTATTTCCTTTAGATTCTGCAATTACATCTTTTTGTTTCTTGTTTTTATTTTCACTAGTTAGGCTTAATGGAAAACAAAGAGTTCTTTAGTCTTTTTCCTGAGTTTAGATTTGATGAGAAAATTGAAAATCCTTTGGAGCTTATTTCGCATAGCAATGTTATTAGTACGAATGCTTTGAATCCCGTTATTACTAATGCTATAGAAAAGTCTAAGCTTGGGGAAGCTGGTTTTGTTAAGTATGATATTTTTAGTCCCCCAGCTTTAGTGGAGAAGGTCTGTTCTGATAATATTTTATCTCCCATATGTGATGTTCCTTCTTATGATGATATGTTTGAAGAATATGCTTTGCGAAATAGTTGCTCTCTAGCTTGTGATGATACTAAACCTCTAGTTTATGATGGCTATGATGATGAGTATAATATTTTCAGTTCACCTACTATTGAGGATAAAATTAGTTATGATTACAATATGCCTCCTATTTATGATGATTATGGTGATGAGAATAATTATTCTGTTGAATTTGCTCCTACTACTATTGTTCCTGTGGTGAGTATTAATTCTTTTATACATGTGGCTCATGATAGGGATGCTTTATGTGATAGTTATATTGTTAGTTCTATTCATGATGCTACTGAAAGTTATTATGAGAGAGGGAAACATGGTTTGATGGATCTCAACAATATTGAGATTTCCCTCTTTATGTTGCAAATCTTGCAGTGGCACTTGTTTTATCTATCCATGCTTGCTACTATGTGCCTCGTTGATTTATTTTCTTACAAGATTCCTATGCATAGGAAGTGGTTCAGATATAAATGTCTTTCACATTTTCTTTTTGATGCTCTCTATTGCTTTAAGTTCCTATATGGCGCCTTTGCCTCAAGCTCTTATATGGCGCCCACATGAGCATCTTTGCAAATTATTGCGCCTAGCTCAAAGGCGTTAAAGAAAAGCACTCTTGGGAGATAACCCAATGTTTTTACTTTCAGTACTTTTTCTTTTATTTGAGTCTTGGAAGTTATTACTACTGTAATGACCGCTCCTTATCTTGTTTATTTCGTTTTTGTGCCAAGAGAAGCCTCTAATTTGAGTGAGGTAAAGATTTGGGGATGTTGCTGTCCTGAAACTGTTTTCGGTGCTGCACCGTAAAAATTCGTATAAATTCTCTGTTTATCTTTTGGACCTGCGATTTCTTGTGAATATGCCCCAGGTTATATCCAAACTTTTGTTAGTTGAACACTTTTTGATTTGAGTAACAGAAAATCCCTCAAAAATTCGACCTTTGTCAGCTGTTCAGTTTTGACAGATTTCTGCCAATATTTGTGTTTGCCACTTTATCGCTTTCTTTTGAGTTCTTTTGATCATGGAACTTTTTGGGGAGTTGCTACAGTAGAATTTGCTATATATGTGGTGGTTTTGAGTTGAAACCTGAAGCTAAAAGAGGTTGAATATATTTTATGCTTACACTAATGTTGCTAATAGAATTGTGTTTAGTTTTGTATGAAGGAAGTTTTCAAGTGTAGGGATTGGAGAATGATGAGATGAGTTGAAGAATGGACAAAAGCTCAAGCTTGGGGATGCCCATGCATCACCCTAAGAAATATCCAAGAAGTACAAGCGTCAAAGCTTGGGGATGCCCCCGAGGCACCCCTTCTTCATCGGCAAAAATCAGGTCACCTTTCAAAACACTATATTTTTATTGCTTCATGCACTATGTGTTTTTCTTGGAGCGTCAGTTGTTTTAGTTTTCATTATTAGTTTTGTTTTGTTTGCTGCAATAAATGGTTAGATCACATCATGTTTCTTTTGGAGGAGATGAACTCGTTTTCATTTGCCATGAACACTCTATTTTTCACTCTTATCGTTTCAATGAGTGTTCTCTTTTTTTGCTACTGCTTTTGGTTTTCGTTTTCGCCTTGATTTGCGTTCAGATCTTCTTATATTTATTTATCAAGGTGTATTTTTGCCTCTGGACCATGTTGGTTTTCCTCAAAAGAGTTGGATTAAAAAAAATCAAATGGTGTTGGAAAAGAGAAAAAGCTTTGTGCAAAAAAGTGGTACAAAGAGGAGCTTGTGTAGACTGCGGCTTAGGATTTTTCATGTCATGCTTGATGTCTTTTTGATAGTATGCTTAGTGCTTTTGCTGCAGCATGACTTGTCTCAAATAACTGAGATTGCTTAATGAGCCTTTGAAAAAATCATGCGTTGTTTTTATTGTATGGAAGCATTATTTTGGTTTTCTCCTTGATGCTTTATTTGGGTTGACTTGGCGCATGCTCACACATGTTAGACTCTTACAAAGTCGCCATTAGCCTTCATAATCATTTAGTTTTTGACTTTTGATGCCATCTTATGCTTCTTTTAATGTCGCTTTGTCGCTTTGCATGATTATGGCCATTATTGCTCTCTTAGTTGGTCGCTCCCAGTCTTTTGCTAGCCCTCGCCTTGTACTGAGTATGAGCTCTACTCGTGCATCCAACTCCTAAAAGCCAAAGTTCTCCAAAGTGTCCACTATAAATTCCTATGCATGGTATTTGTAAGCCATTCCAAAGTAAAATTTTCGTGTGCTACCTTTCAAAAACCTTCAAAACACTTCTCGTTTTGTGACACTGTTTTCAGCTCATGGGGACGTAGTGGTCGGATTTGCTATCTTCCATATTGCTTATTCCAAAAAGAAAAAAAAAAGAAAAAAGAAAGAAAAAAAGGCACTCCTCCAAAGAATGTGAATGTTGGTGGGCACCCGATGGAATCGGTTAGCCATGGTATGTGAAAGGAAAAGGTGGGGAGGAGTGCCAAGTTTTATAAAAAGAGCACAAAAGTGCCAATCTCTCTCTCAAAAACTTGCTTCATTTTTGTATGGAAGATAGTAAGAACCCCATTGCCAGTCGTTGACAAAGACAACCACCTCTCAAAATCAAGTTTTATCTCTCTGTTTTACAAATGAAAAGCTCTAGCACATGCTTAATCACTGCTTCCCTCTGCGAAGGTCCTTTCTTTTACTTTTATGTTGAGTCACCACCTTCTTTCTTTATGCACCATTAAGAGAGCATAGTTGTCATTCTTAGTGTGATATGCATTGTCCCAAAGTTCATTGATTGACTCATATTGTTGGTTTCACTTGTTCTTAAATTATTTGTATCTAGTCGCCCTCTTAAACTTGAAGGTGTCCTATGCATTTATGTTTTGCTCTCTTTGAAGGACAAGCTGAAAACCATTTGTATGTTTTTCCTTATGATTTGAACACACGTTTGACTTTCATTGTTTCATTTTCATGATCTTTTGTTTGTGTTCATTTTCATGTTTACAACATGGTTGCTAAGTTCTTATTGTCAAGATTATATCTTTCATGCCCATGTTTTAAGTTCTTATGATCCCAGCTCACAAATGCTTACATATATGATCAAGATTGTGTAGGTGCATGTCACCTCAAAAATTATTCTTTTGTTATCACTTACCTACTCGAGGACGAGCAGGAGTTAAGCTTGGGGATGCTTGATACGTCTCAAACGTATCTATAATTTTTGATGCTCCATGCTTGTTTTTACACCATTTGCCTATTGTTTCGTTACACTTAGTGGCACTTTTATGCATTTTCTGGAACTAACCTATTAACAAGCGCCACAGTGCCAGTTTCCTGTTTTCTGCTGTTTTTGTGTTTCAGAAGTGATACACAGGAAATATTCTCGGAATTGGACGAAACAAGTTCCTGAAGTCTTATTTTACCCGGAAGCTTCCAGAGATCCGAAGAGGAGTAGGAGGTGGGCCACAGGGGCCCCACACACACAGGTGGCGCGGCCAGGCCCCTGGCCGCGCCTGCCATGTGTGAGGAGGCCCTGGCCCTCCTCTGACATCGCCCCTTCGCCTATAAGAAGCCTCGGGACGGAAAACCCTAGGGGATTCGGCAATTTTCCAGAAACAGTTCCGCAGCTCCGCCGCCGCCGTCGACAAATTTCGGGGGACAGAAGTCTCTGTTCTGGCACCCTGCTGGGACGGGGAAGTGCCCCCGGAGCCATCTCCATCGGTCTCCATCGCCGTCTCCACCGTCTCCATCGACCTCACCGCCATCTCCATCAACCTTGCTGTCTCCTATGATGAGGAGGGAGTAGTTCATCCCCGGGGCTGAGGGCTCTACCGGTAGCTATGTGGTTCACCTCTCTCTCCCATGATGTGATCTTTATGTGATCGTGAGCTTTGTATCATGTTGAACAAGTACATGTTATTATTCAGATATTTTGTGTACTCTAGCAATGTTATTAAAGTAATCTATTCCTCCTGCTATGGTGTAACGGTGACAGTGCGTGCATCATGGTGGTACTTAGTTTAGGCTATGATTGTGATCTCTTGTGGATTATGAGAATAATTATTGCTATGATAGTTTGAGTGATCTATTCCTCCTTTCATGGTGTAATGTTGACAGTGTGTGCACCGTGTTAGTACTTGGTCTAAGTTGCAATGATTTCTATCTTGAGTTGTTCTTTGATTTGGGTATCGCTATGAGTGGTGTTTGTCAAGTACTTGATGAACTTTAAGGGGTGCTTCTGTAGCCACTACGCAATGATTAGTGTTATTCAATAGGAGAGTAATTCAGAGTACCTTAGCAAAGAGAAGTTATTTGTTCAGTCATGTTATATTGTTGGGAGTGTGTCCACTAGTGAAAGTATGATCCCTAGGCCTTGTTTCCAAGCTTTGCATACCGTTTACTTGCTATTTTGTTACTTGTTTGCTCGCAGCGATATTTATTTCACATCACGTTTGCTACTTATAATCATCTATACCACTTGTATTTCACTATCTCTTCGCCGAACTAGTGCACCTATACATCTGACAAGTGTATTGGGTGTGTTGGGGACACAAGAGACTTTCTGTATCGTAATTGCAGGGTTGCTTGAGAGGAATAGCTTTCACCTCTAACCTCCCTGAGTTCGATAAACCTTGGGTGATCCACTTAAGGGAAACTTGCTGCTGTTCTACAAACCTCTGCACTTGGAGGCCCAACAAGTGTCTACAAGAATAGAAGTGCGTAGACATCAACGCTCAGGGGCTTCGCCCTCTCGACCTACGCTCGGAGGCTCCACCCTACGCCTGGGGATTTCACCCCTTAGGCATACGCTCAAGAGCTTTGCTAAAACGCTCGCATAATCACATCAAAGCACCCAAAAAAACTCCGAAGAAGACACATATATACAATATATGCACAAGGCACAAGTACAACGCCAGCTCATTGCGCTGCGACGCCCTGGTTTGCTCTCTGACGATCACTTTCGGTGCTAATCTATTGAGCGATACAATCGGCCGTGCCTCTGCAAGCAGCATAATGGTGCTCCATGTCAATACGACCACTGGGGGATGGAGGAAGCATCTTCAGTAGCTCCAAGTCGACCTCAGGATAATGCGCGCGCATGAAGGCAAGGGCAACCACGGCTCCACAGCGCAAATGCTCTCGGACAAAGGAGTAGACAGCATTTCCGTTCTCGAATCGGTCGAGCAGCGCCGGCAGACCTTCGGGCTGATTGTTCAAAGGGAACATCGCCTCGTGCACCAGAGCAAGGGCACTTCGGCTCGTCTTAGCCAACACTCCAGCTTGGGCAATCCTGTCCTGAAGAAGTGTCAGCTTCATCGCCTTCGACCGGTCTGCCCAGAAATTGTCAGCAATCGAATTGGCGTGCGTCTGAGCGGCAAGAAGGTGCGCGTTCACACGTTGGGCTTCAGCTGCGCTGTCGAGGCACACATCTGCAGAAGAAAGAAGAAGGTTACATTTGACAAAACTAGACAGCGGAGCAAAGGATACCGAAAACTCACATTTTAGAGCTTTCCCCAAGTTCTCAACTTCATCAAGCAGAAACTTCTCGGCGTCTGCAGCCAGCGACGCCTTCGACAGAGCAACATCGACTTTAGCAGTAACTACCTTCAGTTGATGCTGCGTGTTCTTGAGTTGGTCGCGCAAAGATCGAATCAGAGCCAATTCGCTCGAGGAAGGCGCTCTCCGCTCAACGGCACCAGAGGTACTACCAACTGTTTCGTACTCAACAGGCCAGGCGTTAGAGGTCGCGGACGGATCCTGCATAAGAGGACTGGCATCACATACAAGCGTCGGCAACCAAATATCAAGCAGAATAATAGAACAGAAGAACAAGTTTTACAGCATGAAGGGGTCCAAATCAAGTTAACAGTCTTCGGCGTGGTACCACAAAAGTTAATTACAGACTTGCGGTAGGAGCACTACTAGCACTACGCTGAGCTACCGGCCTTGCTATACGGTGCGTTGGATGCGCTACGCTTTCGAGCCCTCGCCGCCGCACGCTTCTCGTTCCTTTCGGCCAAGAAGCTCGTCAGACGGGCAGCCAAGTCACGAGCACGAGCAACATAACTCTTGGCGGACTTGTCGCGTCCGTCCTTGTCTTTCGGATATGTGCTCGTGATCTTGTCAGCATCGAACTCCACATCGTGCATCATCATCATGGAGAAAACAGACTCAGAGCCGATAGTTACCTGTCGGCGAACCGCAGCAACTAACGGGTCTTCGCCGTCCGCCTTCACCGCCAGAGCTTCGATGATCCCCGCAATGGTGTCGCTGATGGAGTCGGGTACAGACGTGTCCCGAACGTGAACAAGCGTCGACCGCACCCTTGCCAGGAGGTTACCAACCTCTCGACTCAGGCGCTCGGCAAGGACGACACTGGATTCGAGCCTAGCAGGCTCCTTCATAGCACCGGCGTCCAACTCAGCAGCGGCTACAAAAAGAAACAAGGTCCCAGGTCAACGTGTGACGAGGTTTATCCCCGGCAATGCCCATGTTGAAGGGCTTTCGATCTAGGAAGCGTGTTGGGAACCTGGCGAACTCGACGGCGATCAGACGAAAGCAAAGGGACACGAGGATTTACCCAGGTTCAGCCCCCTCAAAAGGTAAAAGGCCTACGTCCTGCTTGTCTGACTTCGTATTGATGGTGAGGTTGTGATGAGGGTGTTACAATGGTGGCGTAGATTGGATCTAGCCGAAGCGGAGAGCTCTAAGTCGTCGAGCGCTCCAGCATGAGGTGGGTGGAAAAGTGTCTAGGGTTTAGAGGCCTCCCTCCCAGCCTTTTATATGTGAAGGCTAGGTCTCGGGACGGTACCTCAAACCTGATACAGATCGGATCGGTATAGACGAAGCCTAATCTAATTCTAATTCTTCGGGCCTTTGCTTGCACGCCAAGTTTTAACTCCTGGGCAACGCTAGACCGCTGCCTTGATGGGCCTCAAGAGCCCTCTGAGGGAAACCTTTCCTGGACCGAAAACCAGGTAGGAAAATATCGGGTGCTCGTTTGTCATTCCTTCGTCAGTAGCCCCCGAGTGCCTGGGATAGCCGAAGACTATGGCAGGGACTCCACCCGAAAGTCTTCCTAGCCGTACCCGATATGCGAGCCTGGTCTGTAAAACCAAAAGAACACCAAGAACATTCGAGTAATACGTTCGTTAGATATGAAATTTTCGAGCAACGCTCATTCAGAGCCTCGAAAATGCTAAGTCGGGTTTGCAGAGGGATGCGCATAACCGGCCGGAGACTCACGCTGGGTCTCAGTTAATTGCATAGCCGCAAAAACATTCGGTTAGCTTACTCAGATTCGAGTCCCCCGACTCGAACCCGCGTGGGCTGGCGCTACCCCGACCCGAGCCGCGTTGGACTTACCAGGTCGGAGCCCAATTCATTTGTGAGGCATCCGATGCGTCCATCGGTGCAAACTTCATACCGCAGGTATGGGAAATTTCCGGCAAAGCGCGTTTGATACGAATACCGGGCCATCAGGTGTCGCAAACCGTGGACTTAACTTCGTATTTGACATACGGCATCCGAACTGGTATATTGCCACCAAGATTCGGGCATGTTGATTGAGGAGCGTTGATAGCTCGAAAGAAAGGCTCGAAAAGGCATCAGCCTACGTTCGAACAAAATGAAAGCCCTAACAGTCTAGAGGTGTGCTTCGAAAGTTCAGATGTTTATTCTTGAACATCATAGTGAAGCTGCAGGCTCAAGAAGGATGATTCGAAGGTCCACAGCTTCGAGATCGAATTCTTCAAAAACATTACTAGGCCGAAAAAAGGCCACCCGAAGGATTGGAGTTCAGTCTCGAATAGCTTGAAGGCGCTGCTGGCCCAAAAGAAACAATGCGAGGGTCCGAAATCCTGCCTCAAATACCTTGGAGGCGCTGCTGGCCCGAAAGACAATTCGAGGGACCGAAGTCCTGCCTCGAATATCTCGAAGGCGCTGCTGGCCCGAAAGGACAATTCGAGGGACCGAAGTCCTGCCTCGAATATCTCGAAGGCGCTGCTGGCCCGAAAGGACAATTCGAGGGACCAAAGTCCTGCCTCGAATATCTCGAAGGCGCTGCTGGCCCGAAAGGACAATTCGAGGGACCGAAGTCCTGCCTCGAATATCTCGAAGGCGTTGCTGGCCCGAAAGGACAATTTGAGGGACCGAAGTCCTGCCTCGAATATCTCGAAGGTGCTGCTGGCCCGAAAGGACAATTCGAGGGACCGAAGTCCTGCCTCGAATACCTCGAAGGCGCTGCTGGCCCGAAAGGACAATTCGAGGGACCAAAGTCTTGCCTCGAATATCTCGAAGGCGCTGCTGGCCCGAAAAACCCCATTCGAAACGTTCAGCAAAGGACAGCGTCGTCGAAAAACTCCGCATATGTTTGGGTAACACAAGAGAGAGAAACACAAAACCCTCGAAGGGAACCCAGTCAAAAAGTCATCCGAGTGCAAGGGGCACATACCTTTGAGACTCGAAAGAATTCTTACCAGTCTTTGCCCTTTGAGCCGAAAAGAAATCAAGCTACCTAAAAGATCACGTCATTGCTGATGATGCGCTTCGTCGAGTTGTCACATCACCCTCTGCAGGAATGGCCTGACCCTGCCAAGACTAGACGTATAGTGGGCCCACCGGCCGCACGTCCCGGCCGTTGACAGTGCTTGACCGCATGTCCCGCGCGTGGGTGAGAAATAACCGGCGCGGTTTCCTTGATTACCGTGCGTAGTGGACGCCACGGCGCCCGCGTGCTGACATGTGGACGGCTAGATCAGCTCGGTCGTTTCCACTTCATCGTGGACGGTTGAGATCTGACGCAGATTTCTAGAGGTGGAATAAATAACGGTGGCAGGGTAAACAGACTGTCCCACTCCGCCGCCACCGTCTTCTTCCTCGCGCATTGCTCCTGTAGCTTTACTCCCCCAGCTCGATTTCCGCAATCATCGCTGCGCCCTGAGACCATGGGCAAGAGGAGCTCCACCGTCGCCGGCGCCGCCGCCAAGAAGACCAAAATAGCCGATGCCGACGGCTCCGTCGTTGGACGCTGGGTCCAGAGCAAGGTCGGGAACAAGGAACTGTCCCAGGCCGAAAAGATGGGCCTCCTGAAGAACACGTCGGCGGAGTTGCTCGCCGCCGGCCCGGAGATCATCCCCCGGCCTCCTCCTGGATTCCGGGTAATCTTCATCGCCTTCTTGCTGCGGGGTCTGTCTTTTCCCCCGCATCCTTTCCTCCGCGGTCTTCTTTTTGCCTACGGGATTCAGCTCCATGATATGAATCCCAATTCCATCCTTCACATTGCGTGTTTCATCACGCTCTGCGAATGTTTCCTGGGGATCGAACCCCACTGGGCACTGTGGCGCCAAATTTTCGTCATTCGGCACCCTCTGCCATACCAAACCGGCGGCTTCGGCGTTCAGGTGCGCCCAGACGTCGAATACTTCAACCTCCAAGCGCCCGAAAACAATCCCGGGTGGAGGACGAAGTGGTACTATGCCAAGGACAAATCCTCCGACACCGGAAAGTTCGGGCTCGAGGAATTTCAGCCTACCGGCGTTCTTCGACCTCGTGTGTCTTGGAGGCACGACCTTTCCGACGAAGAGTTGAAGATTACGGAACCGCTGATGGAGAAGATCCAGCAGCTCTGAGCTACTCCGAAGAAGGAGCTTTCGGGAATTCAACTCATCCGAACCTTCATCGAGCGCTGAATCCAACCGGTCGCTGCTCGAGCCCACTGCATGTGGGACTACAGCGACCGTCGGGATTCGACCCGCATCTCCCAGGACGAGCTGCACGAGGCCGAGATCGACGAGTGCGTTCGCGCCGTCACAAACATCAAGAAGAAGGATCGCGTGCCGAAAATCTTCGGCGCAGTGGCCTTCAGCAAGACCTTTCCCCGCACCGAGGTACGATCTTGATCTTAATCAGATACCTTTCTTATTTCATAGCCGAATCGTCCAGTATCGAATGTAGTCTACCTCCCATGTGCAGGTGATCAACATAGCATGATGCTATCCGCCCCAGCCCGAGATGGGCGAATATCCGGGGCGTGATTTTGCCGAAGTGCCGGAGGGATCGACCTCCGTTGCCCCGTCGCCACCGAGGGCCCCGAAGAGACAACGAATTGCGGACGTTATCAAAGACTCAGAAGACCCCGATGACACCCATTTTACTTCGAGTGATGACGGCAACAGCGCGATTCCCGCCTTGCCTTTCTGCCGCCGTCCTCCTCCTCGAACAGGGAAGAAGATCCTTCCGAAATTCGGGATCGACGCGTCGTAAGTTTTCCTTGCTGAACTCGTACGTCTAGCAGTTTTGTTTCGAATTAACTGTCTGGTTTTGACATCGATGCTTGCTTCAGATCTTCCACCGAGGAGACGTCGACGTGTCCGGGGGATCAAGACCAATACCAGGTCCGACCCCACGACGACGCCCTCGAACAAACTACAGATTCGCAGGAGAAGGTTGCCGACGTTGCTGCCCCCGAAGTCGTTCTCACAAAGCCTTCGACCTCTTCCAAGAAGAAGACGACGGAACACGAGTTCGTACTTGTCTCCTCGTCTGGCGGTCCTTCCGGTCCTAACAACCATGTAAGTCCGAAAAATTCCCAACTCGCGTTTCGTGTGTTTGACCATCAGTAGCCCCCGAGGGTGAGTCTAAGTGTTTACACTTAGGCTTGCCCTCCGAATCATGACTCGCAGGTTAATCTTTTGCTTTGCCTTCCTTAGCCTGTTGTTAGGGACCTGTCGAAGGTTTGTAGGAGCTTCTTCGCCTTAGAGGAAGAGAACTGAAAGCTGTCCGAGCAGCTCGACGAAACTCGACGTGAGTACTGCCACCCTGCTTGTAGAATTTTGCTCTGTATGCTATCCTGCTTCTCTTTCTGACGACATCCTTTTAATGGTTAGGGATTGGAGCTCAGGCTGCTGCTGACAAGACTTCCCTAAAATCTCAGCTGGACAATCTTGCCACTGAAAATTCAAGTTTGAAAGCTAAAGTCACTGAGCTGAACGACGAAATCGCCTGACTGAAGGTCGAATCATGCGAAGCTCAGGAGCGCGCGAAGAAAAGCCGCCTGGATGCCGAAACGAGAGAGGGAGATCTACACCAGCGCCTGCAATCTTCGCTTGATGCCTTGCGTGGTGAGTTCTCGAGCTTTGCCTTGATTAATTTTTGTGTCGAACTGTTCTATTGTTGACCTGGCGGTTTGTTCTTTCTTGTAGCTGCTGCCGAATTGGACGCCGGAGCTATGAAGGAGCCCGCTGGGATCGAAACCAGTGTCGGCCTTGCCGAACACCTGAGTCGAGAGGTTGTCGACCTCCTAGCGCGGGTGCGTTCGACGCTTGTTCGCGTTCGGGATACGTCTGTACCTGACTCGATCAGCGACACCATGGCGGGAATCCTCGAAGCTCTGGCGGTGAAGGCGGATGGCGAAGACCCGTTATTTGCCGCGGTTCGCCGACAGGTAACTATCGGCTCCAAGTCTGTCTTCTCCATGATGATGATGCACGATGTGGAGTTCGATGCTGACAAGGTCACGAGCACGTATCCGAAAGACAAGGATGGACGCGACAAGTCCGCGAAGAGTTATGTTGCCCGCGCTCGTGACCTTGCTGCCCGAATGACGAGCTTTCTGGCCGAGAGGAACGAGAAGCGTGCGGCGGCGAGGGCTCGGAAGCATGGCGCATCCGGCGCACCGTCCAGCAAGGCTGGTAGTTCAGCGTAGTGCGAGCAGTGCGCCCGCTTGTAATTAGCTTTTGTGGACTCACGCCGAGGGCTGTGATCCTGACTAGGACTTCTTTCTGGTGTAAAACTTGCTCTTTTGTTATGTTAATCTGCTTGACATTTGGCTGCCGAATGCTTGTATGTGATGCCCGATTCCCCGTGCAGGATCCTTCGCTGATCTCTGGCGCTTGGCCTGTTTCGTACGAAACGGTCGGCAATACTTCTGGTGCCGTTGAGCGAAGAACGCCTTCCTCAGGCGAATTGTCGCTAATTCGATCTTTGCGCGACCAACTCCAAAATTCGCAGCGTCAACTGAAGATGGTTACTGCCAAGGTCGACGTTGCTCTGTCGAAGGCATCGCATGCTGCAGACTGCGAGAAATTTCTTCTCGACGAGATCGAGAATCTTGGAAAGTCTCTGAAGTGTGAGTTTCTAGACCTCTTTCGCTGTGTATTGTGACTTGAGTGTGCAGGATTTGATCTTCGGCCTCTTTTCGCAGATGTGTGCCTCGACAGTGCTGCCGAGGCCCATCGCGTGAATGCGCATCTTGTTGCTGCCCAGACACATGCCAATTCTGTTGCTGACAACTTCTGGGCTGATCGGTCGAAAGCAATGAAGTTGACACTTCTTCAAGATAGGATTGCTCAAGCTGGTGTATTGTCTGAGACGAGCCGAAGCGCCCTCGCGCTGGTGCATCAGGTGATGTTCCATTTGAACAATCAGCCCGAAGGCCTGCCGGCATTGCTCGATCGATTCGAAAATGGGAATGCTGTGTACTCCTTTGTCCGGGAGCACTTGCGCTGCGGGGCTGTGGTTGCACTTGCTTTCGTGCGCGCTCACTACCCTGAGATCGACCTGGAGCTTCTGAAGACGCTTCCTTCGTCGCCCAGTTGTCGCTATAATATGGAGCATCACTACGCTGCTTGTAGAGACACAGGCGACTGTATCGCTCGACAGATTGTCGTCGAAAGTGATCGACAGAGAATCGAACCAGGGTGCCGCGGCGCCATGAACTAGCCCTGTGGCTGTGTTTATACCTTCACTCTGTGTATGTATTGTGTATATGTGTCCTTATTCGTCTGCGGCAAAAAGGCGAAGCCCCCGAGCGTAGGTCGAGAGGCGAAGCCCCCGAGCGTAAGTCGAGAAGCGAAGCCCCCGAGCGTGGGTCGAAAAGGCAAAGCCCCCGAGCGTGGGTCGAAAAGCGAAGCCCCCGAGCGTAAGTCGAAAGGCGAAGCCCCCGAGCGTAGGTCGAGAGGCGAAGCCCCCGAGCGTAGGCGAAACCCCCGAGCGTGGGTCGAAAGGCGAAGCCCCCGAGCGTAGGCGAAGCCCCCGAGCGTGGGTCGAAAGGCTGAGCCCCCGAGCGTAGGTCGAGAGGCGAAGCCCCCGAGCGTAGGTCGAGAGGCGAAGCCCCCGAGCGTAAGTATACAAAGATGTTGATTCATGAAGTGAGGAACTCGAACTTTATTGCTTGGTGCCGAAGGCACAGTTGTTGAGCACGGACTGCTGCCGGCATTTGATTACATAGTAGAGGGGGTAGAGGAGACAGCTTTGCTAGCTAAGGATAGAAACGGCGCAGCTGCGCGGCGTTCCATGGGTTTTCCACGTCTTTTCCTATTTTCGGGTTGCGCAGGCGATATGCTCCTCCTGGGATGACCTCGTGGATGAGGTACGGCCCTTCCCATGGCGGTTCTAGCTTCGACGTGCTTGTCTGCTTGAGGCGAAGCACGAGGTTGCCTGGCTCGAATGAACGTCCGCGTACCCGTCTGCTGTGGTAGTTGCGGAGGCTCTGCTGGTAGACCGCCGATCGAACGAGGGCGACATCTCGAGCTTCGTCCAGTAGATCTTGGGCGTCTGCTAGTGCTTTGTCCGCATCTTCCTCAACGTAGGCGACCACGCGGGGCGCACTGTAGCGTATATCCGTGGGTAGCACTGCTTCTGCCCCGAAGAGCAGGAAGAAGGGTGTGTAGCCCGTCGAGGAATTGGGCGTTGTTCGCAGGCTCCATAGTACCGAAGGCAATTCCTCGACCCAGGCGCCTGCTGCGCGTTTAAGGGGTCGAAGTAGACGCTTCTTTAGTCCTCCGCATACGAATCCGTTAGCCTTTTCGACCTGGCCATTAGACTTGGGGTGCGCCACCGAAGCGTACTTGAGCTTGATGCTGAGGTTTTTGGCGAAGTCCTGGAACTCGCCCGAAGTGAAGTTGGTGCCGTTGTCGGTGATGATGCTGTTCGGGACGCCGTACCGGTAGACGATGGACTCGAAGAATTTGACCGCCGTGGTCGCCTCTTGGTTGGTGACTGGAACAGCCTCTATCCATTTGGAGAACTTGTCCACTACGACTAGAAGGTAAGTGTGACCTCCTCGGGATGATTTGGGGAGAGGCCCCACTTGATCGAGCCCCCATTGTGCGAAGGGCCAGGCCACAGGGATGGTGTGCAGCTCGGCCGCCGGCGCGTGCGGCTTGGTGGCGAATAACTGGCATGCTTCGCAGTGCTGGACGATGTTCTTGGCATCGTAGAGGGCGGATAGCCAGTAGAACCCGGACCGAAAAGCCTTGGCCACGAGGGTTCGGCTGCAGGCGTGGTGCCCACAGGTTCCTTCGTGGATTTCTCGAAGGAGAGCAATCCCATCTTCCTGTGCTATGCACCGTTGGAGCACCCCTGTGGTACTGCGCTTGTAGAGCTCCCCGTTGATTATCGTGAAGGCCTTGGAGCGCCGCATGACCTGTCGGCGATGGATGGGATCATCTGGAAGCTCGCCCCGTATCAGGTATGCCAAGTACGGTTTCGTCCATGTTGCTTCGACGAGCATGACTGCGGCTGCATCCTTCGGGAGGTCTTTTGCTTCTGCTGCTGGAGCGGTGTTGTCCGACCGAGCCCCCGGACGTGTTGCTAACGCCGGGTCAGCTACTGGTTTGATCTTGACGGAGCGTTCGAATATCTCTTCAAAGAAGACTCCGGGCGGTATTGCGAGGCACCTTGAGCCGACGTTGGCCAGGTTGTCTGCCTCCTCGTTACTTTCCCTGCCGATGTGCGTTACTTCGCAACCCTCGAATTCGCCTTCGAGCTTGTCGTACATGGCGCGATACGCGATCATGTTCGCGCAGGTTGCGTCGCACTCTTTCATGACTTGCTGGGCGATGAGGTTCGAGTCTCCATGAATCTTGATGCGAGCGGCCCCGCAGGCTTTCGCCATGCGCATACCGTGAAGGACGGCTTCGTATTCTGCCTCGTTGTTGGAGGGATTCGGGAAGCGCATGCGGAGGACGTAGCGCATCCTGTCCCCTTGCGGTGACACCAGGACCACTCCTGCTCCTGCCCCTGAAACCCGCTTGGACCCGTCGACGAAAATGGTCCAGCTATTCGACAGGTCTGGGAGCTCGGGCATCTGGGCTTCTGTCCATTCGGCTATGAAATCCGGTAGGACCTGCGACTTGATTGCAGACTGGCGCTGGTACGTGATCTCCCAGGGTCCTAGCATGATTCCCCATAGCGACACACGCCCTGTAGCATCTGGGTTGTTGAGGATGCTGGAGACTGGATTCGAGGCCACTACTATGATGGAGTGGCACTCGAAATAGTGTGGTAGCTTCTTCCCCGTCATATAGATGGCGTATGCTAGCTTCTGATAATGGGGGTACCTTTGCTTGGTTGGAGATAAGACTTCGCTTAGGTAGTACACAGGCCTCTGTACTCCGTGTTCCTTGCCTTTCTCCGCGCGTTCGACCACGAGTACTGAACTGACAACTTGATTTGTAGCCGCAATGTATATTAACATCGGCTCTTTTTCTCGAGGTGTAACGAGAACTGGGGAGGTCGACAGACGATGCTTGAGGTCATCGAACGCAGCTTGCGCCTCCTCAGTCCACGTGAAGTTGTCTGTTTTCCGGAGCAGCCGATAAAAAGGGAGTGCCTTTTCGCCAAGCTTGCTGATGAAGCGGCTGAGCGCTGCGAGTCTACCTGTCAACTGCTGGACATGTCGAAGCGTCTTTGGAGGCTGCATATTGATGATGGCCTGTATCTTCTTTGGGTTGCCTTCAATCCCTCTTTCGGAGATTAGGTAGCCTAGCAGTTGGCCGGTGGGTACCCCGAAAGAGCACTTCTTCGGGTTAAGCTTGATGCTATATCTGTCGAGGTTGGCAAAGGTTTCTCGAAGGTCATCGAGCAGGCTGTCTGCTTTCGCGGTCTTGATGACGATGTCATCGACATAAACTTCGACGTTGCGGCCGATTTGTTCCTTCAGGCACGCCTGCATACACCGTTGATAGGTGGCTCCGGCGTTCTTGAGCCCGAAGGGCATCGTCATGTAGCAGTATACCCCGTGCGGGGTGATGAACGCCGTCTTGTCTTCGTCTTCTACTTTTAGCCGTATCTGATTATACCCGGAGTAGGCGTCGAGGAACGAAAGTCGTTCGCATCCTGCCGTGGAGTCGATGATCTGGTCGATTCGGGGCAGGGGGAAGTAATCCTTCGGGCAGTGTTTGTTTAGGGCGGTGAAGTCGATACACATCTTGTAGATCTTGGTGTCCTTCTTCTCCACCATGACTGGTGGCGAGAGCCACGTGGCTTCCTTGATCTCTCTGATGAACTTGGCTTCGAGGAGGCGGTTGATTTCTTCGCCCATCGATTTGGCCTTTTCCGGATTATACCGGCGCATAGACTGCTTGACCGGTTTCGTGTTGGGAAAGATCTTGAGCTCATGCTCGGCGAGTTCCCTGGGGATGCCTGGCATATCTGCTGGACACCAGGCGAACATCCTCCAGTGCTCACGGAGGAACTCGACGAGCGTGCTTTCCTATGCGGGGGAAAGGGAGTTCGACACCCGCGCCATCTTGGTTGGATCCGTCGGGTGGATCTGGTGCTCTCGGGTGTCCTTGGTGGCATCGAACGACAGTTCTGGGGCGTTCTGCTGCGCCGGTGGATCGATGTCCATCACAGTGGCTTCCCGAATATGGTGCAGTTCCTCGTGTACCCCGAAGGTTTGAGACATGGTATTGAAGTCCTTGTCGCAGTTTTCGGATCGAGCGAAGCTGCCGCTGATCGTCAGTGGTCCCCTGTTTGCGGGCATCCACAGCTTGAGGTAAGCGTAGTGGGGTACCGCCATGAATCGGGCGAACGCTGGCCGCCCGAGGATAGCGTGGTACTGCGAGGGCCAGTCAACCACCTCGAATTCGATCTTCTCCTTTCTGAAGTTTGCTGGAGTGCCAAAGATGACGTCAAGATGTATCGCCCCCAATGGGTACGTCGGCTTCCCTGGGATGATTCCGTGGAAGGAAGTCTCCGTTGGCAGGAGGTTGTTTAGCGGGATCTTGATCTTTCGCAGTGTGTCTATGTAGATGAGGTTCAAGCTGCTGCCCCCGTCCATGAACACCTTTTTCGAGGTGAAACCCCCTATCTGTGCCTCGAGAACCAGAGCGTGGTGTCCTGGGCGTGGGATCTTCGGTGGATGATCTGACCGGTCGAAACCGATCGGATGTTCGGACCAATTCAGGTATTCGGGAGTGGCCGGTGGCGCGTGTTCGGCGTGAAACACTTCTCTTGCGCGTTTTCGCTGAACTTTATTCGTCGGGCGCCCCCTCTGGATCATGGGCATGAAACCTCTTGGCGGCGGAAACTCTTCTTCCTCGTTGGCCGGCTGTCGCTGCTCGACGTGCTGAATCGTGGCGGCCTGGTGGCCCTGCTGTACAACGTTTGCTGGTGGGTTCGGCGGTGGTGGTGGAGCGTTGTAGGCTATCGCCCCTGCCACTGGTTGCTCGACGTTCATCCTCTCCTGAAGTGCCCGGTTGAGACGAAGGAATTCCCTACACTCGATGAGGAGGTGTGCAGGTCTTCGTACTCCGTCTTTGTCGAGGTACGTATGCCTTGGGCATCCGCTATCAAGCATTTCCTCTGCCGATATCTATGGCTGCCGTCGGCGCCATTCTTTACTTGGCTTTGAGACACTTCTGCTGCTGCTACCGTGGTAATTGTTTCCTTGCCGCGGTAAGACGCGGTTGTCTTCACGATCTTCGTGTACGTAGCCTGCTGCTACCATGTCCATGTTCTCCGTGTTGTCGTAGCGATTCCGACGACCCTTCTTTCGGGATCCGGAGTGAAACTGGTCTTTCATGTTGACATCGCGTTCTGCTGATCGACGGCGACTTCTGGGAGCCGCGATTGAGTCTTCGCCATCGGCCCACTCATTCGCCAAGCTCATGAGGTGGTCGACGGTCCTTGGTTTGCAACGTCCGAGCTCCTCCTTTAAATCGCGTCGGAAGAGGCCGTCGCGAAATGCGTCGATGGCCCTTTCGGGCGAGATGTTTTCCGTTGTGTTCCGGAGGCTGATCCATCGTGAGATGTATGATATCAGGTTTTCTCCAGTTCTCTGTACGCATAGGCGTAGCTCCTCGAATGACGTAGGTCATCGCGAAGTGCCTCGGAAGTTAGCGATGAACGCTTGCCGAAATTCTTCCCAGGAGCGGATGCTATCCGGGGTGAGATTATTCAGCCATGCCCTTGCGTTATCCTTCAGATGCAGCGACAGCAACTGGAGGGCGTTGTCTCTAGATCCACCGCTGATCTTGACAGCGGTTATAAAATCATCGAGCCAAATTCGGGGATCCTGCTGCCCATTGAACTTGACTATGCCATCGCTGAGCTTGATTCCCTTCGGCAACGGTGCGGAGCGGATCAACAGGCTAAAGCAATCTGCCCCGCACAGTCCGTCGCTGGTGCCGCCGAATGTCTCCGCCTCGCGATCTCCTTCGAAGCGGCGTGCTTCGCGTCGCGCTCGCGCTTGGTCGACCCTGTTCTGGGCCAAACCGTGCCGAAGCTCGCCGTTGAGAGGTTCGACCGCTTGCGTCCGAGGCGCTATGGGTGGCACCGGTGCTGGGTGCCTAGCTTGCTCCGTCGGTCGGGCGGTTCTCCTTGCTGTCGCGTCATGCCCTGAATCGGGCGTTCCTTGGAGCACCCTTACTCCTTCGAGAGCTAGATTCCTCAGGTGTCGCATATGTTCGTCGCCGTTGGATGCGTTCGCGGCAATGTATGCCGCCGCGGCCATGATCGCAGCCTCCTTGGTCTTGGGCATCAGTTTGGTCTCGTTGAACTCTGCCTCTAAGTTTCGGGTGATGTTATGCATGTCGCCTCCCGGCTGAGTGCGTGACCTCGATCTGTGTTGGACGCTCGATGAGTAATGGGACGATCTTTCGGCCCGTCTTCTGCTGGACGCATCGGCCTCCTCTCTGCGCCGTTCCAGCACTCGTCTGTCTGCACTGATCTGGTCCTTCTGCTCCTGAACGACGAAGCGGAGTGCGGCCAGATCGCTCGGGCTTGGGTTGGGACCGAAGTTCACCTCGCCCGCATAAACCCTTCTCGCGAACCGGATTTGGTCATGCGTGACCACTTGGCGGCCGCTATCTGCCCGGTTTCGGCCGTCGTTGTCTCTGTTCTCGTTTCCGTCACCGTGCGATGCCATCATGCAGTGGCCCCGGTCCACGGGGCCGAATCGTCGCTGGTGTCGCCCAATGCTGGAGGGTAGACGTCGTCGCTTTCGACGTAGGGCCCGACTTCAATCATGAAGTCAGAATCGTAATCGGCCACATAGCCATCGCTAGATGCGGCAGATTCGCAGTGTGAAGCAGAGCTTGCCGAATTGCCTATCTTCCCCTTAGCTTCGGGGTAGACATCGTCGTCGTCGTCTGAACATGTGTAGTCCAAATACAACCCTTCGACGTAATCAGGGTCATACGGTGCAGCGCGGAGCGTGAGGGCATTGAGAGCCCGATTGCACTCAGATATCGTCGGGTAGACAGCTACTGTGCCCCCCCCCCCGAGGATCTTCACAGCTGGCGATCTCATGGAATGAGAAATCTTTGGCGCCCACGTAGTGGCATGCGTCGCAGTCGACGCAGTATGCGGTGGTTGGGGATGGAGGTGGGTCTTCAAAATCAGTTCGACCCTACTGATGGGGTCGAAGTTTTCAGCTACAGTTCCTCCTCCGATGGCGCTAGCAGCGCACTTGCCGAGAGTTTGCCCCCGACGGCTGGTGGTGTCATCGTTTCGGCCACGAGCGGAGCCGATTCGCCGATGGAGAGCAGTTCCATCGCTCCATTGCTGTCCACATGGAAGTTGAACAGTCCGAAAGCCATGTCCTAGCCTTCGGGCGCTACTCCTGCCGTGCTTGAGATGGGATCGATGACGTTCGCCGCTGGAGTGGGCTTTGCAGCGCTTGGCAAAATATTGCTGACGACGATTGAATCAGCGGCGTCGACGCCTGGTTCCGCCGGGTTGGCGGTGACGACAGCCGGCACAGCGATGCCGACGATGGTGTCGGTGTCGATCTTGGTGGTGGTGTCGATGTCGGTCGGTGCAGCGATGCCGATGGTGGTGTCGATGTCGATCTTGGCGGTGGTGTCGATGTCGGTCGGTGCAGCGATGCCGACGGTGGTGTCGATGTCGATCTTGGCGGTGGTTGGTGATGGAGCCGGCGAATCCGTAGATCCAGATCCCGTCGTCCCCACGGTCGGCGCCAATTGACGAGGTTTATCCCCGGCAATGCCCATGTCGAAGGGCTTTTGATCTAGGAAGCGTGTTGGGAACCTGGCGAACTCGACGGCGATCAGACGAAAGCAAAGGGACACGAGGATTTACCCAGGTTCAGCCCCCTCGAAAGGTAAAAGGCCTACGTCCTGCTTGTCTGACTTCGTATTGATGGTGTGGTTGTGATGAGGGTGTTACAATGGCGGCGTAGATTGGATCTAGCCGAAGCGGAGAGCTCTAAGTCGTCGAGCGCTCCGGCGTGAGGTGGGTGGAAAAGTGTCTAGGGTTTAGAGGCCTCCCTCCCAGCCTTTTATATGTGAAGGCTAGGTCTCGGGATGGTACCTCAAACCTGATACAGATCGGATCGGTACAGACGAATCCTAATCTAATTCTAATTCTTCGGGCCTTTGCTTGCACGCCAAATTTTAACTCTTGGGCCACGCTAGACCGCTGCCTTGATGGGCCTCAAGAGCCCTCTGAGGGAAACCTTTCCTGGACCGAAAACCAGGTAGGCAAATATCGGGTGCTCGTTTGTCATTCCTTCGTCAACGTGGAAACTCTTCGGCACGAAAACTCCGCCAGATGAGGTCGAAGACTCACCACGTAAAGCATCGAGAGAGGATTGCAGATGCTGCTGCATGTCCTTTTCCTTCACTTTGGCCTCCATGCGGCGCGTCCTGGCAAGCTCCTGGGCCTTCGCCGATTCGGACTTCAGCTGGGCGACCTCGTCGGCCAACTCGTCGGTCTTGGCTTTCAGCCCCGAATTCTCCGCCGCGAGATCGTCAAGTTGCGCTTTCAAGGACGTCTTGTCAGCAGCAGCTTGCACGACGATTCCTGATCATTCGGAAAGAGCAGTGTTACAAATAAAAGAAGCAAGGCTACAATCAGAGCAGAAGGTTAAAGAAGAAGAGGCAGTACTCACGTCGTATGTCCTCGAGCTGCTCGGACAATTTTCGGTTTTCTTCTTCCAAGGCGAGGAAGCTCCTACAAACCTTCGACAGATCCCTAACAATAGGTTAAAGAAGACACAACAGAGATTAACCCTTGAGTCATCGTTCGGAGGGCAAGCCCAAGTGTAAACACTTAGACTCACCCTCGTGGGCTACTGATAGTCAAACACACGAAACGCAAATTCGGAATTTTTGGACTTACATGGCTTTTAGGGCCGGAAGCCTCGCCAGACGAAGAAACAAGGACGAACTCGTGCTCCATCATCTTCTTCTTGGAAGAGGTCGAAGGCTTCGTGCGAACGGTTTCGGGAGGGGCGACATCGGCAGCCTTCTCCTGCGAGTCCGCAGTTTGTTCAAGGGCGTCGTTGTGGGGCCGGACTTGATATTGGTCTTGGTCCCCCGGACACATCGATGTCTCCTCGGTGGATGACCTGAAGCAAGCATCGATGTCAAAACAAGGTAGCTAATTCGACGTGAGATCATAAGATGTATGAGTTCGGCAAGCAGGGCTTACGACGCGTCAATCCCGAATTTCGGAACGATCTTCTTCTCTGTTCGAGGAGGAGGACGGCAGCTCAAGGGCGAGGCGGGGATCGCGCTGTTGCCGTCATCGCCCGAAGTGAAATGGGTGTCATCGAGGTCTTCCGAGTCATCTACAACATCCGTAATTCGCTGTCTCTTCGGGGCTCTCGATGGCGATGGAGCGGCAGAGGTCGATCCCTCCGGCACTTCGGTAAAATCGCGCCCCGGATACTCGCCCATCTCGGGCTGGGGCGGATAGCATCGAGCTACCTCGATTACCTATACAGGGATTTCAATCGCATTCAATACTGGTCGATACAGCTGTGGAATAAAAGTGGTATCCGACCAAGATTAAAATCGTACCTCGGTGCGGGGAAAGGCTTTGCTGAAGGCCACTGCGCCGAAGGCTTTCGGCACAGGATACTTCTTCTTGATGTTCGTGACAGTGCGCACGCATTCGTCGATCTCAGCTTCGCGCAGCTCATCTTGGGAGATGCGGGTCGAATCCCGACGATCGCTGTAGTCCCACATACAGTGGGCTCGAGCAGCGAGAGGCTGGATTCGGCGCTCGATGAAGGTTCGGATGAGCTGGATGCCCAAAAGCTCTTTCTTCGGAGTAGCTCGAAGCTGTTGGATCTTCTCCATCAGCGGCTCTGTAATCTTCATCTCCTCATCAGAAAGATCGTGCTTCCAAGACACGCGGGGTCGAAGGACGCCGGTAGCCTGAAATTCCTCAAGCCCGAAATTTTCGCCGTCGGAGGATTGGTCCTTGGCGTAGTACCATTTCGTCCTCCAGCCGGGATTGTTTTCGGGCGTTTGAAGGTTGAAGTATTCGACGTCCGGGCGCACCTGGCAGCTGAAACCACCGGTCTAGGAACGGAAGAGGACGCCGGATAACAAAGATTCGGCGCCAAAGCGCCCAATGGGGTTCGATCCCCAGAAAGCACTCACAAAGCGTGATGAAACACGCAATGTGCAGAATTGTGTTGGGATTCAGGTCATGGAGCTGAATCCCGTATGCAAATAGAAGGCCGCGGAGGAAAGGATGCGGGGGAAGAGACAAACCCCGCAGCAAGAAGGCAATGAAGATTACCCGGAATCCAGGAGGAGGCCGGGGAATGATTTCAGGGCCGGCGGCGAGCGATTCCGCCGGCGTGTTCTTCAGGAGGCCCATCTTCTCGGCCTGGGACAGCTCCTTGTCCCCGACTTTGGTCTGGTCCCAACGGCCGACGACGGAGCCGTCGGCATCGGCCGTCTTGGCCTTCTTGGCGGCGGTGCCAGTGGCGGTGCCGGTGGCGGCACCAGCGGCGGAGATGCTCCTCTTGCCCATGGGCTCGGTGCGCAGCAAGAGCAGTGGAAATGGGTGCAGGCGGAGGAAGCAACTGCTATGAGGCGCAAGGAGGAAGACGGTGGCGGCGGAGTGGGGTGAATTGTTACCCTTCCGCTGTGGTTTTATTCTTAATCTTGGAAATTATAGTCGATCTGGGCCGTGCGTTATGAAGTGGAAACGGCGGAGCAGATCTGGCCGTCCACGTGTCAACACCACAGGAGCCAAGGCGCCCCACTACGCACGGTAATCCAGGAAACCGTGCGGACTTTTTTCACTCACCCGCGGGACGTGCGGTCAAATCTGGTCAACAGCCGGGACGTGCAGTTGCTGGACCCACAGTGCGTCTAGTCTTGTCAGAGTCAGGCCATCCCAGCAGAGGATGGCGTGACAACTCGAGGAAACCTGGCGTCAGCACTGACGT
This sequence comes from Dactylis glomerata, assembly GCA_007115705.1. NCBI lineage: Eukaryota > Viridiplantae > Streptophyta > Magnoliopsida > Poales > Poaceae > Dactylis > Dactylis glomerata. The sequence continues at coordinate 1,733,545 of QXEO01002105.1, read as the reverse complement.
GGCCCTCAGTGAAAGTTGATCTTGTTCGACCCAAGGGGCAAGGCTGACGATGGTCTCTTCGGAATTCAGAGGTATGTGCATCGAGCGCCCAGAGCATTTTCGGTGTTGAGTTTTTCTTCGAGGTTTTCGTGCTTTCCTTGCACTGCCAGAATATGCGCAATGTTCTCTGGGCGATTTTGGTTTTTTACTTGATGTTTTGAGTGGGTTTCGGCCCCTCGAATTGTCTTTTTCGGGCCAGCAGTGCCGTCAAACTATTCGAGCTTGGGCTTCGGTCCTTTACATCGTCTTCTTCGGGCTACAGTGCCATCGAACTATTTGAGACCGGACTTCGGTCCTTCGAATCATCCCATTCGAGCCGGCAGCGCCTCTATACTATTCGGGTATGGATGTCCGAACCCTCGAAACGCATCCCTAGGTCGCTGGCGCCTTCATTCTGTTCGAATATGGGCTGATGCCTTTTCGAACCTTTCTTTCGGGCTATCAACGCTCCTCATTCAACATGCCCGAATCTTGGTGGCAATATACCAGTTCGGATGCCGTATGTCAAATACGAAGGTAAGTCCACGGTTTGCAACACCAGATGGCCCGGTATTCGTATCAAACGCGTTCTGCCAGAAATTTTCCATACCTACGGTATGAAGTTTGCACCGATGGACGCATCGGGTGCCTCACAATGAACTGGGCTCCGACCTGGTAAGTCCAACGCGGCTCGGGTCGGGGTAGCGCCAGCCCACGCGGGTTCGAGTCGGGGGACTCGAATCTGAGAAGCTAACCGAATGTTTTTGCGGCTATGCAATTAACTGAGACCCGGCGTGAGTCTCAGGCCGGTTATGCGCATCCCTCTGCAAACCCGACTTAGCACTTTCGAGGCTCTGAGTGAGCGTAGCTCGAAAACTTCATAGCTAACAAGTGTATTGCTCGAATATTCTCTATACTTTTGCGATTCCACAGGCCAGGCGCGCATATCGGGTGAAGCTAGGAAGACTTTCGGGTGGAGTCCCTGCCATAGTCTTCGGCTATCCCAGGCACTCGGGGGCTACTGACGAAGGAATGACAAATGGGCCCCCGATATTCGCCTACCTGGTTTTCGGTCCAGAAAGGGTCTCCCTCGAAAGGCTCTTGAGGCCCATCAAGGCAGCGGTCTAGCGTGGCCCAGGAGCTAAACTTGGCGTGCAAGTAAGAACCCGAAGAATTCAAGTTAGATTAGGTTTCGTTTGTTTAAGGACCGATCCAATCTGTACTTGGCTTGAGAGACAATCCTGAGACCCTGCCTTCGCATATAAAAGGCTGGGAGGGAGATCTCGAAACCCGAGACGCTTTTCCACACACCTCACGCCGGAGCGCTCGACGACTTAGAGCTCTCTGGTTTGGCTAGATTCAATCTACGCCACCATTGTAACACAATCATCAAAGCCATCCCATCAATACAAAGTCAGACAAGCAGGACGTAGGCCTTTTACCTTTCAAGGGGGCTGAACCTGGGTAAATCCCCGTGTTCTCTTGCTTTCGTCTGATCGTCGTCGAGTTCGCCAAGTCCCCAATACGCTTCATAGATCGAAAGCCCTTCGACATGGGCATTGCCGAGAATAAACCTCGTCAACAATCATATTATTTCAGATATTAGGATGTGTGCATCGAAGTTTGTTGAAACAATGTTTGTATATGAAAATAGATCCTTTAATAAGGCAGCGAACGACCTAGCTCGTCTCTCGGTGTCTTTGCCATTAGGGCGGCACATTTGGTTTGTGCATCCGCGAGAGGGCGTTTGCATCCCAAGATTTCTGAATTAATAAAAAGCGGATGATTCTAAAAAAAATGATAATGATGCTAGGGTGCTACCCGTTGTGCCACATATAGGGTTCGCGCGTGCCATGTTGGCGAGATTGGTAATGTTATTATGCGCTACATCGTAGAGAATAGCGTTATTGTGACAGACACGATAAAAAAGTTACTCCCTCCGTTTTTAAATATAAGATGTTTTAGGTTTGTGAAGCAAATGTATCTAGACACCTTTTAGTGTGTATATTCGAGTGAACATACATACTAAAAGATGTCTAGATACATTTGCTTCACAAACCTAAAACATCTTATATTTAAAAACAGAGGGAGTAGATTTTAAAATGAGTATTTTATGCTGAAGTTTTTTTGAGAGAATTTTATGCTGAAGTTTTGGTCGTCGACAAAATAGTTCTGTCGCACTTCGCTCCATTATAAGCAGCGGATATTTAAAAAGTGAGAACGAATTAAGAAAGTCAACAACTTTCCAGACCAGAACTGAGCTCGTGGCAGCCACCAGCCCACCATACCAGTCGGCAACAACTTCCAGCACACAGTGCGGACTGCGGAGCGAAAGCGGCAAATCAACCAGCCCCGCGCACTCCAATTTCCCCCACCAACCCACTAGACCATGGCCGCCGCAGCGCCCACCGTCGCCAAGTCGCCGTCGGTGCTCGTACCTCCGGCGGAACCCACCCCGAGTGGTGTGCTCCCGCTCTCCTCCATCGACAAGACCGCCGCCGTCCGCGTCTCGGTCGACTTCATCCAGGTCTTCCCGCCGTCCTCCGATGGGGCCGGCGGGGACCAGGTGGCCACGATGCGTGAGGGGTTCGCTAGGGCGCTGGTACCCTACTACCCTGTCGCCGGCCGCATCGCGGAGCCGTCCCCGGGCGACCTCGTGGTGGACTGTACCGGCGAGGGCGTCTGGTTCGTGGAGGCCGCCGCGAGCTGCTCACTGGCCGACGTCAACGGCCTCGAGCGCCCGCTGCTCATCCCCAAGGCGGAGCTCATCCCCCGCCCTCCCCCCGACGAGAAGCTCGAGGACCTCATCCTCATGGCCCAGGTTCGCACGCGATTCACCGCTCATCTCCTTGCTCGTCTTCCGATTCTCCCGATCCAGTCCATGGACGGGTGCTTGATAGTTGATCCCAAGAGGATTTAGGTAGCTAAACTTTAAGAGCGCTGATGTATTGTAGGTCACGAGATTCACCTGCGGCGGATTCGCCGTCGGGATCTGCTTCAGCCACCTGGTGTTCGACGGGCAGGGCGCGGCGCAGTTCCTGAAGGCGGCGGGTGAGATGGCCCGGGGGCTGCCGGCGCCGTCGGTCGCCCCGGTGTGGGACCGTGAAGCGATCCCGGACCCGCCCAAGCTGCCGCGCGGGCCGCCGCCGTCGTTCACGGCGTTCAACTTCGTGACCCAGGTGGTCGAGATCTCGCCGGAGAACATCGCGCGCATCAAGGACGAGTTCAAGGCCTCGACGGGAGGCCAGACCTGCTCCACTTTTGACGCAGTGACTGCCGTGGTGTTCAAGTGCCGGGCGCTGGCGGTGGAGCTCCCAGACGATGCTGAAGTCCGGCTCGGCTTCGCCGCCAGCACGAGGCACCTCCTCCAGGGCGTGCTGCCGTCGGTGGACGGCTACTATGGCAACTGCGTGTACCCGGTGGGGATCACTCGGAGCAGCAAGACCATCCGGGAGGCGGCCCTGCCGGAGGTGGTCAGCGTGATGCGGGAGGCCAAGGAGGCGCTCACTGTGCGCTTCACGGACTGGATGCGCGGCGGCGCCAAGGACGACCACTACAACGTGCCGCTGGACTATGGCACTGTGACTGTGTCTGACTGGAGTCGTGTTGGGTTCAACGAGGTGGACTATGGCTTTGGCGAGCCCGGATACGTCTTCACACTCAACGACGACGTCAACATCGTCGCGTCGGTGATCTACCTCAAACCCCCGACGCCCAAGCGCGGGATCCGGCTCATGCTCCGCTGCGTGGAGGAGCCACATGCCGCTGTATTCGCCGATGAGCTTGCCAAGTACGCTTAAGCTGCACGGTTCTTCTCAGCCATTGGCCATGTACATGTATATGCTCATGCATGTAACATTCTCTCACTGTACTTTTTCTTCACATTGGTGTGTGCAATGTTTTCGTATAGGTCACCTTCTGGTGCTTTGTGCAGATATAAACACTGCAGTAGTATTCGTCATGTGTTGATTTCCTTGCAGTAGTCACAAGAATGAATAAGATTCAGATTATGGTATATATGGGGCAATTGAATTCCTGGTTTTATATGCTTAACAAATCTTTTTATTTGATTCCCTTCCTTGATGGGTGTTATGGAACTCAGTAGTCTAGTAGGAGCTCTACCTTTGTGTTTCTGGTCTCTGCGAACTGAGGTTTCTACCCATATGTTTTGAATCCATAGGTGAAACAGGCTGATTTTTATTCATGCGCCGTTATTCACAAACTTAAATAATCTATAACATCTTTTGCTGGTTGCCGCAAGAAAATAACTGTCACATTGCTGAGCAAGATAAAGTTTTCTCGAAATAAGCTGCACAAGATAAAATATTTCATCGAGGGGCTTGAATTGTGGATCCTAGATGATCTCATGCTCATAGTAGAAAATCAAAGTGGTTAAAGATGGTCCTGTTCAACCAAATTATTCAGATGGCACTAGTGCCCACGCCTCATCTGCCAGCAACTGTCACTAAAATTCAATTTTCATCATGCAGATATTGACATAAGTCTCAAATGCAGTACCTCCATTCCATGACTAATATCATCATTTATGTTTTTGAGTGTACCCCACCAATTGCAGTCTTTATGTTCATCTCTGTACAGCTAAAAACTTTCTAGCAGTCACTTCCCATAATGGCTTACTGATGAAAGCTGCTAGCGCTAAATTGATAACAACTGTCAAAACAACACTGCTCAGGTCTTACCCTATTTACCAATCTTCACGAAACCATTGATACTTGATAGGAATATGAAGCTTTTCTATATTTTCACCGTTTTCTAACAGTGCAGGCGACTATAGTTCTGAATGTGCCCATCTCATGTGACATTGTTGAAGAAACTGCAGTATCCATCACGAGCTTTCGGAGTACCGAGCCAGGAATCTAAGGAGTGAATATAAGAAGCTGAAACTGTGGGACTTTATACCATTTTGTTCCAAACGTAAGTCATCTTTGTCCTCTTTATGATCTCAGAATGGGAGTTAAGCATTGAATTCTATACTGAAATATTGACATTATTATGAAAGTTTGTATTAATCTGTTGATATTATTATCCTGCCGGATGTTGATACTAATTTATGTTAGTTTTTAGAATGTTGGACCATGTAGCATAGCAACTGTTGGAACTGGAGTAGTAACATAACAAAAATATATAGGAACATTCATTCAAGACTCACTGTTTGCAGTTCCCAACTCTGGCACAGTTTGTGGTGACTTTCTACATGCTAAAATGCATAATTTCTAGCTTTTCCTTTTTATGAAAAGGCAGTAGCGCAGATTTTCTTGGTAGTGCTAATAAATGCCAACTCTTCACTTATGTGAAGTCCAGGTTTGGTAGAAAGCCTGTTTAGCTGCATTCCTTTATTGGATGATGTAACGCAAGATCACTACCTGTTAATACATATGTGTTGACTGATGACTGAACAAGTTTACCTGCACATCTATGAAAAGAATGCAGTGAAAACCCATCTTTGATAGCCTACAGCTGCTGCAATTATTTATATATGTGTGTCTTGCTTGCATATGTAAACTGATGATCTGAACAATGCTTAACTTTAATACCCAGCAACTGTTACATACAAATGGCCATTGTTATTCAGAGAAGTAGTTATTTTTCAGTAGCACGAATTAGCCACGTACTCTAGTAGCATAGGTTCAGGTTCTAGGAACTAGAATTAGCATCTGGTAAAAAGTTCAGGATAACCATGTTAAACCAATAATCAAGCTTTAGTCTAGAGGTTCTTAGACAGAAACCAATAGGATCCGCTTAACCCGATTACAGTAGTTGTTTTAGTATGGTAATCTGATGTGATAATAGACCATTAGCTTGCTAAATCATGACCTGTAGAATTACATAAGCCATGCCCCATGCGATGGAAATGCTAGCTTCAAGGTTCCAACTAGCTTTATAGCTTTCATGTCTATAGCTGTTCAAAACTGAGGCATGCTCTAGCATACCATTAGATGTTCAATGGAACACTTCTGCACAGGACAATTAGCAGTACTAGTCATTAACCCGTGCGGCCGCACGGTCTAGTAGATTGTAGATTTAAATGATAAAAAAATGAATTAGACATGTAGAGCAAAAACTACCGACCCTTCAGTATCTAATATTAGCATAATAAAATACATTGGTAACTTATCTCAAGCTAATCTCTGACCCTTCAACAAAAGTTTTATTAGCAGTTTTATAGGGCGTTCAAGTTGCAGTCTTAAATTATATGAGCCAAGAATACAATATTTGATGTAGGGCATAAATTACTGCATACATATCCCCTGTTTAGTGATTTCTTTTACTGTTTGACGGATTCCTTACATCATGAAGTTCATAAAAGTCGTTTGGAGAGGATAGTGTATTCACCCATATCCCTTCTCTTACTGGTCCATGCAAAGACCTTGTACTCATAAGCATAATTTAGACATTAACCTACATAGGATGCTTAGTAAAACATCTAAGTGATTTATCATAATACGCAAACATGTGACTTTGTGGTTGGAAAAAAGAAGTTAGTCCCGACAAAATGGCTGCTATGTAATGTAGACAGCTAAAAAGAAGACCGAATCTGCAAAATTCTAAGAATTGGCAGAGAGATATGCTCAAAATTCTCCGAATATGTACAAAATGTAGGGTAACAATATCAATGACCAAGGTATGTCATAGAAAATTATTTAAGTAGGGTGCATCATTTGAGTAGAAGAATACAGCTGGTAAGTCAATATATTTTTCAAAACCCTTAAGCATGATAAATCAAGAAATGAACTATATTGTATGCAGGAAAAGCCATTGTAAAATAATAAGATCTGCTTCCCAACCGCACGCTACTGAATGTCTCGACATCATATTCCTTCTTCCGATGCAAAATAAAATAAAATAATTATGAGATATACCATGCAACTAACATGATATTTAGTGTGTATTTAAAAGACCGCATGCAACACCTGAATCCACTACATTGTAAGCATCAATTACCAATTGACTAACATGGTGTAGCATGGAAAATCATCTGGTGCTTCTGGAGGCGACCCAGACCACCCAGCTTGGTCTTCTCGGCTGCCTACAGGGAAATAATCGGGTAAAGAGCAGTACTCACGGAAAGAAATATACAAAGCTGATTTATTTTTTGTAAAAATCCAGATCAAACCAGTTTTTTGGGGGGTTTTTATTGTTGAGTATTCAACGATCTAGAGATTTTAGCAGAAAAATTAGTTGTAACTCATTACTTAGCGGCGTGGGGCAGGAGTAACAGCCGACAATCGCAAAAATTGTTGCGGGAACAACTGCTATAACCAATTACTTAAGCCTTCATTGCCCGATCTATTTGAAACTGTCGTTGATAGACGTCTTCCTCTGCTGCAATAACCCTCGTGAGATTAACTGGATCATGGAGGCGCGATGGAGCCATGGAAATCCCAATCCTAAACGGCGGCGACGCATGCAGGAAGACATATTGGTCAACAGAATTATTTGCAGATTACGGATTGCGCACTTCCAGGACAGAGAGCAAGAACAATTGGTGAGGATACTATCCGGTATTATAAACTGATGATCGGACGGATTAAACATGTCGACTTCTCTAGGATTACCATGGAGTGTCCTAAGGTTAAATCTCAAGGATGTGAACAGCTGCCTCACCTGTCTGTTGTAATTGATTCTGTCGGCAAGCTCATGGACGGCAGCTGCCACTTTCAGTCTTTCATCTTGACAGAAGTTCACCTCCACTGCATTAATCCCCGTCGTGAGATAGTTTCATCCACATGGCTGAAATAGAATCTGCATGCGTTGCAGCTTGGTCAGCACATGGAAGTTAAGGAGACTATAGCTAGGAGACTAATGGGATTAGGGAGACCCCGTACATGCTAGATTGGGCTGTACCTTTTTTAAGATCAAATCGATGGAACCTTGTAGCTGAGGACGACATGTTCCGCATTGGGAGAAGACACCTACTGCAGGGGTCGCTAGACGATGTGCCAGCAAGGAGAGGCGGCGAAGAAAAGGAGGCTGCTGGGGCCTCGCCGCCTCGGTGAGATCAGTAGCTTTGAGGGAGTTTATTTCCCTAGCGGAAGAGTCTGCCGAGGAGACGTATGTGCCCTCTCCGGCTAGCGGGTAGAATCTTTAGACCCTTCTCTGATCCTAACCACGCAAATTAAATTCTATGGTTCTGTATGTGGTTTTCTCTAGGATTAACGTGGAAGCTCCTACGGTTAAAATAAGAAGAAAGTCCTATTTTTGAAGATAGGGAAAACTCATTCAATTAAAAGTATATTCATAACCCGTGTCGCTGCACGGTCTAGAAATCTGAAGAACATGTAGGTGGTAGAGCAATATTAATTCAAACTTTTATTAGAATTACGCATGTTAGTTTGTGAGATTCCAACTAATTAAAGAGTATTGCAGAATAATTTTCTGGTGGCTCTAGGATGAGATTATTTGAATGTGTCTTAGACCATAGTTGGCAACCATCGCACTGCATGGCCTTGCAATAGAAAATTGAAATGAATGCTAAGCAAACTAATAATATTTGTATGACATAAATGTTAAAAGAAGCTAACGAATGAAAACTTGATTTATAGGCGCATAGTTAAATGTTAACACATGATATACGAATCCCATATTTGCCCACCAACACCCCTGGAAAGTTTTCTAAATAAGAAGAATCCAATTGAAATCCACCAATAATGGTAGCAAAACAATTGGGAGGATCATATATTTGAATGTATCTCTGTTATTTAGGGAACATGGAGAATAAAGATATAAACACATAAGAAAATATAAATATTTATTTATAAATAACAAAAAAGAAATCTGAAGTTAGCTAATCAATGAAATGAGCAGCCGTGCCATGGAGCCTATGGAAAGTACATCTAGTAGAGAAATACTAATGCAGTAAATTATGATCTATATAGTAACAATAATTTCTTCTATACCTTTTTCCTCGATATATCTCTCAATGACCAACTCGATGCTATATATGGCCCCATAATAAATCTAGAAAGAAAATAATAATTTTGAAAAATAGCAGAACTTAGGGCACCTCCATATGTCCAGCTTACTCGTCGAACAGTTAGTTCAAAATAATAAGACCAAAGGACAAATAATATAAGAAAACTGACTAATCCTAGAAACACTGGATACCACCATGTGATATGAAACTCTCATATTAGCCTTTTTACAGCCCGAACAAATTTTCGACTCCAGTGAAGCAGCGGAGTGGAGATCTAGAGGAACCAAGCATAATTCGGCGCAAGCATTTTCTTCTCCAGGATAAGTAGTTTAGGGGCAATAGTACACTGTTTGGAACTCCAACTATCCATTTCAAGATTAAAGACCTAATTTTCTTTGGTCGTTTATAAGAAAAAGATAGTTGCAAGGTGGAATAAACACCACTTTTAAGTTATATACTTGCAACTTCTGTCCATTCATCTACTTCTATATTAATCCGCAGGTTAATGATGCTAATTTATGTACCACGAATCCAAGCATGCGACATTATGAAATTCAAAGAAAGAAATATATATATATATATATATATATACAAACTGAAAGCATCTACTTTAGATGGGATTAGAGGGATGTTAATTACCCACAAAGCCATCCAGCACCATTAGCATCTTATTTTCTTGAACGCATCCTGATCAAGCGAAATCTGAAAAACTGCATTAAGCCATTCATGTCAGCTAAAGAGGAGAAAGAAAGAAATGAATGTGCACCGGAATGGAACTTATAGAATTAATCTGGTGGTCGCCCATAGATTTTCCAAGTAAATATGTTCATTCTTCCACCACCAAGAGAAGTAGAGAACCACAACCATATATACAATGATATGTAATACGCCACCAAATATGGCGATTCTGAATTTTTTCTTTTTATTTTCCAACATTGGATTAACTCCTGATCATTGCTTCTTGTTGATTCCATTCCGATTGAAGGAAAAATAGACAAATAATAATTATATCTTATCAGATGGAATGATACAAATATCTCCGATTGAATGTGCACCGGAATGGAACTTACAGAATTATAATTATAGGGTCTCTTTGCAGTTCCGATAAATTATTGTGCAACATCAGAGTGTGGAGATTCTTCTCATTGCTTACCTTTTCTCAGTACATCAACAAATAATACTTTGTATCTTCAGATCGAGTGACCAATAGTTATAGCTGACCAACATCTTCATCAGGGAATAAATTAAATATGTCAGGATACAAAATGCACGTCTGTAATTTCATCATTGTTAAGTAAGAAAAACATGTGAAAAAGAAACTTCATAGACTAAATATGGTTTTTATAATTCTTATTTTTCTCCTAACCATGGTGGAAGAGATCCCGTTCTAATGATTAATAATGGAAAAAATACTACTTCATCTATTGATCTCATGGATATCATTTGGCTTTATCTATTGTTTACAAAATCCATAGCATATACGGAGTGTACAAAACTACTAATAGATCAACTCTTCAACAGTGCTGCTATTCTAGTTAGTTGTGTACTGATTAAAGCAAAACTGGAAGCTACAAATACCTTGATATATCTGGCATAACTGCTGAAATCTTGTGATATCTAATGGAAAGAAGTAACTGGTAATGCATACAGTGCAATAAATCTGTGGAAATCGATTTCATCGTCCTGCATCAACATTGAACGATCAAGAACAGAGCTCTCCATCTCCTCGTGGAGCTCGGACATGACCGCCGTTGGTCAGACGCTGCAGGTTAAGCCGCAGAAACTTGGTCGAGAGCATGTGCAGGCATGATCCCGCCTTGCATAAAGAAACAATCAATCAAGAACAACGCCCCTTCAATCTCACACGAACGCCTTTGGACGATGCAAATTAATTTTAGGATGCCAGGTATTTTAGCTCTTCCAAATCAAATCAAGACATGGATCATAGTATACATGGAGGATAACACCACGATTGCTTATCTAAGATATCAGTGGAACTTATTTTGGAGCCGGTTACAGGCAGCGCTATGGAAGATAGCTTTCCCAAATCACGCAAACTCCAACTTTTACGGCAAGAGACATCTTGGAAGGCAGATTCGGCTAGTCGACCATGCAATTTCTGAGTCAATCAGAGGCAGGCCACGGAGTTAGATTGATTCACATCTCGTCAAACCTAGGAGAAGGCGATGCCCTGTTTTTTTTCGATGCATAGTTGGAAACGGGGGAAGAGACCAAATAGCATAAGACTCGCGTGCGAGGCGGAAGCTCATGCTTCATCCAACGGTGATAGTCGCATCTTAAATTAATCGGATGGATGAAAATCCTTTTCTTCTAGGATTAACGTGGTGCCTCCTTTGGTGCCTTCAATTAGCTAGTGATTATGAAAATTAAGTACTTGGCTTTTTGTTCACATGAAATTTGTAGGTAGTATATAATACTTTAATGGTCGTAAACAATAGTAAAAAGATAAAGCCATGACACTTGCATGTTTCAAGGGGGGCGATTATAAACACTATACATGGCATTCTAGTGAACTTATGGATTATTAATTGAATCATGTATTAATTTCTGTAGTGGCATAGTGAAAATCAGATCCTTTCGAACTTCACGAACAAAGGACACACTCATTTTCAAGTTAGGCTGCACCATCAAAGCTTGGCATCGAATGTTGTTTTATTCGTCAACACTTAAGAGTCAAACTTTATGTAATATACGTACTAAGCACCGTTGTCATACTGTCACATTAATGAATATGCTACTACCCAAAACGCATATATCTCTCTAGAATTATGTCAAACGTGGCTACATGCTTACTAATAAACAGCATGAAATAGCATGAAAGGTGACAAATAGTAATCCGTTATCCAAGAAAGCTAAAGTAATTATTGATTGGCTTCAAGGCTAAGAGGGATCACAATAACACAACAAAACAGAGAGAAAATTTAAATTGGAGCATTTTCTCAATCCACCGAACACATTGCCACCATGAAAAAAGAAATGGAAAGGGGAGAGCATGTGGTATTATTATGTGGAGTTGATTTAAGAGGGAGGGACCAGGATGGCGGATCCATCACCTCGTACCATCAATGGACATATAAAATGGCCGAGTCCGGAGACTACCTATGCATGTGAAGGACAAAGAGAATACTTGCAACATAGCCAAATAGATCAGGATCAAACAAAATAACACTATGGTTTGCAGAACTCATTTGATCACTCCATTAGTTTTGTAACTGTCATCAATCTTAAAAAAGACCATATTGACATCAAACTTGAGCCATTAAGCTCCTAGATTGTGCACCAGATAGAATGAGGGCATATTATCTGTGAAGGTTGACAAAATTCATGGAAGAACTCCGGACAATTACCAAAACACCACTCTTGAGGGCAATGCACTTGCAACTAAGTTAGCTTCATGTGTTTGTATAAGAAGTACTGGCGACACAGCCTATATATAACCCATTAATAATTTAACATGCATTTAGCTAAGAAATTTGGTGGAAAAATTATGGGTATTGCTACAAAGTATTGATTTGACAACCATGTAGCAATTTACGAAATATTCTTTAAATGCGACATTATAAAATCGAAATAGTAGAAAAATTTGAAACTATGCAGCCAAATTGCAGTAAAAAGTATAGAAGTAACCTTGGATACACAGTTACCACCGGTGGTAGCTCACAATTTTGCATATATATATTATTACAAACAACAATTTGCTAGATATATACAGAGGCCGGTGCTTCCCCTTTAAAGAAATAGTTTGCTAGATAATACAGAGAGCCCAATCTTGAAGAAGTAGGAATAATATTGTACTGTGCTACAATTAAAAGGAAGCATATGCATGAACTTAACATACTCGTGTTTGTGTAACTTCTGCACTATGGCCTTTATCCTCTTTCCCTCTCGGCAAGAACAATCCAGTCCAGTAGTTCAGCTATATACCATTATTAACAAAACAGATAGAGTAAAACTGGAGGTTATATATTAACTGTAGAATCTGCTCGCCAGAAAAGAAAAATAGTAAACTGAGGAAAAATATAATTAGAAGGCACTGGTTTCTTGGGATTAGGTACAATCATTGCTGACCCGAGGAAGAACAAACTAAATTCATTCAGATGAAATTGCTGATGTTTAGAAGAATAACATAAACTGCAGAATAATTAAATTAAAAGGGGTGAAGGAAAGAGGTTTAATTCGTACGCATGTCCAGGGGTTCGGGGAGGATTCTATATGGTACGCTGAATCTCTGAGGCAGCATCACGGGAGAGACAGCAAGCCATCTTAAGGAGTTAAAGTGAGAGAATACAGATGTGGGACAGAAGATGTCAAATACGCATAGCCTATTGCATGCTAGGTAGTATGAATGAGCATCAGTCGCACCTTACGCTATCACCCTTGTGAAGCATCACCATGCATATTCTTTGATGCTCGTATGGAACTGGAGCGAGAAGAACGTGCAGGCGTCCTCAGGACAGAGATAGCAGGAGCAATGGTCCGGCAACACGCGTAGACGGCAGGCATGGAACGACGGAGAAGCGAAGGAGGAAACTTGCAGCAAGGGCGTTGATGACCATTGGCGAAGGTGGCCTTGGTCGAAGTGCAGGCGGCGGAGGAGCCGTAATCTTTGGGACTCTATAAGGTTTAGGGCACGGGATGGAGAGTATTTTTTTGGCAATGATGGTGGAGTCCATATGTGCCACAACTCATTAGTAATCTGACGGTTATAGATAAATCATTAGCTGATTGCACGGAGGGTATTCTTTACAACGTGAGAGTTAACGTGGAGCCTCGTATGGTGCCTCCAATTAGTAAATATAAGATGGCTGGTGTACTGAGTTGTCTTGTTTTTATTCCCATTTTGTCTGGAAATTAGCATTTAGATTACCAAGTTAGCAATCCTGTCCAAGTCAGAATATGAGGTAGGATTGGTGGAACAGCTGAGCTAGGAAACTGATAGTCTTGCATAACAGAAATACGAAGTCTGACAGAAAGCAACAAAGGAGTAAAAGGGAAAGAAACAAGTTCGACACACTAATGGGAAACCCGCTGTTCATCGCCGATTCGAGTGAAGAACTACAGGACGAAAACCCATTAACACCCAACAACACGCAAGACCAAGTTCCAAGAACAGCTACACCAGAGGGGGCAAGATGCCAGCAATTAACTTATTATTTGGAGACTCCGAAGGTTGAGAACTTGACATTTGGATGGGAGTAGAACGGATCATGCCTTCCTGTCCATGGACACCATAAAAAAATTAGTACCATTGCATATATGACGATTACCAACAAACTAATCTCAGAAGCTTCCACTTATAAGATTAAGTTATCAGTTGCACAGTCAATGCGAAATCTGCACAAACATATCTTTGAGCTCTTCGCGTTCAGTCATTGTTTCCAAAACCCTGTCATTGAATATCATTTCTTGTGCCTGGTTGCTCCCTGAAGGTTGCAGATCATTTGAAAACAGCAGTTTAGACATGTGATCCTTCGAAGCTTGTCTGTCGTACTTGACCTTTTCCTTTGTTCCTTCTGCGATCAGATTGTATGTGTACACAATCTTCTCCTGACCAATTCTATAGGCTCGGCCAATCGCCTGCCTTCCAACAGAAGGATTCCACACGACATCGAGAAGAACGACACGCGATGCGCCAACAAGAGTTATGCCTTCACAGCAGGCCTTCGTTGATGCAAGCATCACCTTGGCCTCGCTGTTCATGTCGTTGAAGGCTTCCATCAAGGCTTCTCGCTGTTTCACACGGACATTTCCACTCATCAGCAAGATCTCCTTGCCTTCAGTCCATAAAAATTTTCTGGTCAGCTGATCCATGATCAGTGCCAATGGTTCAAGGTACTGACTGAACACAAGCACTCTTTCATTCAATTCTTCACAAAGACGGATTATCTCTAGGACGAACCATGTCTTGACTCCTTCGCATGGGTTCAGCCTTACACTCTGCATCCTCTCCACAATAGATGCTTCTTCGTCTGATAGTTTTGTGCCCGTGACGAGGAATGGGTGTATAGATGCAAGAGATATCTTGTATTCTGCATCAAGAAAACCCTTCCCTGCACTTTTCTCCATCATTGCGATGATTTCCTTCTGACGAGGAAGAGGGTTCAGAATCACAACAGATTCTCTCAGTCCGGGAAGAGACTTCTGAAGAATGTCACCATTATGTATGTGCACGAAAGGGTCCAGTTTTTCCCGTATTTCACGGATATGTTCATCTGTTATGTTACTTATTCTCAACGAAGTCCAGAATTCCTTGCCTTCATCCTCCTCCAGATGAGATGCTGCTCTTGATTGGCTTGTTTTATTAGAAGCAAAGCCTTTCTTGCTGAGTCTTGTACAAGCAAAATCTCTTGCAAATTTCGGTTTAACCAGGCACAAGATGTTATAGAGCTCTAGGAAGTTATTCTGGAATGGAGTCCCTGATAGAATTATCCGCTTTTCGGTGCTGACTTCTGCAAGGACTTTCCAAATTAGGCTCTTCTTGTTCCTTGGTGTGTGCCCCTCATCGAGGACCAACAAGCCGGGCTTCTCAAGAAGAAGATTCCTCACTGTTTCTCCATCGGCACCTTCACCCTTGGCAAGATTCCTGTAAAGCGAGTAGCTTAGACCAATGATGCTGCTGCCTTCGTACCAGGATGCCAGCTTCAGCATTAGGGTAGATTTCTGGCTCAGTTTGTTCGCGGACAACTTCTGCCGGAGACTTTCATCTAGTGAAACCAATTTCTGGATGGTCTTGTCTCCATTCCACTGGATCTCACTAGAACTCAGCACATGGAAAGGGAGCTTCACCTTCCATTTTCTGAACTCTTGCTCCCATGTAGCCAGCATCCCCCTGGGAGCAATGATCACTGGCCTGCAGTGCGGGAAAATCTCCAGGTAAGATTGCACAAATGTAATTGCCAGACGGGTCTTGCCTGTCCCTGGGGCATGAGAAATCACACAGCCACTTGTAGTATCAGTGTTCATGGTCTGCTTGAGCTGTTCAATGTTGATTCCTCCTGCGAGTCTTTTCCACATGAACTCAAATCCTTCCCGCTGGTGTGGGAACATGTCTTCACGTACCCCAGGAATGAGATCCCAGACAACTCCAGTTCTGTGACCACCGACGTTACTTGCTCCTTCATGTCCAATTGATTTTAGGATATCATCAAAGAGCAAGTCCAACTCACGCTCTGCTGCCGGTTCCCTGTCCGTGAAGTCCTTCACCTGTTGAATTAGGGAAAAGGGGAATGCATATGATTTAATCAGAAGAAAGGTATTGATGCTGTCTGGAAAGATTGAGTCAACCTTTTCTTACCATACAGGGGAATACGTCTCTAATTTCCACTTCAATATAATCGCAGATTTTGCATCTAATACCTATTTGGTCATCAAGAAAGAGAGCATGTTTCCCTGGCTTGCATCTGCATGAAGTTGCTCCATCAGCAGGAATTTCATGCACATCGCTCTTCGCATCCTGGAAAAAAAGCAGTGTCATATTGTTCAAATACTGTTATTGACTAGGAATAATATCCATGCAAAAAGACTTCACATTTTCGAACATGTTTGCACTTAATTTCTGCGAACGAAACAAATGCGTTGACAGTGAACAGGAACAGCTCAGGGCCTCAGGGGAGTGTTGGTTCCAAGTTCCAGATTCTTCATCTACTGGTTTTTCTTTTTCTTTCTATGAAAAGACAATCAGCACTGCTTGTCCAGACAAACTGGAAGCAGACTGATTACAAAATATCTATCTACACTACAGAAGAATAAAACACCCTGCTATTGACCCATAAGCCTAAGCAGCCTGGCTGTTCAGTAATCAGTACGGTGATGGTACTGTAGGCGAAACGACAATAAGATCCCGACAGTGCAGTAGAATTGCTTCTCTAAGATGACAACATAGAATTATCTTTCACATTAGATTTTTTTAAAACATTATTTCCTATATAATCCAAATCTCAAAGTTTCAGTCAAGCATAGTGGAAACTTTTCGAGTCCATGCCATGTAGGAACATAGAATGATTACTTAGTTACTGAAGGGTTCAGTCTGAAACTTAAAAGGATGGAATAGATTGTTTAGTAAGGAACTTGTTTTGTCTGGGAACACTTCTTCCCAGGGAACTGGATATATTTGATTTACAAGCACCATTATTAAACTTACCATATTCTCAGATGTTATTTTCCTAGAATTAGTTACCTTCTCGCGAGCGTCAGCAGGGGCATCGGTGGATTGCTCCTCGAGGAGGGCGTCCCAATCCCCAAACAGCTCGTCCACCTTCTTTTCGTGATCTGTCTTCTCGACCACCACCTCATCTTCGTCCTCCTCGAATGCTGAGAATACCAGAGGCAACGTATCGTATCCCTGTCCTTGTGTAGGAGGAACAGAGGCATCATAAGGAGCAGAGCCGTTCTGAAAGTCCTCGATTCCCTCGAAAATGGTGTCGAGAAGATCGTCGTAGGTCTCTCGCTCCCGGCGGACCCGCCCCCTCGGAAAGATGAGCGAGCTTTTCTTGAAGACAACATCATCGTCGTGTTGGTGTTGGTCGAATCCATCCAGTACGCCCTTGTTCTTGAAGGCGCAGGAGGCTGCTCCTCTCTTTGGCTTCCGGGGAGGTCTATCCTCGTCAGACTCATCGTCGTCACCATGTCCATGAGCAGGCTGTTTCCCCCTCCTCCTCGCCGCCGTTTCCCGATTTTCGCCGCCACCACCGCCGGGTTCCTTGCCATCACCGTCAGCGGCATTGTTTTTCATGTACCGTCTCCTCGCCATTCCCTGACCACCACCGTATTCCTCAGAGTCAGAGTCGCCGTTGGCAGGGTTTTTTCCTCGGCGCCGTCTCTTCCCTGTCACCGCTCTGCGATGGGTGCCACCGCCGCCGCCGTCCAGCTCACGCTCGTCGCTGGACGAGAGCGCTGGAGCACGAGGTGGCCTGTCCTCCTCCTCTGACTCCCAGGCGGACTCCTCCGACGCCGTGTCGACGCAGTACGGCTTGCTGCAGGTGCCTCGCTTGAGCAGATTCCTGCTGGGGGCGGGGCATCTCCGACGTGACCGCGTCCGTGCCGCGACGGTGCTGTCAGCAGCAGTGGCGGTGTCCGCCACCCGGGTGATGAGCCACCCTTCGAACTTGCGCTTCAGGAAGACCTCGGTGACGCTGGCCGCCCTGGCATTGCTAGGCGCGCCACGGTGCGGTTCTGCCTCTGCCTCAGATTCCTCTTCAGACCCCTCCTCTTCTTCCGTGTCTTCGTCATCTTCTTCCTCCTCCTCTTCCACCTCCCATTCATCTTCCTCTTGTTCTTGCCCCTCCTCTGCTGCGCCGTCATTATCCTCCAGATCCATCTCCGCTTCGTCTTCCTCCTCCTCTCCATCCTCACAAGCACCCTCTTGCCGGCCCGTACCGACTGATCCCCTGCTAGTCACATCCCCCACTTCGCCGCCGGCAGAACCACCGGGGCCGCCGCTCCTCCTACCCGCAACCGCTCTGCCGTTGGCCTCCTCGTCGCTTGAGAAGAGGCGCTCGAGCTCTTCCCAGTCCACTTCTGAATCAGTGGGAGGCTCCTCCTTGACAAGCGCATCGCCCTCACCAAGCTGGGCCTCTCCGCCCGCAACCTCCTCCTCCTCCTCGTCATCGTGGATGACGATGATCTCGAGGCCGCGCACCGCAGCGACCGGCTGCGACGAGGACGACGGCGCGAGCGGATTGCGCCCCAAATCGCGGGATCTTTCCTCCTCCGCGATCCGGCTCCCGCCCGCGCCAACCTCCTCCGCTCGGCAGGCGCCGCTGTCTCCGTCGTCCTCCTCGTCATCCTCGTTGAGGATGAGCGCGCGGCGGCGGGGGATGTCGACGAACGGCTTCGTCCTCGGCATCTCGCCGCGGTGGTGGGAGAGAGGAGGCGATGAGGGTTTTTTGCGCTCTGTGGAGCTAGTGAGTGTGCGAGCTACTGAGCTGTTGAGCTCTTTGCTAGAATTGGGCGCGAGAAAGAAAAAGGGAGCTGCTCCTCGCTAGCAAGAAACGGGAAACGGAATTGATGGGGCGCGTCGTGCGCATGGGGCCCGCCTGTCACCGGAGCATTCTGCTTGCGGCAAAGGACCAGAGCTGCTCCCGCCGTGCTTGCAATGCTTGCCTTTGAAACACGACTTGGAGCAAAGGTACTGTAGGCTAGGTGCTCGGCTCACAAAAGCATCTCGGTTTGAAATGACCGCTGCAATAATGGACGACCCAAAGGAGGAGCTACCCCTCCAGATTCACTAAAGGCACTGTGGTTTCGACGTGCAACGCACCCATGAAACCTTGTTCTAACTCACAATGGAATTGTAGAGTAGTTAGCACTTGCAACTTTATTGTAATCCACGTATAAATCATGACCATGAGCATTTGGTTTTTTTTTTAAAGCTGATCAGTTGGTTTGCCCACTGTGTGTCTGTGTATATATTTTTAAAAGAGTCATGTACAAGGCTAATTGCTAGAGGTTAGCAACAACAAAAAAACAAGGAAGTGAGGGCCATAATAAGCCAAAAGAAGATATCTAAATCTATGTTACTCCCTCCTGTACCGATTTATTTGGCTTACTAAATCGTGTGCTCCGACCAAAGTGAAGAGGGATGTTGGAGGTGTTTATATTCCTGTTGTTTCTCTCGGCAAACGCGATAGTCAAGGACTCAAGGGAGGGAGAACGATCAGGAGAAGGCCCACGTCCTAACGATCTATCTGCACCTTGCATGCACTAGATCAAACTGAATTGGGGATCCATCTGTATGCATAGGTCAGTTTCACATCTGGGTGCGTTTGGTAGACTGCAACTACTTTTTGGCCCGGCCGGACAACGCCAAGGTGGGTATGGACAATTGAAAACGTGCTTTGGGCCGTGTTGTGCAGCTCGCCTGATTGCCCGCATATGAATTTTGTGCATGAGGAGACAGATCAGAGCTTGGTGTTTGGTTGCTTGCACTCGATTTGGCTACCACATAAACAACCATTAGCAAACACACCAAAACTATCATTAGCAGCCACATGAACAACTCCATGATGAGGCTGCCTTACGGCGACCAGTGCGGGATGCCCTTCCGGTGCTTGCTGCTGACGTGGTAGCTGTTGGAGGCGGTTGGCGGGGTTGATGACGTGAAGCTATGCACGACGCTGCTACATAGGAGAGAGAGTAAACAACATCATCTGCAAGTTTTTTGTTTTGGTTGAGAGAGATACATATGGATTCCTCTACCTCCATCAAAACAAAATAAAAACTTGCAGAACGAGAGTTGTATGAAACAAGGAGGTCAAGATACTCCTAAAAGGACTTTCGAATGGTGGACTAACGGTGATGAATCAGACAAAATTCATCAAAAAATCTCAAATGGTTGACCCTGATCTGAGAAGATATGGTTGACAAAACTCGGTGCCGATGGTCGGAATGGAACCCCATCATCGATGTGCATATTTTTCATGTACAACTTGTTTTGAATCGAAGCATGGTTGTGATAATTAGAAGTCGTTAGGGATGAACACATTAAGGGAGGCGAGAGACCTTATGTACAAGTTGAGAGAGCAACTGATGGATTCTCTACCACCACCAAGACAAAAAGAATTGCAACATGAGAGTTCTGTGAAACAGCCAGATCAAACTACTCCTGAAAGGACTTTTTAAAATGGTGGACCGACGGTGACAAATCTGACTAAATTCGTCAAAAAATCTTGAAGGGTTGGCCCTGATTCTCAGAAGATACAGGTGACAAAACTCGGTGCCGATGTTTAGAATGGAGCCCCATCGCTGACATGCATCTTTTTCAGGTACAACTAGTTTTGAATTAGAGCATGGATGTGCTAGTTAGAAGTGGTTAGGGATGAACACATTTAGGGAGGACAAAGAAACTAACCTCGCATATCCTCTCATACACGCGATGTAGCGACACAGCCATACCAGGTAGAAATAGCCGATTTGAGCGTTGTCCCCAGGCCTGTTTGTGGCTGCTTTAGAGTCCATGCTAGCCACAATGCGGGAGGCTTGCAAGCAACCAATCGCCTTGTTTTTGACCCATATGGGCCTGCCCCAACCTTCTGCATACTACCAAACGCCTCAACTGTATACAGATTGGTCTAGTTAACACCAGCATGAAGATTGGTTCACACCTCTGCATGTGAAAACTGGTCTCGGTGGAGGTCCAATGATGAGGGAGATGGGAGATGTTGGTTCCCAGAAAGGCAATCACATGTCAATAACAGAATCAAGCCTAATTCTTGGTATATTTCTAAATTCATAGAGAGCACAATAAATCAGCATGAAGGGAGTAGGCAAATTGGCCATACAATCAACTATCAATAAACTATGCCATGATATAACTTTCTCTTAGCCTTATACACTAGGAGAGTCAACTCTTCCTTGAATTTCCTTCTATATCTGTACAGGCTAGGAGTACCCCCACCCCCTTAAAAATGAAGTCTATTTAGATAGACCATGTAATGAGCGTGATGACTTCCGTAATAAAGGTTGTTCAATCTCAATCTTGAGAGCATTAATGGCTTCTTGAATATCTAGATGGTCAGTCATAATAGGCAACCTACCACGTAGCGCCGCCAGTGTCCTAGCCATGAACCATGACCCCAAATATCTCCTCTATCGATTGTCGCTGATTTTGGCTGGAGCGTCGTTGGGCTGCAAGCGGCCTCCCTCTCCACTTCCACCTCCACCAGCTGTGTTACCGGGGCAAATAGATCCTCTCTCCTCCCTCTTCTTGATGTTGCAAAGAGCATCTAGTCCTGCTTCCAACGACAACCAATGATGCTACAAAAGTAGCCCATTGATGCTGCCACAAGTGATGGTAGTGCTACCAGACTAGGACATCAGTGCTTCAAAAGGGTGACATGCGATACTCATACCGGCGACACAAATTGTTCCCACCCGAGCACAAGGTGCTGCGAACAGCGACACGTGATGCTATCACCGGTGACATAAATTGCTACTTGCCCCGAGCGTGTGGTGCTACAAGCGGCAGCACACGGTGCTACCACCAACGACCCAAAATGCTGCCAGGGTACGATAGTGATGCCCCAATGAGGGCCAGCGGTGCTACCTACATGTGTCGGCATGCTGCCGGCGGTGCTACTGGTGATATTAAGGGGGGCATGGGTTGATGTTGTGATGGAGCTGCAAGGTAGGCGTCCCTAGGGTGAAATTCTTTGCCTGGCTTGCTTGTCTTGACAAATGTTGGATGGGAGAGCGGCTTGCTGATACGTCCAATTTGCATCACTATTTTGTATCATAATTTACTGTTATTCATTGATATATTTCATATTTAGATATGATACTTATGTTATTTCCTTTGTTTTCACATGTTTGATGATCATCGGAGGAGATGCTACCGGAGTCAGGATTCTGCTGGAAAAAGGACCATCAGAAGACCATATTTTGAAGATCAGGAAAATTCCAGAAAAATACCCAGAAATTATAATCTCCCAGAAGACTCACGGAGCCAGAAGGAGGAGACGAGAGGGGCCAGGAGGCGCCCTCACACGTGGGCGGCGCGGCCAGCCCCCTGGCCGCGCGGGGCCCACGTGAGGTCGCCCTGGCCCACTTCTGCCATCGCCCTTTTGCGTACATCATCGTCCCCGAAAACCTAAGTCAGGGGGGTGTTCAGAGTTAGACACAGCCGCCTCTGCGGGGCGGAGAACACCAGAGAGAGAAAGCTCTCCGGCAGAGAGAAATCTGCCGGGGAAATTCCTTCCCGGAGAGGGGAGATCGTCGCCATCGTCATCACCATCGCACCGGACTTCATCGGGATCATCATCATCATCATCTCCATCACCAGCACCTTCATCTCCACCGCCACCACACCATCCCGCTGTAACATCTTGAGTTGGATCTTGTTATATTCATAGGGGAAACTTTCCCGGTGTTGATTACTCTTGTAGTTGATGCTATTGAGTGGAACCGTTGAGTTAAGATTTATGTCCAGATTGTTATTCACCATTATTTCACCTCTGATCATGATCCATATGATGTCTTGTGAGTAGTTCGTTTAGTTCTTGAGGACATGGGAGAAGTCAAGATGTTAGTAGTGAATTATTGTTGAGAAATATTTAATGGTTTGATATTGTTGTGGTGCTATTTCACTAGTGGTGTCATGTAAACGTCGACTACATGATACTTCACCATTTATGGGCCTAGTGAGATGCATTGTGTATTTGGCTACCGATTGTGGGGTTGCTGGAGTGACAGAAACCTAAACCTCCGTTGGTAAACCATTGCACCAGGGAGCGTAGGATCCTAGAGTTTAAGGCTGTGGTTAGATTTATCTTAATTACTTACTTGTATTTGCGGATGCTTGCAAGGGGTATAATCACAAGTGTGTATTTATCCTAGTAAGGGTAGTGCGCTAGCACAGGTTCACCCCCATAACACTTACCAAATCAATAAATACTATTGGCTTTATGAAGCAAAAGCTCTTAACAGAAAACTCCCGTGTGTCCTCGAGAACGTTTGGTTATTATAAGAACACAACCGGCTTGTCCTTTGCTGAAGAAAGGATTGGGCCACTTGCTGCAATTGTTACTACTGTCTTTTATTTACTCGCACTTTATTTACTCGTATTACCAAATACTCCTGAAAACCTGTTTGCTAGTATTTACAGTGATTCCTTGATCGAAACTGCTCATCAACACCTTCTGCTCCTCGTTGGGTTCGACACTCTTATTTATCGAAAGTACTACAATACACCCCCTATACTTGTGGGTCATCAAGACTATTTTCTGGCGCCGTTGCCGGGGAGTGTAGCGCTATTGAAGAGTGGAATTGGAAAAGGTAACCGTCACTGTGAGTATTGTTTTATTTTTGTCTTTTGCTTTATTCTGCTATGGAAAACTCTCCATTTGGTTTCCTTTTTGGAAACACTACTACTACTGCTGCACATGCGGAGGAATCACCGCCGCCACCGCCTGCTGAAATTGATCCTTTTAAAATACCTATGAAAATTGTTGGGCGTATTATGGATAACTGCTATTCAGGAGATGGAACTGTCCATCCGGGTGATCACTTATTATTTATACATGAATTATGCGAGTTGTTCAGATGTGCAGGTATTTCACCAAGCCAGGTTAAGAAGAAATTATTCTCTATATCATTGAGAGGCAGAGCTGAGGAGTGGTATCGACTACTCCAAGATGGTCCATCTATGGCATGGGAGGATATTGTGCCTCTCTTTTATTCCAAGTTTTATCCTCCAAGTGAAATTCATAAAAATCGTAATCGGATATATAATTTTTGGCCTCATGATGGAGAGAGTATTGCCCAAGCGTGGGGGAGGTTGAAGTTACTAATGCTCAAATGCCCCATTCATGAGCTCCCTAATAATATTGTTATTAATAATTTTTATGCGCGGCTTACTCTTCCTGATAAGGATTATTTGGATGCTTCTTGCTTTGGATCATTTACTCATATGAAAGAAGATGCCAAGTGGAAACTTCTTGACCGCATACAAGAAAATGCTGAAGGTTGGAAAAACGACAAAGGTAGGAAGTCAGGTATAAATTATGATTATGAATGCATTAAATCTTTTATGGGAACCGATGACTTTCATAGTGTTAGCGCTGCTTATGGTCTTGATTCCCAAATACTTGCTAATTGTCTTAAGGCCTTTGCCTCTTATATTGATGTACCAAAGAAAGATTGGAACAAATATCATGCGCCTTACAAAGATTCTATTAGTCATATACCTGCTGCAGCTACTGAAGTTTGTACGGTCGATAGCATCGTGCCCGAACCTTATATTGAGAAGACACCTTTCCCTGCTAAGGTAAAAAAGTATTCTACTTTGGTAAGTGTGTCTAATAAAAGTACTAAGAAAGCTGCAGAGCCTGATGAGCAAATTACTATTAAGTCCCCTGTTGCTATATTGAAAGATCTTGTTACTAAAGATGTAGGGGATGAATATATTCTTTTTTGTGAAGATGCTTCTAACATTCTTTCACATCCTAAAAAGCACAGGAAAGCAAGTGTTCCTGTTATCTCTGTCAGGATTGGAGATCATTGTTATTATGGTTTATGTGATATCGGTGCTAGCGCAAGTGCTATTCCCTTAGAGCTTTATAAAGAAATCATGCACGAGATTGGCGCTTGTGAACTTGAAGATATTGATGTGGTTGTTCAGCTTGCTAACCGAGAGACTGTTTGGCCTCTTGGTATTGTTCGAGATGTGGAGGTTCTTTGCGGTAAGACTAAATACCCTACTGATTTTCTAGTACTTGGTAAGGAGGCTAGTGCAACTTGTCCTATTATTTTTGGTAGACCCTTTTTGAACACTTGTGGCGCCATAATAGATTGTAAGAAGGAGAAAATTTTTACTAAGTTTAATGGAGAGTCTTATGAGTTTAATTTTTCCAAGTTTGCTAAGACTTCTTATGAAAATGACACGCCTAATGAAAATTTTCGAGTTGAGCAGCTTGCTTCTATTGCTCTTGCCCCTAATAATGCCTTGCAGCAATTCATGGAAGATCACGAAAGTGATGTTTTTAGCAAGGAAAGAGAAGAGATTGACGATATTCTTCTTCGTCAACCACCATTACTCAAGCATAATCTACCTGTGGAGGATCTTGGTACCACTTTGCCACCTAAAGAAGATCCTGTGTTTGAATTAAAGCCTTTGCCCGATGACCTCAAATATGCTTATATTGATGATAAGAAAATATATCCTGTTATTATTAGTTCTAAACTTTCAGGAAAGGAAGAAGAAAGATTATTGGAGATATTGAGGAAACATCGAGGAGCTATGGGATATACTCTGGATGATTTAAAAGGGATTTCTCCCACTTTATGTCAGCATGCCATTAACATGGAGAAAGATGCAAAGCCAGTCGTGGAGCACCAACGCCGCCTAATTCCCAAGATGAAGGATGTGGTAAGAAATGAGGTATTAAAGCTCCTTGATGCTGGTATCATTTATCCTATTGCTGATAGTAGATGGGTTAGTCCTGTTCATTGTGTTCCTAAGAAGGGAGGTATGACTGTTGTACCTAATGAGAATAACGAGCTTATTCCTCAAAGGGTAGTTGTTGGTTATAGAATGTGCATTGATTATAGGAAGGTAAACAAAGTTACTAAGAAGGATCATTACCCTTTACCGTTTATAGATCAAATGCTAGAAAGGTTGTCTAAGAAGACTCATTTTTGTTTCCTTGATGGTTACTCTGGTTTTTCTCAAATTGCTGTTAAGAAAGATGATCAAGAGAAAACCACTTTTACTTGTCCTTATGGAACTTATGCTTATAGACGTATGCCGTTTGGTTTATGCAATGCTCCTGCTACCTTTCAAAGATGTATGTCTGCTATTTTTCATGGTTTTTGTGAAGAAATTGTGGAGGTCTTCATGGACGATTTCTCCGTCTATGGAACTTCTTTTGATAACTGCTTGCACAATCTTGATAAAGTTTTGCAGAGGTGCGAAGAAACTAACCTTGTTCTTAATTGGGAGAAGTGCCACTTTATGGTAAATGAAGGAATTGTCCTTGGACATAAAATCTCCGAAAGAGGTATTGAAGTTGACAGAGCAAAAGTGGAGGCAATCGAGAAAATGCCATGTCCAAGAGATGTTAAAGGTATACGTAGTATTCTTGGTCATGCTGGTTTCTATAGGAGGTTTATTAAAGATTTCTCTAAGATTTCAAAGCCTCTTACTAATCTTCTTCAAAAGGATGTACCATTTGTCTTTGATGATGATTGTAAGGAAGCTTTTGAAACTCTTAAGAAGGCTTTAACTACTGCTCCTATTGTTCAACCACCTGATTGGAATTTACCTTTTGAAATTATGTGTGATGCTAGTGATTTTGCTGTTGGTGCTGTTCTTGGACAGCGCATAGATAATAAGTTGAATTTTATTCATTATGCTAGTAAGACTCTTGATGCTGCTCAGAAGAATTATGCTACTACTGAGAAAGAGTTTCTTGCTGTTGTTTTTGCTTGTGATAAGTTTAGATCCTACATTGTTGATTCTAAAGTTACTATCCATACTGATCACGCTGCTATTAGGTATCTTATGACTAAGAAGGATGCTAAGCCTAGGCTTATTAGATGGGTGTTGCTTTTACAAGAGTTTGACTTGCATATCGTAGATAGGAAAGGTGCTGAAAATCCTGTAGCTGACAACTTGTCTAGATTGGAAAATATTTCTTTTGATCCTATTCCTGTTAACGATAGTTTTCCAAATGAACAGTTGGCTGCAATTAATGTCACTTCGCGAGACCTTCCTTGGTATGCTGATTATGCTAACTTTATTGTTTCCAAGTATTTGCCTCCAACCTTTACAGCTCAGCAAAGAAGAAAATTCTTTTATGATTTGAGGCATTATTTTTGGGATGACCCACATTTATATAAAGAAGGAGTTGATGGTATCATGAGAAGATGCGTACCGGAATATGAGCAACAAGAGATATTAAGGAAATGCCATAGCAGTGCTTATGGAGGGCATCATGCTGGAGATAGAATCGCACAGAAGGTTCTACAATCAGGTTTTTATTGGCCAACCCTATTTAAGGATGCCAGGAGGTATGTTTTATCTTGCGATGAATGTCAAAGAGTTGGTAATATTTCTAGACGCAATGAGATGCCTATGAATTACACTCTTGTTATTGAACCGTTTGATTGTTGGGGATTTGACTTTATGGGTCCTTTTCCCCCTTCAAAAGGCTATACCCATATACTTGTTGCTGTAGATTATGTCACTAAATGGGTAGAAGCCATACCTACAAAGAGTGCCGATGGTGAGACTTCGTTAAAGATGCTTAAGGATGTTATTTTTCCTAGGTTCGGAGTGCCTAGATATCTTATGACTGACGGAGGTTCGCATTTTATTCACGGTAGTTTTAGAAAGACTCTTGCTAAATATGATGTCAATCATAGAATTGCTTCTGCTTATCATCCCCAAACTAGTGGGCAGGTAGAGCTTTCAAATAGGGAGATCAAGTCTATCTTGCAGAAGACTGTTAGTAGATCTAGGAAAAACTGGGCTAGTAAGTTAAACGACGCTTTATGGGCTTATAGAACTGCTTATAAAAACCCCATGGGTATGTCTCCTTATAAGATGGTTTATGGAAAAGCGTGTCACTTGCCCTTAGAATTAGAACACAAAGCTTTTTGGGCAGTGAGAGAGCTCAATAGAGATTTTAAACTAGCCGGTGAGAAGAGGTTGTTAGATTTGAGTTCTCTGGATGAGTGGAGAAACGAAGCCTATGAGAATGCCAGACTTTTCAAAGAGAAAGTCAAGCAATGGCATGATAAAAGGATTCTTAAGAGAGAGTTCCATGTTGGTGAGAAAGTTCTTTTGTATAGGTCTCGTCTCAGATTTTTTGCAGGAAAATTACTCTCTAAATGGGAAGGACCATATGTTATTGTGGAAGTGTACCGCTCAGGTGCTATTAAGATTGCTTCATTGAAAGATGATTCTACACAAGTGGTGAATGGGCAAAGACTCAAACATTATATTTCTGGAGATTCTTATAATGAAGATGTTGATGTTATTGAAACAGTTTCTCCGGAAGATTACATCCAAGACAAACTGCAGGAACCTGCAGAGTTCGCTTTCGAGTAGGTAACAGTTCTAGTCAGAAAAGTTTCGTGAAAAGTTCTTCCTTTAATATTTTTGCTGTTTTTAATAAATATAAAAAATCACGAGGCGAAAACGGGGAGGAAAAGAGGTCCGTGTGCGTCTCACACACGGGTGGCGCGGGCCCACCCCTGGCCGCGCCACCCCTGTGTGAGAACACATCGGAACTCGTTTCCGTCCCGGTTTCCTCCTGTGACTTCGTTTCGATTTATGATTTTCGTTTATTTAACCCCCCGGAGTCCCCGAGGTCTGTATATCGTTTTCTCGTCGCGTTTTGTTTTGAGTTGTTTCTGTCAGGAGTTGATCTTAAGCTTGGGGGAGTCATGGCTTCTTCAAGCGGCGACAGGGAGAAAACACCTCCGGAGGATGATCACCAAAACCCAAAGTCGAAGGAGAGACAGTTTACCGCTGGATCAAGAACAAGAGAACCTACTCTTGTAAGATCGATTAACACTGGACGTGCCTTTTCTCATAATCTGCAGGGACCAATACTACCAGCTGTTGACCTCAGCTCCTACCCTACATCTGTGGAAGCCCTTCGGGTCACCAATGAGTTTTGTGATAAGTATCGAGCTCTCAGGATGGAGGTGGAGGTACTTCGAGAGGAGAACAATAGGCTTCGCAGGATGCTAGAGAATTTTCTCACCCCAATCATGGTTGCACCGCCGCCACCAAAGGAGTAATTCATCATCGGTATAGGCATCCCCTTGGCTTGTTCCAAGCTTGGGGGAGTGCCGCGGTATCACATCATTACCTTTTGCTCATTTACTTTTCAAGTAGAGTCTTATCATGAATAGAGAAGTTATCATATAGAATAGGTTGCAGTTGGAAGTATCCTCCTTAGTTAGTTATCTTTGTATCCCTTGGTGTGAGTTGCGGTAATGAAATATTAATGAGAAATTTTATCGTTTACTTTTCGCACACTTTATGTTAGTCTGCAATCTCTCTTATATGACTGATCTTGTTGATTGGTATTGGTATCACATTGGGAGCATGAGTAGATTTAGTTGGTCTTGGCAAACCTAGCTTGGTCAGTAGCAACTTTACCTTGAAGTTTGAGTAGAAAAGAATAAAGAAGTGCTTGTTACATCACTACAGTTTTCCCTTAGCATTGTTATTCTTAAAGTTAAAATCGTTGTACCTTCAAGGGGGTTGCATGATTGTTCTTATTATATGTATGTATGATTGTTTCATGCAACTCTTATGCTTGCTACCCAGCCTTGCTAGCCAAAAACCTGTACTGAGAGGAAATACTTCTCGTGCATCCAATTCCCAAAGCCAAGTCACGTCCAAAGAGTCCACTATAAATTCCTATGCATGGTATTTTAAGCCATTCCAAGTAAATTTTCATGTGCTACCTTTCAAAAACTTTCAAACGCTTCTCATTTTGTGCCACTGTTTTTAGCTCATGAGGACGTAGTGGATGGGTTTGTTATCTTCCATGCTAAATTAAGTACCCCTCGACAAGGCAGCTTCATCTGCTCGTCATTAATTTTGCAAAGGGAGCTGGTCAGACCATTATAATCTAAAAAGAAACAAAAAGGCACTCCTCCAATGGTACGTGAAAGTTGGTCGGCACCCGATGGAATCGGTTAGCCATGGTTTGAGAAAGGAAAAAGGTGGGGAGGAGTGCAAAACTATAAAAGAGCACCAAAGTGCCAGCTAATTAAACATCTCGGAACCGCTCTCACTTGTTTAGTATGGAAGATATCAAGAACTCCGTTGCTAGTCGTTGACAAAAGCAACCACCTCTCAAAAATAACTTTTACCTCTGTTTTACAAATGAAAAGCTCTAGCACATGTTTAATCCCTGCTTCCCTCTGCGAAGGGCCTATCTTTTACTTTTATGTTGAGTCAACCTATTTCCCTCTGTCTCAAGCAAGCATTTGAGTTGTCATGTTTCACTCATCCATATGTTGATCCGTCTAATCATGTTTATTATCTTCCTTGTTTTGTATAATGCTTTTGTCTGAAAGAATATATCTTTGAAAGTTTACCTTGTTGAGCATATAGTCTTTGCTATATTAGCTCTGTTCTAAAAGGCTCCGTTTAAAAAGAGAGAATAGCTTGTTCCCCATTCTTTGACCAAGAACTAAGGTTTGCCATTGCCAATTATAATTTACCTTGTGCATCTTTACATGTGATTCCCTTTTACCTATTGCCAGTTTACATCTTATAAAGGAAAGTTGCTGTCTATTATAATTTGTGCTTTAGTGAATGTGATGCTTCTTGTTCGTATTTTGATTATCGACACCTCACTCCATAAACCTGTGGTCATGTTTACCGAGTTTAGTTTCGCTTGGGGACAAGCGAGGCCTAAGCTTGGGGGGGTTGATACGTCCAATTTGCATCACTATTTTGTATCATAATTTACTGTTATTCATTGATATATTTCATATTTAGATATGATACTTATGTTATTTCCTTTGTTTTCACATGTTTGATGATCATCGGAGGAGATGCTACCGGAGTCAGGATTCTGCTGGAAAAAGGACCATCAGAAGACCATATTTTGAAGATCAGGAAAATTCCAGAAAAATACCCAGAAATTATAATCTCCCAGAAGACTCACAGAGCCAGAAGGAGGAGACGATAGGGGCCAGGAGGCGCCCTCACACGTGGGCGGCGCGGCCAGCCCCCTGGCCGCGCGGGGCCCACGTGAGGTCGCCCTGGCCCACTTCTGCCATCGCCCTTTTGTGTACATCATCGTCCCCGAAAACCTAAGTCAGGGGGGTGTTCAGAGTTAGACACAGCCGCCTCTGCGGGGCGGAGAACACCAGAGAGAGAAAGCTCTCCGGCAGAGAGAAATCTGCCGGGGAAATTCCTTCCCGGAGAGGGGAGATCGTCGCCATCGTCATCACCATCGCACCGGACTTCATCGGGATCATCATCATCATCATCTCCATCACCAGCACCTTCATCTCCACCGCCACCACACCATCCCGCTGTAACATCTTGAGTTGGATCTTGTTATATTCATAGGGGAAACTTTCCCGGTGTTGATTACTCTTGTAGTTGATGCTATTGAGTGGAACCGTTGAGTTAAGATTTATGTCCAGATTGTTATTCACCATTATTTCACCTCTGATCATGATCCATATGATGTCTTGTGAGTAGTTCGTTTAGTTCTTGAGGACATGGGAGAAGTCAAGATGTTAGTAGTGAATTATTGTTGAGAAATATTTAATGGTTTGATATTGTTGTGGTGCTATTTCACTAGTGGTGTCATGTGAACGTCGACTACATGATACTTCACCATTTATGGGCCTAGTGAGATGCATTGTGTATTTGGCTACCGATTGTGGGGTTGCTGGAGTGACAGAAACCTAAACCTTCGTTGGTAAACCATTGCACCAGGGAGCGTAGGATCCTAGAGTTTAAGGCTGTGGTTAGATTTATCTTAATTACTTACTTGTATTTGCGGATGCTTGCAAGGGGTATAATCACAAGTGTGTATTTATCCTAGTAAGGGTAGTGCGCTAGCACAGGTTCACCCCCATAACACTTACCAAATCAATAAATACTATTGGCTTTATGAAGCGAAAGCTCTTGACAGAAAACTCCCGTGTGTCCTCGAGAACGTTTGGTTATTATAAGAACACAACCGGCTTGTCCTTTGCTGAAGAAAGGATTGGGCCACTTGCTGAAATTGTTACTACTGTCTTTTATTTACTCGCACTTTATTTACTCGTATTACCAAATACTCCTGAAAACCTGTTTGCTAGTATTTACAGTGATTCCTTGATCGAAACTGCTCATCAACACCTTCTGCTCCTCGTTGGGTTCGACACTCTTATTTATCGAAAGTACTACGATACACCCCCTATACTTGTGGGTCATCACTTGCACGCCGACTGTTGCCACACCCACGTACTACTTGATGTGTGACCAGTCGGAGGAGAATACATCTCACATCCTGACTGATTTCCCCTTCGTCAAGACGATCTGGCATGAGGTGTTGCCATGGATTTGATCTGCATCCACCCCTGGCTTTTGAGACGACTTCGCAAACAGGTGGACGAAGGTTGTACGATCCACCCCTCGTGTGCTTTGCAAAGGGACCTCGTCGTTGATCCTACTCATGACTTGGTGGATCTAGAAGCATCACAACACAACCATCTATTACAACGCACAACCTTGGACTCGTTTCTTGACACAATCAAAGCCGTGGCTCAGATGTGGGGTGAGGTGGGGGCTCGGGGTGCTCGCTAGCTGCCCCCCTAGAGTAGTTTCTTTAGGTTGAGCTATATGTTGTGGTGTTCGCTCTCTCTTAGACTTGTACATAAACCTATTTTCGATCATTGCATCGAAATGCAATGTTTTTTGCATTTTAGTGAAAAAAAATATATATTTCCATGTCTACCTATCCAAAAATTAAGCTGCTTCAACAGGTAAATAAAGAAGAGCACTCTTAGATCACAGGGCTTGATTTTGTTGTGGAGTATTTGCTTGTTGCCCCAAAAAACTTTTTCATGCGGCACTTCAAACCTTTGAGATTAGTAAGTTCGTGCAGAGTTTGTCTTCTAATTTTTCTTACAAAAGAATATGGAGTAAATCAAGATGTGGAGGATAAATATAGAGACCATAGCTTTGAACTCTCTTGCTGCAACGTAGATGCACGGCCGACTGGATGGTGAGGGGGGCAACCTGTAAAAGTGTCGAGTCGAATTCTTTTTTTTAGATGGATCCTCCGTCTTCTTCGATTCCGTTACGACAAGCAATACCGTGCGCAGCGGTTGTACTTAAGCCAAAGCAACCCTCCTCCAGTTGCAAGGGTTATCCAACTACAACAAAAAACAAAATTATAAAAAGAAGAGGTAAAAGAGGAGAAGCATCGTCCAAAACCGATCGCCGTGTCGCCGGCGGAAAAAGGGAGCCTGGAGATGGCGGCGAAAGCGGCGGTGCGGCCGCGGCCGCTCAAGGTGGAGGCAATCAAGATCTCCGCCGACATGGTGCAGTTCGGGGGCGCCCTCCGCAACCTCAAGCTCGACGTCCTCGGCACCGACGACTCCCCCATCCCCATCACAGGTCAGCCAGCGTCCTCTCCCCCATCCCTTCTCTCCCCCGAATTTAGGGCGGGAGTAGTTTATAGAGTATATGTGCGTTGGGTCCAAGATGGTCTTAGCTGTGCTGCTGTGGGTACTCCTGGTGTTGGTGGCGGTCTATGGACACAATGTTGCTTGAGATTTTGCCTGCGCCTTAAGATTTGCTTGCGCTTTAAGGTTTACTCCTAATGCTGCTTGAGCTTGCGCTTTAAGGTTTCAGTTCAGCCTTCAGTTTTGGCCTGTGCTAACATCAATTGTCTATCAGCTTATTGTCCGTGTAGTCGCCGATTGCTCTTGCTATTTGTACACTCTGCTGTGGCCTGTGGGCACTCGTAACAGTAAATTGTGATACGGGAATCAAATTTTGCGATTTCTAAAAAGAAGTCAGATTCCCCTCCCCCAAATGCAAATTAATCCAATTTTGTGAAATTTTCATATTCTAGTTTGACTGTTATATATGTGTATGTTCTGGCGTGTCTTGTTTTTTTTGTAGTTCCAGTTGCGTATCTTTTTTAGTATGCTAACAAATTTGTTTGAATTTTATGCTAGGCTACTATGCTCTGTGCACTCACCCAAAAATTCAGAGCCTCTTCAAGCTATGTAAAGAATCGTTAGCCCCGTCACCTGTCAAGCTACTTGACCCTATGAACTATTGTCCAGTACCTGGGACGCTCATAAATACTAATAACATGTCGGGGTTCCAAAATCTAGATGTGGTGTCTCTACTCAGAGAAGAAGGAAAGAAGGTACATTGTTTGAGCTCTGATATGAGATTTGCTGATCTTTACCCTTTTCAGTTTATTTTGTTTTCTCAATTCCTTGTTGCATGTATTGTGGATCCAGATCCTGCATGATATTATATCTGGTAAAATAGAAGAGTGTCCTTCTCTGCTATTAAGATTTCTTGTGATATCATTTGCGGACTTGAAGAATTGGAAGGTCTATTACAATGTTGCGTTTCCCTCGGTGTTCGACTCTAAAATGACTTTGCTCAGTCTACGTAGTGCCTCACAGGTGCTCAACCAAGAAGAGGTCATTATCTTGTGCACCTAGTATTACATAACCTTAGGTTTTTGTTTTTCCATCTTTTTGTGGTTGGTAGTAAATGTTATTTATTTGCTCCTCCAGGCAACATCCTTGTCTAAATCAATGGGAGAGTGGCGTAGTTCAAATGAAACAACAGGTTTGATAAATGATTGTTATCTCAAACTGGTATTTGACAGCTTGTTTTTAGTTGGATATGTTTCCCTAATTGGTTATACTTATGTTGCAACGGATAATCTTTTTTGCAGTTCATCCATTTTTTTGGGTCGATGTATCCTCACATTCTTCTGTTGTTGTAAGACCACTTAAGGAATGGAAATATCATCAGGGTGGTGGACAAAAGGTCTGTTTGTGTCAGTGGTCATACAGCATAGAAATGTTGTGGTTGCATATCTGATATTTTATTAATAAGATCTCTTACTTTAAACTATATATTCCTTCTGCTTTTTTTCTGTATGTAGATGTGTAGGGTAAAATATCAATGGTCGTCCTTACTATACACACCATGTGATGGTCCACACACTCGTGGAGATTACATTCTTATAAGATAATTTAGCTTTTTATATAGTGTATTACAAACTTAGTGCAGCACACAGATACACATATATTAGTACCTTTCTATCTGTACACTATGAATCTCTTATGACCATTTTAAGATTTCATATTTGTAGTTCCTCTTCTTCTCTTAGTTTGCCTTAGTGGGAGGGGAGGTCGCCTATAGTTTTACAATGTTGATTAGTATCATGTGGCAACTATCCAAACCCTACGGTTGATAGTATCTTTACTTTGGAATTCTCCACAGCTATTCTCATACATAATGCGCCAAGAACCTTCCAAGTATTCATTGCTCATTTCTCGGCACATTTATTTTCCAATGCAGCTCCTGTTTGGATTTTATGATCATGGATGTCATCAAGATTACCCTGGTTGGGCTCTTAGAAACTACATTGCATTCCTGAGCCTGCGGTGGAAAATCGAGAAAGTTCAGTTCTTATGCTACCGAGAAAGACGAAGAGGGGTGTTCGATTTAGCGAACTCCCTTATTGGTGAAGCATCATTTGCAGAACCTCATGGTATTATGATCTTTCTGGATAAGACCTTCACAATCTCACTAGTAATCCGTTTTTCTAACATTGGATGTGATTACAGGCTGGGATGGCTCTGATTATGTCCCTGAAGTTATTGGATGGGAAGGAGAAAAGCCTGGGGATGGAAGGAAAGAAATGAAATCAATAGATCTTACATCACTGAGCCCAGAAAGGTATATGAAAAGTGTTTTAATTCCTCTTCACATCATCATCAACTAATGGGATTTATTCAATTGTTTATCGTGTACACAGTCGACTTGACGAACAACAGCTGATGCACTTGAAGCTTATGGGATGGCGGCACTTCCCAGTGGATTTAAGCAAGTTGCGTGGCACTCATTGTCTAATATTGGGTGCTGGAACTCTTGGCTGTGAAGTTTCTCGCTTACTCATGGTTTGTACGCTCTGCTACTACTACATCTATGTTCCTACGTAACAAACTGTAATACGAGTAGTACCCTTCCAACAAACTTTAACGGCATATGCACTTACACATATTTTCTTCCTTTTATCTATGGTCGAACTATATTTTCAGACTTGGGGTGTACGGAAACTAACAGTGGTTGATGGTGGTTGTGTTGCCATGCCTGATCTAGTCAAACAATCACTCTACGTACAAACGGATTGTGGAGTTCCAAGAGCTACCGCAATAGTTCCACATCTAAAAAAGAGATGTCCTGCAGTGGTAAGTCGTTGCTACTTTTATCTTGAATATTATGCTTTCTACAGATCTGCTTGTTGACAACAGTTGCTGTCACTCAGGAGGTCGAAGGCATCCGGATGGAAATACCAGGGCCTGGGAATCTGGTTTCTCCCAGTGTGCTTGATGATTGCAGGGCTCTTGAAGAATTAGTAGCTAACAGTAATGTGGTCTTCTTGTTGACTGACACATGGGAGAGCAGATGGTTTCCAACTCTTCTGTGTGCAAACAGAAACAAGGTAAATCTCAGACACATTATTCATATGTGGGGTTGCAATAATGTTCAGCTCATAATGACCAAGAAATTAGTAGTACATAGTGTCTTGAGTGGATAGTTAATATATTCTGGTCATGTGGCTCAGTTAAATAAGTGTGGTTTCCCTCCATCTGTTGTTTCATCACATAGTGAGCTCTTGGGAACTAAAGGTCTTCTGTCTCCACTGCAGATCGCTATCACTGCAGCAGTAGGATATGACAGTTATCTTGTCATGAGACATGGTGCTCGTCCAGAAACAAGAAGTGGAGATATGGATGATGTGATTGCTCAGATACAGAATTTGTCCACTGAAGATGCTCTTGGTTGTCAAAGATTGGGCTGTTGTTTCTGCAATGAGAAGACTTCCCTTTTCAGTGTATACGACATAAAGACTTAAATTTGTGGAAATGCTCTCTTTTTTTATACCTACAATTTTTACACCAATTGCTTAATTTCATATTTGCTTGATTGTATTGTTTTGTAGTCAGTCTCTAATGAAACAGTAGCACTGCCTGGGCTGACCTCGATTGCATCTGGCAAAGCAGTGGAGATCTTTGCGAGGATGTTACATCATCCAGAGGGGTAAGCTACTAAATACCTGAAAGATGATTTTTGTATATTTATCAGTGATGTCAATAAATATTAGTTAATTAAACTAGAACTAAACAAAACTAATTATTCCATGTACATTGTGCCTTAAGGATTGATCATACCTCTTGCAGGAAACATGCTCCAGGAGATATTGCTGGTATGGATACTGAACATCAACTTGGTTTATTGCCACATCAGATGCAAGGATCACTTCCAAAGTGTGTTTTATCAACTGTGATAAGCAATTCCTCAAACGATTGTCCTGCGTGTTCCGATGTTGTAAGTAAATTATAGGACACATGGTGCTACATTATACTCCATTCATTCCCATGAATAAGACGCACACGCTTTTCAAGCTGAACCTTTGATAAAAACTATAAGCAACACAGTATCTGAATTACCCCCTCCCTCCATGAATAAGTGTACTTCTAGCTTTTGCCACAACTCAAACCTTTTCAAATTTGACCATCTTTATAGAAAATAATAGCAACATATGTAACACTAAATTGGTATATTATGAAACTACATTTCAAGACGAATCTAGTTATACTGTGTCATAAATGCTGCTACTTTTCCCTATAAAATAGGTCAAACTTCTAAATATTTGACTTTCGACAAAAGCTAGAAGTATACTTATTCGTGGACGGATGGAGTATATTGTATAAAATTGATATTGTTGGATTTGTACTGAAAAGCACTTCTAATGAGCCAATTTTGTATAAAAAATAAGCTACATGTAATTGGACTAATTCTTGGTCAAAGACAAATTTTGGAAAACGTGCACACCTTATTTATGGGAAGGGAGGGAGTAAGATTTTGTTAATTTTGATGTTCCAGATTGTAGCACACCTAATGCTACATTATATGAGTCTCGTGTATTCTGATGTTTCTCTTTGCTAAAATTATCAGGTACTGTCTGAATATAGAAGAGAAGGATTGGATTTTATTATGAAAGTCATCAGCCAACCAACATATTTGAATGACCTTAAAGGCGTTTCTAATAGTTTGATAAAGTCGGGCACTTGTTTGAATTTGCCTGCCAGCCTCCCTGTAAATTCGGGGAAGTTGTCTAGTGTTAAATGTCTAATTTTAGGTGCTGGAACCCTTGGGTGTGATGTTGCTCGTATTCTTATGGTTAGTGTTATGCTTGATGCTACTTTTATGTTGAATTACAGAGATATACTCACTGAACATCTTGTTAATCATGCCGGATACCAACTTTTCAGGATTATGGTGTTCGGGAGCTAACAGTGGTTGACAGTGGTTGTGTTGTTGTGTCAAATTTAGCAAGACAATCACTTTACACAGATGATGACCGCGACGCCCCAAAAGCAACAGCACTAATCGAGCGTCTCAAGGAGAGATTTCCATCAGAGGTGAGTTTTACCTTCATTTCCTTTGAAACAGTACTTTCATTTTATATTTTAGTTTTTACAACATTTTCATCTCAATTTTTGCCTTGTAGGATGGACTGGTTTTTAAAGGAGTTCCAGTAGAAATACCGATGCCAGGGCATCCTGTATCATCTACTGACGAAGCAGAACGTGTGCGTAAAGATTGCGAGACACTCCAGAAGTTGGTAGCCACCCATGATGCTGTGTTCTTGTTGACTGACACAAGGGAGAGTAGGTGGCTTCCAACACTTCTCTGTGCGAATGAAAACAAGGTAAATTCTGTCCAGATTCTTGAATAATGTACACATTGGAAATTTTATATGCTAATGCCTCTCATTGTACTGCAGATTGCTATTACTGCAGCCCTAGGATACGATAGCTACCTTGCCATGCGACATGGAGCTGGTCCAGGAACAAATTCTGAAGGTTCAGATGTGGTTCCTGCCATGACTAAGCTGTCAGCAGAAGATGTTATTGGCCATCGAAGACTGGGCTGTTATTTCTGCAACGACGTTATTGCTCCTGTTGATGTAGTGTTTGTTGCCTTAGCTTTTCTGAAATTATACTCATTTCCTTGGTATATTATCTACTACAACCATCATATATATGCTTTTATGATGTTTTGATGCAGTCCGTCTCCAACCGAACACTGGACCAACAGTGTACAGTAACACGACCTGGACTGGCCCCCATTGCATCTGGCCATGCTGCAGACCTCTTGGCAAGAATGTTAAATCATCCAGATGGGTAAGCACCTGGACTACATGGCAAGTATGTGCACTGATGTGGAAACTGTGTGAACTGAT
The DNA here is from genome assembly GCA_007115705.1 of Dactylis glomerata. Lineage (NCBI taxonomy): Eukaryota > Viridiplantae > Streptophyta > Magnoliopsida > Poales > Poaceae > Dactylis > Dactylis glomerata. The sequence continues at coordinate 1,694,086 of QXEO01002105.1, read as the reverse complement.
GTTTGATTTGCTGTATTTTGCAGGATACATGCTCCAGCAGATATCGCAGGCACAAGCAGTGAGCGTCCGTTTGGTCTATTGCCACACCAGATACGAGGGTCACTATCAAGCTACAACATATTAACCCTCTTGGGCTATTCCTCGAGTAGTTGTATTGCATGTTCCGAAGTGGTAGGCAAACATTTCGAGTCGCGTGATTGCTTTGAAAACTTCGCTAATACCTGCTCATTAACTTGATCTCGTGCAAAAAAAACTGGCAGGTATTGTCTGAATACAGGAGCAGAGGAATGGATTTTGTGATGCAAGTGATCAATGAACCAACCTATCTAGAAGACCTTACCGGCCTGACGGAGCTGATGAAATCCGCGGATTATTCTCGGGTCGAGTGGGTAGATGATGTCGACGACGATGATGAGTTCGCCGACATCTGATATATCACATGATACCATGGCTATAACAAGTGTAAATATCATTTTGACGCACAATTGATTAACAAGATTTATGAATTGCATTCTCGAATGGCCTAATCTCAACAGTTCAGCACCTATTCTGTAGTTGGACGGCTGCCCGTTGTAACGCACGTACTCGGCCGAGGCAAAACCTGACGAGGCCCGGGCGATTTTTTTTTTATAATGCACTTTTTAGCAGTATTTACAAAAATAAGACGTTTTTTGGATCATTTTAGAAACTAGGACAGCTATCTAACCGGCGGATCCGATTAGCACTAATCGCAACCGGCCGATCCGATTAGCGGAAGTCGTATCCAGCGGATACGACGCCAGGCTGTCCTGCATGCCGACATGGCCTCGTGGCGCGCGAAAGGTAGTGCCGCATCCGGCCGACGCGATAAGCGTGCATGTGCCGGCCTAAACACTCAGCGTACCCTCGTCCCCGTGATCTCTCACTCTCACTCACTCCCTGCTCTCTCACAGCTCACTCTCTTCTCAAATCAGTTTTCTTTCGATTTTGAGGTCATTTCTTGATGAAATAAAGTGAGATTTTTTGCAAGAAGTAGAGGAGAGCCTGATCTACATATGGGTTAGCTTGTAGAGAAATTTCGTTGGTTCATTTAGTCGCATTTTGGTATAGTTGGTGTTAGTTTTCCTGTAGCTGTTCATATGTTCTTGATATGGTTCTTGTTGTTCTTGTGTTCTACAGGTTGATTTCGTAGCTGCAGAAGAGGTGTGACGTGAGGCTGTTGCAATGTGGTGATTTTCAAGCTAGAAGGGTAAAATTTTAATATCATACGGTGGTCGTGTATTTTTTGTTGATATAGTTTAGCGGTGTAGAGATATGGACTTAATTATGGAGAAATAATTATGGTACGTATAGTGGCATGTAGATGTAGTGTGTGTAAAAAAAAATTGTTGGTGTTCTAGTGTTCTTGTTGTATTATGTAGCGTTCTTGATGTTATTTTTGTATTCTCCAGGTTATAGTGTTCTTGTTGATTCCGGTGCGTTGGAAGTGGTGTGACGTGAGCAAGTTTTGAGGTGGTGATTCGCACGCTACGAGGGTAAAAATCTTATTCTCAAATGGTGGTTGTGTAATTTTGTGTATATATATTTTAGCGGTGTAGTTGACGGAAGTAGGATTTTTATGTAGGAGGAGTCATGTCTGAATTAGTTAGATTTGTTATTCATTATGGGTACGGTGCGGTCCGTAGCAGTGATGCTGGAGCTGATCTTAGCGACTTTGAGTATCATGAGGTGGAGTTTACTGATCCTCAGAGTATGCGTATTGGGGAATTCAAGAGGATGTTAATGGTGTTCTTAGGATGGGATCGTAAGCTGTACACTGTCAGCTTACAAGCATTGTGGAGCAACTCAAGTAGCAACATATATTATCAGTTGAAAGAGATAGAGCGTACCTCTCAGTGGGTCGGCTGGTTGAAAGGGTGTGAGCGGCGACAAACATCCCCGATCGCCCTTGTGGTTGCGAAGCCGATTACTATCGGAGGGGAGGCCGAGTCAAGCCACAGCAACCAGACAATTGGTTTTGGTTCTTGGCAGAGCATGCAAGCAGATGATGAGCCTGCTGTGGCCATGTCATATGCCGACAACATTGGGTATGAAACAGGGCAGAGCAGTCATGCATTAGGTGTAGCGGCAGATGATGCAGGTGGCGAGATATTTTCAGACGATGAAGATGAGGTTTTGCAGCAGCAGATGGAAGCTGAAGATGTTGATGGAGATGCTGATAATATTAATTCATCTGACTCTGATGAAGAAGATGAAGAAGATGATCAGGATGAGGCCCCGATTCCGAAAGAATGGAATCAGGACTTCTCAAATTTAATGAGAGTGAATGAGGGGCACGATTCGGCATGGGAGTATCACCCGAACAGCATCTCAGTCGGTTAATTATATCCCGACAAGCAACGTCTTCAGGATGCAATAACTAGTTGGGCAATGTCCACACAGAGGGTATTTAAAACAGTCGCGTCAAACAAGAAATATTTGACAGTGGAATGTACCAACGAGAGATGTTCCGCTAGGGTGCATGGCTACCTCCGCAAGAATGACACCTTCTGGGTGGTGAGCGACCACGTGCAGCACACATGTATTATTAGGAACCAGTTGGTGGATCATAAGAACCTGGGTTCTACTCTCGTAGCACGACTATTTCATACACAGATAGTCGAGGGCAAAGCTATGGAGGTAAAGGCTATCCAGAAGATAGTGAAGCAGAGATACAAGTACAACATATCTTACGGTAAGGCCTGGAGGGCTAAGCAGAAGGCGTTTGAGACACGATTTGGGTCATTTTTTGACTCGTACGACTCGGTTGTCCGTATGTTACACACATTGCAGGAAAGAAATCCGGGCACCTATGTTGACATTCAAGACTCATGGTTTGCGGAGGACTCCACTGTGAAGGTTTTAGAACGAGTGTTTTTCTCATTTAACATAAGCATCGAAGCATTTAGATACTGTCGACCGATGTTATGTGTGGATGGAACATTTTTGACAGGCAAGTACAAGGGTCAGATTTTGACGGCCATTGGACAGGATGGAAACAACCAAATCGTCCCACTGGCATTTGCTTTTGTGGAGAGCGAAAACACGGAGAGCTGGTTGTGGTTCTTCAGACAGTTAAAGATAGCAATTGTGAAGAAGAGGCCGAATGTTTGCATCATTCATGATAGGCATGCTGGTATACTGAGGGCGGTGAAGACGCTGAAAGAGGCCGGTCCCGATGAAGAAACACCATGGCTTGACTTGCAGAGCCGGTGGTGCATGAGACATCTAGGTGCCAATTTTTTCAGCTTGTTTTTTCCCGCCGATTCTTTCCCGCTCGTTTTTTCAGCTTGTTCTTTCCCGCTTGTTCTTTCCCGCCAACTCCTTTCCTGCCAACTCCTTTCCCGCTTTTTCTTTCTCGCCTTCTGCATTTCGTGTCTTCTTTCCCGCCATTTCTATTCTTCAAGTCCTATATAAGACCACCTAAACTTCAGTTCTAGCTCATTGTATCTTGCCCAACATGGTGCCTCCCAATCGTAGTTGGAAAACAGTTATGTCCGTAGAGGTTTTCAAGGCAGCCTGTAGATATAGAAGGAACCGTGAGCTTGTTCCATTTGACGACCTTGTCAATACCCCCAGCGATCTCATTGAGGTCACATTTGATTACAATCAGAGCAAGTCGACAGGCCCATCTCGCACCTGGAAGGAGGTCCAGGCAGAACTTATCAAGATCAATGGGCACTGGACAGATATAAAGGAGAGAGGAGAAGATATAAGCTGGTAGGTTCAACATACCGCGCTCTGGATCAACGACAGCCACAAAGATGAAGATATCTTCATGCCTAGCGATTGGGCAAAGAAGAAAGGGGCGTCATCGAAGAGCAAAGAATCTACCTCGTCCAAGCCCAAGGGCGCTGCTTGCAAGGGCGAAGGAACTGCACCGTCATGGTTGAGCGACGTAGACGATCTCGACGACGACGACCACTTCATGCCTAGTGACTTGGCCAAAAAATCTTCTTCAACAAAGGGCAAGAGAGTCGCCAAGCCTTAGTTACTCGTACTATATTTCTATCTTAATTTTAGTTGTCCTGAATCATATATTTCTATTTTAGTTTGCGGTATGTAATACCGATGTATCACGCACTTTCAATATTTTAGTTTGCGGTATGTAATATCGATGTATCACGCATTTTCTATATTAATATAAATGTTACTTTCAATATATATTCTTAAATATTACTCTAAGATAAAACTTCTGAAATATTTGCCTCTACTAAAAACAATATAAAGTAATGAAAACAGTAAACAAGTCGGCCGGGTACGCTTAGCAGAAAAAGCACTTGTCGGATCGGCCGACCGCGACAAGGCCTGACAGCAGGCGCGGCAGGGTTGCGCAGACGAACCTCTCGCATCCGGCGGATGTAAATTGTGCTACTCGTATCCGCTGGATAAAACAGTGCGCTAGATTACAAATTGCTAAACTAATCATACTACTTTTGAAAAAGCTGAAAAAAGTGCAATATTAAAAAAAAAATCGCGCCCCGCTGGGCGTGAGATTCTGCGTGACGCGGTAGAGCACTGAGCATGGCACATCTCCTACACAAGTCACAGTGGCGCCTTGCCGTGACTATGCGGCTTCTGCCTAAAGCGCAGCGAACAGCAAGTCCACGATGACCTGTGCTGTTTAGGGCTGCTTGCAATCCTGATTGTTCGGTGTTTCAAAACTCTGACAGCAACTTCAAACTTGGGAGAACAATTCAAAAGATCCTTCTCTGCTGAGGTAATGGAGAGGTGGGAGTGTTTGATGGAGATTCAGGACGACTCTAGCCCTACAAACCAGAAGGACAAGATTGCGTGGGCTTTTGATTCTTCTGGGAAACACACATTTAAATGAATATTTTCATAGCTGACGCTTCAAAAGAGATCTGTGCTATATTTAAGAGTTGTTTGGAAGCTTAAAATCCCTCTAAAAATATAGGATTCTCGTTTAACAAGTGCTACATGATAGGCAACCTGCTAGGGAGCAAATTATTATCATGAAAAGGCAGGATAGATGGCAATTTGTCCTCCGTGTGATCAAACTGACACGGTTCAACACTTGTTATTTCGATGCCCTGCTGCTAGATTAGTTTGGGCGATCACTAGGGAGACTTTGCAATGGGATGAGTATTCTTTCAATGCCTATAGCAAATCACAATCTGCGCAGCTGGTGGAAGCGGTCAAGTGATCTCCTTCAGCCAAAGGATAAGAAACGTTTGAACTCGCTTGTAATACTAATTGTATGGAGCATTTGGAGAGAGAGGAATCGAAGAGCGTTTGAAAATAACTACAATGCTATTCAGCACATCGTCGACCAGATCAAAAAATGAAGCAAGGATCTGTGCTTCTGCAAGCGGTAGTCGTTTCCTTTTGCGCGAATTTGATACAGGACTGTTTCTACCTAGGTTCTAGATGGTCGTCACTCGTCTGTGCCCTTCTGGTTCAGTTTAGTTTTAATTTTAGTATAATCTTTGTGTTTTGGTTGCTTGTATGGATCGTTGTTGTATGGACTATGTATTTCTGACTGGTCTCGGTCTTTTCCTCCTAATATATGAAATGCAGTCCTTCTGTGGTTCGGGAAAAAATTTCTGAGTTAAGTTATAAAGGATCGAACAAGGCAACAAGCTACTCCGGGTGATATGGGGCTGCTGCAAAAAAAATCGAGAAACTGCGGAGCACTGCCTTTTCATATAGACGACAAGAGAGATACCAAACAAACTCATATATGTGAGAAGATGATCTTATGCCATGCTACTGACGCGATGTTCCAAGTTTCTTTTCTTCTGTTGCAACGGGCTGAGGCACGGAGCTCTGCCACCAGAAGATGAAGGTAGGCGGAGGGATAAAAAGGCTGAATATTTTGGAGTCGTAGCCTTTGCTCAACTTCTTTTTTTGAAAAAACGGATGTAATCGGGAGCTGGGTTGTCTTTCTCTTTAGTTGCGGGTATGGCTTAGTGAGTGCTTTGGAGATGTAATGCTTGAACTGTACTGTAACTCTGATGTTCCCAGCTGACCATTTACTTTGTTATAGAGAACCTTTTAACGAGACCGACATGAAGGGCAAAAAAATGACTAAAAAAACTCTAACCTGTTAAGAACGCTACTTTTATTTTAAAAATCCACTCATAGCTACTTGTTACCATCACGTGGCACGATTTCTCGGTCCATGGTGAGGTCAACTAGCAAAGAAATGTCACGTAAGTCGGGATCTAAGAACTTGCATTGGTGATTCGAGTCTTTGTTGAGATATAGAATTGGCTTGGTGATTTGTGACTTGGAGCAGCAGCAGCAGAAGTTCACATCCTTAACTTGCATGGTGAAAATTCAAGGTATGACCTTAATATTATTTTTATGAGTGAGGATCTTCTCCAGGGTGAAAACCTACATGATCGGACGATGACAACGCTTTTGGAGATGCTGGACTTCTGGTGCTATATTGGTGATGTTAGTGTTGCTGCTACGAGAAACCGATCATTGTAGTGGGACTTTTCTTTTCTATAATTCTTTTTTTACTATGTGCATTGTATTGCCGGTAGGGCACTACTTGTTGCGGCGGCTATGTTTTCTTTAAGATTACATGTGTATCTCCTTGGTTATTATTTATTTAATCTAAAGGTGGCTTGATCTAGAAATGCAATTTGGCTCCCAAGAGTATATGCTTCTCGATGCAAAAAAAAAAAAAAAAAAAAATCTTATGGATGTCAAAAAATAGTGAAAAAAATATAGACATGTATAGGTTCGTGTTGGTTATTTGCAAAGGTTTATGAACAAAACACAAATATTAGCAACTTGTGCCAAAAAGACATTGAGTGTCAAATTTGTTGCATGTTTAGACACAAATTTTCTCCCTTTGTATGCATTGACATACATGAATTTGCACAAACACAGACAATAGTATCAAAAAAAAGTACGCAAAATTCCTGTTTTTTATTTTATTTCTATTTTTCGTATTTACTGTTCATCCGGAGCATCTGCTCCCGGGAGCCAAAACTGCATCCCGGTTGTTTCCCGTTAGTTCCACCCCAATTCCTTTATGTTCTGCTCCTGCTCCGAGGCTATTACTCATATTAGTACATAACAGTTTGTATCCATGTAATTCTATGTCTTATATGTATTTATACGGCTTATGATATGATAGCTCTCTGTACAGCAGCTCAGATGCCTGAAGAAAGTCGCAACCGATGGAGAAGAAAAGAAAGGAGTGATCGAAGTAATAAACACGTTGTATGTACAAGATACATGATTCAAGCAGCAGCCTGGAAATCCCCAAAGTCAAACTCATCTTCAGCGCTTCCTTGTTTGGTCTTCTCTGCTGCAGCCGGTTGCTCGTGAGGAGCAGGTTCTGCTTTGGAAGGGGGAGTGCCGGGGGCTGCTTGTTCTTGGGAAGGAAACTCTGCTTTGAAAGGAGCAGTGTCTCCAGAATCGTCAACGGCTGGTTGTTCCTGGGGAGGAAATTCTGCTTTGAAAGGGGACACGGCGACTCCAGAATCAGTCGGAGAAACGGGTGAGGGTGGAGGCGGTGGGAGTTTGAGGGAGACCGTGCCCTCCTTGTTGTTTGCTTTTTCATTGAATGAGAGCTTGTTAAGGCCTTGCTCGAAAAATGCAGATTTTGTCTTGGTACCAGTTTCTTTCTGCAAAACAGAACCAAACAACGGGGAGATGTAATTCAAAGACGAAAGAAAAAAAGCAATAAATCAAGTAGCTACCAAAGGAACGTATACAAATTTATGACGAATCACTTTTATCAACAAAGTTTGTCTTACATAAGCTGAAACATTTTTCGAAGTAACTCAAGTAAGGTCTAATTTGTCCTCAAGTTCCTATGCAAGAGCAGCTTAAACTGACATATCTCTGAATATGCTTTCAATGTTCTCAAATGTCAATAGAGGATCCTTGAAAATGCAACAAATTATGCTTCTAGGTCAAGCAGATAACTCAAATTCAATGAAACCTACGATGAATGGAGAGCAAAGTTGAGTACAGAATAACTACATCTTACAGGGCAAACTACTCTAATATCAACATAGCTTAGGTTCATGTAGTTCATCTGTTTATGGTTGGAACATCTCGAGAAAACTGTTTTTTTTTGCAGTTATAAAGAACCTGGTTGACATGACACGTTATAATCACCAGTCCACAAGTAACATTTGACTATATATGTTGTATATTTTTACATTTTAAATCAATTATTCAACTCACCGTGTCAAAATATATTTTTGGCACAAAATATTTATTTATTTGTAATTTTGAAGAACCTGGTTGACATGATAACATGATCAACATGTTATAATCACCACACAAGTTATATTTGACTATATGCGATATTTTTGGTATTTTAAATCAATGATTCATCTTAGCGTGCAATATATATGTACCCGTATCCATATTCTGATGCACCGGTGCCATGTATTAATGCCGAAGAAACCAATTTACTAGTGTACTACTACTTACGAGGTCATAAAAAATCCTATATTCTTGTTTTGAAGACCTTCGGAGACAATCCATCACCAGGCTCTTGTTTGTTCCTTCTGGCAAAATAAATCAGATAAAAACTTACATTTTTTAGTTGAAGAACCAAAGTTTCCCCTTCTTTGAGGCTATAGTCCACTGATGATGTATTCTCGTAATGCTGCACCATCTCTTCAGCAGTCTTCTTCTTGTTTAGATATCTTTGATAATGTAAGAGAACAAGAAATTATATAAACAACTCACGGTATAACCATAGACCATACACCAATATGTTTACAAAAAATAAAGAAACATGAAAGAAAAGTGAATTTGTTGTGGCCAAAGATAGAGATATTCATATAGCTTAAAAGAAACATTCTGGCCAACTAGAAGTACATTTAAAGTTCTGATAGCATGGCTAGATGATCTGATTTGGTTCATGTAATAAACCCACTTAGTGATCAATTTGTTAAGTTCCAAAACAATGTGTTGTGCTAAACAGATACTACTCCATTCCACAATTCTTGACGTGACTGTAGTTCAAATTCCTACAGTCACGTCAATTATTATGGAACAGAGGGAGTACTAGTTTTGATCAAATGGAATTCCACATACATAGCCCCAGCCCCCAGGTCATGGAGTGATCGCATGGCCATGGGAAACATTTCTGTGACTTTCTAAATGGCATGCTACATATCGCGTTCCAGGATGGACAAAAGGATACTTCATATGGTCATGTAAAGCAGCTTGGAAGTCATATGCTTCAGTTCTTTCCCGGAAGCCTAAACCTATAAAAGCATGACGCTGACGCCCATCTGCAGTACATAATAACAACTGTTATGCTTTTATATATAAGAACCATTGTGAGAAATGACACTAACCACATCAAGTACTAAACTCGGCATCTCAATTTAATTATAAATACTACGCTCACCATGTCAGCATAACTTACTAAACGCTATGCTCACCAGTCACCAACTCACCACGAAATATTAAATACTATGACCAACTGATCACCAACTTGACGGTAGGTAAAATCTCAAAGCAATTGAAATATATCTTATAACTCGGGAAAAAGACAGGTTATCACCTATATTCTCTTCAACACGGAGTACAAAATATCTGCAAGCAAAAATATATAGGCATCAAGTATCATTTTAGATTTTTAGTACTTCTTATATAGTCTCTGTGGTATCGAATGCAGAATATAACTATAAAGACACACATTTCGCCGCACGATTACACTGTCCTGTGGCAGCAATAAGTACTGACCTGCTGCTATCAATTACAGCTTCCACTGGATGTGGTTCTCCTTCTCTGAGAAATGCCCTAGCATACAGCTCCCCTGAAATAAATGAAGAGAATACAAGAAATTAGGATTACAAACACTGCAAGCAACGGCCAGCAGGACCAATTGAAACTACTGTACCAGTGCTCTTGTCTTCCAATTTGATGACACATTCTTCTCCCTTGCTGGCAACCTTCAGCGCCCCTTCCCAAGCCCATTTGTTGACATTCCACTCATCAGCCCTGGATGTCAACAATGTCAAAGACCACTTCCCATAATTCGCGGAAGGCATTATATGATTTAATAATTCCTACGATGGGTTAGTGCATGAGCTGTGTAGGATTTCCATCTGTTTTGCATTTTAGAGCTGTGTCTATAAGCATTGAGGCGGTGGTGAACGGCTGGTATATATTGTCAAACCACAAAATTACATGCTATATATTTCCAGTCAAGCGTGAGACTGGAACCAAAAAAAATGCCGAAACAAGTTCTACAGCCTTTAGCTCTTTGAGATTTAGCTACTGACGTCATTCACCCTGACAGTCAACAGAAGCAAATCCTACAGATCAATTATCAGATTCTTCGATGAACCACAAGGAGAAGTACCTGTAAGAGGCAGCCGACATCCTGGGAGGAATCTGCACAATAAGGTGCCCCAAACATCAGGTCATCGGCAGCACATTCATGCACGGCGAGTACTCGATGGATTCCCATCACTAGGTTGTGAGAAAAACTAGGGGGAAAAGGGCGTAACATACCAGGTAGACGTAGCACTCGGCGACCTGGAACAGCACGAGCTCCACCGCCTCGGGCTCGGCCTCCGCCTGCGGCTGCTCGCGGCCGCTCGTCATGGCGCCGGCCGCCGGATCAAGGAAGGGGGTCTAGACCTCTCTTTGCAGGGAGGAACGAATCGAGTCGAGTGGGGTGTTGATTTGGGTGGGATCGGGTGCGGTTGGATCCGAGCTCCGGACGCGGCGAGATGGAGTGTGGAGAGGGAGAGGATTTCCTGGTTCGGGGTGAGAAGGGGGAGACTGAGGGCATATACAACGGGGGCGCTAATGACGAGCGCTAGGGTCAAAATCCTGGTTGAATTGCGGTTGCGGGATTCCTTTCCTGGCGTCCGCCTGGCATCGACGCCTTAGTTTGCGCCGGACGCTTCCGCCAGATTACACGCGGGGCAGGCTATGCGAAGCTAGCCAAATTAGGTGCAAGCGTCTATGAGCCTAGGGACAGCGTTGGAGGCAGCAGCGCTTAGGTAGCTGTTTTTGTTAATACGATTTTTTATTTTTCCATCAAGCGCCTGCACAAGCGCCTTGGATTGAAGATGCCCTGAGGGGGAGGAAGGTGGGAGGAAGGGGAAGGCAGGTGTCCTCGCCTCGGGCCGTTGGATTTCGGTGAGCGGTTGCGGTCGCCCGCAGCCCAACGGTCTCGCTCACAGCAGTTTGGACTTTGGGTCCGGTGCCTGCCTCTTGTCAAAGTGAATTTCCAGAAAATACTTATTTGGGAAACGGAAATGTAGGGCATGTACATCGTAGGGAAGGCCTTCTCTTAGGGCGTGTTCGGTAACTCTCCGGCTTCCAGCTTCTCCAAAATCCACGGCGGAGCAGCACCGAACACATAAACTCCGCGGAGCTAGATTCGAGAAGCTGGCCAAAAACTATGTACAAAACGCGAAGCAGCTCATCTGCAAATCCCCGGAGCAGCAAAAGGGCGGAGCAGCAATAAATTACGGAAGACTGCCACCGCGAAGTGAAAAGTAACGTTTTCGCTGGTGCTTTTCCACGCTCTTTTCCCTCGTCTTTGACAAATCCCCAATCGAGTTCCGTCTCTCCTATGACCTAGCCGCCGCGCCACCGGCAGCGCACGCGTGCTCCACCCCACCATCGCCGGCCGGAGACCTCTCCTCCGGCGAGCACGCAGTAGCCGCCTTGCGCTCTATCCGTCCGCCGTCGAGCGCCCCTACGTCTACTCCCGCGCGCCATCCATGCATCTCCGCCCCACGCACTGAGCTTGGTACATACTGTGAGCTAGGATAGCTAGCTGATTGTAGTTGGGCCAGAGAATCATTGGATCGATTGATTCCTTCCCAGCACATACACATGCGGACATGTTTCAGCTAAAATCGATGGGGAAAAAAGAGAGGAGCGTGCCGAACGTTTTTCGGTCCAGTTGGGAAGCTGGCGACAGGTCGGGAAGCTGAAAGCCAGGAGTTTTGGGAAGCTAGGCGATTGCCGAACACACCCTTAGCCTCCCACCTTATTTACAGAAATACTTATTTGGGAATCTTCTCTTAGCCCTCCACCTTATTTGCAGAAAATAATCATTAATGATATAATATATTATCTCTTCTTATAAAAAAAATTATATTTCATAAAATTTTGATAGAAAAGTCATAACGAATGAGCGATAGGGCGTTAATCTTGTCCAACGAACTACTCATTGAATGGCGGACACATGATGTCAAAACCAAGGTGGGGACAAAGAGGTGAAGCATAAAGGCAATATAAATAGAAAGAATAAATTACGAGGAAAACAAGAGAAAATATGCCAAACACATGACGACATCCTATCAGTTATATCAATGGCTCTCAAATTTACTACAGAGGGCTTAAAATGATTTCTCTCCAGTTATATGAGAACGCTCATAAATATCAGGGTGTCGTCCACCGATGAACTTATTAAAGGCAAAAACACATAGGTGTGCAGTGTTCCCATTGCTTCTAGTATCAACCATCTCCAGGTTGGGTCAAACTCAATTGCGATGGATCTTTCAAACCAGAAGATGGCACTGCAGGTGCATGCATGTTACTGACGGACGAAAATGGGCAGGTTATTTTTCTCAGCCTGTGCGCCAACTGATCGGATGCTATGATCCCTTGAAGCAGAAGCTTTAGCGTGCTATGAAGGTTTATCGTTAGCCCTCCAATGGTCGGATAAACATATTATGGTGGATCTTGATTGTTCTAATCTGGTGGACGCAACTCTGAAGGAAACACAAGATCGTTCTATGCTTGCTCATCTCATCACATCGATTAAAGCTTTAGTTAATGATGTTAGAAATATTTCCTTTGTAAAGGTGGGCTGTACACAGAATAGGGCTAGTCACACCCTCGCAAACCTTGGAAGGTTAGAGGGTTTTTCTCATTTGTGGCATGGCTTGGGACGTGCAAGTTTGCTTCAGGTTCTCGACCAAGACCTTTCTGTAATACCTATGGAATAATAAAGTCCTCGTTTACTCGTAAAAATAATTTAGGTGGAGGTATGTGATGGGAGTTCTGGTGTTTGACAGCGCCAACCGTGAAGTATGACCAAGGGGATGGTAAGGTCTGGCTACCGCAGTTATTTACACTCTAACTTTCCACGTGTTGAAGGTGTTTGTGGTCCTTTTAATATGCAACCTTATTCGCTTAGGCCACAAGGTTGAAGATAAGTGTACATAGGGCCAAAGCTGAATGAAAGTTGAAATAGCATTTCCCTAATAAATGTATTTTGGTGTTTGTTAACAACATATGGTGAATTAACCATGCTATTAAAGTTCTGCAGATTTTCTAGGTTGATTCAGGATCTCGCGGAGGTGCACCCCAAAAAGGAAGAAAAGATCGAAGCCCGTAGTCCAGTAGTGGGTTTAGGGCTTAGTTGTCTTGTAGGGTGCTTCACGAAGGTGGAAATGGTGGAGAGGGTCTCCACGAAGTGCTGCTGTTGCATCTTCTAGGGCGGAGACTTCGGCCCTGCTGGCCAGAGACTCCGGTCTAGGGGTCTTGTCCTGGCAATCCTCCAAGTCGGACAATTCAGATGCCCACCTGGAATCGGGACGGAGACTTTGTGTCTCTGGCCGGAGACTCCGGGTCGGCAGGCTGAGGCCAGAGACTCTGGTCCCCAGGGGCCGGAGACTCCGGTCTGTCTGGCTGGGTTCTGGATTGCTAAAGGCTCGGACGGTTCAGACTCCAGTCCAGAATTGGGCCGGAGACTTTTGTCTCTGGCCGGAGACTCCGGCGCTGGAGTCACTTAGGGCGGAGACTCCGGCCCTAGTTGGACAGCAATGGCTACATTTCGTGGAGGACTATATAAAGCCTTCTTCTACCTCTAGAAGGGGCTGCGGCTTCCACTCTCTCTCCTCCATTGTTGCTAAGCTTCAAAGCCCTAGATCTCTCTCTCTAGCCACTAGAACTCAAAGCCCTTTTGGAATTTGAGGGAGATGACCTCGATCTACACTTCCACCAAGGCGATTTGATTTCCCCCCTCGTTTTGTTGAGGGGCTTGTAACTCTTGTGTTCATCGGATTCCTAGCCGGAAGAAGCCATCCTCCAAGCTTAACTTTGTGTGTAAGAGCTTGGTAGGCCTACTGGGAGCCTCCAATTGAGTTGTGGAGCTCGCCCCAATACTTTGTGTAAAGGTCTCGTGCCGCCTTCAAGGGCATCGCTTAGTGGAGCGTGAACTCGCCTTTGTGGCTTGTTCACCGGAGAATAGGGTGAGCCTTTGTGGTGTTGGTGGCCTTTGTGGTACCACACCTCTCCAACGTAGACGTACTTCCCGTAACAAGGAAGAAACTACGGGAATACATCCTTGTGTCTTCGTGTCTCCATTGCGGTTACCTCTATCCTTTACTTGTACCTTTACTTATATTGTTATTGCTAGCTTGCTTGTCACTCTAGGTAAATTCACTTAGTAGCACATCTAGAGAATTTACCTTCTTGTCTAGCCTTAACTTGAAAAGAAGTAAAAATTGGGTAGCTCCTATTCAACCCCCCCCCCTCTAGTCGCTCATACGATCCTTTCAATTGGTATCAGAGTGTGGTCTCTTATTCAGGCTTAACCGCCTAAGAGTATGGGCGATACTATGGATGAGGATAAGGGTAAAGAAACTCCTCCCAAAGATACTCCTCCATCTATCTCTTCCTCTTCAATCTCACGTGAGGAGCATTTGGCGTCCTTGGACACATTTCAAACCTCTATGAGATTGGAGATGAAGGCTATGTTTGAGGAATATTTTGGGAAGAAACCTTCCGGGCTCACCGACCCAAACACCACACTTAATGTGGATCTCTCCTTGGCTAAGGTGAAGCCACCTAACAATGGCTCCACCTCCGCCGAGAATAAAGGTGCCCCACCTAAGGAAAATGATGGTCCGGCAAAGGGTGCATTCATTCCACCCCCAAACACTTACTCCCCTCCCCCGGTCCATTATCCTATGCCACACATTAACAATATGGGATCTTCTCCTAAGCTTGATTCTCGCAATTTTATTAAATGGCAAGGACTAATAAAATCTCATATTTCTAGCTCTTCTACTCATTTGTGGAGGGTCATACAAAATGGCTTTGCACCTCATGATCCTCTCAACTTGACCGGAAGGGAAGAAGTTGATGAGCAACTCAATGCCACCGCCAAGCATCTCCTTCAACAAGCCATGCCAGATACTCATGCGGCACACATCAACAACTTGAGCACCGCTAAGGAAGTATGGGACTATCTAACTATGCTCTTCATTGGGAATGAGAGTATTCAGTCCTCCAAGTTTGATGAGCTCAAGAGTGAAGAGAGGGATTTCATTATGCGAGATAATGAGACTCCCGATGAGATATACCAAAGGATCTTGGCTCTTTGCAACGGCCTTGACCATGTTTGGGTGCAAAGACAATGGTGATGACTATGTCAAGCGTATGTTCATTACCTCCATCAACCCAAAAGAACCCATCCGGTCCGAGATAATCCGTTCAAGACCGGATTTTGGGCGTATGACCTCAAATGAAGTTCTTTGCGATTTCACCGCCTTGACTATCTTGAAGAAGAATGCGGAAGAGACTAGAGCTCGTGTTCTTGCCGGACAAGGAGTTCACAATCTTGCTCTCAAGGCCAAGGTGGTTTACAAGCAAGGTGAAGGAGAAGAAGAAATATATGAAGAAGAGTGTTGGTCTCCGGAAGATATCAAGTTGGCACTCAATAAACACTTGGCTCTCAATGCAAATGCTTTTTGGGATGCCAACAAGCACAAGATCAAGGGATCCAAGTTCAAGTCATCTCCAAGGAAGGGTGGTGACTCTAAAGTGAGGCATTGCTACAATTGTGGAGAAATCAAGCACTTCATTGCCGAATGTCCTTATGAGAACAAGGAGGATAATGGAGGCTGGCTCATCCCCAAGCGCCGGTCATCAAAGTTCTCCTCTTCCAAGAAGCATGGGAACAAGGACGACAAGAAGAAAGGAGAAAGATTGTTGGTGGTACATGAGGAGTATGACTCCGGGATCGATGATGATGACTCCGAAGATGAAGAGAATGGAGAAATGGCCGCCATTGCTATTGTCTCCACTCCACCTACATCCCTCTTCAACTCACAAAATGAGAACGCCATCGTCACCAACCACAAGTGTCTTATGGCCAAGTCCTCAGAGGTAACATCATCACCTACTCCTTCATCATCTCATTTTGATTCTACTTCTATGGATGATGTGAGTAGTCTTAAGATTAAGAAAGAACTAGTTTCTTGTGATGAATTTATTGCTAACATGAAGGGGAAAACCAAGGTATACATTGAGACACTAATGTGTCAATTAGGTGATGCCCATGACATTATCAAGGAGAAGGAGGAGTTGGAAAGATTATCCGCCGATGATATTGGCTCTCTATCAATTGAGCTCGAAGAAGAGCAAAACTTGAGAGCTTCTTTAGAGGAGAAATTGTTGGGACTAGAAGAGTCTCATAATCTAAACTTGTCTAAACTCACTAAAGAACGTGGTCATGCTCTTGCTATGGTCAATGATCTAGTTGAGATTATAGGGGGGTTTTTCTAGTCGTCTCCACAGGGATCAACACAAATGAGACTATTTCCTAATTTCCAGAAGCTAAGCAGAAAAGTGGGGTTTTTGGTGTTGTAAACAGAAAAGTAACAGGAGGTTTTGAGCAGGGAAGTTTTAACATAACAAATCCAATGTTTCTTGTTTGTCAGGCAAGGAAACAAAGGACAAACGAGAAAGTGAGGCAGGGATGCATTTTTGGGACTAGATGCAGAGGCTAGTCTTGCACCTAACAGATCAGGCAGATGCAACACAGAAATCACAGTAATCTTGGAGTTTACAATGGAGTGTGTCACTCAAACCATAGCAAAGATCCAGGACAAGGTTCAAACTGCTTTACAACGCAAGATCAACACAACAGATCACAGAGCATGAGGGAAAGGAAGAGAGATTTGCTGTTTGTCACCGAAGGCTTGCCGTGGCAGAGAAATTGGAGAAGGCAGAGATGTTGCTGTCGTGGCAGAGGATGAAGAGGGATGAGGAAGAGCTTGGCCTTCAGATCCTTCGAGCCTTGTCCATCTTGACGTTCTTGGAGGTGTTCTTGGTGGTGTTCATGGTGTTCCTGCTTGCGCCGTCGATCTGTTCTTGTTTCAGCAGAGGAGTAGAGGGAAAAGTGGGTGGAAAAGGTGAAGGTTTTCGGTGTGTTGGACTATGGAGGAGGAAGGTTTTTGTGGAGTGGTGGATGGATGGAGTGGCTGTGTGGCGATGGATGGATGCGGGGATGGGATGGTGTATATGCTGCAGCGTAGAGGGGTAGAGGGAAAAAGGTGGCGGCAGCTGCTAGTCTGCTTTTCCGTTTTTCTTGTCCATTTGTGCCGTGGCAGCCTGTTTCTGCCGTTGGCTTCTTTCTTGCTCCTCAAGATGTACTCCTCCATTCCTGGTGGCTTGGTCTTTGGTTTGAATTACCCTGACTTGTAGATTTAAGTGCCTTGGCGCACTGATCTGTGACAAAGGATCAAATGATGTAAAATGTTGGTGCAACACTGGTAGAAACGAGGTAAAACAGACAAGTTTTATGGTTGCAAGGTTCAGATATATGTGTAAATCTTAGAGTGATCAAAACCCCCAGACCAAAACCTTTGTTTGTCCTCAAGTAAAGAATGGTGCATTGTACCAAACAAAATGTAACAGAGCATGATGAGGGACATTGCTGACTCAATGCAGATAAATCTTGCAATTGCCAATTCAAAAACAAGTTTCACAAGAGAATTTGAGTATGTCTAGATCAAACAACATGGACACATGAGTATAAAGTAATTGACTCTGAAATTGAAAACTCAAGATCCAGTACATAGCCCAATATGTAATGCAAATTTAGTGCTTCACCTATTACAGTTCCCAGGAACATAATAGGCTAATGCATAGACAAGTTAGTCAGTTAGTAACTTAGCTTGATGGGTCAACTTAGTTAGTGCTTCACACACTACAATCCCAGGATCATAGGTGCTAGTGCTTTGGATATTTACAACAAGTTTTACTTAGCATCATCAGGTTAGTGCTTCACACACCACAATCCAGAGATCATGGTTGCTAATGCTAAACTTTTTCCTTTCTGTTATTATGTTAGTATGTTAGTGCTTCACAAGTCACAATCCAGAGATCATGTTTGCTAATGCAAAAAATGCAACAGATGCAATTGGTTAGGGGCTAAGAAATGGATCATGAACTTCATTCTTAGGGCAATTAACAAATATACTGATGTTTCACAGGTTCTTTGAGTAGAGACATACAAAGGTTCTGATTTGAAACTTGGCTTTGAAAATAGGCATTTGCAAGAGTTATAAGCAGATTCAAAGCAAAGTTCTTCATAGCATGCAAAGTGATAATTTCAGGTTCAAGCAACAAAATTTGATTTGTTTCTTAACAGAGCACTTTCACACAAGATCAAACAATAGTATAGTATATTCTGATTCAGATTCTAACAAATGTGTGGAAATGGAAAGTGTTCACCTGATGGTTTTCCTGCTTCTCTGCCTTGTCAATCAACAGCAATCTTTCTCCTCATCCAAGTTATCACTGAAACAACAAAAAGAAACAAACACGCAAGGCAAAAACATAAAAAGGTGAAAGGGAAATATATGATACAAGGGATACCAGGTTTCCTCCTGGAAGAGAGCTTGTTTAAAGTCACTAGCTTGACTATAGCTTCATCATCACTGGTTTGCATGGGTAGAGGATGCATTGGAGCCATCCTCTGGTTCATCATCTTCTTCAACTTGGTTTTCAATCAAATCTCCAATCCTGTAGTGCTTCAACCTCTGGCCATTTACTTTGAATGTTCCCTCAGCTGAGCTATAGACCTCAAAGGCACCATGGCCTAGATCTTTCTTGATAACACAAGGGCCAAACCATCTGGACTTGAACTTTCCAGAGAATAAGTGTAACTTGGAATCATACACCAGCACTGACTGCCCTTCCTTGAATTCCCTTCTCAGAATGTGGGAGTCATACCATTTCTTGGTCTTCTCCTTGTAAATCTTTGCACTTTCATAGGAATCATTCCTGAGCTCTTCAAGCTCACACAACTGCAGTTTCCTCGTGTTTCCTGCTTTGCCAATGTCCAAGTTCAGCTTCCTGATTGCCCAATGCGCTCTGTGCTCCAATTCGACTGGCAGATGGCAAGCCTTGCCATAGACAATTCTGAAAGGTGACATGCCAATGGGTGTCTTGTATGCTGTCCTGTAAGCCCACAAAGTGTCGGGCAATTTCATTGACCAATCTCCTCTGGTCTTGGACACAACTTTCTCCAAGATTTGCTTGATTTCCCTGTTTGACAACTCCACTTGGCCATTGGCCTGCGGATGATAAGGAGTTGTCACTCTGTGATTCTTCACTCCATACTTGGTCAGAAGCTTCTCAAACTGGTCATTATTGAAGTGAGCACCACCATCACTGATTACAACTCTTGGCACTCCAAATCTTGGGAAAATGACAGTCTTGAACATTCTACAAACTGCCTTGGCATCAGCATTAACAGTGGGAATGGCTTCAACCCATTTTGACACATAGTCAACAGCAACTAAAATATGCTTGTAGCCTTGAGAAGATGGCAAGGGTCCAACAAAATCAACTCCCCAAACATCAAACAATTCCACTTCCAAGATTCCTGTTTGGGGCATTTCATTTCTCTTTGACATCTTTCCTGCTCTTTGACAAGGATCACACTTCATTATGTACTTATGAACATCTCTGAACATACTTGGCCAAAAGAAGCCAGCTTGCAAAATCTTGGCTTGAGTCTTGAACACTCCAGCATGTCCTCCATACAATCCTGAATGGCATTGGAACATCACATCACTTTTTTCATCAGAGGGAACACACCTTCTCACAATGCCATCAGCACAATGTTTGTACAGAAAAGGTTCATCCCAATAGTAACTCTTGACATCATGGAGGAATTTTTTCTTTTGCTAGTAGGAGAGATCTGCTGGCACAATATCACAAGCTAGGAAGTTCACAAAGTCAACATACCAAGGTGAAGTGTCACTGACTGCCATGAGCTGTTCTCCTGGCATCAAGTCTTGAATCTCTCTGTTTTCATCAATGTTAATTCTGGACAAGTGATCAGCAACTGAGTTCTCTGACCCTTTCTTGTCTCTAATTTCTATGTCAAACTCTTGGAGCAGAAGGATCCATCTGATGAGCCTTGGTTTAGCATCCTTTTTGCTCACTAAATATCTGATTGCTGCATGGTCTGTGTAGACAATGCACTTGTGTCCAACCAGGTATGGTCTAAACTTATCAAATGAGAACACAACAGCAAGCAGCTCCTTCTCTGTGGTGGTGTAATTGATCTGAGCCTCATCCAAAGTCTTGCTTGCATAATGTATAACATGTACAGCTTTGTCTTTCCTCTGGCCAAGGACTGCTCCAACAGCAAAGTCACTTGCATCACACATAAGTTCAAATGGCAGTGTCCAGTCAGGAGGTTGAACAACAGGGGCTGTGATGAGAGCATCTTTCAATTGGTTGAATGC
Source organism: Dactylis glomerata (assembly GCA_007115705.1). Taxonomy (NCBI): domain Eukaryota; kingdom Viridiplantae; phylum Streptophyta; class Magnoliopsida; order Poales; family Poaceae; genus Dactylis; species Dactylis glomerata. The sequence continues at coordinate 1,673,585 of QXEO01002105.1, read as the reverse complement.
TTGCAAACAAGTGTCATCAAACACAAACTTCACTTCATGATTCAGGAGATTGGTGAGTGGCTTGGCAATATAGGAGAAGTTCTTGATAAACCTCCTATAGAAGCCAGCATGGCCCAGGAAGCTTTGAATTCCCTTCACATTTTCAGGAGGAGGTAGCTTGGCAATCACATCTACCTTTGCCTTGTCCACCTCAATTCCTCTAGCAGACACAAGGTGGCCCAACACAATGCCTTCAGAGACAAGGAAGTGACATTTTTCCCAGTTTAGAATCAAATTTTGCTCAGAGCATCTGTGAAGGACTAAGGTGAGGTTCTTCAAGCAGGCTTCGAAGTCTTTTCCATACACAGTGAAATCATCCATGAAAACTTCCATAATCTTCTCAATGTAATCAGAAAATATGGACATCATGCATCTCTGGAAGGTGCCTGGAGCATTGCAAAGGCCAAATGGTAGCCTTTTGTAAGCAAATGTTCCATATGGGCAGGTGAATGTGGTCTTGTCTTGGTCAGAAGGGTGGATTGGAATCTGCAGAAATCCAGAGTAACCATCAAGGTAGCAGTAGTACTTCTGGCCAGCAAGTCTCTCTAGCATCTGGTCCATGAATGGCAGAGGGAAGTGATCTTTTCTTGTAGCTTTGTTCAATTTTCTGAAGTCATTCACCATCCTCCATCCTGTAACAGGTCTTGTGGTCATGAGCCTTCCTTCTTCATTTTCAACAACAGTGTAGCCACCTTTCTTGGGCACAATGTGGATAGGACTCACCCACTCACTGTCAGAGATGGGGTATATCATTCCAGCCTTTAACAATTTTAGAACTTCCTTCTTTACTACATCTTGCATAGCAGGGTTTAGTCTCCTCTGTCCTTCTCTTGTTGGCTTGCTGCCTTCTTCCAAGTGGATCCTGTGAGAACACACTTTCTCACTAATGCCAATGATGTCATCAATGGAATATCCAATGACATTCTTGTACAGCTTCAGAATAGACAGAAGACTTTCTTCTTGCTCACTTGAAAGGGCAGAACTAATAATCACAGGGTGTAACTTTTCCTTCTCCAAGAATGAGTATTTCAGATGGGAAGGCAATTCTTTGAGCTCCACAACAGAATGGTGAGCTAGATGAGCTGGTTCTCTTGCACTTGACACAGGTACAATTTCACAAATTTTCACTTCACAGAGCTGCTGTACATTGGTGGTTTCAGCAGTAACAAAGACTTGAGCTTCAGGCTCTTCTTGCTCAGGTTCTGGCAAAGTTTCTAGCACACTTCTTTCAACAACATCAATGGAATGGCAATGTTCAGGAACATTGGGTAAGTGAGTGGCATGTTTCATGCTGAATTCAGCTTGCTCTGATCCAAATTGTAATTTGAGGGTTCCACCTTTGACATCAATGATGGCACCAACAGTTGCCAAGAATGGCCTGCCTAGAATCATTGATTCAGCATTGTCTTCCATCTCTAGCACAACAAAGTCCACAGGATATGCAAAGTTGCCAACTTGGACTGGCACATCTTCAAGGACTCCTACTGGTTTTCTCAAGGTTCTATCAGCAAGTTGAAGTGTCATTGGGGTAGGCTTCAACGTTCCCAGCTGCTGAATCTGGCTTGCAGCAGAGGGCAACACACTCACTGAGGAACCTAAGTCACAAAGGGCTGTGAAGGTTTTTCTTCCCACTACACAGGGAATGCTGAAACTTCCAGGGTCTTGTAGCTTCTTGTGCATGTGGTTCAAGATCACAGCACTGCAATCTTCTGTCAAGGCTACTAACTCAGGGCTGTCCAAACTCCTCTTCCTTGTGATCAGATCTTTGAAAAACTTTGCATATAGGGGAATGTGCAACACTGCATCCAAGATGGGGATGGTGATTTGCACTTCCTTCATGGTCTCAAGGAATTTAGAGTATTGCTTCTCCTCCTTGGTCTTGTCCAATCTCTCTGGAAATGGCACTTTCATCAACAAAGGCTTCTCTGTTGGTTCTGTGGCAGAGATCTGTGCCTTGGCAGGGTTTTCTGTCTGGGCAGGCTGTCCTGTTGATTTTTCCTGCCTTGGCAGAACAATTTCTGGAGGTGTTTGTTGCTGCACGGTGGGTCTTCTCTGTGGAGCAACGTAAGTGACATTTGGTGGGGTTTTGAGTAAGGGTTCAGTGTTCACCCCACTCCTAGTGGTGACTGCATCAATAACTTCAGTAGTGGAAAGGGCACCACACTGTTTTGGGTTTTTCTCTGCTTGGGCTGGCAGTTTTCCTTCAGCTTGTTTTCCAATGTTGTTGGTCTGGATTCCAGCAGTGAGTTGCTGCATAGTCTTGTAGAAAAGTTCAGATTGCATTTTCATAGTTTCTTGCATTCCACTGAACATTTCCTTCTGTAGCTTCATCATTTCTCCAAGCTCAGATTGGCTGCTACTGCTGGATGAAGTAGTTTGCTGATGTACTGGGTGGTGTTGTTGTTGTGGGTGTTGCACTTGACCTTGGGGTCTGAAATTTTGTTGTCCAGGCTGATGGTAACTCTGCTGGGATGCTTGGGCATAGTGCTGCTGCCCTGGTGCTGGGTAACTTTGCTGATTATTGCTCTTGTAAGAAAGGTTGGGGTGGTTTCTCCAAGAGGGGTTGTAACTTTGGGAATATGGCCCTTGATTCTGGGCATAGTTCACCTCTGATATCATGGCTTCAGGAGGTGCAGACAAGGTACATTCCATGAGAGAATGGCCTTCTTTTCCACAAATTGCACAGGCAGAAGTAACTTGGTTGACAGGAACCAAAGCTTGGCTGTTTCTTTCTGTCATGAGCTGGGCAAGCTGAGTTGTTAAACTCTCCAACTTAGCTTCCAAAGCATTCTGGCCACTTGACTGAATCTGCAGCTGATTGTTGGGGTGGACAGCTCTTTCATTTGTCCAGGAGAAGTTGTGTGATGCCATGCTCTCAATCAACTCAGTAGCTTCATCAAGGGTCTTGTTCATGATTCCACCTCTAGCAGCTGAGTCAACAAATGATCTGGTTTGCTCTGTCAAACCCTTGTAGAAGGTTTGCAAGATGAGCCATTGCTCCTGGCCATGGTTGGGACACATCCTGATGAGACCTTGGTATCTCTGCCAAGTATCATACAGGCTTTCTCCTTCATATTGCACAAATCTTGTTATCTTGTCTCTGCACTCAGCTGCTTTGGTTGGAGGGAAATATCTCTCAAAGAAGGCTTGAAGAACATGTTCCCATGTGTCTCTGCAGTGAATAGGAAGAGAGTGGAACCAAACTTTTGCAAGTCCAGACAGTGAGAAGGGAAACAATTGCATCCTGATGGCTTCAGGAGGAACACCATTGTGCTTCAAAGTGTTGCAGTACTCCAGAAAGTTTCTGATATGCTCATGGGGGCTCTCCAAAGCAGAACCTTTGAAGGGATTATGTTGCACCATATTGATCAGAGCTGGTTTGATTTCCCAGTTGTTTGCTTGTATTGCAGGCATAATCACATCTGCATTGTTGATCTAGTCCTTGGGAATCCACAAATCTCTCAACTTCTTATCACCCATGCTGAAATCTGAGGATGACGATTCCAAATCTGAGGCAGAGGTTTCCAAATCTTCAGCAGAAACTTTAGAAGCTGCTCTCTTTCTTGCAAACAAAGTCCTCTCTGGCTCAGGATCGAATGGGGCTAGTGGAGAATCTTCAGAGGACTGCATCAACTGAATTCCCACGGAGATTAGATGAAATCATTGTTCTACACACAATCACAGACAAGAACTTGATCAAGGGTTAGTGAACTAAATCCCCTAATAAAAGTTCTAAGCTTGATCACAAACAAATCATTAAAACAGACAATCAAAGATTGCAAATTGGAACAAGTATTTACACAGCTTAGTCTACTGTAATCTAAGGAAACAATCAAAAGTTGATCCCCGGCAACGGCGCCAATTTTGATCTAGTTGAGATTATAGGGGGGTTTTTCTAGTCGTCTCCACAGGGATCAACACAAATGAGACTATTTCCTAATTTCCAGAAGCTAAGCAGAAAAGTGGGGTTTTTGGTGTTGTAAACAGAAAAGTAACAGGAGGTTTTGAGCAGGGAAGTTTTAACATAACAAATCCAATGTTTCTTGTTTGTCAGGCAAGGAAACAAAGGACAAACGAGCAAGTGAGGCAGGGATGCATTTTTGGGACTAGATGCAGAGGCTAGTCTTGCACCTAACAGATCAGGCAGATGCAACACAGAAATCACAGTAATCTTGGAGTTTACAATGGAGTGTGTCACTCAAACCATAGCAAAGATCCAGGACAAGGTTCAAACTGCTTTACAACGCAAGATCAACACAACAGATCACAGAGCATGAGGGAAAGGAAGAGAGATTTGCTGTTTGTCACCGAAGGCTTGCCGTGGCAGAGAAATTGGAGAAGGCAGAGATGTTGCTGTCGTGGCAGAGGATGAAGAGGGATGAGGAAGAGCTTGGCCTTTAGATCCTTCGAGCCTTGTCCATCTTGACGTTCTTGGAGGTGTTCTTGGTGGTGTTCATGGTGTTCCTGCTTGCGCCGTCGATCTGTTCTTGTTTCAGCAGAGGAGTAGAGGGAAAAGTGGGTGGAAAAGGTGAAGGTTTTCGGTGTGTTGGACTATGGAGGAGGAAGGTTTTTGTGGAGTGGTGGATGGATGGAGTGGCTGTGTGGCGATGGATGGATGCGGGGATGGGATGGTGTATATGCTGCAGCGTAGAGGGGTAGAGGGAAAAAGGTGGCGGCAGCTGCTAGTCTGCTTTTCCGTTTTTCTTGTCCATTTGTGCCGTGGCAGCCTGTTTCTGCCGTTGGCTTCTTTCTTGCTCCTCAAGATGTACTCCTCCATTCCTGGTGGCTTGGTCTTTGGTTTGAATTACCCTGACTTGTAGATTTAAGTGCCTTGGCGCACTGATCTGTGACAAAGGATCAAATGATGTAAAATGTTGGTGCAACACTGGTAGAAACGAGGTAAAACAGACAAGTTTTATGGTTGCAAGGTTCAGATATATGTGTAAATCTTAGAGTGATCAGTCAAGTTGCTTAAAAAGGAGAAAGTTGAATTTGACGTTGGTCATAATGATTTTCATGAGAAGTTTGAGAAGCTTGAAGAAGCCTACAAGATTTTGGAAGGCAAATTCTCTAGCCTCACCAAGATCCATGAGCAACTTCAAATTCAACTAACTATTAAACAATCTAAGGTCCCACCAATCCAAGTTATTGAAGTTCCTTGTTCTTCTAACCCCATATGTGATCATAGTGATATCATTGAGGAGAACATTAGGTTGAAGGCCAAACTTGCCAAGGGCCTTGCCACTTGCATTCAAGGAGAAAAGAATCTCAATGATCTCTTGAGTAATCAACGAATGAACAAGGGTAAGGAAGGTCTCGGATTTGTTGCCGAGTCCTCTAAAAAGAGGAATCTCGGATTGGTGGTCGAGCCCTTAAAGAAAAAGAAAAAGAACAAGAAGAACAAGAAGAAGAAGAAGAAGAAGAAGCCTGCTGCTGCTGCTCCCACTCCTCATGTTCCTTTTGACATTTGTTACACAGAGGAGGAGTGGGAGGAGCTCAAGGGAAAGGAGAAGGAGGAGAAGGTCGAAGTGACTGGAGTCTCTGGGTCCAAGGGTCCAGAGTCTCCGGCTGGTTCATCTAGCCTGGAGTCTCTGGTCCCCAAGGCCAGAGTCTCCGGCCCTACTCACAATGACTTTGCAGGAAAATATAACCCTCATTATGTTCTTCTCAGGGATTATTATTGTGATGTCTATGCTAGATATGTTGGTCCCTATGATGGTTACATGGAATATGCTATTTGGGTACCTAATATTCTTGTGACTAACAAAAGAGGACCCATCCAAAAATGGGGACCTAAATCCAAGAATTGATCTCTTATAGGACATTGCTTCCGGAGGAGAAAAATGGATTATTGATAGTGGTGCCACAAGCCACATGACCGGAAGCAAAAATATTGTGGAAGATCTAAGGCCAAATACTTCAAATGTCACGGTCTCATATGGTGACAAGTCATCCTCTAAGGTACTTGGTTTCGGTAAGGTGGTGATCACTCCGGATGTGTCCCTAGTGAATGTCATGCTTGTCGAAACCATTGGTTATAATTTACTTTCTATTAGTCAACTTGCTACTATGGGCTATGCCACATATTTTGATGTTGACATTGTGGTCATCATGTGGAGTAAGTCTCTCAAGGTTGCCTTTATTGGGTATGTCGAAAATGGCTTGTATGTGGTGGACTTCTCGGAGAAACCCACTACGGCCGCGATATGCCTAATTGCTAAGGCCGACGTGGGATGGCTTTGGCATCGCCGGTTAGCCCACGTCAATATGAGAGCTTTGCAAAATCTCTACACCGGCGGCCACATACTCGGACTAAAGGATGTTTCTTTTGCCAAAGATCGTGTTTGTAGGGCTTGCATTGAAGGGAAGATGCATGAAACAAGCCATCCAAGCAAGACTATTATCTCTTCCAAGAGGTGCTTGGAGCTCCTTCACATGGATCTCTTTGGACCTCCCACTTATGCAAGTCTTGGTGGCAAGAAGTATTGCTTGGTGATTGTCGATGACTATTCGAGATACACTTGGGTTTATTTTTTAAAATCCAAGAGTGAGACCCAACAAACCGTCAAAGACTTTGCCACCGAAGTTGAGCGTCAATTCGATACCACCATGTTGACTATAAGAAGTGACAATGGCACCGAGTTCAAGAACTACTCCCTAAATGAGTTTCTTAGTGATGCGGGTATCAAACATCAATATTCTGCTGCATATACCCCACAACAAAATGGAGTTGCCGAGAGGAAGAACCAGACTCTTATGGATGCGGCAAGAACTATGTTGGCGGAGTTCAAGTCTCCATACAACTTTTGGGCCAAAGCTATTAATACCGCATGCCATCCCACCAACTGGCTTTATCTCCGCAAGAACTTGAACAAGACTCCCTATGAAATACTTACCGGGCAAAAGCCCAACATCATGTACTTCCGGGTATTTGGTTGTAAGTGCTTCTATCTCAAGAAAGGTGTTCGTTTGTCAAAATTTAATTCTAAAGCTTTAGAGGGTATCTTTGTTGGTTACTCCTCGACTCACATTCCTATAGGATCTATAGCAAGTCCACCGGGCGTGTTATAGAGACTTGTAATGTGAGGTTCGATGAAGATAATGGTTCCTTTGTGGGACAAAGTGGTGTTCGTGATGTAGGTGACGAAATTCCTCCCCAAGCCATAAGAAGAATGGGTGTCGGATTCTTTCGGCCCATTGAGGGACACCTTTTGGCCGAAGGAGAAGGACAATGCTCTACACAAGTGGAGCCTTCACCTGCTGAACACCCACAGGACATTGACCAAAGACAAACTGCACACCCTCAACCTGAAGATCACTCCATCAAGCAATCTTGCCCAGAGTCTCCGGCCCCTGTGGTCCGGAGTCTCCGGCCTATACCGGAGTCTCCGGTGTTGGATTCTGGAGTCTTCGGGGGTGATCAAGGCCTTGATGAAGATCCATCTGATTTCCGTGGTTACGGGACACTTGATGATCAAGGCAATCAAACTGGTTAAGGCGAGGACTAGAATAGCGATCATGAAGATGATCAAGTAGTCTCTCAAGAATCTCCTCTTGAGGCTCGCACTCGCCGTGAGAAGAAGCTTGAGTCCATACTCTGACGAAGAACCATATCCTTGGAAAATATTGTTGGGAGTGTTCGTAAAGGTGTCTCCACAAGGAGGCAACTTTCTAACTTTAGCTCTCATCATGCTTTTGTCTCTTGTGTAGAACCCAAGAAAGTTTATGAGGTGCTTGAGGATCCAGATTGGCTTAATGCCATGCATGAGGAACTCAACAACTTCGAGCGCAACAAAGTTTGGACTCTAGTAGAAAGACCCAAAGATTGCCGTAATGTCATTGGGACCAAGTGGATCTTCAAGAACAAGCAAGATGCAAATGGCATTGTCATTCAAAACAAGGCAAGATTGGTGGCCCAAGGTTTCTCCCAAGTCGAGGGTATTGATTTTGGTGAAACTTTCGCTCCCGTTGCTCGCCTTGAATCTATTCGCATCTTACTTGCATATGCATCTCATCATAACTTTAAACTTCAACAAATGGATGTTAAAAGTGCTTTTCTTAATGGTCCCTTAAATAAATTGGTTTTTGTGAAGCAACCCCCGGGCTTCGAAAACCCTAAGTTTCCTAACCACGTTTACAAACTTGATAAGGTGCTCTATGGACTTAAACAAGCCCCACGTGCGTGGTATGAGCACCTTAAAGAGTTGTTGGTTGATCGTGGTTTTGAAATTGGGGTGATCGTTCCCACTCTTTTTACTAAGAAGGTCAATGGGGAGCTTTTCATTTGCCAATTATATGTTGATGATATTATATTTGGTTCTACTAACAAAGCTTTCAATGATGAGTTTGCTAAGCTCATGACCGACAAGTTTGAGATGTCTATGATGGGGGAGTTGGAGTTCTTCCTTGGATTTGAAGTCAAACAATTGAAGGTTCGAGATGATCAGAGTCAAAGGTGCAAAGACTCCCATGCCAACAAAGGTTAATCTTGATCTCGATCCTAATAGTAAAGAAGTGGATCAAAAACTCTATAGATCTATGATTGGTTCCTTGCTTTACCTTTGCGCATCTAGACCAGACATTATGTTAAGTGTGGGAGTTTGTGCACATTTTCAAGCCGCACCAAAAGAAAGCCACTTAGTGGCGGTCAAGAGAATCTTTCGATATTTAGTGAATACCCCTAACTTTGGTCTTTGGTACCCAAAGGGAGCAAGTTTTGATCTTGTAGGTTACTCGGATTCGGATTGGGCGGGAGACAAAGTGGAACGGAAATCAACCTCCGGGGCTTGCCAATTTCTTGGTAGGTCTTTGGTGTGTTGGTCATCTAAGAAATAAAATTGTGTGTCTCTCTACCACCGAAGCCGAATATGTAGCTGCGGCAAGCTGTTGTGCACAACTCTTATGGATGAGGCAAACTTTGAAGGATTACGGTGTCATTTTTGACAAAGTGCCTCTTTTATGTGACAATGAAAGTGCAATCAAGATCGCTCACAACCCAGTGCAACACAACAAGACGAAGCATATTGAGATTCATCATCATTTCATTCGAGATCATGTCAACCGTGGAGATATTGATCTATCTTATGTTGGCACTAATGAGCAACTTGCCGATATATTCACGAAGCCTCTTGATGAAGCAAGATTCCGGGAATTGAGGCATGAACTAAATATCATTGATTCAAGCAATGTGGCTTGAGCTAGGTGCATATACTCCCATACTCTAACGTGTGTTTTGTTCTAGATGTGGGCATGGAAATAGGGGGAGTGCGGTTCTAATTGATTGGACTATCCCTCCCCCCATAATGCCAATAGTAAGCGTATTGTTCTATCTTGTCATTTCTGACAATTTGAGCTTAATCGATGAGTCTAGGTTTTGGGCCCAAGATATATCTTCGTGGTGCCATGCCTATATACTCATACATGGTGGCCATTGGCCACCGACCTCCTTTGTGGAGGAGTTTCCCATTTGGTTTTATTTATTTATCTTCTCTATGGGAACATGCTCATGTTTGGTCTTATTTGTTTTTATTTGCTTGTTTGCAAACATGAGCATTTTGTACCACACAGTGTCAATTGTTTCCATCCTAAGCCTATCTCATCCACAAACTTGCTGAAAATTTCTAAATGACATGTCCTTTCCACCATATATGTTGATCTGGTCAAGGGGGCCGGAGACTCCGGGTTTTATCCCAAAGACTCCGGTGGGCCAGAGACTCTGGGGTAAGTACCGGAGACTCCGGCCCTGGCAGTTTCGAAAAGGATACTTAGGGCATGGGGTGGGGGAGAACGGTTCACTATTCCCCATCCACCCCCGTGCCCCTACTCCTCCCCCAGTGATGTCTACACACGCTTCTGTTCTTGTAGACAGTGTTGGGCCTCCAAGTACAGAGGTTTGTAGAACAGCAGCAAGTTTCCCTTTAGTGGATCACCCAAGGTTTATCGAACTCAGAGAGGAAGAGGTCAAAGCTATCCCTCTCAAGCAACCCTGCAATTATGATACAGAAAGTCTCTTGTGTCCCCAACACACCCAATACACTTGTCAGATGTATAGGTGCACTAGTTCGGCGAAGAGATAGTGAAATACAAGTGGTATGGATGATTATAAGTAGTAAATACAATCTGGAATAAAAATGGCAGCAAGCAAATAAGTAACAAAACATCGAGTAAATGGTGTGCAAAGCTTGGAAACAAGGCCTAGGGATCATACTTTCACTAGTGGACACACTCCCAACAAATAAAACATAATTAAACCAATAAATAACTTCTCTTCACTATGGTACTCTGAATTACTCTCCTATTGAATAACACTAATCATTGCATAGGGCTACAAAGCACTCCTCAAAGTTCATCAAGTACTTGACAAGCACCACTCATAGAGATATCCAAATCAAATCACAACTCAAGATAGATATTATTGCAACTTAGACCAAGTACTAACACGATGCACACACTGTCAACATTACACCATGAAAGGAGGAATAGATCACTTCAATACTATCATAGTGATAATTATTCTCATAATTCATAAAAGATCACAATCGTAGCCTAGACCAAGTACCACCATGATGCACGCACTGTCACCGTTACACCATGGCAGGAGGAATAGATTACTTTAATAACACACTAGAGTACACATAATGAAGAAGAGTAACATCTACTTATTCAACATGATACAAAGCTCACGATCACATAAAGATCACATCATGGGAGAGAGAGGTGAACCACATAGCTACCGGTAGAGCCCTTAGCCCTGGGGGAGAACTACTCCCTCCTCATCATAGGAGACAGCAAGGTTGATGGAGATGACGGTGAGGTCGATGGAGACGGCGGAGACGGCGATGGAGACCGATGGAGATGGCTCCGGGGGTACTTCCCCGTCCCGGCAGGGTGCCGGAACAGAGACTTCTGTCCCCCGAAATTTGTCTTCGACGGCGGCGGAGCTACGGAACTGTTCTGGAAATTTCGCCGACTCCTTTAGGGTTTTCCGTCCCGAGGCTTTATATAGGCGAAGGGGCATCGTCAGGCGGCAGCCAGGGGCTCCTCACACCTAGGCGGCGCGGCCAGGGCCTGGGCCACGCTGGCCTAGTGTGAGGCTGGCCTGTGGCCCCTCTCCTTCGCCTCTTCGGATCTCTGGAAGCTTCCGGGCAAAATAAGACTTCAGGAACTCGTTTCGTCCAATTTCGAGAATATTTCCTGTGTATCACTTCTGAAACACAAAAACAGCAGAAAATAGGGAACTGGCACTGTGGCATCTTATCAATAGGTTAGTTCCAGAAATCGCATAAAAGTGCCACGAAGTGTAACGAAACATTAGGCAAATGGTGTAAAAACAAGCATGGAGCATCAAAAATTATAGATACGTTGGAGACGTATTAGCATCCCCAAGCTTAACTCCTGCTCGTCCTCGAGTAGGTAAGTGATAACAAAAGAAATAATTTTTGAGGTGACATGCACCATCACAATCTTGATCATATAGGTAAAGCATTGAGTGCTGAGATCAAAGAAATTAAAACATGGACATGAAAGACATAATCTTGATAATAGAAACTTAGCAACCATGTTATAACATGAAAATGAACACAAACAAAAGATCATGAAAATGAAACAATGAAAGTCAAACATGTGTTCAAATCATAAGGAAAAACATACAAATGGTTTTCAGCTTGTCCTTCATGGAGAGCAAAACATAAATGCATAGAACACCTTCAAGTTTAAGAGGGCGACTAGATACAAATAATTTGAGAACAAGTGAAACCAACAATATGAATCAATCAATGAAAACTTTGGGACAATGCATATTATACTAAGAATGACAACTATGCTCTCTTATGGTGCATAAAGATAGAAGGTGGTGACTCAACATAAAAGTAAAAGAAAGGCCCTTCGCGGAGGGAAGCAGTGATTAAACATGTGCTAGAGCTTTTCATTTGTAAAACAGAGAGATAAAACTTGAGTTTTGAGAGGTGGTTGCTTTTGTCAACGACTAGCAATGGGGTTCTTACTATCTTCCATACAAAAATGAAGCAAGTTTTTGAGAGAGAGAGAGATTGGCACTTTTGTGCTCTTTTATAAAGCTTGGCACTCCTCCCCACCTTTTTTCCTTTCTCAAACCATGGCTAACCGATTCCATCGGGTGCCCACCAACATTCACATACCATGGAGGAGTGCCTTTTTTTCTCTTTTTTTTCTTTTTGGAATAAGCAATATGGAAGGTAGCAAATCCGACCATTACGTCCCCATGAGCTAAAAACAGTGTCACAAAATGAGAAGTAGTTGAAAGTTTTGAAAGGTAGCACATGAAAATTTACTTTGGAATGGCTTACAAATACCATGTATAGGAATTTATAGTGGACACAATGGCAAACTTGGTTTTTGGAAGTTGGATGCACGAGTAGAGCTCATACTCAGTACAAAATGAGGGCTAGCAAAAGACTGGGAGCGACCAACTAAGAGAGCAATAATGGCCATAATCATGCAAAGCGACAAAGCAACATTAAAAGAAGCATAAGATGGCATCAAAAGTCAAAAACTAAATGATCATAGAGGCTTATGGTGACTTTGTATGAGTCTAACATGTGTGAGCATGCGCCAAGTCAACCCAAATAAAGCATCAAGGAGAAAACTAAAATAATGCTTCCATACAATAAAAACAACGCATGATTTTTTCAAAGACTCATTAAGCAATCTCAGTCATTTGAGACAAGTCATGCTACAGCAAAAATCACTAAGCATACTATCAAAACGCAATCAAGCATGTCATGCAAAAGCCTAGGCCGCAGTCTAAACAAGCTCCTTTTTGTACCACTTTTTTTTGCACAAAGCTTTTTCTCTTTTCCAACACCATTTGAAATTTTTAAAGACACCTCTTTTGATGAAAACCAATAAAGATCAGAGGCAAAAATACAACTTGATAAAAAGATATAAGAAGGTCTGAACGCAAATCAAGGCGAAAATGAAAACCAAAAGTAGTAGCGGAAAAAGAGAACACTCATTGAACGATAAGAGTGAAAACTAGAGTGTTCTTGGCAAATGAAAAGCGAGTTCATCTCCTCCAAAAGAAACATGATGTGATCTAACCATTTATTGCAGCAAACAAAGCAAAAGAAAACTGAAAACAAAAACAACTGACGCTCCAAGAAAAACGCATAGTGCATGAAGCAATAAAAATATAGTGTCTTGAAAGGTGACCTGATTTTTGCCAATGAAGAAGGGGGTGCCTCGGGGGCATCCCCAAGCTTTGACACTTGTACTTCTTGGATATTTCTTGGGGTGACATGGGCATCCCCAAGCTTGATCTTTTCTCCATTCTTCATCGCATCTCATCGTTCTCCAATCCCTACACTTGAAAACTTCCTTCATACAAAACTAAACACAAATCTATTAGCAACATTAGTGTAGGCATAACATATAATCAACCTCTTTTTTCTTCAGGTTTCAACCCAAAACCACCACATATTAAGTATATACTATTGTAGCAACTTTCCCAAAAGTTCCGTGATCAAAAGAACTCAAAAGAAAGCGATAAAGCGGCAAACACAAATATTGGTAGAAATCTGTCAAAACAGAACAGCTGACAAAGGCCGAATTTTTGAGGGGTTTTCTGTTGCTCAAATAAAAAAGTGTTCAACTAATGAAAGTTTGGATATAACCTGGGGCATATGCACAAGAAATCGAAGGTCCAAAAGATATACAGATAATTTTCATGAATTTTTACGGTGCAGCACCGAAAACAGTTTCAGGACAGCAACATCCCCAAATCTTACCTCACTCAAATTAGAGGCTTCTCTTGGCACAACAGCAAAATAAAAAGGATAAGGAGTGGTTATTACAGTAGTAATAACTTCCAAGACTCAAATAGAAGAAAAAGTACTAAAAATAAAATAATGGATTATCTCCCAAGAGTGCTTTTCTTTAACGCCTTTGAGCTAGGCGCAGTAATTTGCAAAGATGCTCATGTGGGCGCCATATAAGAGCTTGAAGCAAAGACGCCATATAGGAACTTAAAGCAATAGAGAGCATCAAAAGGCAAATGTGAAAGACATTTATATCTGAACCACTTCCTATGCATAGGAATCTTGTAAGAAAATAAATCAACGAGGCACATAGTAGCAAGCATGGATAGATAAAACAAGTACCACTTCAAGATTTGCAACATAAAGAGGGGAACTTAATATTGTTGAGATCCATCAAACCATGTTTCCCTCTCTCATAATAACTTTCAGTAGCATCATGAATAGAACTAACAATATAACTATCACATAAAACATCCCTATCATGAGCCACATGCATAAAAGAATTAATACTCACCACAGGAACAATAGTAGTTGGAGCAGATTCAATAGAATAATTATTCTCATCACCATAATCATCAAAAATAGGAGGCATATTGTAATCATAACTAATTTTCTCCTCAAAAGTAGGTGAACTGAAAATATTATTCTCATCATCATAACCATCATAAACTAGAGGTTTAGTATCATCATAAGCTAGAGAACTACTGTGTCGCAAAGCATATTCTTCAAACATATCATCATAAGAAGGAACATCACATATGGGAGATAAAATATTATCAGAACAAACTTTCTCCACTAAAACTGGGGAACTAAAAATATCATGCTTAACAAAACCAGCTTTCCCAAGCTTATACTCTTCTATAGCATTAGCAATAACGGTGTTCAAAGCATTCATACTAACAACACTATTAGCATGCAAATTAAGCTCCAAAAGTTTTTCAATTTTCTCATCAAATCTAAACTCAGGAAAAAGACTAAAGAACTCTTTGTTTTCCATTAAGCCTAACTAGTGAAAATAAAAAACAAGAAACAAAAAGATACAATTGTAGAATCTCAAGGAAATAACTCCGAGCACTCACATAGGAGGATGCGAGTACCTTTTACCTTACCTCCCCGGCAACGGCGCCAGAAAAGAGCTTGATGTCTACACACGCTTCTGTTCTTGTAGACAGTGTTGGGCCTCCAAGTGCAGAGGTTTATAAAACAGCAGCAAGTTTCCCTTAAGTGGATCACCCAAGGTTTATCGAACTCAGGGAGAAAGAGGTCAAAGCTATCCCTCTCAAGCAACCCTGCAATTACGATATAGAAAGTCTCTTGTGTCCCCAACACACCCAATACACTTGTCAGATGTATAGGTGCACTAGTTCGGCGAAGAGATAGTGAAATACAAGTGGTATGGATGATTATAAGTAGTAAATACAATCTGGAATAAAAATGGCAGCAAGCAAACAAGTAACAAAACAGCGAGTAAACGGTGTGCAAAGCTTGGAAACAAGGCCTAGGGATCATACTTTCAGTAGTGGACACACTCCCAACAAATATAACATAATTGAACCAATAAATAACTTCTCTTCACTATGGTACTCTGAATTACTCTCCTATTGAATAACACTAATCATTGCGTAGGGCTACGAAGCACTCCTCAAAGTTCATCAAGTATTTGACAAACACCACTCATAGAGATATCCAAATCAAATCACAACTCAAGATAGATATTATTGCAACTTAGACCAAGTACTAACACGGTGCACACACTGTCAACATTACACCATGAAAGGAGGAATATATCACTTCAATACTATCATAGTGATAATTATTCTCATAATCCATAAAAGATCACAATCGTAGCCTAGACCAAGTACCACCATGATGCACGCACTGTCACCGTTACACCATGGCAGGAGGAATAGATTACTTTAATAACACACTAGAGTACACATAATGAAGAAGAGTAACATCTACTTATTCAACATGATACAAAGCTCACGATCACATAAAGATCACATCATGGGAGAGAGAGGAGAACCACATAGCTACCGGTAGATCCCTCAGCCTCGGGGGAGAACTACTCTCTCCTCATCATAGGAGACAACAAGGTTGATGGAGATGACAGTGAGGTCGATGGAGACGGCGGAGACGGCGATGGAGACCGATGGAGATGGCTCCGGGGGCACTTCCCCGTCCCGGCAGGGTGCCGGAATAGAAACTTCTGTCCCCCAAAATTTGTCTTCGATGGCGGCGGAGCTACAGAACTGTTCTGGAAATTTCGCCGACTCCTTTAGGGTTTTCCGTCCCGAGGCTTTATATAGGCGAAGGGGTATCGTCAGGGGGCAGCCAGGGGCTCCTCACACCTAGGCAGCGCGGCCAGGGCCTGGGCCGCGCCGGCCTAGTGTGAGGCTGGCCTGTGGCCCCTCTCCTTCGCCTCTTCGGATCTCTGGAAGCTTCCAGGCAAAATAAGACTTCGGGAACTCGTTTCGTCCAATTCCGAGAATATTTCCTGTGTATCACTTCTGAAACACAAAAATATCAGAAAACAGGGAACTGGCACTGTGGCATCTTGTCAATAGGTTAGTTCCGGAAATCACATAAAAGTGCCACGAAGTGTAATGAAACATTAGAAACAAGCATGGAGCATCAAAAATTATAGATACATTGGAGACGTATCACCCAGCCGCCGCCTCACCAGAGATCGACGCCCAGAGCTTCTCCAAGCCCCGGGATCCGCCATGCCACTGGCCAAACTCCTTCTTGAAGGTGTGGGATCCTTCCCACCGATCGATTTGCGCCAAGGACTCCGGTAAACTTGCTCTTCATCTCCTCCATCTAGTTCTCTCTAGATCTATGAGATGTGCATGTTTCCCATAGTTTGAGATGGTGTAGAACCTTCTAGTGGTAGTCTATCATCTTCCTAGCAACTTTTTTGTGGTTTTTAATCTCGATTTGGTCTTTGTGGTCTTCTAGGCTCAGGCTACTGGGTCCAACCGGAGACTCCAGCCCCTGTGGCCGGAGACTCCGGCCTGGACGCAAAGTCTCCGGTTTCGGCCGGAGACTCCGGCCCGAGTCCCCGGAGACTCCAGCTAGATCAGCCCTGGGAGTATGATCTATAGCTCAGTTGCTTATTTTTTGACTCAAGGACATGTCACCTCATCTTTGTTGTCTTCCTCACTCATTCACAGGTGCAGGTGGCTCTCAGAAACCGGCCTTTCACAACAAGGACAAGTTGGTTGTCAATCCCGCCACCGGGACCATTGCTCAGAAGTCTGTGATTGCTCAGCAAGCTAGAGATGCCAAAAAGCTCAAGACAAGGATGGCTGAGGAGGAACGTGTTGAGGCTGCTAAGAAGGCCAAGTTTGATAGCCTTGTGACCTTGGATGGTTTGACTACTTCAGAGTTTGTTGAGATGAGGAAGAGGAACATGTATGCTCTCCCGCGCAACTCTCGTGACCGTTGCTTTGTCCAGAAAGAGCAAGAGTTGATCATGAAGGAGTTCTATGCTTCACTCAAGAAGTATCCTGTTTGCCCTCAGACTGTCATGGTGTCGTGGGGATGACTTCAGGGGTATGCCAAGGGCGGCTCTGCCTGCCGACTGGCGTCCCAGGAGTCTCCACGGCATCAAGTAAGGAAGACCGGCTCTAGCTAAAGGGCCGGCTGCGCCAGCAGCTGGCTGGCGACTCCACCGAGGAGAGCCAGAGCCGGGCGATGAAGATAAGATTCCTCCAATGGCTGTTTTGCCAAAGGTGGTCTGGCCCCGACAAGATTGACAGAGGCAAAGGACGGGAGTGACGCATGCCACGACTAGTGACGAGGGTTAACTCGACAAATGTCCTAGATGAAGGACTTAGGATCGGGGAGATAGGGCGCTGGATGAACTCGAAGGTAAGGTTAGTCGAAATAGGTGTATATCGAAAGTAAACTTGGGCGTTCAACTTGGCTTGCTTTCAATCTGGCCCTCACCGTCCCCTCTTGGCCCCTATATATAGGTGGCCAGGTCTCAAGGATCGGGTAGGGTACGATACGGATTACAAGTATCGACATACGGTAGTAACTCGTATTCGACTTCTGTTACAATTGGGCCTAGCTTAACGGGCCTCAGGGGTACTCAACTAACGGGCTCTATTATCTATACCCTTGTCAGTAGCCCCTGAGATTCTGCCAGAATTGCAGATTCGGGTTGAATCTCTAATCTTCAAATCTTCGACTTTATCAATTCTTTGACTTCATCTTCAAATCTTCGACTTGGTCTTTCGACTTGTTTTCATGATAATTTGTTTCGCAAGGGGTCTTGATGAACAAGCCTGACAACTCTGACGGATCAAGAGGTCAGTTAACTGCCGGAACAGATACTTGACACCTACTTCAAATTCAATCCCCTTGGACTTGAATTCGGGATACCGGTCAAACCCATTCTTCTGCCGCATTTAGGACTTATAAAGAATGAATCCCAGTGGTTCTCGGGGTACCCAGTGCGTCCACCAGGATTTTCTTCGCGTCGTAGACACGGATACATACCAGCAGAGCGCATCCATGTGCGTGTACCGGGCCACACAGGACGGATCCCGGGGTCTTACCTTCGTGACAAGTCACGGCATTCGAGTTGTGTTGCGATAACGCAACTCAAGAATCTCATGTCGCAGTCAAATTTCGACTAAAAATATTCGGGTTTCTGTAACCATAAAACTCGCTCCCGATGGGAGTAATCTCTAATCTTCAATTTGTCGACTTCGTAGTCGAAGTTTTGTATGCTCACCCTTTTCTATCTTCAATGTTGATCATCTCATCTTTATCGGGTGCGCGCTCAGCGCTCCCGATGGGAGTAGCCCCCGAGGCTATGTTTGGCAACTTGTAGTCAAGCATAGCCTCCCAGTTCAGCTTCTCTTTCTTCTGCAGATACCTTACTGTTGACGAGCCCCCGAGTCTAAGTCGAGGTTTTCATATCGCATAATCCTCCCTTCTTTTTTTTCCCTCTTCTTTGATATTATCGTCTGTTGTGCGCAGAATTTAACTCCTATTGTGAATTTCGTTTCACGGACTTTGATGCAGCCCGAAAGCCCAATAGTATGTGCTTATAAATAAAAGCGCCTGCTGATTAAGGTAGAAAACCCTAATTAGACTTCTCCTCCGCCGCATCCTCTTCTTCCTCCATCTAGGATTTTTGCGAGGTTTTTCTGTCATGCTCATGGCTGACGCTGGAGGTTCTCGTTTGAACCTTGGATCCGCGATGGCCCCACGAGGTAGGGGTCGCCCTCGTGGTAGCAAGAATAAGCCCAAGGTTACTAGCGCCGCGGGAACTTCTTCAGATGCCCCAGCCAAACGTCGCCCCGGCCGCCCCCTTGGTAGCAAGAACAAATCTAAGGTGACCAGCGCCACTCCAGGCCCTGCTGCTCCTTCTCCTGCTTCGCCCGCTGCTCCTGCTGCACCTCCCCGTATCTTTTCTTTCCTTTGCATCGCCATGGTGCAGTGCCGTGAGATTCAGCGCTTGCCGCTAGATTTCACGAAGTTTATGGATGGCCGCGAACTGCGAGAGGCGGTTCTTCGTGAACAATCAGGTGGTGGCATCCCTTATGAGGTGGAGGTGTGGTATGATGGCAACGGCGAGTAGTACTTTAGAGGTGGCTGGTCGCAATTTGCTGAGGATCATGACATCCACCAAGGCTTCATCATGGCGTTCGACTTCCACGTCGGTACGTCGAAGTTTGACGTGAAGATCTATAGTGGCACTCTTTGCCAGAAGGAGTATGAGGCTTGAAGCCCTCTTTTATTAGGATCTGTTATCCATGTAATCTCATTTGACAATGTCCTTCCTGCAATAATATTTTGCAATAAATATTCGTACTTTATGTCGATTATCTTTTACTAGTATCATAAGAACAAATCATGTTCTGAGATATGCTTTCCATATGTCGGGTTCTTTGCGAACCAATGAATGTAAAGATGATCTCGGGTTCTTTCATGAACCAAGCTCTCTCTGTATTTATCGGGTTGTATAAACAACCTTATAGTGAAGGAAAACCCTTCCATCTTGTGATAACGATTCTTTACCCGACCTAGGGGTGAAAGCCCCCGAGCGGAGAAGTAACAAGAGAATCGTACAATTTTGTCGAGTCCAACCCAAAGAACCCGACCTGTGGCCTCATGTTCTGGGTCCAGAAGGTGAACTCGAATATATTGATATTTATATACTTAGTCTACGTGTAAAAACGTCGTAGCTGTTCTGCATTCCACGGGTTGCTTTCATCCTTTCCAGTCTTCTTGTCTTGTAGTCGATATGCTCCTCCTGGTATTACTTCCGTGACGATGTAAGGTCCCACCCACGGGGACTCCAATTTCCCATGACTATCTTGCCTCAGTCACAAAACAAGGTCTCCTACCACGAAGGATCGTGGACGAACTCGACTACTATGGTAGTTTCGCAGGCTTTGTTGATATTGTGTAGCCCTTTCTAATGCTTTATCTCTTGCTTCATCTAACGCGTCGATGTCGTCTTGCAATGCTTCTGTCGATGTCGCCTCCTCATATGCTGTCACTCTTGGAGCCTCGTGTGCAACTTTGACTGGAAGCACGGCTTCTGCGCCATGGACCAGGAAGAAAGGAGTTTCTTGAGTTGCTGCATTGGGCGTAGTTCTTAGGCTCCAAAGAACGGAGGGCAATTCTTCCACCCAAGCGCTCTTGGCTTTCTCAAGAGGTGCTATAAGCCTCTTTTTTATTCCACTACTTATCAGGCCATTGGCTTTTTCGACTTGTCCGTTTGTCTTCGGATGCGCCACAGATGCAAATTTAAGCTTGATCCCCAATCCTTCGCAGTAGCTTTTGAATTCTTTTGAAGTAAAATTTGTTCCATTGTCTGTAATGATGCTGTGCGGTACCCCAAAACGAAAGACTATCGATTTGATGAAACTGATTACTGCTGCAGAATCTTGAGTTGTTACTGGAGCTGCTTCCACCCATTTGGTGAACTTGTCGACTGCTACTAACATGTAGACATGACCTCCTGGCCAAGATTTATGCAGCTTTCCCACCATATCAAGACCCCATTGTGCGAAGGGCCAAGATAATGGTATTGTTTGTAGCTCCGCTGCTGGTGCGTGTGGTCTGGATGCAAACCTTTGACATGCTTCACACTTTCGAACTATATCTTTTGCGTCCTCGATGGCCGTTAGCCAATAGAATCCCGCTCGAAAAAGCTTTTGCTGCTATTGCTCTGCTACTGGCGTGATGGCCACATACTCCGCCGTGTATGTCTTTCAATATTGTTTGTCCTTCCTGGGGTGTGACGCAGCGTTGTAAAACGCCTGTAATACTTCTCTTGTATAGTTTTCCTTCAATGACGACAAATGCTTTCGCTCTTCGAGTTATCCTCTTGGCCTCCACTGTATCTTCTGGTAGTTTTTTACTTGTCATGTAGGCTAGATATGGCTGCATCCATGTTTCTTCTATCATCATGACCTCTTCTGGTTCTGTCGTAGCCCCCGAGCCTGCCGTGGTAGTCGAACTTTTAGCACTTTTTATTGACCTTTCCGCTATTTCTTCCCAAAATACTCCAGATGGTATAGGTAGGCATTGTGATCCAATATTTGCTAGGGTGTCGGCTTCCTCATTGCTGTTTCTGCTGACATGGGAGACTTCACATCCATCGAACGTTCCTTCTAGATAATGGTATAAATTCTTGTGGGCCATCATGTTGTCATTGATTGTATCACACCTGTTCATAACTTGCTGAACAACGAGGTTAGAATCTCCAAATATTTTTAGGCGAGTTGCTCCGCAAGCTTTAGCCATCTTCATTCCGTGCAACAAAGCCTCGTACTCCGCCTCATTGTTAGAAGCCTATGGAAAGCTCATCCTTAACACATACTTTAGTTTGTTGCCATGAGGCGATATCAACACTACTCCTGCGCCTGCGCCTTGGACTCGCTTAGAACCGTCGAAGTACATTGTCCAAGTACTCGATAAATCCGGTGGTCCCGTGCTTTGCAGCTCGAGCCACTCTGCTGTAAAATCTGGCAGAATTTGCGACTTGATCGCCTTCCTTTTTTCGTACGTGATGTCCATGGGCGATAACTCGATTCCCCATAAGGAGACACGGCCCGTTGCTAAAGGGTTGTTCAGTATGTTCGATAGTGGTGCTTCATTGACCACTATAATAGGGTGTGCAGTAAAATACTGTCGTAATTTACGTGCAGTTGTAAAAACACTGTATGCCAACTTCTGATAATGCGGGTACCTCTGTTTGGTTGGAGATAATACTTCACTGATGAAGTATACTGGCCTCTGGACGCCATGAGCTTTGCCTTCTTCACTTCTTTCGACTACTAGAACTGTACTCACCACCTGATGGGTTGCGGCGATGTACAGTAATAGTGGCTCTTTTTCTTTAGGTGCGACCAGCACTGGTGGCATGGAAAGCACTTTTTTCAATTATGCAAATGCTGCATCTGCTTCTTCTGTGCACTCAAATTTGTCGTCTGACTTCTTCATAAGTGCATAGAAAGGAAGCGCCTTCTCTCCTAGTCGAGCAACAAAACGACTTAATGCCGCGACGTGTCCTGCCAATTTCTGTACGTCATAGAGTTTCGTGGGTTTCCCCATTGTTAGAATTGCCTGAATCTTCTCTGGATTCGCTTCTATTCCTCGTGCTGATACCAAGAATCCCAAGAGTTGCCCTGCTGAAACTCCGAAGGAACATTTTGTCGGGTTCAGTTTAAGCTTGTACTTGTTCAGGTTGTCGAAGGTTTCTGCCAAGTCACTGATTAAAGATTTCTCCTCTTTTGTGGTGATAACTACATCATCAATGTAGACTTGTATGTTGCGCCCTATTTGGCTCCCGAGGCAATTTTGCATCATCCTTTGATAAGTTGCTCCTGCATTTTTTAGGCCGAACGGCATTACTTGGTAGCAGAACACCCCATACGGTGTGATGAAGGCCGATTTCTCTTCGTCTTCTTTCTTCAGTTTGATCTGATTATAGCCAGAATATGCGTCCAAAAAGGAAAGCCTTGCACACCCCGCTGTTGAATCGATTATTTGATCGATGCGGGGTAAGGGGAAGGGATCCTTTGGACAATGCTTGTTGAGAGACGTGTAGTCGACACATACTCTTTGCACGTCTGTGTTTTTCTTTGGTACTATTACTGGGTTCGACACCCAACTCGAAGTCTTGATTTCCCTGATGAACCCAGCATTTTCTAATCTGTGTAATTCTGACGATATTGCCTTCCTTTTGGGTTCATCAAATCGCCTCAATGGTTGCTTGACTGGTTTCGCCTTGGGATCTACATTAAGTGCATGCTCGACGAGTTCCCTGGGAACGCCTGGCATGTCCGATGGACACCAGGCGAAGATTTCCCAGCGCTCACGGAGGAACTCGATGAGCGCGCCTTCCTATGCGGGATCCAAGTTCACCGCGATTGATGTCGTCTTGTTTGGATCTGTGGGATGGACCTGAATTTTCTTTGAATCCTGCGTTGTGTCGAAAGCTTTGTCTGGTAAGGATCGTCCAACGTCGGGTAGCACATTATGATCTGTTTCTCCCTTTAATCTCTCATATTCTGCTGTCATGCCGAAGGTTTGTGCCATCTTGTTGAATTCTCTGTCGCAAGTGTTGGCTACTTCAAAGCTCCCTTGTACTGTGATTGTTCCTTTGGGCCCTGGAATTTTTAACACAAGATATGCGTAATGTGGTACTGCCATAAATTTTGCAAATGCTGGGCGCCCCAGGATTGCATGATATTGTGATGGCCAGTCCATGACTTCGAACTCCAACTTCTCCCTTCTATAATTTTCACTGCTGCCGAAGCAGACATCAAGTTCTATCCTTCCCAGAGGGTAGTTTGCTGCTCCTGGCACTATCCCGTGGAAGGAGCAATCTGTTGGCTTCAGACTCGTTGGAGAGATACACATTGCCTTTAGTGTTCTAGCATATATTAAGTTTATGCCGCTCCCTGCATCCATGAACACTCTTCCGATGTCGTACCCTCCTATTTGTGCTTTTAGAACCATAGGCGAGTGGCCCGGCCTAGGAACCTTCCGTGGATGGTCTGCTCTACTGAACTTGACTGGTTGCTCTGACCATCGTAGGTACTCTGTGGTAGCTGGTGGTGACGATATTGCTAGGTTCACTTGCCTGGATATGCTCTTTCGCTCTTTTTTTGACTTGGGCACTGGTTGAATCATGGCCGATATGTATACTTGCGGCTCTAGGTGCTTTGATAATCTTTGAGTTTGATATCCTTGACTTCTGTGTTTTTCTCCTTGTCTTCCACCTTGGCTCGAGCCCATGGCACCTTGCAACCTTAGGAATGTTCTGCAATCCTTCATCTGGTGATTTGAAACCCTTTTCCCGTCGAGGTACGCGTAATGGAGTCGACAGGGTCCATATAGCATATCCTCGGCTAAAGGACCAGAGTATCTTGATTTTTCTTTTGCCTTAACCCTCCTATTTTCATACCTTTCCTCTTCTTCTAGTACATATCCTGCGGCTACCTGATTTCGCCTTCCTTGGTCACCTCTGCTGCGGTATCGTTTCCTTTGTCGACTTATTCTGTCGACTTCTGGCGAACGCCCTCTTTTGTTGTTATACGCGTCTTCTCCATCAGCGAATTTGTTGGCTTGTTCCATTAGCTCCGCTACCGTCGTAGGTCTTGTTCTTCCTATTTCCTCCACAAGATCTGAGCGACGAAGTCCGTCCGAAAAGGCGTCTATTGCCCGTTCATCGGAGACGTCTTCTGCTGAGTTTTTGATTATACTCCAGCGTTGTATGTAAGAACGTAGTGTTTCGCCTTTTTTCTGCGCACATGCTTTAACTTCTTCCAGTGATGCTGGGCGCTTGTATGTAGAACGAAAACTTCTTGTGAACTGACTTTCGAGTTCCCCCCAGCTTCCGATGGATTCGTCGGGTAAGGAGTTCAACCAGGACCGTGCGGCGCCGGTGAGGTGTAACTGCAAACTTTGCATTGCGGTCGCCTTTGTTCCTCCTAGTATCTGTACTGCCTGGAGATAATCTGATAACCACAAGGTAGGTTCTTGCGACCCATCGTACTTTTTCTGATCATGAGGTAGTTTAAATCCTTTGGGTACTCGCGTTTTGCGAACCCTGCGGGTAAAGCATAACGCACCCATGTCTTTATCATCGTCTTCATAACTTTCTTCCCTCCAAGCATGTCGTGATTTATCTACTCGAGCTTGTGCTATTATACTTCTTGCGTCCTCCTCCCGCCGCTTTTTTCCTTCTGATGACTCACTATGGTCATCATCTGAGCAATTATATCTAAACTTCTCCTTCCGTCTTTCCTTGTATCTTGTCGACTTCTCCCCTGAGCCTTGCTCCCTGATCATTCCTTTTACTACTCCGAGGCTTCGTATTGCGGCTCGGTGCATATCTTCTCGCGGGTCTCCATGCTCTGGTCTTGTAGCTAGCAGATATGCTTGCGCTGCTGCCAAAGCAGCCTCTGGCGTTTTTTGTATCAGGTCGTCTTCCTCCTCCTCTGGCTGCGGGGTGGTGCTCCTTGAGTACCCTTCTTCTCTGCCATATGCTGACGCTCCCCTGTTGTGCTTTGGATCTCCGCGCCTATCTCTGCTGTATTCTGAATTTTCGCTATAATCTTCCCAGTATTCTTCCCTTGACATACTATTATTGTCTTGAGACATCATGTCTCTTTCTTCCCTTAATTTCTTCTTGTGTTGGTATAGTGCATACTGATATCCCATTAGAACTTCCCTTCTCGATCCCTCGGATACTTCTGTACCATGATTAACGGCCGACCTAATCATTCTCCATTCACCAGCAGAGACGTGGACTTTTTCTTTTTCCTTTTTGTTGTGATCTCTCATTTTGTCGACTTGCCTGTCGACCTTTTTACTTCCTTCGCTGTTGTTTCCTTCTTCTGCTTTAGTGATAATGACGCACATCTGATGCACCTTAGAGATGCCGCTGCTTCCTCCGGCGAAGTCCTTTGCGTTGTTGTACGTCTGACACGCTTTTTCTTCTGAGTCGATATTTTCTTCAATTTCGTCGCTTTCTGTGATTGATACTTTTTCTAAGCTGACCAGCGAGTTTACCTCACTGGAGGAGCCTTCTGATGACTTCAATGTTTCCTCTGTTTCGAGTTCTTGTGCCGACGGATCTTGATCTTGTTTCGTCGGATCCGAAAGGCGAGAGGAACCCGACGACAAGATGAAGATACTTAAACTTCCAATTGCTAGCTCCACCTCCTGACTTTCGTCGACTTCTGAACTGCTGTTGGCTAAAAGCGAAAAAGCCGTCGAATTCATGGTTCCAACGCCCAGAGTCCCCACGGTCGGCGCCAATTGACGAGGGTTAACTCGACAAATGTCCTAGATGAAGGACTTAGGATCGGGGAGATAGGGCGCTGGATGAACTCGAAGGTAAGGTTAGTCGAAATAGGTGTATATCGAAAGTAAACTTGGGCGTTCAACCTGGCTTGCTTTCAATCTGGCCCTCACCGTCCCCTCCTGGCCCCTATATATAGGTGGCCAGGTCTCAAGGATCGGGTAGGGTACGATACGGATTACAAGTATCGACATACGGTAGTAACTCGTATTCGACTTCTGTTACAATTGGGCCTAGCTTAACGGGCCTCAGGGGTACTCAACTAACGGGCTCTATTATCTATACCCTTGTCAACTAGACTCCACCAACCAGCGAGCAAGAGCCTTCCCCACGAAAGGATCCGAGGCAAAAGGGAGGGCATATGCCTCCCAGATGCCGGTCCAAGTGGGAAAAGGCGCTTTATAAAGTGCAATCGTCAGAAGAGGACAAAGGAGGGCCAGAAGATCACACCGAAGACGCAGCCACGGGGAGCCGGCAGCCAGGGAACCGGCCACCTAACCTGTAACCAGACCCCTGCCTATATAAGGGGGTCTGGACCCTTAGCCTAGGGGATCTGATCCTTCTTCTTCTTCCTCCTCTAGACCGAACAGCTCGAGGAGCGTTGTAACCACTGTGAAGATAATAGAAAGTAGGCAGGAAGTAGGGGTTTTACCTCCACCGCGAGGGCCCTGAACCTAGGTAACCGAGGTGTCTCTGTTGGCACAATCCTGAGCCGGACCCATCATCACCACCGTCGAGCCCCTCCGTTAAGCCATCCCCATGGCTATTGTCTCTAAATTCCCACGACAGTTGGCGCCCACCGTGGGGCAACGCGCGGCGACGACCGGAGTCAAGTTCCGATTGAGATCCCCATCGACCCCCGGCGAGAGGGTCGCCTCCGGCCTTGTCTGGAGGTTTGGCACCCTCGACTGCGTCAGCGACAACTTGGCCTGCTTCAAGGACAGCTTCGGCGACTGCGGCTCCTTCCTCGACGTCGGCGGCCACCGCTTCTACGTCGCCCAGCCCTTCCCAGAGGAAGTAACCGACGTCCTCGACCCTCTCAGTGATGGAGGCTCGAGCTGCGGCGAAAGCTGTGACTTTGGCGCCATGGTCGAAGTGATGGCCCTGGGAGACGAGGAGGGCGGTGACCCACCGCGCTCTGCGCGCCCGCCGCTTGAACGCCTTTCTCTGCAGGAGCAGAACGCTCTGCTCCCAGAGCAGGACACCTCAGACATCGCCATCGTGGACCTGCGCGCACCACTCGACCGCATCATCAACTCCGCCCAGGTTGCGGAGGCCCTGGAGCAGACGCGCCTCGTTCTCCTCAGCAGGGCGGCCGAGGAGGAGACCACCCGGCGCCGCATGAGCACCACGCTCCGTGAGTTCTATGACGCGCATGGAGACATGCCGGACGAGCTTGTCCGCGGCCAGCGGCGTGGCCATGGAATCGTTGCCGCGGGCCCTAGCCAGGTCCAGCGGTCGCCATCAACAAGCCTGGGCTATGGGGTGCGCGGACAGGGCGGTCGCGCCCCGAGCGGTAACACCCGAGGACGCCGTGCCCAGCAGGCTGGTGGAGCTGGCAGGCCGCGCCCAGTCCCGGCGCCGACGCAGGGCTGGAGCCTCAAGTTCGCTAGTCGGCCCTGCACATCCATCTGTGGCTTGACCACATGAATACGCTCCCCAAGGGATCTGCTAGCTCAAAGCGAGCGGCTACCGACCAAGGAGGCCCGGGGGCTGCGGGTGGCGGTCAGGGGCACAAGGAGGGCAAGTACACCCTTGATGCTGCACTTGACCAGCCATGCAAGTTCCACAGCACCCCTGGCAGGGAAGCGACCCACTCCACGCGTCAGTGCCGCTTTATGAGAGAGCTAGAGCAGCGCGCTCAGCAGCTCCCTGGAGTCTCACAGGCGCAGCCGGCTGAAGGTCAGGAGGACCAGTGGCATGAGCCAGCTGCCGATGATCCGGATCAAGGCGAGGAGGACTTTCCGGCGGATGTTGAGCAATATCACATCTTTACTACCCCGGGCAAAGACAAAAGGAACGACCTTTGGCACGAGGTGGAGGTGAACGCCGTCATGCCTGCAGAGCCCCAGTTCATGCATTGGTCTGAGGCGGCCATCACCTGGGGACGTGAAGATCATCCGCTATTGATGCCCAGCCCTGGAGAATATGCTCTAGTCTTGGACCCCGTCATATGCTCTGATACGCACACATGCCGGTTCTCCCGCGTGCTCATCGACGGTGGCAGCAGTATCAACCTTCTCTACCGAAGCTCACTGGAGAAGTTGGGCATCCCGCTTGCTCAGCTGAAACCGAGCCGGCTCACCTTCCATGGCATCGTGACTGGGCATTCGTGCACCCCTTTGGGCAAGGTGCAGCTGGAGGTTCTCTTCAGGGAGAAGGGAAATAGCCGCCGCGAGCCCATCTAGTTTGAGGTGGTGGACATCAGCAGTCCTTACCATGCATTGCTTGGCCGCCCAGCTCTGGCCAAGTTCATGGCGGTCCCGCACTACGCCTATCTAAAGATGAAGCTCCCAGAGCCCAGGGGCGTGATCACCATTTCGGGAAGCTTCAAGAAGTCTCTGGCGTGCGCCAAGGAGAGCTCGCAGCTGGCGGAAGTGTTGGTCATCACCGAGGAGAAGCGACAAGTCCTCCATCGCATGGAACTAACCCAGCAAGATGTGCCGGCTCGCCAGTCGCCGATGGAGCAGTTCAAGCCGGCCAATGACACCAAGAAGATCCTGCTGGATGAGAGCGATCCCTCCAAGTATGTCATCATCGGCACCGGCCTTTCTACTAAATAGGAAAGCAAGCTCACCAGCTTCCTCCGTGAGAATCGGGACATCTTCGCATGGTCTCCAAAAGACATGCCAGGTGTGCCGAGGGAGCTGGCTGAGCACTCACTCAATGTCCGGCCGGATGCCAAGTCAGTCAAGCAACCGCTGCAGTGCTTTGCAGAAGAGAAAAGGAAAGCCATCAGTGAGGAGATTGCCCGGCTCCTCGCAACCGGCTTCATCATGGAGGTATTCTACCCTGACTGGTTAGCGAACCCAGTCTTGGTCCTGAAGAAGAACAACACTTGGCGCATGTGTATCGACTACACCAGCCTCAACAAGGCCTGCCCCAAGGATCCCTTCGCATTGCCACGCATCGACTAGGTGATCGATTCCACAGCTGGTTGCGACCTGCTGTCCTTCCTGGACGCCTATTTAGGCTATCACCAGATTCCGCTCTACCAGCCGGATCAGATCAAGACATCCTTCATCACCCTATATGGAGCCTATTGCTATGTCACCATGCCATTTGGCTTAAAGAACGCTGGAGCTACTTACCAGCGAACCATGCAGCGATGTCTGCAAGGGCAGATTGGGTGGAACGTACACGCTTATGTGGACGACGTGGTGGTGAACACTAAGCAAAGTGGCACGCTCCTGGACGATCTCAAGGAGACCTTTGCCAACCTGCGGCACTATCGCATGAAGCTCAATCCTGAGAAGTGCACCTTTGGCATGCCGGCTGGACAGCTCCTAGGTCATATCGTTTCCCAGCAAGGGATCCAGGCTAACCCCTCGAAGATAAAAGCTATCGAGGCCCTAGAGACGCCCACCCAGCTCAGAGATGTGCAGAAGTTCGCTGGATGCTTGGCCTCGCTCAGCCGGTTTGTTAGCCGGCTCGGAGAGAAAGCCATGCTGCTATACTAGCTAATGAAGAAGACATACCATTTCGTTTGGTCCCAGCGCGCTGATGATGCCTTCAATGACCTCAAGCGAGCCTTGTCAACCGCGCCAGTCTTAGCAGCGCCGGCTCCGCGGGAGCCAATGCTGCTCTACATCACAGCTACTCCGCGGGTCATCAGCGTCGTGATCATGGTGGAGCGCACTGATACGTCTCAAACGTATCTATAATTTTTGATGCTCCATACTTGTTTTTACACCATTTGCCTATTGTTTCGTTACACTTAGTGGCACTTTTATGCATTTTCCAGAACTAACCTATTAACGAAGTGCCACAGTGCCAGTTCCCTGTTTTCTGCTGTTTTTGTGTTTCAGAAGTGATACACAGGAAATATTCTCGGAATTGGATGAAACAAGTTCCTGAAGTCTTATTTTACCCAGAAGCTTTCAGAGATCCGAAGAGGAGTAGGAGGGGGGCCACCAGGGCCCCACACACAGGGGTGGCGCGGCCAGCCCCCTGGCCGCGCGGGGCCCGTGTGTGGGCGCCTGGTCCACCCCCTGACATCACCCCTTCGCCTATAAGAAGCCTCGGGACGGAAAACCCTAGGGGATTCGGCAATTTTCCAGAAAGAGTTCCGCAGCTCCGCCACCGCCGTCGACGAATTTCGGGGGACATAAGTCTCTGTTCCAGCACCCTGCCGGGACGGGGAAGTGCCCCCGGAGCCATCTCCATCGGTCTCCATCGCCGTCTCCACTGTCTCCATCGACCTCACCGCCATCTCCATCAACCTTGCTGTCTCCTATGATGAGGAGGGAGTAGTTCATCCCCGGGGCTAAGGGCTCTACCGGTAGCTATGTGGTTTACCTCTCTCTCCCATGATGTGATCTTTATGTGATTGTGAGCTTTGTATCATGTTGAACAAGTAGATGTTATTATTCAGATATTATGTGTACTCTAGTGGTGATTGTTAAAGTAATCTATTCTTCCTGCCATGGTGTAACGGTGACAGTGCGTGCATCATGGTGGTGCTTGGTTTAGGCTATGATTGTGATCTCTTGTGGATTATGAGAATAATTATTGCTATGATAGTTTGAGTGATCTATTCCTCCTTTCATGGTGTAAAGGTGACAGTGTGTGCACCGTGTTAGTACTTGGTCTAAGTTGCAATGATTTCTATCTTGAGTTGTGATCTGATTTGGGTATCTCTATGAGTGGTGTTTGTCAAGTACGTGATGAACTTTAAGGGGTGCTTCTGTAGCCACTACACAATGATTAGTGTTATTCAATAGGAGAGTAATTCAGAGTACCATAGTGGAGAGAAGTTGTTTACTTGTTCATTCATGTTATATTGTTGGGAGTGTGTCCACTAGTGAAAGTATGATCCCTAGGCCTTATTTCCAAGCATTGCACACCGTTTACTTGCTATTTTGTTACTTGTTTGCTTGCAGCGATATTTATTTCACATCACGTTTGCTACTTATAATCATCTATACCACTTGTATTTCACTATCTCTTCGCCGAACTAGTGCACCTATACATCTGACAAGTGTATTGGGTGTGTTGGGGACACAAGAGACTTTCTGTATCGTAATTGCAGGGTTGCTTGAGAGGGATAGCTTTGACCTCTTCCTCCCTGAGTTCGATAAACCTTGGGTGATCCACTTAAGGGAAACTTGCTGCTGTTCTACAAACCTCTGCACTTGGAGGCTCAACAAGTGTCTACAAGAATAGAAGTGCGTAGACATCAAGCTCTTTTCTGGCGCCGTTGCCGGGGAGGTAAGGTAAAAGGTACTCGCATCCTCCTGTGTGAGTGCTCGGAGTTATTTCCTTTAGATTCTGCAATTACATCTTTTTGTTTCTTGTTTTTATTTTCACTAGTTAGGCATAATGGAAAACAACAACAAAAATTAGAGAGCTTTATAGTATTTATCTTGAGTTAGGACATGAAGTGTTTGAAGAGAAAATTAAAAAACCTATGGAACTTTATTTGCATGCTAATGGCAATGTTATTAGTATGAACTCTTTGAACACCATTATTGCTAATGCTATGGAAAAGTCTAAGCTTGGGGAAGCTAGTTTTGATGAAAATGATCTTTTTAGTCCCCTAGCTTTGGAGGAGAAAATTTACTTTGATGATACTTTACCTCCAATTTATGATGATTACAATGATGATTATGTTAATTTCAGTTCACCTACTATTGAGGATAAAATTAGTTATGATTACAATATGCCTCCTATTTATGATAATTATGGTGATGAGAATAATTATTCTATTGAATTTGCTCCTACTACTATTGTTCCTGTGGTGAGTATTAATTCTTTTATGCATGTGGCTCATGATAGGGATGCTTTATGTGATAGTTATATTGTTAGTTCTATTCATGATGCTACTGAAAGTTATTATGAGAGAGGGAAACATGGTTTGATGGATCTTAACAATATTGAGTTTCCCCTCTTTATGTTGCAATTTTTAAAGCTATACTTGTTTTGCCTTCCTATATTTTTTGCTTTGCGCTTTCATGACTTGTCTCTTTACAAGACTATTTTTCATAGGAAGTGGTTCAGATATAAATGTGTTCCATACTTGATTTTTGATGCTCTCTATTGCTTTAAGTTCCTATATGGCACCTTTGCCTCAAGCTCTTATATGGCGCCCATATGAGCATCTTTGCAAATTACTGCGCCTAGCTCAAAGGCGTTAAAGAAAAGCACTCTTGGGAGAGAACCCAATGTTTTCTTTTCAGTACTTTTTCTTTTATTTGAGTCTTGGAAGTCATTACTACTATAATGACCGCTCCTTATCTTGTTTATTTCGTTTTTGTGCCAAGAGAAGCCTCTAATTTGAGTGAGGTAAAGATTTGGGGATGTTGCTGTCCTAAAACAGTTTTCGGTGCTGCACCGTAAAAATTCGTGAAAATTCTCTGTTTATCTTTTGGACCTGCGATTTCTTGTGCATATGCCCCAGGATATATCCAAACTTTTCTTAGTTGAACACTTTTTGATTTGAGCAACATAAAATCCTTCAAAAATTCGACCTTTGTCAGCTGTTCTGTTTTGACAGATTTCTGCCAATATTTGTGTTTGCCACTTTATCGCTTTCTTTTGAGTTCTTTTTATCACGGAACTTTTGGGGAAGTTTCTACAGTAGTATATGCTATATATGTGGTGGTTTTGAGTTGAAACCTGAAGCAAATAGAGGGTTGATTATATGTTATGCTTGCACTAATGTTGCTAATAGAATTGTGTTTAGTTTTGTATGAAGGAAGTTTTCAAGTGTAGGGATTGGAGAATGATGAGATGAGTTGAAGAATGGACAAAAGCTCAAGCTTGGGGATGCCCATGCATCACCCCAAGAAATATCCAAGAAGTACAAGCGTAAAAGCTTGGGGATGCCCCCGAGGCACCCCCTTCTTCATCGGCAAAAATCAGGTCACCTTTCAAGACACTATATTTTTATTGCTTCATGCACTATGCGTTTTTCTTGGAACGTCAGTTGTTTTTGTTTTCAGTATTAGTTTAGTTTAGTTTGCTGCAATAAATGGTTAGATCACATCATGTTTCTTTTGGAGGAGATGAACTCGCTTTTCATTTGCCAAGAACACTCTAGTTTTTCACTCTTATCGTTTCAATGAGTGTTCTCTTTTTCTGCTACCGCGTTTGGCTTGCATTTTCCGCCTTGATTTGCATTCTGATCTTCTTATATTTATTTATCAAGGTGTATTTTTGCCTCTGGACCATGTTGGTTTTCCTCAAAAGAGTTGGATTTAAAAATTTCAAATGGTGTTGGAAAAGAGAAAAAGCTTTATGCAAAAAAGTGGTAAAAGAAGGAGCTTATGTAGACTGCGGCCTAGGCTTTTTCATGTCATGCTTGATGTCTTTTTGATAGTATGCTTAGTGGTTTTGCTGTAGCATGACTTGTCTCAAATAACTGAGATTGCTTAATGAGCCTTTGAAAAGATCATGTGTTGTTTTTTATTGTATGGAAGCATTATTTTGGTTTTCTCCTTGATGCTTTATTTGGGTTGACTTGGCGCATGCTTACACATGTTAGACTCTTACAAATTCGCCATTAGCCTTCATGATCATTTAGTTTTTGACTTTTGATGCCATCTTATGCTTCTTTTAATGTCGCTTTGTCGCTTTGCATGATTATGGCCATTATTGCTCTCTTAGTTGGTCGCTCCCAGTCTTTTGCTAGCCCTCGCCTTGTACTGAGTATGAGCTCTACTCGTGCATCCAACTCCTAAAAGCCAAAGTTTTCCAAAGTGTCCACCATACATACCTACTAGCAATTTGCTATTCCAAGTAAATTTGACTTGCTTTTATTTTCTCTTCAAATTAAACTCTTACCAGTGTTATGCGAAATTCGGTCAGTAAAGCTCTCACGAACCGGAAGGCACACTTTACTTTTTCTTGTTCTTAAAAATTTGACATTGTGGTCTCTTATGTTGAGTTGTTATGCTTGCAAGTTGTAAGTTGGATTCTAGCCCAGCCATGCTGTCATGGGCAAGCTTTCAACATTGCACATCTTAATTGAGTTGATATCGTGATCTTTTGTTTATGGATGCCCGCGGTGTGAAATGAATTGGGAATCTTGTAGGGATCATGGAGTTTGTATATGTGTTAGGGAAACGCCGGGCCGCCAATCTAAGCCATGCATAATTCATGGTGGAAATTTGCAGCATACCCATAGTGAACATTCGACGACGCATCTCACAATAAAAAGCTAAACAATATAGCAAATAAAAGAGATGTCGAGGTGTTCATTGTCTGCTTGTCCTGTCATTTTGGTGTGGGCTTGTTCCATGTCATCGGGCACGGAGGTAACCCATTGGCGGTTCTCAATGATACGCATATACTTACAATGACAAGAGCCTTGCTTGGGACTCTAAGTAAAGTAGCATGAGGTTTGGGTACTCGTATTCACGGGGCACGAGGTTTTCAACTTATGATTTGTCAAGCATATGCATCATAATTGTTCTCGCATTAACTTTAACCATTCAAGATGCTTATGATGGGGGCAATGAGAGCTCAAAGCCGGTAAGTACCATAATTTTTAAAGGTTATAAAACTTGCAATCACTGCTTCCCTCTGCGAAGGGCCTTTCTTTTACTTTTATGTTGAGTCACCACCTTCTTTCTTTATGCACCATTAAGAGAGCATAGTTGTCATTCTTAGTGTGATATGCATTGTCCCAAAGTTCATTGATTGATTCATATTGTTGGTTTCACTTGTTCTTAAATTATTTGTATCTAGTCGCCCTCTTAAACTTTGAGGTGTCCTATGCATTTATGTTTTGCTATCTTTGAAGGACAAGCTGAAAACCATTTGTATGTTTTTCCTTATGATTTGAACACATGTTTGACTTTCATTGTTTCATTATCATGATCCTTTGTTTGTGTTCATTTGCATGTTTACAACATGGTTGCTAAGTTTCTATTGTCAAGATTATATCTTTCATGCCCATGTTTTAAGTTCTCATGATCCCAGCTCACAACGCTTACATATATGATCAAGATTGTGTAGGTGCATGTCACCTCAAAAATTATTTCTTTTGTTATCACTTACCTACTCGAGGACGAGCAGGAGTTAAGCTTGGGGATGCTAATACGTCTCAAACGTATCTATAATTTTTGATGCTCCATGCTTGTTTTTACACCATTTGCCTATTGTTTCGTTACACTTAGTGGCACTTTTATGCATTTTCCAGAACTAACCTATTAACGAAGTGCCACAGTGCCAGTTCCCTGTTTTCTGCTATTTTTGTGTTTCAGAAGTGATACACAGGAAATATTCTCGGAATTGGATGAAACAAGTTCCTGAAGTCTTATTTTACCCAGAAGCTTTCAGAGATCCGAAGAGGAGTAGGAGGGGGGCCACCAGGGCCCCACACACAGGGGTGGCGCGGCCAGCCCCCTGGCCGCGCGGGGCCCGTGTGTGGGCGCCTGGTCCACCCCCTGACATCGCCCCTTCGCCTATAAGAAGCCTCGGGACGGAAAACCCTAGGGGATTCGGCAATTTTCCAGAAAGAGTTCCGCAGCTCCGCCACCGCCGTCGACGAATTTCGGGGGACATAAGTCTCTGTTCCGGCACCCTGCCGGGACGGGGAAGTGCCCCGGAGCCATCTCCATCGGTCTCCATCGCCGTCTCCACCGTCTCCATCGACCTCACCGCCATCTCCATCAACCTTGCTGTCTCCTATGATGAGGAGGGAGTAGTTCATCCCCGGGGCTAAGGGCTCTACCGGTAGCTATGTGGTTTAACTCTCTCTCCCATGATGTGATCTTTATGTGATCGTGATCTTTGTATCATGTTGAACAAGTAGATGTTATTATTCAGATATTATGTGTACTCTAGTGGTGATTGTTAAAGTAATCTATTCTTCCTGCCATGGTGTAACGGTGACAGTGCGTGCATCATGGTGGTGCTTGGTTTAGGCTATGATTGTGATCTCTTATGGATTATGAGAATAATTATTGCTATGATAGTTTGAGTGATCTATTCCTCCTTTCATGGTGTAAAGGTGACAGTGTGTGCACCGTGTTAGTACTTGGTCTAAGTTGCAATGATTTCTATCTTGAGTTGTGATCTGATTTGGGTATCTCTATGAGTGGTGTTTGTCAAGTACGTGATGAACTTTAAGGGGTGCTTCTGTAGCCACTACACAATGATTAGTGTTATTCAATAGGAGAGTAATTCAGAGTACCATAGTGGAGAGAAGTTGTTTACTTGTTCATTCATGTTATATTGTTGGGAGTGTGTCCACTAGTGAAAGTATGATCCCTAGGCCTTATTTCCAAGCATTGCACACCGTTTACTTGCTATTTTGTTACTTGTTTGCTTGCAGCGATATTTATTTCACATCACGTTTGCTACTTATAATCATCTATACCACTTGTATTTCACTATCTCTTCGCCGAACTAGTGCACCTATACATCTGACAAGTGTATTGGGTGTGTTGGGGACACAAGAGACTTTCTGTATCGTAATTGCAGGGTTGCTTGAGAGGGATAGCTTTGACCTCTTCCTCCCTGAGTTCGATAAACCTTGGGTGATCCACTTAAGGGAAACTTGCTGCTGTTCTACAAACCTCTGCACTTGGAGGCCCAACAAGTGTCTACAAGAATAGAAGTGCGTAGACATCACGCACTGAGGAAGGCAAGGTGCTACCGGTTCAACGCCCGGTGTACTACTTGAGTGAGGTGCTCACTCTCTCCAAGCAAAACTACCCGCACTACCAGAAGGTCGCGTATGGTGTGTACATGGCGACCAGGAAGCTGAAGCACTACTTCGAGGAGCACCCTATCACGGTGGTGAGCACCACTCCACTTTCAGAGATCATAGGGTGCAAGGATGCAACTGGCAGGGTGGCCAAATGGGCGATTGAGCTTGCAGCTCATACCATTCAATACAAGCCCAGAACGACGATCAAGTCCTAGATCATAGCAGACTTCTTCTCTGATTGGGGTGAGCACCAGTACCTGCCGCCGGCTCCAGACTCCACCTACTGGCACATGAACTTCGATGGCTCCAAGATGCTCGGGGGCTTGGGAGCCGGTGTCGTCTTTACGTCTCCTAAGGGAGACAAGCTGCAGTACGTGCTGCAGATGCACTTCCGTGCGTCGAACAATGTCGCGGAATACGAAGCCCTGGTGCATGGGCTCAAGCTGGCCAAGGAGATTGGCATCCGGAGGATCCTCTGTTTCGGAGACTCCGACCTGGTGGTGCACCAGGTCTCTGGGGAATGGGACGCCAAGGACGCCAACATGGCCTCCTATCGCTTCTACGTGTAGCAGCTCTGCGGATTCTTTGAGGGCTGCGAGTTCCATCATGTCCCTAGGGCAAACAACGACGAAGCAGACCGGCTGTCCAAGATTGGCTCCACTAAGCAAGACATCCCAGATGGGGTATCATTGGAGATCATCTGCAAGCCTTCCATCAAGCCTTCACCGGAGTCCCCCTCCATCTACGTGCCCGGAGACCCTGCTCCGGCTCAGGCGCGGTCACCGGACTCGGGGGCTGCCGCCTCGGGGCTGAAGGAAGCAGCTGGCCAGCCCAGCGCGGCCGGCTCGACGAAGGACTCGGGGGCTGCCGTCTCCGGACCAGCCCCTATAGCCGGCCAACTAGGCGAAGCCGGCACAACGACGGACCCGGGGGCTGCTGATCCCCTGGTCGCCAGTGTCTTCCACATATGGGAGATACCATCCTGGGCAGAGCCATTCTCCAACTACCTCATCACTGGGGACCTGCCTCAAGACGAAGCAGAAGCTAGGCGACTCCAACGTCGCGCGCTGGCATACACCATCATCAATAGCGAACTGTACAAGCGCAGCGTGTCAGGAATCTTCCAGAAGTGCATCGAGCCGGAAGAAGGGATAGAGCTACTGAGAGAGATACATCAAGGGGAGTGCGGGCATCACGCATCTTCCAGAGCATTGGTGGCTAAGGCCTTCCGCCATGGTTTCTATTGGCTGACGGCCCAGAAGGATGCAGAGCAGCTGGTGAAGCACTGCAATGGCTGCCAGCATTTCTCCAAGCATCGGCATACTCTAGCGGCAGCCCTCAAGACCATCTCGCTCACTTGGCCATTTGCTATCTAGGGCTTGGACATGGTGGGGCCATTCAAAACAGCACCCGGGGGCTTGACGCATCTGTTGGTCATAGTGGACAAGTTCATCAAGTGGATCGAAGCAAAGCCAATCAAAAAACTTGACGGCTCATCCACCATCAAGTTCTTCAACGAGATCATCACGAGATATGGAGTTCCCCACAACATCATCACTGACAACAGGACAAACTTTGCAAAGGGAGTCTTCGCAGAGTACTGCGGCCAGAAGGGCATCCGGCTGGACTTAGCATCAGTGGCGCATCCTCAGACCAATGAGCAAGTGGAGAAAGCAAATGGGCTGGTCCTGACCGGCATCAGACCAAGACTGGTCGAGCCTCTCGAGCGGTCAGCTGGCTGCTGGGTCAAAGAGCTGCCCTCAGTGCTCTGGAGCCTGCGCACTCCCCAAATCGTTCTGTCGGCTTCACACCTTTCTTCCTGGTCTATGGAGCCAAAGCGGTGCTGCCCACTGATATCGAATTTAATGCACCCAGAGTTGTCCAGTACACAGAGAAGCAAGCAAAAGAAGCTCGTGAGGATGGCGCCGACGTCCTCGAGGAGGCACGAGAGCAGGCCTTGGCCAGATCAGCGCTCTATTAGTAGCAGTTGCGACGATACCACAGCCAGAAAATCCATCCACTCGC
The DNA here is from genome assembly GCA_007115705.1 of Dactylis glomerata. Classification (NCBI taxonomy): domain Eukaryota; kingdom Viridiplantae; phylum Streptophyta; class Magnoliopsida; order Poales; family Poaceae; genus Dactylis; species Dactylis glomerata. The sequence goes on along the minus strand of QXEO01002105.1, from coordinate 1,634,503 downwards.
GTTTCACGAAGGAGATCTCGTACTTCGGCTGGTCCAAAACACTAAAGGCATGCGCAAGCTATCCTCTCCCTGGGAGGGACCGTTCATTGTCAGCCGGGTGCTAGGCAATGGGGCATATTACCTCATCGATGCACAAGAGCCCAGGAAGAACAAGGCGGATAACTCTGACAAGGAGACGGAGCGTCCCTAGAATGTCAGTCTCCTAAGACCTTTCTTCTGCTAAGGCAAAAGCTTGTACCCCGAAAAACTTGTCAATGAATAAAGGACAATGGAGCGGCTAGTTACGGCCGGCTCCGAGGAAAACACTTTGTGTATGTTTTGCTTCCTGCGTTATTCACTTGACCGGCAGCCAGCTCCGGGCACCGAGCCACAGCCGGCTGCCCTAAAAACGATCGATTCCTCGTCAGCCGGATGAGTACTATGTATGAAGTAGGTCTCGAGCCCAACCTCCATCTTTCGGCTCCGCGCAGCCGGATGGATAGGAGCCGGTAGGCCACATATGAAGGAAAGCCACAGAGGAAAATCGTAAACGATAGAAAGTCGCCCAACTAAGCGTTGAAGACAGTGCTCGTTAACCATGCGTTGGCTAGCTCGAGTTGGGTGCCCGATAAACCGAAGTACTACTTCTCACTCTGCGGCACGCTCCCATCCTAGGCTGGCATTCGGCTGCCGGCCCAAGGGAGACCAACCGGCACCAGGCTGCCGGTTGGGGGTAGAAGGGCCAAAGGGTGGGGAGATTAAGGAAAAAGTTGAGGGAACCAGGCTAAGGCAAGCCAGCGAATGGTCGATGATCACAGTTTCTCGATGTTAAGGCTGAGTAGCCACGTCCAAGAGGTTCAAAGCTAGAGCTGCCTCGCTTGACGTTGGCACCGTGCAAAAAAAGCTAGTTTCAAGCCAGCTGTCATCCCAGCTGCCCCAAAACTCGGGGGCTAGGGGAAGGGGAATTGACCCTTAAAAGTGGGCCGGCTCCAATCCCTCGCCGGTTGTCCGATCAGTTGGCGCTGCGACATGACTAGCAAACGAGCGACGAAATTGAAATCTAGCATTCGCAAAGAAATGGCTAAGGCCAATGGTTTGGAGGTTCGCTCCAGCCGCGGCAAGGGTGATGCAAAGCTTCCATTCCAGTCTCCTCGAGCCGGTGTTAACTTGCGTCTCCTGAAGCCGGCCAGCAGAGGCATTCCTCCCTCCATGCCGAAACCGGAAGACCTCGCTAGGAACGTCTGCGTAAGTTGGTGGCTGTCTTAGCCCCTACCTACAGGCTTGCGCAGCGGCGGTTCTAGTGCGGGAGGGATCCTAACCGTGAAATCGTCACCGCACCCCGATGCAAACAGAAGACACTCACGCAGGATCAAGCACACAGCGGATGAAGAAAGACAAACAAAGACTTGCAGAAAATTAAAAGAGTTCTTAACATCCGACGGGCGGTTACATAATATAGGCCACGCTAAGGGCCAAGACAGCAAAAGATACTCCCCCTAAGTTCCCAGACCTCCATTGATGAAGCCGTCCTCAAGGAAGGGGCTTTGGGGGCGCTCGCCGATCACAGCCAGGGGGAGTAGGCGCGGGCGCAGCCAGAGGTGTCGACGACGCGGACGTAGAGGATGGGCGACCTGGCGTGGTGGGTCAAGATGAGGGTCCAGCCGCACTTCAGGTCGTAGTCGTCGAGGAACCTCGTCCAGCTGTCGGTGAGGTAGCTCTTCCCCTCCTCGTCATGGAGGACCTCGATGAGGTACAGGGGCTGGCCACCGCTGCCTTCCTCCACCATGATGCTCGTCGGGGGGTTCCTCCCCATGGTGCCGATGAAGCTGGCAGGGAGCGGCAGGCATTCCTCACACCCGGCCCGCAGATGCACCACAGAGGTGGTGAACCCATGCTTTAGGGTGTAGGAAAGCCGCTGCCGCGGCGGCCACACCGGATGAGCAGCCGATGCCTCCGCCGGCGAGGCCCAGAGGGGCCGCTCTGACCGCCATCGCGGCGCTGACGAGGGCGACCGCCGCCTCTAGGGGAGTCGCGGCGAGGCCGGCGACGAAGGTTGCTCCCGTGGGGGCCGCGGTGTTGGTGGCAGCCAAGGCAACCACCCCTTCGGGGGCCGTGGCGACGACGGTGGCGGGAGCCGCCCTGGAAGACTCTGCGGTGGCCGCAGCTGCAAGCACCACCAAGGTCTTCTTGTTGCAGCTGCCCGAAGGGCGGCCGCGTCTCCGAGGAACCGGCGGCATCGCCGACGGGTCCTTCGCCCTGTTCTGGCTCCCGAACGGGCGGCCGCGCTTACGCCCACCTGACCCACTAGGGGCTCTGCCCCCGACTCCGATAAGGGCTCCGAACGACGACTTTGGAGGCAAAGGAGCTGAGTGGGAGATGCTGAGGGAACCGCTCGGTGAAGAGGAGGAGTGAAGGCATGATGTCTACGCACGCGTCTGTTCTTGTAGACAGTGTTGGGCCTCCAAGTGCAGAGGTTTGTAGAACAGCCACAAGTTTCCCTTAAGTGGATCACCCAAGGTTTATCGAACTCAGGGAGGAAGAGGTCAAAGCTATCCCTCTCAAGCAACCCTGCAATTACAATACAGAAAGTCTCTTGTGTCCCCAACACACCCAATACAATTGTCAGATGTATAGGTGCACTAGTTCGGCGAAGAGATAGTGAAATACAAGTGGTAGCGATGATTATGAGTAGTAAATGTAATATGAAATAAGTATCGCTGCGAGCAAACATGTAACAAAACTGAAAGGAAACGGTGTGCAATGCTTGGAAACAAGGCCTAGGGATCATACTTTCACTAGTGGACACACTCTCAACAAATATAACATAATTGAACCAATAGATACTATCATTAATATGCAACTCAAAACAATTCTCCAATGGAAAACGAACACTAATCATGCATAGGGCTACGAAGCACTCCTCAAAGTCTGTATGTACCCAAACTAGATTGTCCCACACTATCACCATGAACGCACTAGATGGTTCCAATAAACACCAATATTCATAGAGACATTAACCAAAAAGATACACATGATGCGCACACTAGTCACCTTCACACCATGATACAAGGTATCTCTGGAGATTACAAATATAAAGCACGGGAGTAGCATAATATCTGAATAATAGCATCTACCAATTCAACTAGATACAAAGCTCATGATCATATAAAGATCACATCATGGGAGAGAGAGAGAGGTGAACCACATAGCTACCGGTAGAGCCCTCAGCCTCGGGGGAGAACTACTCCCTCCTCATCATAGGAGACAACAAGGTTGATGGAGATGGCGGTGAGGTCGATGGAGACGGCGGAGACGGCGATGGAGATCGATGGAGATGGCTCCGGGGGCACTTCCCCGTCTCGGCAGGGTGCCGGAACAGAGACTTCTGTCCCCCAAAATTTGTCTTTGATGATGGCATAGCTGCGGAATTATTCTGGGAAAAACGCCGATTCATTTAGGGTTTTCCATCGGGAGGCTTCTTATAGGCGAAGGGGCATCGTCAGGAGTGGACCAGGGGCTCCTCACCACAGGTGGGTGCAGCTAGGGCCTAGGCCGCGCCCCCTGGTGGTGAGGGAAGCCTCTGGCCCCTCTCCAGCTCCCGTTCGGTCTTTGATACTCTTCCGGGAAAAATAAGACTTATGGAACTTGTTTTGTCCAATTCCGAGAATATTTCCTGTGTAGCTTTTCTGAAACACAAAAATAGCAAAAAATAGGGAACTGGCACTGTGGCATCTTGTCAATAGGTTAGTTTCAGAAATCGCATAAAAATGCCACAAAGTGTAACGAAACACAAGGCAAATGGTGTAAAAACAAGCATGGAGCATAAAAAATTATAGATACGTTTGAGACGTATCAGCATCCCCAAGCTTAACTCCTGCTCGTCCTCGAGTAGGTAAGTGATAACAAAAGAATAATTTTTGGAGGCGACATGCACCATCACAATCTTGATCATCGAAGTAAGCATTGAGTGTTGGGATCAAAGAACTTAAAACATGGGCATGAAAGATATAATCTTGATAATAGAAACTTAGCAACCATGATATAACATGAAAAAGAACACAAATAAAAGATCATGAAAATGAAACAATGAAAGTCAAACGTGTGTTCAAATCATATGGAAAAACATACAAATGGTTTTCAGCTTGTCCTTCATGAGAGAGCAAAACATAAATGCATAGGACACCTTCAAGTTTAAGAGGGCGACTAGATACAAATAATTTGAAAACAAGTGAAACCAACATCATGAATTAATCAATGAAAACTTTGGGACAATGCACATTATACTCAGAATGACAACTATGCTCTCTTAGATGGTGCATAAAGATAGAAGGTGGTGACTCAACATAAAAGTAAAAGAAAGGCCCTTCGCGGAGGGAAGCAGTGATTGTAAGTTTTATAAACCTTCAAAAATTATGGTACTTACCGGCTTTGAGCTCTCATTGCCCCCATCATAGGCATCTTGAATGGTTAAAGTTAATGCGAATACACTTATGATGCATATGCTTGACAAATCATAAGTTGAAAACCCCGTGTCCCGTGAAGTACGAATACCCAAACCTCATGCTACTCGACTTAGAGTCCCAAGCAAGCTCTTGTCATTGTAAATATATGTGTATCATCGAGAACCGCCAATGGGGTACCTCCGTGTCCCATGACATGTAACAAGCCCACATCAAAATGACAGGACAAACAGACAATGAACACCTCGGCATCTCTTTTATTTACCATTGGTATAGCTTTTTATTGTGAGATGCGTCGAATGTTCACTATGGGCATGCTGTAAATTTCCACCATGAATTATGCATGGCTCAGATTAGCGGCCCAGGCATTTCTCTAACACATATAAAAACTCCATGATCCCGCAAGATTCCCAACTTATTTCACATCACGAGTATCCATAAATAAAAGATCACAATATCAACTCAAAAGAAAGAAAGTGCAATATTGAAAGCTTGCCCCATGACGGCATGGCTGGGCTAATTTCCAACTTACAACTTGCAAGCATAACAACCCAACATAAGAGAGCCACAATGTCAAAATTTTAAAACGAGAAAAGTAAAGTGTGCCATCAGGTTCGTGAGAGCTTTACTGACCAATTTTCGCATAGCACCAAAAAGAGTTTAATTTGAAGGATAGATAAAAGCAAGTCAAATGTACTTGGAATAGCAAATTGCTAATAGGTATGTATGGTGGAAACTTTGGAACAACTTGGTTTTTAGGAGTTGGATGCACGAGTAGAGCTCATACTCAGTACAAAATGAGGGCTAGCAAAAGACTGGGAGCGACCAACTAAGATAGCAATAATGGCCATAATCATGCAAAGCAACAAACCAACATTAAAAGAAGCATAAGATGGCATCAAAAGTCAAAAACTAAATGATCATAGAGGCTATGGCGACTTTGTATGAGTCTAACATGTGTGAGCATGCGCCAAGTCACCCAAATAAAGCATCAAGGAGAAAACCAAAATAATGCTTCCAAATAATTAAAACAACGCATGATTTTTTCAAAGGCTCATTAAGCAATCTCAGTTATTTGAGACAAGTCATGCTACAGCAAAACCACTAAGCATACTATCAAAAAGACATCAAGCACAACATACAAAAGCCTAGGCCGCAGTCTATACAAGCTCCTTCTTGTACCACTTTTTTGCATAAAGCTTTTTCTCTTTTCCAACACCATTCAAACCTTTTTTAGGAAACTTTTGATGAAAACCAACATGGACCAGAGGTCCAAATACACCGTGACACAAAGATAAAATAAGATCTGAACAAAAATCAAGGCAAAAAACAAAAGCTAAACACAGTAGCAGAAAAAGAGAACACTCGTTGAACGAAAAGAGTGAAAACTAGAGTGTTCTTGGCAATGAAAAATGGAGTTCATCTCCCTCCAAAACAACATGATGTGATCAAACCATTTATTGCAGCAAAAAAAAACTGAAAGCAAAAACAACTGACGCTCCAAGAAAAACGCATAGTGCATGAAGCAATAAAAATATAGTGTTTTGAAAGGTGACCTGATTTTTGCCGATGAAGAAGGGGTGCCTCGGGGGCATCCCCAAGCTTTGATGCTTGTACCTCTTGGATATTTCTTGGGGATTGCATGGGGATCCCCAAGCTTGAGATTTTGTCTATTCTTCATCTCATCTCATCATTCTCCAATCCCTACACTTGAAAACTTCCTTCATATAAAACTTAACACAATTCTATTAGCAACGTTAGCATAAACATAATAATGAATCAACCCCTTTCGGTTCAGATTTCAACTCAAAACCACCACATATGAAGCATATACTACTGTGGCAACTTCCCCAAAAGTTCTGTGATCAAAAGAACTCAAAAAGAAAGCGATCGAGCGGCAAACATAAATAATGGCAGAAATCTGTGAAAACAAAACAGCTGACAAAGTTCGAATTTTTAGAGGGTATTCTGTTGCTCAAATCAAAAAGTGTAAAACTAATGAAAGTTTGGATATAACCTGGGGCATATGCACAAGAAATCGCAGGTCAAAAAGATATTCTGAGAATTTTCACGAATTTTTACGGTGCAGCACTGAAATCTATTTCAGGACAGCAACTTCCCCAAATCTTACCTCTCTCACATTAGAGGTTTCTCTTGGCACAACAACAAAATAAAAGGGATAAGGAGCGGTTATTACAGTAGTAATAACTTCCAAGACTCAAATAAAAGAAAAAGTACTAAAAATAAACAATGGGTTATCTCCCAAGAGTGTTTTTCTTTAACGCCTTTGAGCTAGGCGCAGTAATTTGCAAAGATGCTCATGTAGGTGCCATAAAAGAGCTTAAGGCAAAGGCGCTATATAAGAACTTGAAGCAAGAGAGAGTATCAAAAAGCAAATATGAAACACATTTAAATCTAAACCACTTCCTATGAAAAATAGTCTTGTAAAGAGACAAGTCTTGAAAGCGCAAAGCAAAAAGCATAGGAAGGCAAAACAAATATAGCTTCAAGAATTGCAACATAAAGAGGGGAAACTCAATATTGTTGAGATCCATCAAACCATGTTTCCCTCTCTCATAATAACTTTCAGTAGCATTATGAATAGAACTAACAATATAACTATCACATAAAGCATCCCTATCATGAGCCACATGCCTAAAAGAATTAATACTCCCCACATGAACAAACGCAGTAGAAGCAGATTCAACAAAATAATTATCCTCATCACCATAATCATCAAAAACAGGAGGCATATTGTAATCATAACTAATTTTCTCCTCAAAAGTAGGTGAACTGAAAACATTATACTCATCATTGTAACCATCATAGACTAGAGGTTCAGTATCATCACAAGCTAGAGAACAACTATTTCGCAAAGCATATTCATCAAACATATCATCATAAGAAGGAACATGGATAGTACTAATGGTACAACAATTATTAACCTTAGAATTGGTACCAAAAAGATTTTCAATATCAAAAGTAGAGTGCTTTTCCCAATCATAATCACTAACAGAGGTAACAGGCATGGGAACATCATTCCAATCAAAATTATCATAATCTATAGCAGGATCATAATGCTTAGGGGAAGATACCGTGTCCTCTCGCCTTTTACTCCTCTTCTTCTTCTTCATACTCTTCTTACTCTCTCCTTTAGGAGGGATAGACTTGAAGGGCATCTTCTCCACATATCCTTTAGGAGGGAAAGGCATCTTCTCCACATAATCTGGTTTACTGACAGAAACAACAGAAGAAACTTTGGAGGATTTCTCCTCTCTATTAATAAGATAGAAACATCTATTAGTCATGTCATAGCTTGGCAAAACATCATGTTTTATAATATTTTGTATGTAAGTATTTGCGAGGCAATCTTTAGCACAATAGAGACGACAACCACGAAGGGTGCTATTAATATCAACATCTCTCATATCAACCAAAGAAATCTTCCTAGATATCTCTTCACAATCCAAAAACAAAGTAAGCTCATCATGCTGATTGAGAGTAATCTTGTCATCACAATACAAATTTGCGGAACTCATTCGATTAAATGGGCATTGAAAATTAAAGTGACCCTTGTTATCGCAAAGTTCACAAAGAAAAGGATAAAGCTCACAAACCTTTTCACCAAGCTCATCTAGAGCCTTGAGCCACATATTGGTTTCTTCATTCCCGTGGGTGATGCAATAATCTTCCTTGTTGTGACTCTGTTCACAAGGTCTATGTACTTCACAAAAATTAACATGCTTATAGGAAATAGGACTTTCAGAAGTTCGAGCATGTTTATTGCAATCATCAACAACAATATCACTTTCTATGCAAGTGTCCTTAAAAGGTTCATGATACACGTCCCCATTTCCTTTAGGAACATTCATATGGGAAGCAAAGGCTTTAAAGCAATCAACCATAATTTGAGGATCAAGACCATATTTAGCACTAAGCTCTTGAAAATTAGCAGTTTCAGCGAAAGACTTAATGCAATCAAACTCATAATTCATACCTGATCCTTTACCTTTGTCGCTATCCCAACCTTCAATATTGTTTTGAATTGTTTCAAGCAGATCCCACTTGGTGTCAACATCCTTGCCTGTGAAAGACCCATCAAAGCATGCATCTAGATAATCCTTGTAATATCCTGAAAGCCTTGCATAAAAATTATTAATAACAATATTACGGGGAAGATCATGAATAGGACATTTGTGCATTAGTAACTTCAATCTTCCCCACGCTTGGGCAATGCTTTCTCCCTCATGCGGATGAAAATTATAAATGTAATTCATATCTTTATAAACCTCACTAGAAGGATATAATTTAGAATAAAAGAGAGATACAATCTCCTCCCAGTCAATAGATCGACCATCTTTCAGTGTTTTATACCATTCCTCAGCTCTGTCTTTCAGTGATAAAGAGAATAGCTTCTTCTTAACTCGGTTCATCGAAATACCTGCACACTAGAACAACTCACATAATTCATGTATAAAAAGCAAATGATCACCAGGATGGACAGTTCCATCTCCTAAATAACAGTTATCCATAGCACGTTCGACAATCTTCATAGGTATTTTAAAAGGATGAGGAGCACAAGCATCATTAGAAACATCACATATGGGAGATAAAATATCATCAGAGCAAACTTTCTCCACTAAAGCTGGGGAACTAAAAATATCATGCTTAACGAAACCAGCTTCCCCAAGCTTAGACTTTTCTATAGCATTAGCAATAACGGTATTCAAAGCATTCATACTAATAACATTGCTATGCGAAACAAGCTCCAAAGGTTTTTCAATTTTCTCTTCAAATCTAAACTCAGGAAAAAGACTAAAGAACTCTTTACTTTCCATTAAGCCTAACTAGTGAAAATAAAAACAAGAAACAAAAAGATATGATTGCAGAATCTAAAGGAAATAACTCTGAGCACTCACATAGGAGGATGTGAGTACCTTTTACCTTACCTTCCCGGCAACGGCGCCAGAAAAGAGCTTGATGTCTACGCACACATCTGTTCTTGTGGACAGTGTTGGGCCTCCAAGTGCAGAGGTTTGTAGAACAGCAGCAAGTTTCCCTTAAGTGGATCACCCAAGGTTTATCGAACTCAGGGAGGAAAAGGTCAAAGCAATCCCTCTCAAGCAACCCTACAATTACGATACAGAAAGTCTCTTGTGTCCTGATACGTCCAAATTGCATCACTATTTTGTATCATAATTTACTGTTATTCATTGATATATTTCATATTTAGATATGATACTTATGTTATTTCCTTTGCTTTCACATGTTTGATGATCATCGGAGGAGTTGCTGCCGGAGTCAGGATTCTGCTAGAAAAAGGACCATCAAGAGACCATATTTTGAAGATCAGGAAAATTCCAGAAAAATACCCAGAAATTACATTTTCCCAGAAGACTCACGAAGCCAGAAGAGGGAGTCGAGAGGAGCCAGGGGGGCTCCACATGCCAGGGTGGCGCGGGCCCACCCCTGGCCGCACGGGCCCTATGTGAGGCCACCCTGGTCCACCTCTGGTCTCGTCCCTTCGCGTATATCATCGTCCCCGAAAACCTAAGTCAAGGGAGGGTTCAGAGTTAGACACAGCCGCCTCTGCGGGGCGGAGAACACCAGAGAGAAAAGGCTCTCCGGCAGGAAGAAATCTGCCAGGGAAATTCCTTCCCGGAGAGGGGAGATTGTCGCCATCGTCATCACCATCGCACCGGACTTCATCGGGATCATCATCATCATCATCTCCATCACCAGCACCTTCACCTCCACCATCACCACGCCATCCCGCTGTAACATCTTGAGTTAGATCTTGTTATATTCATAGGGGAAACTTTCCCGGTGTTGATTACTCGTGTAGTTGATGCTATTGAGTGGAACCGTTGAATTAAGGTTTATGTTCAGATTGTTAGTTACCATTATTCCATCTCTGATCATGATCCATATGATGTCTTGTGAGTAGTTCGTTTAGTTCTTGAGGACATGGGAGAAGTCAAGATGTTAGTAGTGAATTATTGTTGAGAAATATTTAATGGTTTGATATTGTTGTGGTCCTATTTCACTAGTGGTGTCATGTGAACGTCGACTACATGATACTTCACCATTTATGGGCCTAGTGAGATGCATTGTGTATTTGGCCACCGATTGTGGGGTTGCTGGAGTGACAGAAACCTAAACCTCCGTTGGGAAACCATTGCACCAGGGAGCATGGGATCTTAGAGTTTAAGGCTATGGTTAGATTTATCTTAATTACTTTCTTGTATTTGCGGATGCTTGCAAGCGGTATAATCACAAGTGTGTATTTATCCTAGTAAGGGTAGTGCGCTAGCGCAGGTTCACCCCCATAACACTTACCAAATCAATAAATACTATTGGCTTTATGAAGCGAAAGCTCTTGACAGAAACTCCCGTGTGTCCTCAAGAACGTTTGGTTATTATAAGTATACAACCGGCTTGTCCTTTGCTGAATAAAGGATTGGGCCACTTGCTGCAATTGTTACTACTGTCTTTTATTTACTCGCACTTTATTTACTCGTATCACCAAATACTCCTGAAAACCTGTTTGCTAGTATTTACAGTGATTCCTTGATCAAAACCGCTCATCAACACCTTCTGCTCCTCGTTGGGTTCGATACTCTTATTTATCGAAAGTACTACGATACACCCCCTATACTTGTGGGTCATCAAGACTATTTTTTGGCGCCGTTGCCGGGGAGTGTAGCGCTATTGAAGAGTGGAATCGGTAAAGGTAACTGTCGCTGTGAGTATTGTTTTTATTTTGTCTTTTGTTTTACTCTGCTATGGAGAACTCTCCATTTGGTTTCCTATTTGGAAAAACATCTACTACTACTACTGCTGCACATGCGGAGGAACCACCACCGCCACCGCCTGCTGAAATTGATCCTTTTAAAATACCTATGAAAATTGTTGGGCGAATTATGGATAATTGCTATTCAGGAGATGGAACTGTCCATCCGGGTGATCACTTATTATTTATACATGAATTATGCGAGTTGTTCAGATGTGCAGGTATTTCACCAAGCCAGGTTAAGAAGAAATTATTCTCATTATCATTGAAAGGCAGAGCTGAAGAGTGGTATCGACTACTCCAAGATGGTCCATCTATGGCATGGGAGGATATTGTGCCTCTCTTTTATTCCAAGTTTTATCCTCCAAGTGAAATTCATAAAGATCGTAACCGGATATATAATTTTTGGCCTCGTGATGGAGAGAGTATTGCCCAAGCGTGGGGGAGATTGAAGTTACTAATGCTCAAATGCCCCATTCATGAGCTCCCCAATAATATTGTTATTAATAATTTTTATGCGCGGCTTACTCTCCCTGATAAGGATTATTTGGATGCTTCTTGCTTTGGATCATTTACATATATGAAAGAAGATGCTAAGTGGAAACTTCTTGACCGTATACAAGAGAATGCTGAAGGATGGGAAAACGACAAAGGTAGGAAGTCAGGTATAAACTGTGATTATGAATGCATTAAATCTTTTATGGGAACCGATGACTTTCATAGTGTTAGCGCTGCTTATGGTCTTGATTCACAAATACTTGCTAATTGTCTTAAGGCTTTTGCCTCTTATATTGATGTTCCAAAGAAAGATTGGAACAAATATCATGCGCCTTACAAAGATTCTATTAGTCATATTCCTGCTGCAGCTACTGAAGTTTGTACTGTTGATAGCATTGTGCCTGAACCTTATTTTGAGAAGACACCCTTCCCTGTTAAGGTAAAGAAGTATTCTACTTTGGTAAGTGTGTCTAATAAAAGTACTAAGAAAGCTGCAGAGCCCGATGAGCAAATTACTATTAAGCCTCCTGTAGCTATATTGAAGGATCTTGTTACTAAAGATGTAGGAGATGAATATATTCTCTTTTGTGAAGATGCTTCTAACATTCTTTCACATCCAAAAAAGCATAGGAAAGCAAGTGTTCCTGTTATTTCTGTCAAGATTGGAGATCATTGCTATTATGGTTTATGTGATATTGGTGCTAGTGCAAGTGCTATTCCCTTAGAGCTTTACAAAGAAATCATGCACGAGATTGGCGCTTGTGAACTTGAAGATATTAATGTGGTTGTTCAGCTTGCTAACAGAGAGACAGTTTGGCCTCTTGGTATCGTCCGAGATGTGGAAGTTCTTTGCGGTAAGACTAAATACCCTACTGATTTTCTAGTACTTGGTAAGGAGGCTAGTAAAACTTGTCCTATTATTTTTGGTAGACCCTTTTTGAATACTTGTGGTGCTGTGATAGACTGTAAGAAGGAGAAAATTTTCACTAAGTTTAATGGAGAGTCTTATGAGTTTAATTTTTCCAAGTTTGCAAAGACTTCTTATGAAAATGATACGCCTAATGAAAATTTTCGAGTTGAGCAGCTTGCTTCTAATGCTCTTGCTCCTAATAATGCCTTGCAGCAATTCATAGAAGATCACGAAAGTGATGTTTTTAGCAAGGAAAGAGAAGAGATTGACGATATTCTCCTTCGTCAACCACCATTACTCAAGCATAATCTACCTGTGGAGGATCTTGGTACCACTTTGCCGCCCAAAGAAGATCCTGTGTTTGAATTAAAGCCTTTGCCTGATGACCTCAAATATGCTTATATTGATGATAAGAAAATATATCCTGTTATTATTAGTTCTAAACTTTCAGGAAAGGAAGAAGAAAGATTATTGGAGATATTGAGGAAACACCGAGGAGCTATGGGATATACTCTTGATGATTTAAAAGGGATTTCTCCCACTTTATGTCAGCATGCCATTAATATGGAGAAAGATGCGGAGCCAGTTGTGGAGCATCAGCGTCGCCTAATTCCGAAGATGAAGGATGTGGTAAGAAATGAGGTATTAAAACTCTTTGATGCTGGTATCATTTATCCTATTGCTGATAGTAGATGGGTTAGTCCTGTTCATTGTGTTCCTAAGAAAGGAGGTATGACTGTTGTGCCTAATGAGAATAACGAGCTTATTCCTCAAAGGGTAGTAGTTGGTTATAGAATGTGCATTGATTTTAGGAAGGTAAACAAAGTTACTAAGAAAGATCATTACCCTTTACCATTTATAGATCAAATGCTAGAAAGGTTGTCTAAGAAGACTCATTTTTGTTTCCTTGATGGTTATTCTGGTTTTTCTCAAATTGCTGTTAAGAAGGATGATCAAAAGAAAACCACTTTTACTTGTCCTTATGGAACTTATGCTTATAGACGTATGCCGTTTGGTTTATGCAATGCTCCTGCTACTTTTCAAAGATGCATGTCTGCTATTTTTCATGGTTTTTGTGAAGAAATTGTGGAGGTCTTCATGGACGATTTCTCCGTCTATGGAACTTCTTTTGATAATTGTTTGCACAACCTTGATAAAGTTTTGCAGAGGTGTGAAGAAACTAACCTTGTTCTTAATTGGGAGAAATGCCACTTTATGGTAAATGAAGGAATTGTCCTTGGACATAAAATTTCTGAAAGAGGTATTGAAGTTGACAGAGCAAAAGTGGAGGCGATTGAGAAAATGCCTTGTCCAAGAGATGTTAAAGGTATTCGTAGTATTCTTGGTCATGCTGGTTTTTATAGGAGGTTTATTAAAGATTTCTCTAAGATTTCAAAGCCTCTTACTAATCTTCTTCAAAAGGATGTACCATTTGTCTTTGATGATGATTGTAAGGAAGCTTTTGAAACTCTTAAGAAGGCTTTAACTACTGCTCCTATTGTTCAACCACCTGATTGGAATTTACCGTTTGAAATTATGTGCGATGCTAGTGATTTTGCTGTTGGTGCTGTCCTTGGACAGCGCATAGATAATAAGTTGAATGTTATTCATTATGCTAGTAAGACTCTTGATGCTGCTCAGAAAAATTATGTTACTACTGAGAAAGAGTTTCTTGCTGTTGTTTTTGCTTGTGATAAGTTTAGATCTTATATTGTTGATTCTAAAGTTACTATTCATACTGATCACGCTGCTATTAGATATCTCATGACTAAGAAAGATGCTAAGCCTAGACTTATTAGATGGGTGTTGCTTTTACAAGAGTTTGATTTGCATATCATAGATAGGAAAGGTGCTGAAAATCCTGTGGCTGACAACTTGTCTAGATTGGAAAATATTTCTTTTGATCCCATTCCTGTTAACGATAGTTTTCCAAATGAACAGTTGGCTGCAATTAATGTAACTTCACGAGACCTTCCATGGTATGCTGATTATGCTAACTTTATTGTTTCCAAGTATATGCCTCTAACCTTTACAGCTCAGCAAAGAAGAAAATTCTTTTATGATTTGAGGCATTATTTTTGGGATGACCCACATTTATATAAAGAAGGAGTTGATGGTATTATGAGAAGATGCGTACCGGAATATGAGCAACAAGAGATATTAAGAAAATGCCATAGCAGTGCTTATGGAGGGCATCATGCTGGAGATAGAACCGCGCAGAAGGTTCTACAATCAGGTTTTTATTGGCCAACCCTCTTTAAGGATGCCAGAAGGTATGTTTTATCTTGTGATGAATGTCAAAGAGTTGGAAATATTTCTAGACGCAATGAGATGCCTATGAATTACACTCTTGTTATTGAACCGTTTGATTGTTGGGGATTTGACTTTATGGGTCCTTTTCCTCCTTCAAAAGGCTATACCCATATACTTGTTGTTGTTGATTATGTTACTAAATGGGTAGAAGCCATACCTATGAAGAGTGCCGATGGTGAGACTTCGTTAAAAATGCTTAAGGATGTTATTTTTCCTAGGTTCAGAGTGCCTAGATATCTTATGACTGACGGAGGTTCTCATTTTATTCACGGTAGTTTTAGAAAAACTCTTGCTAAGTATGATGTCAATCATAGAATCGCTTCTGCTTATCATCCCCAAACTAGTGGGCAGGTAGAGCTTTCAAATAGGGAGATCAAGTCTATCTTGCAAAAGACTATTAATAAATCCAGGAAAAACTGGGCTAGTAAGTTAAACGACGCTTTATGGGCTTATAGAACTGCTTATAAGAATCCCATGGGTATGTCTCCTTACAAGATGGTTTACAGAAAAGTATGTCACTTGCCCTTAGAATTAGAACACAAAGCTTTTTGGGCAGTGAGAGAGCTTAACAGAGATTTTAAACTAGCCGGTAAGAAAAGGTTGTTAGATTTGAGTTCTCTAGATGAGTGGAGAAACGAAGCTTATGAGAATGCCAGACTTTTTAAAGAGAAAGTCAAGCAATGGCATGATAAGAGAATTCTTAAGAGAGAGTTCCATGTTGGTGAGAAAGTTCTTTTGTATAGGTCTCGTCTCAGATTTTCTGCAGGAAAATTACTTTCTAAATGGGAAGGACCATATGTTATTGTGGAAGTGTACCGCTCAGGAGCTGTTAAGATTGCTTCATTGAAAGATGATTCTACACAAGTGGTGAATGGGCAAAGACTCAAACATTATATTTCTGGAGATTCTTATAATGAAGATGTTGATGTTATTGAAACAGTTTCTCCGGAAGAATTTATCCAAGACAAACTGCAGGAACCTGCAGAGTTTGCTTTCGAATAGGTAACAGTTCTAGTCAGAAAAGTTTCGCGAAAAGTTCTTCTTTTAATATTTTTGCTGTTTTTACTAAATATGAAAAATCACGAGACGAAAAAGGGCACGAAAAAGAGTCCGTGTGTGTCTCACACACGGGTGGCGCGGGCCCACCCCTGGCCGCGCCACCCCTGTGTGAGAACACATCGGAACTCGTTTCCGTCCCGGTTTCCTCCTGTGACTTCGTTTCGATGTATAATTTTCGCCTATTTAACCCCCCGGAGTCCCCGAGGTCTGTATATCATTTTCTCGTCGTGTTTGTTTCGAGCTTTTTCTGTCAGGAGTTGATCTTAAGCTTGGGGGAGTCATGGCCTCTTCAAGCGGAGACAAGGAGGAAACACCTCCGGAAGATGACACCAAAGATTTCCAGTTGATAGAAGAGGTTGAAAGCGAAGGCGAGGAGGAAGATCAAAGGCCAAGGCCAAACACCGTGATTGCCAGCATAGGGGTGGTGACAGATCATGACAAGTTCAAGAAGAGTGCACGCATAAGGACCGGAGGAGGTGTGCCACATCACACCTTGGCTCCACGGACATCTCCGTCAGGCAACAATCCTTTCCATACTCTAATACATGAACATCAGTTTCAAAAGGTGCCTAGGTCGCGTCTACCCTCGAGTTGGGATATAGATCGTTCTAACAGTGCAGGAGAAGAAAGTGCCAAGAGTGAAGAAGGATGGGGAAATAATTCCAAGAGCTGGGATTCTCTTGCTGACAGGTTCATGAATCATGTTGAGCACAATTCTGAGATGATTCGCAACCTTGAGTACAAGATTGATGAGCTAAAGGATTTGATTGAGAAGCTTATTAAAGATTATCCACCGCCACCACTCAAGGAGTAATTCGTCATCGGTTTAGGCATCCCCTTGGCTTGTTCCAAGCTTGGGGGAGTGCCGCGGTATCACATCATTACCTTTTGCTCATTTACTTTTCAAGTAGAGTCTTATCATGAATAGAGAAGTTATCATATAGAATAGTTTGCAATTAGAAGTATCCTCCTTAGTCAGTTATCTATGTATCCCTTGGTGTGAGTTGCGGTAATGAAATATTAATGAGAAGTTTTATCGTTTACTTTTCGCACACTTTATGTTAGTCTGCAATCTCTCTTATGTGACTAGTCTTGTTGATTGGTATTGGTATCACATTGGGAGCATGAGTAGATTTAGTTGGTTTTGGCAAACCTAGCTTGGTCAGTAGCAACTTTACCTTGAGGTTTGGTTAGAAAAGAATAAAGAAGTGCTTGCAGTTTCATCACTTCAGTTTTCCCTTAGCATTGTTATTCTTAAAGTTAAAATCGTTGTAACTTCAAGGGAGTGTGCATGATTGTTCTTATTATATGTATGTTTGTTTGTTTCATGCAACTCTTATGCTTGCTACCCAGCCTTGCTAGCCAAAAACCTATACTGAGAGGAAATACTTCTCGTGCATCCAATCCCCAAAAGCCAAGTCACTTCCAAAGAGTCCACTACAAATTCCTATGCATGGTATTTCAAGCCATTCCAAGTAAAATTTCATGTGCTACCTTTCAAAAACCTTCAAACACTTCTCATTTTGTGCCACTGTTTTTAGCTCATGAGGACGTAGTGGATGGGTTTGTTATCTTCCATACAAAATTAAGTACCCCTCGACTAGGCAGCTTCATCTGCTCGTCATTAATTTTGCAAGGGAGCTGGTCGGACCATTATAATCTCAAAAAGAAAAAGAAAGAAAAAGGCACTCCTCCAATGGAATGTGAAAGTTGGTCGGCACCCGATGGAATCGGTTAGCCATGGTTTGAGAAAGGAAAAAGGTGGGGAGGAGTGCAAAGCTATAAAAGAGCACCAAAGTGCCAATTAATCAAAACATCTCGGAACCGCTCTCACTTGTTTAGTATGGAAGATATCAAGAACTCCGTTGCTAGTCGTTGACAAAAGCAACCACCTCTCAAAATAACATTTTACCTCTGTTTTACAAATGAAAAGCTCTAGCACATGTTTAATCCCTGCTTCCCTCTGCGAAGGGCCTATCTTTTACTTTTATGTAGATTCAACCTATTTCCCTCTGTCTCAAGCAAGCATTGGAGTTGTTATGTTTCACTCATCCATATGTTGATCCGTTTAATCATGTTGATTATCTTCCTTGTTTTGTATAATGCTTTTGTCTGAAGGAATATATCTTTGAAAGCTTTCTATGAATGCAAAAGTTTACTTTGTTAAGCATATAGCCTTGCTAAGTTGGCTCTGTTTTAAAAGGTTCCGTGTAAAAGAGAGAATAGTTTGTTCTCCATTCTTTGACCAAGAACTAAGGTTTGCCATCTCCAATTATAGTTTACCTTGTGCATCTTTACATGTGATTTCCTTTTACCTATTGCAAGTCTACATCTTATAAGGGGAAGTTGCTATCTATTATAATTTGTGACTTAGTGAATGTGATGATTCTTGTCCGTATTTTGATTATCGACACTTCACTCCATAAACCTGTGGTCATGTTTACCGAGTTTAGTTTTCGCTTGGGGACAAGCGAGGTCTAAGCTTGGGGGGGTTGATACGTCCAATTTGCATCACTATTTTGTATCATAATTTACTGTTATTCATTGATATATTTCATATTTAGATATGATACTTATGTTATTTCCTTTGCTTTCACATCTTTGATGATCATCGGAGGAGTTGCTGCCGGAGTCAGGATTCTGCCGGAAAAAGGACCATCAAGAGACCATATTTTGAAGATCAGGAAAATTCCAGAAAAATACCCAGAAATTACATTTTCCCAGAAGACTCACGAAGCCAGAAGAGGGAGTCGAGAGGAGCCAGGGGGGCTCCACATGCCAGGGTGGCGCGGGCCCACCCCTGGCCGCGCGGGCCCTACGTGAGGCCACCCTGGTCCATATCTGGTCTCGTCCCTTCGCGTATATCATCGTCCCCGAAAACCTAAGTCAAGGGGGGGTTCAGAGTTAGACACAGCCGCCTCTGCGGGGCAGAGAACACCAGAGAGAAAAGGCTCTCCGGCAGGAAGAAATCTGCCGGGGAAATTCCTTCCCAGAGAGGGGAGATCGTCGCCATCATCATCACCATCGCATCGGACTTCATCGGGATCATTATCATCATCATCTCCATCACCAGCACCTTCACCTCCACCATCACCATGCCATCCCGCTGTAACATCTTGAGTTGGATCTTGTTATATTCATAGGGGAAATTTTCCCGGTGTTGATTACTCTTGTAGTTGATGCTATTGAGTGGAACCGTTGAATTAAGGTTTATGTTCAGATTGTTAGTTACCATTATTCCATCTCTGATCATGATCCATATGATGTCTTGTGAGTAGTTCGTTTAGTTCTTGAGGACATGGGAGAAGTCAAGATGTTAGTAGTGAATTATTGTTGAGAAATATTTAATGGTTTGATATTGTTGTGGTGCTATTTCACTAGTGGTGTCATGTGAACGTCGACTACATGATACTTCACCATTTATGGGCCTAGTGAGATGCATTGTGTATTTGGCCACCGATTGTGGGGTTGCTGGAGTGACAGAAACCTAAATCTCCATTGGGAAACCATTGCACCAGGGAGCATGGGATCTTAGAGTTTAAGGCTATGGTTAGATTTATCTTAATTACTTTCTTGTATTTGCGGATGCTTGCAAGGGGTATAATCACAAGTGTGTATTTATCCTAGTAAGGGTAGTGCGCTAGCGCAGGTTCACCCCCATAACACTTACCAAATCAATAAATACTATTGGCTTTATGAAGCGAAAGCTCTTGACAGAAACTCCCGTGTGTCCTCGAGAACGTTTGGTTATTATAAGTATACAACCGGCTTGTCCTTTGCTGAATAAAGGATTGGGACACTTGCTGCAATTGTTACTACTGTCTTTTATTTACTCGCACTTTATTTACTCGTATCACCAAATACTCCTGAAAACCTGTTTGCTAGTATTTACAGTGATTCCTTGATCAAAACCGCTCATCAACACCTTCTGCTCCTCGTTGGATTCGACACTCTTATTTATCGAAAGTACTACGATACACCCCCTATACTTGTGGGTCATCATGTCCCCAACACACCCAATACACTTGTCAGATGTATAGGTGCACTAGTTCGGTGAAGAGATAGTGAAATACAAGCGGTAGTGATGATTATGAGTAGTAAATGTAATATGAAATAAGTATCACTGCGAGCAAACATGTAACAAAACTTAAAGGAAACGGCGTGCAATGCTTGGAAAGAAGGCCTAGGGATCATACTTTCACTAGTGGACACACTCTCAACAAATATAACATAATTGAACCAATAGATACTATCATCAATATGCAACTCAAAACAATTCTCCAATGGAAAATGAACACTAATCATGCGTAGGGCTACGAAGCACTCCTCAAAGTCCATATGTACCCAAACTAGATTGTCCCACACTATCACCATGAACGCACTAGATGGTTCCAACAAACACCAACATTCATAGAGACATTAACCAAAACGATACACATGATGCATACACTAGTCACCTTCACACCATGAAACAAGGTATCTCTGGAGATTACAAATATAAAGCACGGGAGTAGCATAATATCTGAATAATAGCATCTACCAATTCAACTAGGTACAAAGCTCACGATCACATAAACATCACATCATGGAAGAGAGAGGTGAACCACATAGCTACCGGTAGAGCCCTCAGCCCCGGGGGAGAACTACTCCCTCCTCATCATAGGAGACAACAAGGTTGATGGAGATGGCGGTGAGGTCGATGGAGACAGGTGGAGACGGCGATGGAGACCAATGGAGATGGCTCCGGGGGCACTTCCCCGTCCTGGCAGGGTGCCGGAACAGAGACTTCTGTCCCCCGAAATTTATCTTCAACGGCGGCGGAGCTGCGGAACTGTTCTTGGAAAAACGCCGATTTATTTAGGGTTTTCCATCGGGAGGCTTCTTATAGGCGAAGGGGCATCATCAGGAGTGGACCAGGGGCTCCTCACCACAGGTGGGTGCGGCCAGGGCCTGGGCCGCGCCCCTGGTGGTGAGGGTAGCCTCTGGCCCCTCTCCAGCTCCCATTTGGTCTTTGATACTCTTCCGGGAAAAATAAGACTTCTAGAACTTGTTTCGTCCAATTCCGAGAATATTTCCCGTGTAGCTTTTCTGAAACACAAAAACAGCAGAAAACAGGGAACTGGCACTGTGGCATCTTGTCAATAGGTTAGTTTCGGAAATCGCATAAAAACGCCACAAAGTGTAACAAAACACGAGGCAAATGGTGTAAAAACAAGCATGGAGCATAAAAAATTATAGATACGTTTGAGACGTATCAAGGCGCTCGGGAGTGGGGAAAACCCTCGAGAGCTCCGAGACTTAAAGGACGGCGAGGCGTGGAAAGCCGAGTCGGTTTAATGCGAGTAAATCAAACGCGTGGCATTTCGATGGGACGCATCACTGACGTAGGCCTCGTCTCGCCACATGATGTTCTCTAGAATCATTACGGAGACCGAAGAGTCCAAGTGACAAGACAGGACACTGCAGCACTGCGCCAGCCGCAGCATGGGGTCAGGACCTAAAGCGGCACAAGTTCCAAGGGGCCACGCACCGGCTCGCGGCCGTACGACGGTCTCCAGCCGGATCAGTCTTGGAGCTGGCACATCCCGAGGCGGCCGGTGAAGCTCCGCGAGACTTGACCTTGAGATCAATAACTTCCAAGCCGGACGATGGACTCCTGGGACTTCGATGGAAGCGAACCAGACTTCAGCGAGGAAGGGAACCCGCCGAAGCCCCATGCAAGCCCATGAGACTTCGCCAGTTTTAGGGGCTAGTGTCATGGGGATGACTTCAGGGGTATGCCAAGGGCGGCTCTGCCTGCCGGCTGACATCCCAGGATTCTCCACGGCGTCAAGTAAGGAAGACCGGCTCTAGCTAAAGGGCCGGCTGCGCCAGCAGCCGGCTGGCAACTCCACCGAGGAGAGCTAGAGCCGGGCGATGAAGACAAGATTCCTCCAACGGCTGTTTCGCCGAAGGTGGTCTAGCCCCGACAAGATCGACAGAGGCAAAGGACGGGAGTGACGCATGCCATGATCGGACTCCACTAACCAGCGAGCAAGAGCCTTCCCCACGAAAGGATCTGAGGCAAAAGGGAGGGCATATGCCTCCCAGATGTCGGTCCAAGGGGGAAAAGGCGCTTTATAAAGTGCAATCATGAGAAGAGGACAGAGGAGGGCCAGAAGATCACGCCGAAGACGCAGCCACAGGGAGCCGGCAGCCGGGGAACCGGCCACCTAACCTGTAACCAGACCCCTGCCTATATAAGGGGGTCTGGACCCTTAGCCTAGTGGATCCAATCCATCTTCTTCTTCCTCCTCTAGACCAAACAGCTCGAGGAGCGTTGTAACCACTATGAAGATAATAGAAAGCAGGCAGGAAGTAGGGGTTTTACCTCCACCGTGAGGGCCCTGAACCTGGGTAACCGAGGTGTCTCCGTTGACACAATCCCGAGCCGAACCCATCGCCACCACCGTCGAGCCCCTCCGTTAAGCCATTCCCATGGCTATTGTCTTTAAATTCTCACGACACATGGATTTCTCTCATTTTGCAAAGTACATCGCCTATTTCGCTGAGGCCGTGTGGGTCTCTCGCAAGCTTGGGCTCCATCCTCTCATGAAGATTCAAGAGCCTTACAACATCACTTTGGTTCATCAGTTCTTTGCTACTCTTGTGTTTGGGGATGGCGAGAAGATCCCCATGACTTGGATGATCAGAGAAGATATTTGCCACTCCAACTTCATGGACTTTGCCGCTCTCCTTGGTTATGAGTTTCGTGGAGCCACTACTCCTTGTGGCATAAGGATGCATGTGGACGGTGAGTACTATGAGAAGAAGAAGCTTGCTCCTCTTTACACTGGTGATGATAAGAAGATTGTCATTGGAGGCACTCTTGGGCTATCTCAACGGTCCAACATTTTGCTTCGCATATTCCGGGCCTCCATTGCCCCTCAAGCCGGTAACTTTGATGCTATTCGTGGGGCCTTAGTGAACCTCTTGGCCTATTCTCATGAAGTTTATTGCAAAGGGGAGACCGCACATGTTGAGCCACTTGATGTGATGGACTTCATTCATAAGGAAATCAATGACTGCATTGTCAACAAGAAGACTCCCCTATATGGCCCGTTTGTCATGAAGCTCATTCGTGCTCAAGATCTCAACCATCCTTTTCTCAAGCTCAACCTTGTAGATCACAAGGTTGTGAAGCTTCAACGCAAGGCTCCCACCGGTCACTCCAAGGAACCATTTGCTCCGGTGAGAGATGAAGATGATGATGCCTTTGCAGAAGGGGTTACAACTAGAAGGGGCCCAAGGATGACGCATGCTAGCAATGCCGGCTCTAGCTCCAATAATGAGTTTGGGAATGAATTCAAAAAGCTCAATTGATTTCAAAGGAATGTGCTTTGCATGAATGTGGACATCCGTCACAAGCAATATGAAAGCTACATCGCTCAAAAGCACATGAATGACAATCAACAAGCTCTTCACAAGGCGTTTCGGGCCTCTCGACTGGGCTATGTGGCATCACCTCCTTCCTCTTCATCATCCGACACTCACTCCTATGGCAAGTGGAGCAAGGGTCTGACTGATTGGCAAGCTTTTGAGGAGGTCACCTCTGGCACCTCCAATGTGCCTCATGGCAAGATGCCCATGTCTCCTAAAGATATTGAAGAAGGTGATGAGGATTTCAATGCTGGTTCTGAGGATGAGGCCGAGGACGAAGATGATGAGTGATCTCATGGGCGTGTAGCATCGCTCTTTTCCCTTTTTGGTGTCTCGATGCCAAAGGGGGAGAAGTAGCTCTATTAGGATGTCTTCGAGGGATTTGCCATGGGATGGGATTTAATCATTTGGATTTGCTTTGGATTTGCTTTGGTCGAGACACAACTCTATGGAACTTCATGTTTGTGTCTCATTTATCTTAGTGTTGAACTCTCGTTTGTATGGTACGGTGTTATTGTGAGACTTAAGTTCCTTTATTGTTAGTAAGACTAATATTGGTCTATGCTATCTTGTCTAGTCTTACTTCTATGCTTATTGTTAGTCTCATATATTGTTACTTGCACTTGGTATAATTGTGAAATATATAGGGGGAGTGATGATCTTTACTTGTGTGTACTCATGTTCAAATGCAAATGTTGTTGTGCACATAAGTAGGGGGAGCTTTGGCTATATATTTTATTTTCTTGTGCTTATATCATGCAAATCCGTATGCTGTCATCAAACACCAAAAAGGGGGAGATTGAAAGAGCATTTCCCTAATAAATGTATTTTGGTGTTTGTTAACAACATATGGTGAATTAACCATGCTATTAAAGTTCTGCAGATTTTCTAGGTTGATTCAGGATCTCGCGGAGGTGCACCCCAAAAAGGAAGAAAAGATCGGAGCCCGTAGTCCAGTAGTGGGTTTAGGGCTTAGTTGTCTTGTAGGGTGCTTCGCGAAGGTGGAAATGGTGGAGAGGGTCTCCACGAAGTGCTGCTGTTGCATCTTCTAGGGCGAAGACTCCGGCCCTGCTGGCCGGAGACTCCGGTCTAGGGGTCTCGCCCTAGCAATCCTCCAAGTCGGACAATTCAGATGCCCACCCGGAATCGGGGCGGAGACTTTGTGTCTCTGGCCAGAGACTCCGGGTCGGCAGGCTAAGGCCGGAGACTCCGGTCCCCAGGGGCCGGAGACTCTGGTCTGTCTGGCTGGGTTCTGGATTGCTAAAGGCTCGGACGGTTCAGACTCCAGTCCGGAATTGTGCCGAAGACTTTTGTCTCTGGCCGGAAACTCCGGTGCTGGAGTCACTTAGGGCGGAGACTCCAGCCCTAGTTGGACAGCAACGGCTATATTTCGTGGAGGACTATATAAAGCCTTCTTCTACCTCTAGAAGGGGCTGCGGCTTCCACTCTCTCTTCTCCATTGTTGCTAAGCTTCAAAGCCCTAGATCTCTCTCCCTAGCCACTAGAACTCAAAGCCCTTTTGGGATTTGAGGGAGAAGACCTAGATCTACACTTCCACCAAGGTGATTTGATTTCCCCCCTCGTTTTGTTGAGGGGCTTGTAACTCTTGTGTTCATCAGATTCCTAGCCGAAAGAAGCCGTCCTCCAAGCTTAACTTTGTGTGTAAGAGCTTGGTGGGCCTATTGGGAGCCTCCAATTGAGTTGTGGAGCTCGCCCTAATACTTTGTGTAAAGGTCTCATGCCGCCTTCAAGGGCATCGCTTAGTGGAGCGTGAGCTCGCCTTTGTGGCTTGTTCACCGGAGAATAGGGTGAGCCTTTGTGGCGTTGGTGGCCTTTGTGGTACCACACCTCTCCAACGTAGACGTACTTCTCGTAACAAGGAAGGGGTCCACAGTTCACTAGTGGTGTCTCTCCATAAGATAAATAACACATGCTGGGTAAACAAATTACAGTTGGGCAATTGATAGAATAAAGATAAACGTAATATGTCAAGAAGATCACTATGAGATTTACTATGGGCATTACAACAAAATACATAGACCACCATCCAACTGCATCTATGACTAATAATCCACTCCCGGGGATATCAATCCGAACACCCCATGAGTATTAAGTTACGAACAACAGATAATTGCATTAAGCAAAGTGTGTAATGTAAACAAAGCATATGCCCTTGAGTATATGAATGTTGTTTTCTCCCTAGTAGCAACAACACATCTACAACCTTAGAGGTTTCTGTCACTCCCCCAGGTTAAGCAGAGGCATGAACCCACTATCGAGCATAAATATCCCCTCTTGGAGTCACTAGCAACTACTCGGCCAAGATAGCTACTAACAACGAAGAGCATGCAAGATCTTAAATAACATAGAGATAACAAAAGATAATATTCAGTACAATAACTCAATCATAAACACCAATATTCATCGGATCGCAACAAACCAAACATGTAGAATTACATAACGGTGATCTCAATCATGTAGGGCAACTCATGAGATCTAAACATGAAGCACATGGTGGAGAAGACAACCATCTAGCTAGTGCTATGGACCCATAGTCCAAGGTAGACTACTCACTCATCGCTCTGGAGGCAAGCATGGCGATGAAGAAGACCTCCGGTGGTGATTCTCCTCTCCGGCAGGGTGCCGGGAAGAGCTTCTGGACCCTCCCGATCTTCGGGTCGACGGCGGCGGCGGATCGCGATGTGTTCTGGAAAAGTGATCGGGTACTTAGGTTTTTTCCGTCGGGGGGTCTTTATAGGCGAAGGGGCGATGTCAGAGGAGGAGCCAGGCGCCCTCACGCCAGGCTCGCGCGGCCAGGGCCCTGGCCGCGCCGCCCTGGCGTGTGGGGCCCTGGTGGCCCCCTCCTACTCTCATTTGGATCTCTGGAAGCTTCCGGGTAAAATAAGACTTCAGAAACTTGTTTCGTCCAATTCCGAAAATATTTCCCGTGTATCACTTCTGAAACACAAAACAGCAGAAAACAGGGAACTGGCACTGTGGCAACTCGTTAATAGGTTAGTTCCGAAAAATGCATAAAAGTGCCACGAAGTGTAACAAAACAATAGGCAAATGGTATAAAAACAAGCATGGAGCATCAAAAATTATAGATACGTTGGAGACGTATCAGTGCCCCTAGATGACACCTTCTTCAGCTAATAAGGCTCGGCGTCTTTTAATTGATGGCTTCGTTAATTCAAATTCGGGTTTAGTTTAAGTCATGATATTTACATACTCGTCCAGAGTAACAATTTATTTCATTGAAATTATAACTGTACAATACCTTATTGAATTTTACAGAGGTGTTTATGAGCCTTTTGACTTGTTTCAAAAACCCACTGTACCAATATAATATAACTTATATACTACAAAATATATATCACTAAAAAGTTTAAACATTGTACTTTCTAATGGTATAATTTTTATGTTGTAAAATTTAGATTATATTTGTCAAAATGACGACCTAGACATACGTGTAAGCCTTATGAACTGGGACGGAGGGAGTAGTATTTTGTTGTAAGAAAAACCCTATTAATTTCGCACGATAAATGTGTCCGACTCAGGCACGTTTTTCTTACAAGTCCGGCTCAGGCACGTCAGCAAACAGACCGAAGAAGGATTCCTGCTGCTCCAACCCGATAAAAGCCCCTCGATCGATCCCAACCGGCCACAACCCACAAGTCCCCCCACCCATCCTTCCGCCGCCACGCCGCCAAGCCCTACCTAGGGTTTTGCCCCTCCCCTCCCCATGGATCCCTTCTCCAAGAAGCGCAAGCCAGATGAGAACGGCCTGGTCGCCGCCTCCCCCGCCGGCGGGGCCTCCGCGCTCGGCCTCACCCGCGACGACGTCCTGCGCCTCCTCGAGCCGCTCTCCCGCGACCAGCTCGCCGACATCGCCGCCGCCGCCGCGCTCGCCTCCGGGGTCGCGCTCGACGTCGTGCGCGCCGCCGCCGACCGCGACCCGGTCCTCCGCAAGCTCTTCGTGAGGGGCCTCGGCTGGGAGACCAACTCGGACTCGCTCCGCGCCATCTTCTCCGCCTACGGCGACCTCGAGGAGGCCGTCGTCATCAGCGACAAGGCCACCGGCCGTTCCAAGGGCTACGGCTTCGTCACCTTCCGCCACGCCGACTCCGCCGTCCTCGCCCTCAAGGAGCCCTCCAAGAAGATCGATGGCCGCGTCACGGTCACCCAGCTCGCCGCCGCCGGCGCTGCCGGCGGGCCGTCCGGCGGGACGGCCGGCGCGGGGGGCGCCCCTTCGGCGGACGTCTCCCTCCGCAAGATCTTTGTCGGAAACGTCCCCGCCGACATGCCGTCGGAGCGCCTCCTCGCGCACTTCGCCGCCTATGGCGAGATCGAAGAGGGGCCGCTTGGGTTCGACAAGCTGACGGGCAAGTTCAGGGGTTTTGCGCTCTTCGTGTACAAGACACCCGAGGGCGCGCAGGCCTCGCTGGTGGACTCGACGAAGGTGATTGAAGGGCACCAGCTCGTGTGCAAGCTAGCCATTGAGGGGAAGAAGGGGAAGCAGCAGCCGCAGCAATCTGGGCCTGCCGGGCAGCAGCAGGCACAGATGCTCCAGGGTGGCCCTCAGGATATGCCGGGTCCTGGCCATGGGCTAGGTGGACCACAGATGAGTGGGCAGTATGGCGGCCCTGGGGGTGGCATGCCATTCGGTGGATTTGGTGGTGGCGGTGGGCTTGGTGGTCACAATCCATATGCGAACATACCATCCTCCATGGGTGGCGGCGGTGGCGCAGCTGGTATGGGGTCGCTGGGAAACCAGATGCCTTCTGGGATGGGCTCTGCTGGTGCATTTGGGGCTGGGGGAATGGGAGGTGGTTCGTTTGGAGGAGCATCCCAATTCGGTGCGGGTGGGATGGGTCCTTATGGTGGTCTAGGCATGGGCGGAGCCTCGTCACTCTATCGGATGCAACAGGGCTCAGGTGGACTGCCCTCTGGATATGGTGAGGGTGGAAACTACCCTCTTCCAGGTTCTGGATTCCGAGGTCAGGAGATGTCACCAGGACCTGGCGGCAGGGCTCCTCCTATGTACCCCAACGTGCCACCTTATTTCTAAGGTAATTTTACACCCCTTCTGTAGTTGTTACTTTTTTTTAAAGCTAAATTCGCTTGCTTTGAAGTAGCATATCGTAGCAAAGTATGTGGTTTATTATAGATGCCTTTAGCTATTTTTTAATGGAATGCTATCTTGTTATGCCTGAACATGCCCTGCCTCTGTTTGCAAATTGTGATTGTTGCATTACCGTCACACTGTGTTTTGTCTGTCTGAATGTGTGATGTATTTGAAATGTATGATTGCTAAGTTGATTGGTGAGTATGGATCATATAATATGAAGGATGCTACTGATGTGAAGCATAACACCAAAATATTCCATACTCGTTGCCGATTAGTTTTGCTCTGTGTTTTCTGCTATGAGGTTTTCCGTGAGTGCGCACTTGTACTTCTGTGGCATGATGGTGATTTGTAGCATAGCAATATGATTTGTGTATAGTTGATACCTGATTTCCTGCCAAGGTGATTGTTTTTGGACAATCAAGCTTCTGTGTTGTTGGTTTTTGGTTATGCTGACAGATCGTGTGTATCTGTTTGGGATTGCCTTGATCCAACTGCCAACCTTTCAAAGGTGGATTGACGTCTGCAGACAATATGAGCAGTTTCTGTTATCTACAGAGTACTGTAATGAGTTCATGCTGATGTATTTTTCTCTACACAATTAACAAATTTACGACCCTCGTTTTCGATGAAACTTACGCTATTATTAAATTAATGTGCTGAATGATGAATTTTATTGCTAACATGTCTTCCTGAGAATCTTGTATGTTGGATAGCAGCTCATGTTGGTTGTAATTTTTGGCTGCTCGTTAGCACATTTTTTAGAACCTCAGATTAGAGATTTACACATTGCAAACTGAACATCTGCAATTTCTCGCTCCATGCTCTTGTATGATGGATTGTATTTATATGATGTTTGATCAATTTGATTTTTTCCAATGCTACTTATTTCTTTTAGTTGTGTCATGCTTGTCTATTCTTTCTGTCCTATAAATCAGCACTACATAGTACATCTGTAAAGCTCTGCTACTAAGTTTGCATATGTGCTTATGCACAAAATATCTGGTATTTGAAGTATTCTTTCTGTTTTTTATGGGTGACTGTCAATTCATGGGTGAATCATAAACATAACTATTTACATTCCCTTGATAACTCTTCAAGATTACTTTGTGATGTTAGTTATGCTGTTTATGTTTTTGTCAAACACACACTAGATGTACTGTCCATTAAATACTCTTTGCGCCCTTTTGTTGATTAATAATTTATTTCACATTATTTGCTCTATAGAGTAACTTTGTATTTTGTGTGAAGCTTTCATAATTTATTGCATTGATGTTCTTGCATTGTAAGAAGTATTTATATTTTTACCTCTTCTTTGTATAATACCTGTATTTTGTCTGTATATTTTTGCTCTGATGAACTATTGATTGAATTCTAGTGAATGTGTGACTCAGGTTGTGACAACTCTTGGGAGCATATGCTTTGAATGGTTGTGCTGAATTCAGAAGTGTTGTCTGCTTACATGGATGTCTTGCATATTCTGGCTACTTCTGATCTGGAAATCAGTTTTGCTCTCAGTTTTCGCTGTTAAGAGATAAATCAAGATAGATTAGTCTTTTCTAAAAAACTTTCAGTAGACATGTACTTCTTATGACTGCTTTGCAGTTTTCTGTCTATGGAGTTATCTTCTTAAATTGTTGTGTTCTGTCTCGTGATATCCATTTGTTTATGATCATGTATGATGCGATAATTGTATGGCTTGTTAGTACTGGAACTTTGCTTGGTAAAGCGCGGAGTGTTCATATGTATGAGTGATATCTTATTTTGGCTGTCTGTTGGGTCGCTTTAGGTGCTTGTATGCTGTCAGATTCCTACTCATGTTTGGAAAATTATGTCAAGTTTCATGGGTGTTCTAGAGTCTGAAGTTATGTTTGTCAGGATCTGTGTCAGTAGTCTAGTACATAGTGCGATATGTACAAGTTTTGTGTTCTGTGATAGTTTGTAGCACAATTTTTTTGGTTCTTGTGATATCATTAACGTGCTGTTTGTATCACAACCGTGTTCATTTCTGAATTCTCCTAGTTGGTTGCCACTCGGTTGATTTTAAGTGATTTTAGCCTCAGTACTAATGGAGTCGGAGTATATAAAGCTGCAAGAAGAATTCCACTTATCCTACTAGTGTACATTAGAGGGATATCTCATTAACGAAATTAGAAGTACATTCCATGTGTCAGGTAGCCCTGGTAGGCACCAGTGGCTGCAGTCAGCGTATATGATTGGCTGTTGTCGTTGCTCTGTAGATAGAGGCTTTCCATCCCTGTTGGTGGTGTACACCGATGGATGTGCGTCAATTCGGAGCTCGGAAAGATGGGTGATGTTGAGATATGTAGCAGGCGTCTTCATGCTCTTGATGTTCCTCTCTATGATAGATATCAGACTTGTTGGAAACCATGGAATGATGGTTTCATTTGTGATTGGAGTTGTCTGATTGTAGCACCAATTTGCACTGTATTGTAAGCACATTTGTATGTTAGTTAAGTCATTCGTAATGCATATTGTTGATTGTGTTGCAAAGAATTGTACCTCTTGTGTTCAGGTGAGATGCTTCTGAAGACGACCCTTGTTTTTGTTGGGTCTATGTTGTGATCTACCCATTTGGCCCATGTTCTAAGTGCTCTATTGAATGCCTCCTCTCCTTTCATCTCGACAAGCACACCATTTCTCTCTAGGTGGTCCCAACTGCAGTTAGATAATCAGCTAGCCGCTAAAAGGAGAACACATGGAACATGCATAAAGGAGAACACATGGAACATGCATAGAGACTTACGCCCTGAGCTTGCCGGTGTGTGTCCACCAGTGGCCAGTATTGAAGACGATGACATCTCCGCCGACCACTTGTTTAAGCATGGTTGGGAGCTGGTCTAGCTTGAGTGCCTTCTTCTGATCTTGCTTGGTTTCAAGCTTCACAAGGAATGGGCTCCAAAAGAATTCCACTGAGCAATTGTAATCCTGTAATTTTTTTCAAATTTATTGAAGTATACACTTTGAGTTGAAAGTATTTGTAGCAAGAATGCATTGGGCAAAGAGTTTGGTTTAAGTTCACATCAAGGATACTACACAACATAGTGGCAAATAATATTTCACATAATACGATAGTATAATCCCTAAACGATGTTTATGCTTGTGTGCTAAGTGGAACATATAAACGATCAAACATACGGTTAGTCAGTGAGACAAACAATGTGTGCGCCTGCAAAGTTTGGGCTTGAGGACCTAAATATACTAATGCATGAAGTTATAATGAATGTAGACAATCATGAACTTACACGCACTAATTAGAATGATCGTACGCACACTAATTAGAATGATCCATATCTCGGATTTTTGTGGCCTCTATAATATGATGGCACTGAATGGAGGAGATTCCGCTCTTCTTCTTCAATCATACATGCCTCCTTAACAAGTAGATCAACGCTTTTGTTAGTTAGGGGTCCACCAAGAATTAACTTAGAGCTTGGTCAACTCCATGAAGATTAGCTCTGCATTGTGATTTGTGTGTCATGTGAGTTTTTTTTTCCAGTTGCAAGTGAGTTACAACTGAGAAAAGGCGTTTCTGATAGTTTGTTTTGCCTTCTGAATCATGTTAATTGAAAGGTGCAATTGGGTTGTAACCTCTGTTGGAAAAGACGACGCTTTAGCCCGCTTAGACGATGAACAATAGATAAATGCATCGCGTTGGGCCTAAACGGATGTCTAGGCAGGACAAGCAAGGAATTGTCTTCTCTAGTAAGAAATTATGACATTTCGTATTGGGGAGCTAATATTTTGATGTAGTTGTGTTGATAGTTTACTTATTTAATGCTCTAAATTAATGTGTATTTGCATATAATAATTCATATACAAATTTGATGATAAAACTCTATGCAGCCTAGGCTGCGCCTAGGGCGCTTAAGTATTGTCTAGCGCTATTTCAACCCTTAGTTGCAATGGACTAGGAACTAACTAAGTTATTTCAATTGACCAAGAACTAGTCGGTTCGGTAAATGGGAGATGCGAGTCGGCATCGTGGGATGTGAGACGATGGGTGGTAGGCTTCAGACAACATTGACGTTTTCTTCCCTTCTTAGTGGCTTGTGTGCGGGTTTGGGTCTGCCTGGCGATGGTCATGCTCCACGACGGTCAGCCTACTGGGCTTGTATCTGGTTTCTGCCCACTACCCCACAATGATCCGGTCAACTATCTTCTACTTATTTATTAATTAATATCTCCATTTCAATGAATAAGGCTTATATTTTCAGAAAAAGTAAAATCAAGTTTTTTAAAAAATCATTAACATGACCTTACAAAATCTATATCATGAAATATATTTTTCATACGATATCTATATAATATTATAGTTGTTGATATTTTTTTTCTAAAATTTGGTCAAACATTACTTAAATTGACTTCTCAAATTTATAAAACTTATAATTTTAATGGAGGGAGTAGAAAAAAAAAGAGTTCAGTGTCAGCCGTCCAAAAGGCAACGCAAGCACATTCTCCCTCTGAAATTTTTGGGTGAATAAATGTTTTGATGTGTAGGTTCACACGTTTTGAATTTTGATTCGCATCTAAGTCGTCATTTCAAAATATCTAAATGGTGAACAGAGAAAGTACGTACTACCTCAGTTTCGTTTTAATTGACACTGGCTGAAAGAGTTTCTCAACTGTATACGTACTTCCTCGCCATCACGATTGATTAAATCGGAACGAAGGAAATATTCGATATTTGAGAGTGCATTTTCTAAGCACCATCTCACCTACACCCCCATATCTGATCTGTTAATTCGTGCATTAAGATATGTGCTGGCCTATTTTTTGCCCTCTCTAACAATTTCACTTTTTTGTATCTCTCACTCTATACAACCTTTGAATCTAAAACTTGGCAGTTCACTGAAACATTTGAGATAGATTTTGAGAAAAATAGTTCAGGATTTTTATGACAGTATATATATACTTTTTAAAACAATTTTTGTTGAATTTTGAATATTTGAAAATTTTAAATTTCATAAAAAAATCCTGAACTATTTTTCCCACATTCTAGTTGCAATATTACAGTGACCTGCAAAGTTTCAAGTCCATATATTATATAGCTTAGGGGATATAAAAAAGACAAATCTCAAACAGTAAGAGAGTGTAAGGTGAGATAGTGCTCAGGCAAGTTTTTTCCGATATTCTTAAACGATCGAGCGTATTCCGTGTTTTTTTTGGATGGAGCTGGTAGTGGTAGATCAGTGTTTGTTTTTCTCTAACAGTGTTCTAGTGAAGTGACAGGCTTAAACGATCGACTGACAAAGGACGTACCAAGGCGCGAAAGATCCTGTACTCGGAGCTGACGTCCTCGATGCGCGTCCGCGAGCGGTCGGGCAGCGCCGTGTAGATGATGCAGGAGAGCGACTCCCACATGTTGCGGTTCAGCGAGTCGCCGACGAAGACGAGCCGCCTGTTCCGGCACTGCTCCAGCGCCTCCGCGGTGTGGAACCTCGCGCCGCCGCCGCACCCCCTGGGCTGCCACCGCCACTGCTCGTAGCCGGTGTCCGGGCGGCCGTTCCGCCGGCACGTCACCTGGTCGCTGAGGAACGGGCACTCCGCCGCCTGGTACAGCGGGTAGCCCGCCGGGTCGTGCACCCAGCTCCCGTCGAGCAGGTCGCACTCCTCTCCTTCGCCGTCCTCCCACGAGGGCGCGGGCGCCGGCGCGGTGCCGAGTGGCAGCTCCTCGTCGTCGTCCTCTTCCTCACGGCCAAGATCTCCGGAGACCGCGTAGGGTGCTGGCGCTACCACGTCGTGGTCATGGTAAGCTGCTGCTGATGGCGCCGGCGCTACCGCGTAGGGTGCAGCAGCAGCAGCACGAGGAGGAGCAGGCGGGGGTGCGGAGGGCGCCAGCCGCTGCTGCTGCGCCCTTGAGAAGTGCTCCCAGAGCTGCGGCGTGGGGAAGAAGGGGCGGGAGCCGAGGAGGAGGCCCGCCGAGAAGAGGGAGAGGCAGAGGAGGGAACAGAGTGCCCATCTCCGTGCCGACGACGTCGCGACGGAATCCATTAGCTGCGCACGCTACTTACTGGAGGTCTGGAGCGCGTTCACTAGCTCGCTGGCTATGGCCGAAAAAGTCACGGTACTATAGGAGGTCAATGAAGCTCCATGGTCAGCATCACGGACGAGCGTGAGGAACGCGTGGAGGTGAGTTTTGGTTGGGTCTACGCTGTGTTGGTGAGAAGGGGTTGGGGTTTTGGTCTGGTGCCGTTGATGCTGCTGGTTCTGGACGGATGCGCACGATGATGCACGCATGTGGTAGGCGGGATCGAGGTGTGGTAGGGGAGAAAGTAGTAAACCCAGCGAGTGATCCTTGGTGGACGGGGGAGTGAGTGTGACCATTGCGTCAAGGATCCGTAATGTCGTTCCGTACGTGGGGTGTATCCGTGACCGTGTATGTGTTTGATTAACAAGGCAGGGAGCGCTAGGGGGCAGCATCATGCCGCCTTTGCAGGTTAGTCTAGTGCATATAATGAGGACTTCTTAGACAACAATCATTCCGGCCTCTCGACCCGACGAGTGACTCAATGATGCACACATGCTTGGTTTCAGATCTCGAGTCTTTATCTGACGGAGTGACCGGTAAATACCAAGGGAGAGTTGGGGCCTGGACAAATGGAGCTTGGGCTCCATGGAGCCAACAACATTTTAAAGATTCAAAAATATTAAAAAATGACAACTTAAAATGACATCTAAAGTAGTGAAGAGTGCAAAATTTCAAATTTCTCAAATCTTTCACATTTTGTCATTTTTAGCCCCATATATAAGGTATTTTATGTTGAGATTTTGCAGTTAGTGAGTACAACATTGTCTACATCTATAATTTTATTTCAGTTTTTAATCTAAAAAAATGCAGTTTTCAATGTTCAAAAAATAAGGGGTTCCATATAGCTCGGGCTTCATTCAAATTTTCCGGGGAGAGGTTTATTTAGAATACTAGTTTACTCTTTTTTAGGGGAAGCTGGGACTAGTACACTAGTACTAAATCCATAGTTTGGTAAATTTGGCCCATAACCTTCCAAGTCCAACTATGTGTCACTGCGATCATGTTCAAATATATTGCTTATTTCTCTATTTTCTCAAATGAATAGTATTGAAAATCTTGTGTGTGAAATGTGAATTCCATTGTTCTTTATATACTGTCTAGCACCATGATACTTGAGGGTATGTTCAAGAGGAGAGTGCTTCATATCCTAGTGCTCCACCCGAAGATGATGGTACTTTTTTTTGAAACAATACCAGGATAAAGATATATAAGCTGTCTCCAGCGATTACAAAATAAAGTCTAAGAAAAAACAAGCTGGTACTTAATGAAAGGGATCCGTGATGATATCGCTAAGAGTGTGTTTCCTTAGAATTGTAGGACTCTATTTTTTCCTTCTGTTGGGAAGAAACATTGGAACCTTCCTTTTATTTGAGTTGCAATTAACTAACAACGACCTCCTTTTTTATTGCAATATATTTAGCCATTTATGATGTTTGAAAAAAATTAATTTGTAATCATATATGCAAAAAATAGTACAAAATAACTCAAAATAATTAGTCAGAAAACAAATTTTTCACAAGAGCATTACAGACTATTCATCATACAACTCAGACAATAAGCCGGGACGTGAGAAGATATAAAGAATTGGACTGTAGTTTCTCGTGAGCTTATGGCTTATGCACAAGCCGGAGCCTAAAAGATTGGGGCTAACAATGTATTGAACCTAGTGGCGAGTGAAAATTTGGTACACCTGGCCACTAGTAATCCTGTTTATTTTTAAAAATTGGAAAAAATATATTTGCATATAGCCAACTATTTATTCCAAAAACATGCAAAAAATTATGTTCAAATATGTATTTTAGGCTACACAAATATGCGTTTAGATCTCAGTATGTATCTTTACTATTGGTTTCGAGTTGGTGGTGAAGCCACCCACTCAACATATAACATATAAGTGACAAATATACCCCTTACATAATGACAGGATCACCAGAATTGGTAATACATGGAAAACAATCAGAGATTAATGCAAATCAGGAATTAATGCAAATCAGAGATTAATGCAAATCAGGGATTTATGATAGAGAAAGAAGAAGAAAACACCTACGTGTATTTATTCTAGACTCCTAAATCTAAGGGAATGCATAGGGCGGTTAAAAAATGTGGGAGTCAGGTCCTCCTTAATTCTAGCGGAAAATTTGGCATAAGTCAGGAATTTTAGGATTTTTTTTTAAAAAAAGCTATACAACTTGTATATAGAAACGGAGGAAGTACGAGAATGAAGGAGAGAATAACATTATTCTTTAAGACTTATGTATGATGGATTAATATTCTTTGCTTCATGCACAATTACATAACACACTATTGAGAAGAAAGAGTGGAAGGAAAAAGGAAAGAAAGAAGAGAGTCCGCTGCAACGCGTGGGCATTTAGCTAGTATTTTTAATCTCTAAATTTTATCAGATTTTGTTATTTTTATGTATCCCACAATATAAAGAATTTTGTAATAAAATGTTGCATGCTTGTAGGTTACATCATTAACTATGTTCAAATTATTTTTTATAAATTTTGCAAAATAAAGGGATCAGTGAAACACAGGATCCGAAAACTCTTTCCGGCCCAGAGGCCAGTTAATAACGATTGCCCACGGTGTTTCAAAAAAAAGGAAAATTACTCCCATACTTCAAATTATAATATGTTCTAGTAGCTTTTTTAAAATGATATGTATCTAGATTATTTTTAGTATGTTTATTTATTCACTTTAGTCGTATCTAGTCTACATTATTGAAACAAATAAAACATCCTATATTTTCTATAAAAAAACTTCCCACGGCCAGTGTGCAGCTGCCACGTCACCGCCTAGAGAGGGGCGCCCAAAAGGGTGTCGCCGTGCAAGCAGGATACACGGACGGCTGAGTGAAGTGCGAGAGAGCGCGCGGATTTCGTTCCGAGCGGTGGCCGCTGTTTGATGCGCTGCGGCTCCGCTGCAGCTTCCTCCGTCCAGCCGTCCACGCACCACCCGATGGCGCTCATCGCCACCCCACCCTACATAACGGCGCGCGCGTCAGCGACCACCGCGGGCCCCGCCACCTCGCCTTCCAGAAGCTGCTCCCTCCGCGCGCCAGGGAGATCTGCCGCCTCCTCCCGGGCCCCTCGCGCCATGGCCGCCGCCGGAACCGACGCCGCCGCTCCCCCGTCCCTGCTCGTCTTCTCAGGTGACTAACTCTCTGCTTCTCACCAGCGATGCCGCGAGTGGCGTCTGGCGCGCGCGCGGCGTAGTAGTTTAATTTGAGCGCTGGCTGACGCGCGTGGATAGGTGGGGATTCGATGTGATAGGCGAATCGCCATTTCCAGGTTGCTGTGCCATCGGTGTGCGTCTGAATGTGTGCATATGTGTGCTGTTGGTGCTTTGGGGAGAGATTGCCATGTCTGATAGTTCGGTCT
This sequence comes from Dactylis glomerata, assembly GCA_007115705.1. Taxonomy (NCBI): domain Eukaryota; kingdom Viridiplantae; phylum Streptophyta; class Magnoliopsida; order Poales; family Poaceae; genus Dactylis; species Dactylis glomerata. Next base: position 1,596,509 of record QXEO01002105.1, on the reverse strand, counting down.
TTGTATTATGCCATACCTGGGACATGGATCCTTCAATGGTGCTCAAGACTAGTAGCATACTTGTCTCCGAAACATAATATCCCCGTGGCAATGCACTGTTACATGGAGTGTGGCAACTGTGGTTTCGCAAGTGTGATGTCTAGTATAGCATTATAACTGCTCCCATATGTACCGTTTTGTTTAGTTCGTGTGTGGTTGTACAACTAACATTTACTTTCACAGTTATGGCCTACGACATGAACATAAGTGATTTTTTATGTTAACTTTCAACTTCTAACCATCTGAGGAAGCATGCTCAAACAGTCACATGGAAATTATGGTTGTTTCTATAGGTTCTGAACTATTTGTTTCAGTTGGCTCCCACCTTATGGCATGAGGTCACCCACTTATGCTACTATCTAACCTTTTGACTCTGAATCCAGGTGGAACAGCATTTAACGGCGTTGTGGAGGAGTTGAAGAAAGTGACTACCCGCGTTGCGCATGTCCTACCGGTATCTGATGATGGCGGAAGCACAGCTGAGATTGTCCGCGTGCTTGGTACCTTGATATCTCCTACATCTTCATTCATTTGCCTCTAACCCGGAATATCAGATTAAAAATTTAACATCTACAATCCAATCTTTTCTGAATGTTACCCTTCATTTCTTAGGTGGACCCGCGGTGGGAGACATAAGGTCAAGATGCTTGAGACTGTCGGATGAAAGCACTTCAGAAGCCCTCTCTGTCCGGAGGTTGCTGGGGCACCGTTTGCCTCTTGATCCTTCAGAAGCAAAGCTGGAGTGGTAGCTATTTGGCCCTCACTCCTAGTGCAGACCAAATTATAGCATTTCTGCTCCGTGTGGACAAGTGATGCTAAGTTGTCGATTTGATAGGTACCAGATTGTAGAAGGAGAGCACTCTTTATGGGATGGTGTCTCTCGTCCCTACAGGGAGACGATCCGTGCATTTTTGGTCTACTTCCATAATGAGGTATTCTCCTCTGTGATACAGTTATGAAGCATATCGTTTTTTGGGAAGGCACATATTTTTTAAAATGCTGGTGATTGAGCTATGCCTTTCCTGTTGTATCTGTGACATGATTTCTCTTCGCAGATCCTTCGGCGACCAGTTGAAACATTTTGCTTCACCAATGGCAGGTGATTCTTCTAAGGTGAAATTTTGCAGTAAATCGTGTTCTTGCCATTGTGTTTCCACATGAAACTGTTGTTTGCCTGCTGTATTATTCCATGGAATGATGCACATTACGCAACCAAATGTTGCTTGTGACTTATACATTGTACTATTGCATTGGGGAGCATCATTTCACTGCTGCTTTTCCCAGCTTGTCTAATTATTCCACTGACGGCTGTTCATATATTCTTGCAGCATTGGGAATTTCTTTTTTGCTGGGGCACGCATATTCTTCCAGTCTTTGGATGCTGCAATTTTTTTGTTTTCACGTGTGTCACAAATCCCTGCAGAAAGTCTTGTGCTTCCAGTGATATCCACAAACGACAGGCTTACACTTGGGTGTGAACTATGGGTAATCTCAATTACCAAAGTTCTGTACATACAATTACTTTCCCTTATGCTGGTGACAATTTATCTGCATCCTGTAAGTTTACTTAAGATCATTGTTGCTTCAGGGAAATGTCAGATTGTCTTCATTTTGAATGTTACTCCTGTGAATATGGCAATTCCGTGATTCTAAACAATGTGTCATCTTCTTGTTTGCAATAGGCAACATCCCTTTTCAATATTTGTCCATTTTCAGGATGGAACTATCATTCGAGGCCAAAATGAAATATCACATCCAAGCAATGGCCGTAGAGAAGTTGTTAACAAGGTACTCTAAATAGTATGCCATTAATTTTCAGGCTTTAGTACAACATTGCTAGTAGCCAAACGCACACCAATTTTTTGTTAGTTTCTTCTATGTATTTACGGGACCTTTGTGTCTCAATAAGGAAACATGCATCATCTTATAAAAATCTCCATCGACTTTGTTCACCATAGTAGAATCATAACATTCCTTGTGGCTACTTTTCCTTCACATCAAGCTGTTGCAGAACTTATTATTTATTTTGAGTTTTTGTTGCAATAATGAACTTATGATTTACTGTGATACTTTCTGGACTTAATGGTTTCATGCTTTATTCATACCTAACTTAAATTCTGTGGAAGTATCAAGTATATAGTACGTGTCTTGTTCGTTAGAGCAAAGGAAGGAAAAAATGACTGCAAACACACTCATTTTCATTATCTAAGTACTGTAAATGTACAGTGGTGGAAACAGCATCCATACAATTCACTCTGCTTCAACTACAGCCTATCCCCCACAATACACAACCAGCACGACCTGACCGAAAAGGCGAAAGTGGCAAAAGGGAGCACCTAAATTAGTAGCACATGTATTTTAACCTGCGCATCTGAAGTGGCTGAGTGTTCATAAGTTATTCACCTCAGCTAATATAAATGAAGTTACTATTATTGTTTGAAAAAGAAAAAAAACATTGGAGCATTTAAATTTATGCCCCGGTGTCTTGGAACTGTCGAATTTTGCTTCAGTGCGCCCCCTTTCCCCAAACTTAATCCAAACCCAAATACATCAAGGGATGAGATGATTCCATACCCCTTCATAATTAACTTTTGCTTCAGTGCGCACTGAAGCAAGCCTCTTATTTATCACACTCTGTGTCATGTCGTTGGTCAGTAGCTTACAAGAGGAGCAATAGATATTGCAGTGTCTGCCTATCTCAAGTTAACATCCGAATCTTCATACCTGATTGCCGAAATGATTATATCATTTCTGATACCTCATTTTTAGTCGACTTGTTAGGATTTGATGCGTGACTTAACTTGTCTGGCTTTAAAACAATGAATAACCTATGGTTATATGCAGCAGCTGATGTAAAGGCCAGGGGTTATACTCCTTTTCGAAAAGAATACTATTGTGCTAGCATTCTCATATGGTGACTCCCACTCCTCAAATTCAGGCCAACTCAATTCATGCATACCAACAACAGTAGTTTTAAAACCAAGTGATGAAATTTGTGTATTTGTGCCTTTGTAGAAAGAACATTGTCCAACTCTTTGTTGGCAATTCCAAACATTGAACAGTCTGCACCTTTGTATTAAAAGTGTTTCTGACTGGCGCTACTCTCCAATGGCAAAACCGACTATAGACTAATGATGGAGAGATGATGGAATGGTAAAACCGAGGAGTGTTGTAACGGAGTAGTAGCAAGACTGAGGTTTCGATTGGTCAAATGGCAAAACTGAGAGGGTTGGTCATAGTGGCAGGAACGATAAAAACCCAAAAACTTAAGGCTCCAAATTGTCTCTGTGATGTCAAGTGCTAGTTTTTTGCTTTATTTTCTAGCAAATGTCATGGTTTCGTCCCAATCAAATGATATCTGGGATCTGGGTTTCCTCTTATCTGCACATAGTTGTTAATTTCTCATATACTTGATATTATCTAACTTTTTTTTATTCTTTGGTTTTCACTTTTGGAAAGGACTGTAAATCATGCAATGCACTTTCTTCAAGTATCAAGCGTGTCTTTTACATGTCAAGTGAAGGTCAGAACCTGTTGCATGAGGTTAGTACATCAATTGTATTCTGAATAGTTAGACCTGCCTCTGCCTTGCAGTCTATTAACAAATGCAAGTGAATAGTGATAAACTCTTTCACTTTATTTAACAAATATCAGAAATTTCCAGAATAAATTATCTGATGGGTCAACTTAATCTAATGTAAATTTTATAGATTCAAAATGATGATCAGATACTCTGACGTATTTTTTTTGTTAATGCTTATCGAGTTAATCATGCTATGCTATGAAGCAGCAATGCAAGTATCACTCCATTGATTAGTGCTTTAGCAGTCCTGCCAATATTAATATATATGTATCCTTTACAATAACAGTTACTCTGTCGACTAACTAAGGTCATCTAAAATAAAGACACACCGTCGATACAAATTTCAAAACATTGAGCTGGAAATATCCCTTTCTCATGTTTTGAAAAAAATGTCATCCTTTTTATATAATATGTAGCAATATGTAATAAAAATTATTGACTTAAAAGGGTGTATGATTGCTCATTATCATGTAAAACTGGTATTCTACCATGTTATAAACTACTTATTTTTAATGTCTAGCATTTGTTTAAAACTTCTAACTGTTGAACCACCTTGCTTTCTAGGTTTTTCCTGAAGCTAACCGTACAGTTTTGGAGCAGCTAAGTAAGGTGGATTGCATTGTATATGCCATGGGATCACTATTTACATCCGTTTGTCCATCACTGGTAATCATTATGCATTTATGTTATGGTACAATCACAACAATTTTTTGTCTCGATAAAACATGAAAGCTTTGTGTGAATGCATTGATAATAAAATAGTTTTGGATTAGAAGCCTAAGAACACTTCAGTTGGCATTTGGCAACAAGTCCCGCAGGCTGGAAGCATGGTCTGTCACCCATCCTCTACCATATGATTACAATATTTACTTAATGATTTTCAGCAGACCATCAGATGTCTTCATTTCATACTTTTCACGACGGCTGCCTCTTAATAGTGGTTTGAGTTGTGTTTGACCGTGTTTTTAACGGAATGTTGAACCATGTACTATCTGTTTAGACTTGGAATGCTTACTGTGGCAAGACATGTCCATGCACATTCAGTTGACTAGGATTGGCTTTAAGCCTTTTAATGTTCTTTGTTTTTTGTAATCGACCTGTGGTCTGATGTGAAAAACATATGCAGGTACTGCAGGGTATTGGTGAGACTGTAGCATCAAGATCCGTTCCCAAGGTAACTACTAAGTTACATAGTCAAGTTATCTTGTTTTCCCATGCTTGACTGCAGTATTCTGTTGGTCCCATTTTTCTTTGTTTCATTGTTTGTCCTCTTATCCTTTCTGTTAGCAAGGCCTGATTAACGCTTGACACTTGGTAAGATAAATGCCCTGAGTGATGGTGAATGGGTTCGATAGCAACCTTACGGTGATACATTTACTGATTCATTCACAAACTTCACATGACGTATTTAATTTGATGCTGTATTGAGTGAATGGAGAAGTGATGAACTCTGCTTTTCTTGACATCTTTGTAATCTCTTTGCTGTCCATAGTGTTTGTGGATCTTAGTGTTCCCACTCAATGTTTTTGAATTTAGGTACTTCTTTTAAATGGATCACATGATAGAGAATCTATTGGGCTGCATGCTTCTGGCTTTGTGACGGCAATTACTGATTCTCTAAATCGGACATATGGCGATCCAGACAAAAGCCTAAAGAATCATGTAAGTTTGGTGAATATGCCTCTAAACATCTTGTCAGCTTTGACTAGTGTAACCATGCACAATGCTATTTGATAGTTACCGAACGTGCAAACATTCCACTTTGAATGAAGATGTTAATTCTTAATGCTATTTGGGATAAGATTTCCTTAGCATAACTATTGTGTTGTTTTGTGCAGCCCAAAGACTACGTGAATGCAATATTGGTTCCCGAAGGAGGCCAAATTCCTTTAGACGTTGAAAATTTGGCATCTAAAGGCATTTTTCATGTGGTATGTAGTTCTATTCTATTGGCTACAATGATGCTTATTGATGGTTTTACAGAAAATGGTACCATGTTTGTATGATTCTGTTTACGATTTTTTTGCCCTTGCGCTGTAAATTAACCGCCTTTTGAATGAAGACACCAACTAGTTATTTTTCCTTAAAGCTCGTCTTAAACTGTTGATACACTAGCTTTTAAAATTTTCTCGTACTGCTTAGGCTTTCATTGCACCATCCAATGTCATTTATGGATTTTCATCCTCATTATGTAAAACGATATTCTACTATCAGGTTAGAATACCGTTGTTGCTTAAATTATGGTATGTAATGCAGATTTTACACACTTTCCTATTGCAGCATTATTCAGAAAAACCTTGTTATTAGACAGGCTTACTTTATGATGGTTAGGATACTGGGATCACAGAAATTGCAAAATTTATATGATAACGAGCTTTCATAGTCATGTCTTAGCCCTTTCCTTAATCATAACTGGTGTTGATACTCTGCTAGCTGGGGTTCTTGGAACCTTGGCTTGTGTGGCATTGGTTACCACTTTAAGCTTCTACAGTCACCGGGATTTAAGTGAAATCAGTAGTTTCAATTTGCTAATGTATGTTGCAGGTCACCGTGCAGTCTGTGCGTGACGCAAAAGTGGGTGTCATATTTGATCCACAGTCGTTAATCCAAGCTCTGACCACTTTGATATCGGAGCACATGGATATACGTCTCTCTGAACCTGACCGTTTAACTGAAAACGTGAAATCTGTATGTTGATTCTCTAAAAGAGGCTCTTTTCAGGTACATAGTACACCAGTCCAATTGTCCTATTCTTATCATATCAGCTGTCCTATTTCAGCTAGCACTGCATTTTGCACCAAATGACACGGCTGACAGGAAAACCTAGAAGTTACATTGCATTGGAGTACCTTTTAATCTCCTTGAAAGGGATGTCATTTAACGCATTAGGTTTATGTGAGCGGTGATGATTCAGCGCGAGTTAGGTGTAATCCCTAGGCGACAATTCTGTGTGAAAACCAATTGGGATGTGCTGCAATGTTACACTTAGGGCAGTCCCGGTGCGTTGTATACTTGTATCTAAGTACATTCTATCTAGATACTTTGTATCTTTTTTTGTACATCATGTAGATACTTGCATCTTTGTGATAATTGAATATTTTTTGCTGATATGAATCATTGCTGAAAATTCATCTGTTAGTGATACCCTCATCGTTACTACTATCTCTGCTCCTAATTTGGTCGGAAATACCAAATGGAATATATTATGGAACATAATTAATACTACTCACTATTATGCATATAGCTCAGTTAAATTAGTCGGGGAAAGTGGAGTACCTTGAGAACGTAATCTGAGTACTCTTGTATAGAAGTGAGCGAAACCTACACATTAATGAAAAGGTGTCTAGAGTACACGCATTTTTTGACAAGTATTTCATACCGGAGGAAATACTACTCCCTCCGATAAAAAAATAAGTGTCGATGATTTTTATACTTAATATAAAGTTTATTCTAAGTCTCCGACACTTATTTCCAATCGGAGGGAGTACTTTCTTAAGTATCTAATCTAAGTACGCTCACACAACCATATTGTCATAGATATGAACACACGGCTTTTTTTTATCATCAATTCACCGTGACAAGGCTCCGTGTCCATTAACCTTACATGCAAAGCTAATGATCTCATACGAGAGAGAGATCTCGGCGCCAAACAGTGGCATGCCCGATCCATATAAACTGCCGATCACATCCATGTCTGTTACTAGTGGAGAGATGAGTGTACTCGCAATCTACAGAGTGTGTGACGTCCAGGAAAAGCACGCTGGTTAAGGCCACGATGGCGATCGGAGCCGTCTGCAGATAGATTTTCTGTTCCAAAATTTCAGATACCGTTCTCCAAGCCGAAAAATTCCGCGAGTGCGCCGAATACTCAATTTCCCATTTTTTGACAATCAGTACCACATATATTTATAAAAGTAAATAGTATATGATAGAGATATATAAGCTATCTTCGGCAATTATAAATAAAGTCTAAAAGAAACAAGCACATTTTTAAGGTCTTCGAACTCTTTCTTCTTCCATGACATAATCTTGTATTATTCAGAAGGCGGCCGAATAAAACCGAATCACTGACCTGAAAATACCAATAAAGGTTCCCATAATTTTAATTTGAGCCGCAATATGAAGGCTACGTACACGCGTGCAACCATTAAAGTAGTCAATCACCATCGACAAGAGTACCAACACCAGTATATCAGGCAAAAGTAACCGAACAGCCTGGTCGACGTCGTTGGGGAGCCGAGAGCACGAACCACCATTGTTGAGGATATAGCATCCGGGAAAATTATTGCGAAGATAATACTCCTCGCGGCAACCATGAGAAACGATCCAAAATCGATCCGGCGAAGCAAGATCCGAAGAACCATACCTAGAAAAATTTAATCTTCCAACACTGTCATTGACGTCGGGAGGAAGATCTCGTCGTCGAAGAAAGAATCAAAGATCAATTATTGTAGACGATGCCATTTTCATTGATATGGAGACTAAAAAAAGATGGCTATCAAACCCTAACTTAATCTACTAGAAAATAATATTTTTTATTGAAACCCCCACATATAGATTGGATTTCCCACCCCTCGTTACACCGGTGAGGCCAGCCGAAGGAGGGGGAACCAATCTATGGTGGAGTAGGAGGCGGGCGGCTGTTTCTTGGAAGGCGGCGGCTGAGAGGAGAAATAATAATCCCCAATTTCCCATTTCAACATTTGACCGATGAAAAAATGGGCAAGCAAGCGAAAGTGCGTGCACGCCGATCCCCGTTCCGATCAGACAGCAACTTCTCCACTTCGCCATGCATCCGCGCGCATGCGATGCGAGCGCCGGTATCCGTTGCGTTCGTCATAGTGGCGGACAGAGCACTAGCCCAGGCGCCCAGCCGTGAAACAGCCAAAAAAATATCTTTCGATTAGATAGCAGCCGCCGGATATGAACATCCATGGACTCGCAATCAGTCCGTTCGACGGCGGCGCACGAACGCACTCCGTCTGCAATAATGCTGCTTCATGCGCGCCGCGACTGTGATCGATCGTTCCAGCCGATCCACAAACCGAAAAGTATCCGCTCAGACGCATGCTCCGAGCTAGCTCATGCGCGCCGTCCTCGGCTCCTCGCGCGTATAAATAGGAGCGCATGCCCGTGCTCTATACGTACTGGAGTAGCTCGCTCGTAAACCATTGCAAGGAACGAAGTGGGAGCTAGTAAGCCAACTAACTAATGGCGCCGATTCCCAGATCGCGCCGCCTCTTCGGCGCACTGCTCGTGATTCTGCTCGCGGCGACTGCCACCGTCGACACCTCTGCGGCGGCGCGAGAGGGGCCTAACAGGCCGCAGCGAGGCGCGCTTCTGCCTAGCGTGGCCGTCCGGCACGAGCGGTGGATGGCCAAGTTCGGGCGCGCTTACACGGACGCTGACGAGAAGCTGCGCCGGCGGGAGGTGTTCGCGGCGAACGAGCGGCACGTCGACGCCGTGAACAGGGCGGGCAACCGGACCTACACGCTCGGGCTCAACCAGTTCTCCGACCTCACCGACGAAGAGTTCGTGGAGACGCACCTCGGCTTCCGGCACATGCAGCTTCGTCCTCAGGAGAAGAACGCGCCGGCGGCAGCGGCGGACGCGTTCAAGGCCAAGGGCGCCGCTCTGAGGGATGGCCAGTTGCAGCAGTACACGCCTGGCAGCGTGGACTGGAGGGCCCAGGGCGCGGTCACCGAGATCAAGAACCAAGGCACCTGCGGTAATATTCTACGTACAGCTACAATGGACATGCATTCAGAGGAGAGCATAGGCCAAATGTTCGTAATGAATTTTAACGCGTGCGTGCGTGCGTTGGTGTGCAGGGAGCTGCTGGGCGTTCGCGGCGGTGGCGGCGACGGAGGGGCTGGTGAAGATCACCACCGGCAACCTCATCTCCCTGTCGGAGCAGCAGGTGCTCGACTGCACGGGCGGCGCCAACGGCTGCAACGGCGGCGACATCAACGCCGCGTTCCGCTACGTCGCCGGCAGCGGCGGGCTGCAGCCGGAGGCAGCTTACCCGTACGTCGGCCAGAAGGGCGCGTGCCGCAGCGGCGGCGCCACTCCTAACTCGGCCGCGTCCGTCGGCGCCCCGCGGTCGGCGAGCCTGTACGGCGATGAGGGCGCGCTGCAGCAGCTCGCGGCCGGACAGCCGGTAGCTGTGGCCGTGGAGGCCTCGGACCCGGACTTTCGGCACTACAGGAGCGGCGTGTACGCCGGGAGCCCGTCGTGCGGGCAGAAGCTGAACCACGCCGTGACGGTGGTGGGCTACGGGGCGGACGGTGCCGGCGGGCAGGCGTACTGGGTGGTGAAGAACCAGTGGGGGGCGTGGTGGGGCGAGGGGGGCTACATGCGCATCGCTCGCGGGAGCGGCGCCAACTGCGGCATCGCAAGCTACGCATTCTACCCGACCATGGGCAGCTAATTAAACACTACTTACATCAGTCGATGAATCATCATCGGGACATCGGGTACTCGTATAATTTATCAGCTACAGTACCATGCAATTGCAATTTGCAACTTGGATGGAATCTTAGAAAAAATTGAAGGCATGCCTGGATCGCTCGTAAGATAGATGATGTATTTTAGGGGGAAAAATGGGCGCCCAAAAAATTATGGGGCACCAAAAAGTGTTTTTCACATCATCAACATATATTTTGCTTGACAAGATGACATATTTTTTGGACACGGATGGTTTACAAGACGATGCATTTTAGGGCATGAGGAACCATTTGAACACTATAAATTCGACATTTCGACATCAATTTATTATTTTAAACATCGATTGAACACCTTTTTTTGAACAGGGACGGGGTGCAAAGCATCCGAAATTTTGCTGCTTATATTAACATCGCTGGAGATTTACACATAGGCCCAAAAAGATAGAGAATTACAACAAAGCCCTGCAATTTTGCAGAGAGGACCCTGTCATAGGAAGCGAAACACGATCAAGTCCAACACCCTCGTCCACATCCAGATCGATGGCGGCTCCAAGGACAACCTGCAACAATGCCGCCGGGGACGAACCACTGGGTGCGTAGCACAAGGAGACCCATCAAACAGAGTCGTTGCATCGATGGAGCGGCAGCTAGCCCTGCTGCCATTGAGTCCGGCGGGATGGCGGAGCGGACCGTCGATAAGACGTCGGAGGGGAGCTCCTCAAGAAACGAGACCAACGCCACTGGCAGCCCAGATCCCCTCCTTTGCTGCCACCACCACGGCATCCAGGTCGAGCAGGGATGGGGAGCCTACAACACAAAGTACAACACCGGACCAAAGAAGCGTAGAAGAGGACGCCGACGTGTTCCACTCCCCCTGCCTCCACGGTTGGCCAGGAGTGGAGAGCAACCTTGCGCGTCGCCGAGCCACCAGTCTCCCCCGCCTCCACGGCCAGCCAAGAAAAGCGGAGCAAGAGCAGATCCGCGCAGCTGAGGCCAGCTCCTAGGCCCTTTATTGCAGAAGCCGCCGACAAAGCCCACCGCGCCAACTCCGACCACCGGAGTCTCGACGAGGGCGAACTCCACCAACAGACCGCAGATCTCGGCCAGAGATCGTGGGGGTCCTATCGGCATGATGCCAAACAACGGCGAAAGCTGACCTACTCTACCCTAACCTAGAGTCCTAGACTACTAACACCAGATCTCCCCTCCGCCGCTCTCGGTCGGCGCCTTCAGGAGAGCTCTGCTTCTACTGCAGCGAAGAGAGATAAAGTTGGATGGGGAGGGGAAATGAGTCGAACTCAAGGGATGGCTTCGATTGAACACTTGAGACATCGATTAACACAGTACCAAACATCGATTTAACAATTGAAACATCGATTGAGCACTTAACACAATACCAAACATTGACATTTTCTTAGACTCGATTAAACACCAAATAAACATTCATAGATAGCGACACTAAGCATTCATGGACATTGACACCGACACTGACACTAATTATTGAGAATAACTCCAACGACAGTACCTACGTTGCCGCAGTGCCGAGAGTGTCATCGTCATCGCTATTGAAGCCATTCTAAAAATCAAAGTTGAATGAAAACAAACTATCCGATGAGACGATGATGACCTAGGGGCCAGTCGCTGACCCTGCGGTGTCGATGGCTCTATTCCTTTGCACGGTCGAATTCCATCTGTGCCTACACGAGCTTCGGGTGCTCCCTTGCGAGTCGCGCCATGGCCTTGTTGTCGGCCTCCTGTGCCTCAAGCTGCCAGCACGCTCGACAATCCTCCTTCCCCTACGCGCGCTTGACGACCAGCATCTGTGGCACGAGGAACTCCTCCTCGAGCGGCTCTCAATCTTGGGAAAGTTGAGCTCCACCCATGGCCGGACAAACGTCCATGCGAGCGCGTTGTATACACGTGCAATGAGTTCTGCTGTCTCAAAAGTCCCAAGCCACCTACATTTTCTGTTGGCGGTAAGCTCGGCGAAGTTGCAACCAGAAGGCTGCAACCGAACACCGAAGAAGCCGGTCAAGCTCTTTGAGTGGCAGTGGCACGGAGGCATCCTGATTCAGCCGCAATTCGGCTCGAATCTGTGGGGGAAACGACGGTGCGGGGCTCGGCGGTCGCGGATCAGCTAACTATTTTGGTGGGGGCGGCGCAACGGAGAGTATTTTCCAAAGGTGGGGATGGCGGCTGCAGGAAGACAGACGTGCGGGGGAAATCATCTGACAATTGGCTGCTCGCGTGCCGGTAAAAAATAGAGGGCAGTCGCTCTGGTGATGTATATTTGCATCACAGACGCTGAAATTTAAGGGTTCCCTAAATATTTTACGCCACCAAGGACGCGATTGGTTGCCTGCAAGAAGTTGAATCAGGCCCTGGGGAGCCAACAGCCCGTTGATTGGATTCCTGGGCTGCATCCAAATTGTGGCCCGCAGGCAGGTTAAAGCACCCTTCACACAGGCCCTGGAGTATGCTTGAATCGGTTGTATCCCTAGAGCCACCCTCGTCTCTGGCTCCCGTGAGCCAAAAGTGGTCAACACCCGCATGAGCGGCTGCGACCATGGAGATGGCGCGAGCTCCCGCGCGCAAGCGAAAAAGGGGGTGCAGGATTTCGTCACCTCCCGTCGAGAGCGCCCCTCTATTTCTACCCCCTTCTCTCACCACCGAGTTTGAAACCACCATTTCCCCTCATCGAGCTCTCTTCTCCCACGCACAAGGAAGGTAAGTAGGTGGTGTTGGCGGCGACGACAACGACAGCTAGGCTACTTCGACAACTTCTTTGACAAGGATCCACCTCCATCCACCTCCAGCCATGACTGTAAGTACCAACACCATGACATCTCGAGCACATTCATGTTGTTAGGGTTAGATCAGTGACCTGTTTTGCTTAGATGTGTCCCTGATGTCGGCTTGTAGCAAATATCTTGGTATGTGTAAGCTTAGATTCGTTGATATGTTACTATTAGCATGTGTAGCAAAGATCTTGGCATGTGTAAGCTTCTTCTTCTTTGTATGCCTAGTATTTGTTCATGTAGGCTTGTAGTCATGATCTTCTTCTACGTTGTGTGGCAATGTAGGACTCATTGTGCCATGACTTCCTTAGCCAGGCTCTGGTCCCAGATCCCTTTGTTTGTCGCTGATTCGCAGCCTCCCCTGGTGACAAAGGTATAGCTAATAAGGCCCATTATCTTGGTATCCCTAGGGCCCGTTAAGGAGGCCTAAGCATAGATGTAGTCGAAATACGAGATGACATCGTATACAGACATTGTAATTTGTATTGAACCTGATCGGTTCCTCGAGACCTGCCCACCTATATAAAGGGGCCAGGAGAGGCCGGCCAGGGACAGATTGAGATTGAGATTGAGCCAATTGAGTACCACGCTTATTCTCGACACACACCAAACCTCGCCTTGTTTGACTGATCTTTACCTTCGAGTTCATCTGACGCCCTCTTCCCCCGATCCTAAGTTCTTCATCTAGGACATTTGCCGAGTTAACCCTCATCAATTGGCACTGACCGTGGGGACCTTGGGCGTTGGAATCATGAATTCGATGGCTTTTTCGCTTCCAGCCAACAGCAACTCGAAAGTCGACGGAAACCAGGTATCCTTTGGGATCGTAGATTTTCAGCCTCATCCACCAACCCTTACTCCAGTCTTTGCAAGCTTGGATCACGAGATGGACCTGACGATCAAAAGCCTGAACTTTCGTGTCGGTTCCTTGGGTTCAATTCGCCTTTCAGATCCATCAAAATCGGATCCACCGGCAAGAAAACTGCGACTATAGCAATATCAGAATCATCGATAGGCTCTTCCAGCGAGGTAAACTCGCCTGAAAGGATCGTATGAGCGACTAGAGGGGGAGGGGGGGTGAATAGGAGCTACCCAATTTTTTACTTCTTTTCAAGTTAAGGCTAGACAAGAAGGTAAATTATCTAGATGTGCTACTAAGTGAATTTACCTAGAGTGACAAACAAGCTAGCAATAACAATATAAGTAAAGGTACGAGTAAATGATAGAGGTAATCGCAATGGAGACACGAAGACACAAGGATGTATTCCCGTAGTTCCTTCCTTGTTACGGGAAGTACGTCTACGTTGGAGAGGTGTGGTGCCACAAAGGCCACCAACGCCACAAAGGCTCACCCTATTCTCCGGTGAACAAGCCACAAAGGCGAGTTCACGCTCCACTAAGCGATGCCCTTGAAGGCGGCACGACACCTTTACACAAAGTATTGGGGCAAGCTCCACAACTCAATTGGAGGCTCCCAATAGGCCCACCAAGCTCTTACACACAAAGTTAAGCTTGGAGGACGGCTTCTTCCGGCTAGGAATCCGATGAATCACACAAGTTACAAGCCCCTCAACAAAGAGAGGGGGGAAATCAAATCGCCTTGGTGGAAGTGTAGATCTAGGTCTTCTTCCTCAAATCCCAAAAGGGCTTTGAGTTCTATTGGCTAGGGAGAGAGAACTAGGGCTTTGAAGCTTTGAAGCAATGGAGGAGAGAGAGAGTGGAAGCCGCAGCCAGCTCTTGAGGAAGAAGAAGGCTTTATATAGTCCTCCACGAAATGTAGCCGTTGCTGGACGACTAGGGCCGGAGTCTCCGGCCAGGAGGGCCAGAGTCTCCGCCCTAAGTGACTCCAGGGCCGGAGTCTCCGGCCAGAGACAAAAGTCTCCGGCCCAACTCCGGCCTGGTCTCTGAAGCGTCCGAGCCTTTAGGAAACCCTAGCCCAGCCAGACAGACCGGAGTCTCCGGCCCCTGGGGACCGGAGTCTCCGGCCACGGCATGCCAGCCCGGAGTCTCCTGCCAGAGACACAAAGTCTCCGGCCCAACTCCGGACGGGCATCTGGCTTGTCCGACTCTGGGGGTTGCCTGGGTGTGTCCCCTAGGCCGGAGTCTCCGGCCACCAGGGCCGGAGTCTCCGCCCTAGAAGAAGCAACATCAGCACTTCGTGGATCCCCTCTCCACCATTTCCACCTTCGCGAAGCACCTGACAAGACAACTAAGCCCTAACTCCACTACTGGACTACGGGCTCCGATCTTTTCAACCTTTTTGGGGTGCACCTCCGCGAGATCCTGAAATAACCTAGAAAATCTGCAGAACTTTAATAGCATGGTTAAATCACCAAATGTTGTTAACAAACACCAAAATACATTTATTAGGGAAATGCTCTTTCAATCTCCCCCTTTTTGGTGTTTGATGACAACATACGGATTTGCAAGATATAAGCACAATAAAATAAAATATATAGCCAAAGCTCCCCCTACTTGTGTGCACAACACAATTTGCATTTAAACATGAGCCACACAAGTAAGGATCATCACTCCCCCTATATATTTCACAATTATACCAAGAGCAAGTAGTAAAGCATGAGACTAACCATAAGCATATGAGTAAGACTAACACGATAGATAGCACACATTAAAGATAGTCTTACTAAGCAACAGAGGAACTTAAGTCTCACACACATAATGTACCACACACATTTAAAAGTTCAACACTAAGATAGATGAGACACAACATGAAAGTCCATGAAGTTATGTCTCGACCGAAGCAAATGCAAATCCAAATTCAAATAAACCAACCCAAGGCAAATCCCAACGATGACATCCTAATAGAGCTACTTCTCCCCCTTTGGCATCGAGACACCAAAAAGGGAAAAGAGCGATGCTACACGCCCATGGGATCACTCATCGTCTTCATCCTCGGGCTCGTCCTCGAAACCGGCATTGAAGTCCTCATCTCCTTCTTCAATATCATCAGAAACCATGGGCTCCTTGCCATGATGCACATTGGAGGTGCCAGAGGTGACCTCCTCAAAGGCTTGCCAGTCAGTCAGACCCTTGCTCCACTTGCCATAGGAGTGAGTGCCGGATGAAGAAGAGGAAGGCGGTGATTCCACATAGTCCGGTTGAGACTTCCGAAAGGCCTTGTGAAGAACTTGTTGATTGTCATTCAAATGCTTTTGGGCAATGTAGCTCTCGTATTGCTTGTGACGGATGTCCACATTCATGCAAAGCACATTCCTTTGGAACCAATTGAGCTTCTTGTATTCTTGCCCAAACTCATTGTTGGAGCTAGAGCCGGCATTGCTAGCATGCTTCATCCTTGGGCCCCTTCTAGTTGAAACTCCCTCGGCAAAGGCATCATCATCTTCACCTCTCACCGGAGCAAATGGTTCCTTGGAGTGACCCGTGGGTTCTTTGCGTTGAAGCTTCACAACCTTATGATTCACAAGGTTTGCCGTGAGGAGAGGAAGGTTGAGTTGTTGAGCATGGATGAGCTTCATGATAAAGGGGGCATAAAGAGGAGTCTTCTTGTTGAGAATGCAATCATTGATCTCCTTAAAAATGAAATCCATCACATCAAGAGGCTCAACGGGCGCGGTCTCCCCTTTGCAATAGACTTCATGAGAGTAGGCCAAGAGATTCACCAAGGCCCCACGAATAGCATCAAAGTTGCCGGCTTGAGGGGCAATGGAGGCCCGGAATATGCGGAGCAAGATGTTGGACCGTTTGGATAGTCCAAGGGTGCCCCCAATGACAATCTTCTTGTCATCCCCGGTGTAGAGAGGAGCAAGCTTCTTCTTCTCATAGTACTCCCCATCCACATGCATCCTCATGCCACTAGGAGTAGTAGCACCACGAAACTCATACCCAAGGAGAGCAGCAAAGTCCATGAAGTTGGAGTGACAAACCTCTTCTCCGGTCATCCAAGTCATGGGGATCTCCTCACCATCTCCAAACACCAAGGTAGCAAAGAACTGATGGATCAAGGTGATGTTATAGGGCTCTTGAATCTTCATGAGTGGGTGGAGCCCAAGCTTGCGAGTGATCCACACAGCCTCTCCAAAATATGCACTGTACTTGGCAAAATGAGAGAAGTCCATGACCGTCTGAGGGCAAACCGGATACTTCTTGAGAGAAGCATAGAATTCCTTCATTATCAGCTCTTGCTCTTTGCGGACAAAGCAACGGTCACGAGAGTTCCGCGGGAGAGTGTACATATCCCTCTTCCTCATCTCAACAAATTCAGATGACGATAGCCCTTCCAGAGTCACAAGACTATCGAACTTGACCTTCTTAGCTGCCTCAGCCCGTTCCTCCTCAGCCATCCTTGTCTTGAGCTTCTTAGCATCTCTTGCTTGCTGAGCAATGACTGACCTCTGAGCAAGAGCCCCTGTGGCGGGATTGACAACCAACTTGTCCTTGCTATGAGCGGCCGGTTTCCGAGAACCACCTGCACCGGAGTCCATGGCACAAAATTGATCGGTGGGATTGATCCCACACCTCCAAGAACTTGTTTGGCCGGTGGCACGGCGGATCCCGAAGCTTGGAGAGGCTCCGGGGACGATCTAGGACAATGGGGGCGGCAGGGGAAGAGCAGGGGCATGGGGGTGGATGGGGAAGAATGAACCGTTCTTCCCCACCCCGTGCCCTAAGTATTTGTTTCGAAACTGCCCGGCCGGAGTCTCCGGCCCCCCATTGACAAGATCACATTTATAGTGGAAAAGGACATGTCATTTAAAGATGAGTATGTTTGAGGATGAGATAGGCTTGGGATGGACACATTGTCACTGTGTGGTACAAAATGCTCATGTTTGCAAACATGCAAATAAAATCAATTAAGACCAAACATGAGCATGTTCCCATAAAGAAATAAGAAAATAAAACCAAATGGGAAACTCCTCCACTAGGGAGGTTGGTGACCAAAAGGCCACCATGTATGAGTATATAGGTATGGCACCGCGAAGATATATCTTGGGCCCAAAACCTAGACTCATCGATTAAGCTCAAAATTGTCACAAATGACAAGATAGAACAATACGCTTACTATTGGCATTATGGGGGGAGGGATAGTCCAATCAATTAGGACCGCACTCCCCCTATTTCCATGCCCACATCTAGAACAACACATAAGTTGAAGTATGGGAGTAAATGCACCTAGCTCAAGCCACATTGCTTGAATCAATGATATTTAGTTCATGCCTCAATTCCCGGAATCTTGCTTCATCAAGAGGCTTTGTGAATATATCGGCAAGTTGCTCATGAGTGCCAACATAAGATAGTTCAATATCTCCACGGTTGACATGATCCCGAATGAAATGATGACGAATCTCAATATGCTTCGTCTTGTTGTGTTGCACCGGGTTGTGAGCGATCTTGATTGCACTTTCATTATCACATAGAAGAGGCACTTTGTCAAAAATGACACCGTAATCCTTCAAAGTTTGCCTCATCCATAAAAGTTGTGCACAACAACTAGCCGCGGCTACATATTCGGCTTCGGTGGTAGAGAGAGACACACAATTTTGTTTCTTAGATGACCAACACACCAAAGACCTACCAAGAAATTGGCAAGCCCCGGAGGTTGATTTCCGTTCCACTTTGTCTCCCGCCCAATCCGAATCCGAGTAACCTACAAGATCAAAACTTGCTCCTTTTGGATACCAAAGACCAAAGTTAGGGGTATTCACTAAATATCGAAAGATTCGTTTGACCGCCACTAAGTGGCTTTCTTTTGGTGCGGCTTGAAAACGTGCACAAACTCCCACACTTAACATAATGTCTGGTCTAGATGCACAAAGGTAAAGCAAGGAACCAATCATAGATCTATAAAGTTTTTGATCCACTTCTTTACCATTAGGATCGAGATCAAGATTAACCTTTGTTGGCATGGGAGTCTTTGCACCTTTGACTCCTATCATCTCGAACCTCTTGAGCATGTCTTGGGTATATTTGGCTTGGTTCACAAAAGCCCCTCCCTTCAATTGTTTGACTTCAAATCCAAGGAAGAACTCTAACTCCCCCATCATAGACATCTCAAACTTGTCGGTCATGAGCTTGGCAAACTCATTATTGAAAGCTTTGTTAGTAGAACCAAATATAATATCATCAACATATAATTGGCAAATGAAAAGCTCCCCATTGACCTTCTTAGTAAAAAGAGTGGGATCGATCACCCCAATTTCAAAACCACGATCAACCAACAACTCTTTAAGGTGCTCATACCACGCACGTGGGGCTTGTTTGAGGCCATAGAGCGCCTTATCAAGTTTGTAAACGTGGTTAGGAAACTTAGGGTTTTCGAAGCCCGGGGGTTGCTTCACAAAAACCAATTCATTTAAGGGACCGTTGAGAAATTCACTTTTAACATCCATTTGTTGAAGTTTAAAGTTATGATGTGATGCATATGCAAGTAAGATGCGAATGGATTCAAGATGGGCAATGGGAGCGAAAGTTTCACCAAAGTCAATACCCTCAACTTGGGAGAAACCTTGAGCCACCAATCTTGCCTTGTTACGAATGACTATGCCATTTGCATCTTGCTTGTTCTTGAAGATCCACTTGGTCCCAATGACATTACGGCAATCTTTAGGCCTTTCTACTAGAGTCCAAACTTTGTTGCGCTCGAAGTTGTTGAGTTCATCATGCATGGCATCAAGCCAATCCGGATCCTCAAGCGCCTCATAAACTTTCTTGGGTTCTACACAAGAGACAAAAGCATGATGAGAGCAAAAGTTAGAAAGTTGCCTCCTAGTGGAGACACCTTTACGAACACTCCCAACCACATTTTCCAAGGATATGCTTCTTCGTCGAAGAATGGACTCAAGCTTCTTCTCACGGCGAGTGTGAGCCTCAAGAGGAGATTCTTGAGAGACTACTTGATCATCTTCATGATCACTGTTCTGGTCCTCGCCATGACCAAATGGATTGCCTTGATCATCAAGTGGCCCATAGCCACAGAATTCTGAAGGATCTTCATCAAAGCCTTGATCACCCCTGGAGACTCCGGTATCCCTACCCGGAGACTCCGATATAGGCCGGAGAGTCCGGACCACAGGGGCCGGAGACTCCGGGCAAGATTGCTCGGTGGGATGATCTTGAGGTTGAGGGTGCGCAGCTTGTCTTTGGTCAATGTCCTATGGGTGTTCAGCAGGTGAAGGCTCCACTTGTGTAGAGCATTGTCCTTCTCCTTTGGCCAAAAGGTGTCCCTCAATGGGCCAGAAGAATCCGACACCCATTCTTCTTATGGCTTGGGGAGGAATTTCGTCACCTACATCACGAACACCACATTGTCCCACAAAGGAACCATTATCTTCATCGAACCTCACATTACAAGTCTCTATAACATGCCCGGTGGACTTGCTATAGATCCTATAGGAATGTGAGTCCGTGGAGTAACCAACAAAGATACCCTCTATAGCTTTAGAATCAAATTTTGACAAACGAACACCTTTCTTGAGATAGAAACACTTACAACCAAATACCCAGAAGTACTTGATGTTGGGCTTTTGCCCGGTAAGAATTTCATATGGAGTCTTGTTCAAGTTCTTGCGGAGATAAAGCCGGTTGGTGGCATGGCATGCGGTATTAATAGCTTCGGCCCAAAAGTTGTATGGAGACTTGAACTCCGCCAACATAGTTCTTGCCGCATCCATGAGAGTCCGGTTCTTCCTCTCGGCAACTCCATTTTGTTGCGGGGTATATGCAGCGGAATATTGATGTTTGATACCCGCATCACTAAGAAACTCATTTAAGGAGTAGTTCTTGAACTCGGTGCCATTGTCACTTCTTATAGTCAATATGGTGGTATTGAATTGACGCTCAACTTCGGTGGCAAAGTCTTTGACGGTTTGTTGGGTCTCACTCTTGAACTCAAAGAAATAAACCCAAGTGTATCTTGAATAGTCATCGACAATCACCAAGCAATATTTCTTGCCACCAAGACTTGCATAAGTGGGAGGTCCAAAGAGATCCATGTGAAGGAGCTCCAAGCACCTCTTGGAAGAGATAATAGTCTTGCTTGGATGACTTGTTTCATGCATCTTTCCTTCAATACATACCCTACAAACACGATCTTTGGCAAAAGAAACATCCTTTAGTCCGAGTATGTGGCTGCCGGTGTAGAGATTTTGCAAAGCTCTCATATTGACGTGGGCTAACCGGCGATGCCAAAGCCATCCCACGTCGGCCTTAGCAATTAGGCATATCGCGGCCGTAGTGGGTTTCTCCGAAAAGTCCACCACATACAAGCCATTTTCGACATACCCAACAAAGGCAACCTTGAGAGACTTACTCCACATGACGACCACAATATCAACATCAAAATATGTGGCATAGCCCATAGTAGCAAGTTGATGAACGGAGAGTAGATTATAACCAATGGTTTCGACAAGCATGACATTCACTAGGGACACGTCCGGAGTGATCACCACCTTACCGAAACCAAGTACCTTAGAGGATGAATTATCACCATATGAGACCGTGACATTTGAAGTATTGGGCTTTAGATATTCCACAATATTTTTGCTTCCGGTCATGTGGCTTGTGGCACCACTATCAATAATCCATTTTCCTCCCCCGGAAGCAAAGTCCTACAAGAGATTAATTCTTGGTTTTAGGTCCCCATTTTTGAATGGGTCCTCATTTGTTAGTCACAAGAATCTTAGGTACCCAAATAGCATATTCAATATAACCATTATAGGGACCAACATATTTAGCATAGACATCACCATAATAGTCCCTAAGAAGAACATAATGAGGGTTATATTTTCCTGCAAAATTATTGTGAGAAGGGCCGGAGACTCCGGCCTTTGGGAGCGGAGACTCCGGGGTAGATGAACTAACCGGAGACTCCGGAACCTTTGACCCGGAGACTCCGGTCTCCTCGATTTTCTTCTTTCCATTCAGCTCCTCCCACTCCTCCTCGGTGTAACAAATATCAAAGGGGACATGAGGAGTAGGAGCAGCAGCAGGCTTTGTCTTCTTCTTGTTCTTCTTATTCTTCTTCTTCTTTGAGGACTCGGCCACCAAACAAAGATCCCCTTTCTTTGAGGACTCGGCAACAAAACCGAGGCCCTCCTTTCCCTTGAACAATCTTTGGTTGTTCAAGAGATCATTGAGATTCTTCTCTCCTTGAATGCAAGTAGCAAGGCCCTTAGCAAGATCGGCCTTCAACCTATTGTTCTCCTCAATGATATCACTATGATCACAAATAGAGTTAGAAGAACAAGGAACTTCAATAACTTGCATTGGTGGGACTTTAGATTGTTCAATAGTTAGTTGAATTTGAAGTTGTTCACGAATCTTGGTGAGATGCGAGAATTTGCCTTCCAAAGCCTTGTGGGCCTCTTCAAGCTTCTCAAACTTCTCACGAAGATCATTATGACCAACGTCAAATTCAACTTTCTCCTTTTTAAGCAACTTGACCATAGCAAGAGCATGGTCACGTTCTTTAGTGAGTTTTGACAAGATTAGATTATGAGACTCTTCTAGTCTCAACAATTTCTCCTCTAAAGAGAGTCTCAAGTTTTGCTCTTCTTCGAGCTCAATTGATAGAGAGCCAATATCATCGGCGGCTAACCTTTCCAACTCCTCCTTCTCCTTGATAGTGTCATGGGCATCACCAATTTCACACATTAGTGTCTCAAAGTATATCTTGGTTGGCCCCTTCATGTTAGCAATAAATTCATCACAAGAAACTAGTTCTTTCTTAATCTTAAGACTACTCACATCATCCATAGAAGTAGAATCGGAATGAGATGATGAAGGAGTAGGTGATGAGGTTACCTCCGAGGCCTTAGCCATAAGACACTTGTGAGTGGTGATGATGGCGTTCTCATTTTGTGAGTTGAAGAGGGATGTAGGTGGTGTGGAGACAATGGCAATGGCGGCCACTTCTCCATTCACTTCATCAACGGAGTCATCATCATCGGACTCGGAGTCATACTCCTCATGAACCACCAATACCCTTTCTCCTTTCTTCTTGTTGTCCTTGTTCCCATGCTTCTTGGATGGGTAGAACTTTGATGACCGGCGCTTGGGGATGAGCCGGCCTTCATTGTCCTCCTTGTTCTCATAAGGACATTCGGCGATGAAGTGCTTGATTCCTCCACAATTGTAGCAATGCCTCACTTTAGAGTCACCACCCTTCTTTGGAAAGGATTTGAACTTGGATCCCTTCATCTTGTGCTTGTTGGCATCCCAAAAGGCATTTGCATTGAGAGCCAAGTGTTCATGGAGTGCAAACTTGAGATCTTCCGGAGACCAACACTCTTCTTCATATATTTCTTCTTCTCCTTCTCCTTGCTTGGACACCACCTTGGCCTTGAGAGCAAGATTGTGAACTCCTTGTCCGGCAAGAACACGGGCTCTAGTCTCTTCCGTGTTCTTCTTCAAGATAGACAAGGCGGTGAACTCGCAAAGAACTTCATTTGAGGTCATACTCCCAAAATCCGGTCTTGAACGGATTATCTCGGACCTCATGGGTTCTCTTGGGTTGATGGAGGTAATGAACATATTCTTGACATAGTCATCACCATTGTCTTTGCACCCAAACCCGGTCAAGGCCGTTGCAAGAGCCAAGATCCTTTGGTACATCTCATCGGGAGTATCATTGTCACGCATGATGAAATCCCGTTCTTCACTCTTGAGCTCATCAAACTTAGAGGACCGGATACTTTCATTCCCAACGAAGAGCATAGTGAGATAGTCCCATACTTCCTTGGCGGTGCTCAAGTTGTTGATGTGTACCGCATGAGTATCCGGTACAGCTTGTTGAAGGAGATGCTTGGCGGTGGCATTGAGTTGCTCATCAACTTCTTCCCTTCCGGTCAAATTGAGAGGATCATGAGGTGCAAAGCCATTTTGTATGACCCTCCACAAATGAGTAGAAGAGCTAGAAATATGAGATTTCATTAGTCCTTGCCATTTAATAAAATTGCGAGAATCAAGCTTAGGAGGAGATCCCATGTTGTTAATGTGTGGCATAGGATAATGGACCGGCGGAGGGGAGTAAGTGTTAGGGGGTGGAATGTTAGCACCCTTTGCCGGACCATCATTTTCCTTAGGAGGGTCACCTTTATTCTCGGCGGAGGTGGAGCCATTGTTAGGTGGCTTCACCTTAGCCAAGGAGAGTTCCACACTAGGTGTGGTGTTTGGGTCGGTGGGCCCGGAAGGTTTTCTTCCAAAATATTCCTCAAACATAGCCTTCATCTCCAATCTCATAGTGGTTTGCATTGTGTCCAAGGACGCCAAATGCTCCTCACGTGAGATTGAAGAGGAAGAGATAGATGGAGGAGTATCTTCGGGAGGAGTTTCTTTACTCTTATCCCCTTCCATGGTCGCTCAAACTCTTAGGCGGTTAAGCCCGAATAAGAGACCACGCTCTGATACCAATTGAAAGGATCGTATGAGCGACTAGAGGGGGGGGGGGTGAATAGGAGCTACCCAATTTTTTACTTCTTTTCAAGTTAAGGCTAGACAAGAAGGTAAATTCTCTAGATGTGCTACTAAGTGAATTTACCTAGAGTGACAAGCAAGCTAGCAATAACAATATAAGTAAAGGTACGAGTAAAGGATAGAGGTAACCGCAATGGAGACATGAAGACACAAGGATGTATTCCCGTAGTTCCTTCCTTGTTACGGGAAGTACGTCTACGTTGGAGAGGTGTGGTGCCACAAAGGCCACCAACGCCACAAAGGCTCACCCTATTCTCCGGTGAACAAGCCACAAAGGCGAGTTCACGCTCCACTAAGCGATTCCCTTGAAGGCGGCACGACACCTTTACACAAAGTATTGGGGCAAGCTCCACAACTGAATTGGAGGCTCCCAATAGGCCCACCAAGCTCTTACACACAAAGTTAAGCTTGGAGGACGGCTTCTTCCGGCTAGGAATCCGATGAATCACACAAGTTACAAGCCCCTCAACAAAGAGAGGGGGGAAATCAAATCGCCTTGGTGGAAGTGTAGATCTAGGTCTTCTCCCTCAAATCCCAAAAGGGCTTTGAGTTCTATTGGCTAGGGAGAGAGAACTAGGGCTTTGAAGCTTTGAAGCAATGGAGGAGAGAGAGTGGAAGCTGCAGCCAGCTCTTGAGGAAGAAGAAGGCTTTATATAGTCCTCCACGAAATGTAGCCGTTGCTGGACGACTAGGGCCGGAGTCTCCGGCCAGGAGGGTCGGAGTCTCCGCCCTAAGTGACTCCAGGGCCAGAGTCTCTGGCCAGAGACAAAAGTCTCCGGCCCAACTCCGGCCTGGTCTCTGAAGCGTCCGAGCCTTTCGCAAACCCTAGCCCAGCCAGACAGCCCGAGTCTCCGGCCCCTGGGGACCGGAGTCTCCGGCCACGGCATGCCAGCCCGGAGTCTCCGGCCAGAGACACAAAGTCTCCGGCCCAACTCCGGACGGGCATCTGGCTTGTCCGACTCTGGGGGTTGCCTGGGCGTGTCCCCTAGGCCGGAGTCTCCGGCCACCAGGGCCGGAGTCTCCGCCCTAGAAGAAGCAACATCAGCACTTCGTGGATCCCCTCTCCACCATTTCCACCTTCGCGAAGCACCTGACAAGACAACTAAGCCCTAACTCCACTACTGGACTACGGGCTCCGATCTTTTCAACCTTTTTGGGGTGCACCTCCGCGAGATCCTGAAATAACCTAGAAAATCTGCAGAACTTTAATAGCATGGTTAAATCACCAAATGTTGTTAACAAACACCAAAATACATTTATTAGGGAAATGCTCTTTCATCGCCGGTCAGCTTTACGACGATGGAAAACATGGAAGACAAAATCAAAGAACTCGACGAAATCATGAGGAACCTTGACTTAGGAGAAGCAATGGATCACTCAGATTTTAGCCAAGATTCCAGCAAAAATGCAACAGTGGACTTCACCACCCGAAGCGGCGGTGTCTCCAGCAACATACACCAAGTATGCGTTATCATCACTGAAGCAGTAGAAGACAATGATGGCGTAGACAACATAGTAGTCAACACACAGGGCAACAACCCGAGGAATAACAGCAAAAAGGAGAAAGAGAAAATATATGTCTCCGCTGGAGAGTGGAGAATAATCATGTCAATAATCAATCATGGCACGAGAATACCTACGGATTCAAGAAGGGACTTTTTAATGGGATATCAGTACGCCTTACACTAGCACAAAAAGAAGTTAAGGGAAGAAAAGGGCAAGCTAAGGAAAAGCCAAGAGGACAAAAGTGCATCATGTAGATCATACTGGGAGAAAGATAGTGAAACATCAGATTCCAGCGAAGAAAGACATCGCGAACCAAAACACATCAGGAGAAGGACAGAACGGCTTAGAAAAGAGGACTGTGCAAAGAGCATCGACACACCATTATGAGATAAAGAGGAGGACTTCATACAAGAAACACCAGAAGCAGCCCTGGTGGCAGCACAAGCATATATATTAACCACACAGCCAAAAATCGGAGATCCACGGGAGCACATGCACCAAGCGGCCATAAAAAGCCTCGGACTAGTGGGAGATGAGCTAAAGCAGAAATCCTTAAGAAGGGAGTCAACATGTCACGAGCATACAGGAAGAAGGAGCCGAAAGTCCCAATCTCCGCAAACTCGAAGAACCAATTCGCCCGGCAGGGAAGACCATGAGGCACGAAGGGAAGACGCAAGGAATATCATCACACAAGCCAGGGTGAACAAATCACGCTATGCGTGGGATGAAGAAAACTATGAGGATGAAGAAAAGGAAATGGGCGCGCTATGCTTTACCCGAAGGGTTCGTAGAACACGGTACCCAAAGGATTCAATGTCGGGACCCCCGGGATCTAAGCTATACAGAGCTGTTATGTGTATTAGTCATGCTAGCAACGAGTGATACTGGGGTTACCAATCCCAGGCCGGAACACCATCGGCAGGCATGCCGGAATTAAACATCGGCTCTACACATCTCGAAGCGCCGTGAAACTAATCATAACCAAGACTGCATAACTGAGAGCTCGAGAATCTTAAACCCCTCTTGTGCACTTTATATCCATACACACATCATGCACGAGATGGGTAACCACAGTTGGTACACAACAGTAACTCTACGACTCAAGAAGTAATACTGCAGAGCTCTTACCTGAGCCAAGATCCAAAGGATTACAAACAGAGGTCACTGACCAACATTACATCAAACAACGGAAGGAAGGTTATGCTATTAGACATAGCCAGGATAACATGGCCTAAGAGGCCAGAAGCATAACAGCGACAACCCATTCCACAGCCCCAAGCCGCTGTCTGGGAACCCCAAGCTACTCGTCGGTGTCGATCTTCGTACGGAACTCATCTTCTTTGTGGAACTTATCTGCTGCAAAAAATGTCAACAAAGGGGGGGGGGGTGAGTACATAGGGTACTCAGCAAGACTTACGTATCCTATTAGCTAAACTTGGTTAAGAAAGGCTTTCTGTGGAGTTATTTGCGTAAAGCAATCTTTGTTTGCATAAAACAAGTAAGAGAAGAAGCTCGACTACTCAGAACATTTAAAAAGAGTAAGAGAGCGATATCTGTGATCATCTTTGAGATATCCACCGAATCATCATCAGCTGAACCTATCCACTAGGATTACATCCTCGAAACCCCAGAGGAAAGCAATCCTATTCACACTTTGCTTTTCAAGTTTTACGATGAGGTTAAAGTTCTCTATGATCTGGCATCTGTCTCCAAGTCGTCCATAACCGTGGACACGGCTTTTCAAAAAGATTTAACCCTACAGGGGTGTACAACTTACCCACATGTGACGATCGTCTCCATAAGCCATAACACGTCATTCCATGAGACGCTGGCAGAGTGGTCATCGCCTACAACCTTTACCTCACATCGACCTATTCCATGAGCCACGCCAAAAGGTTCTAGCCGCCATCGCGAGATCGGCCGTTCTCGGACGCGGAACCGTTCGTTGCATGGCGAGGTTGGTTTACCAGAGGAATCCGCCTCAAGCAACCTCGGCTGCATTCCTGTATGATGCACCTCTTCTCTTTTCCATCTCTTTCCAAAACATTTTCAATGCGTATGCCAAATGGAAAGCCCGAACTAGGTAGCTCATGGATAGATCTAAGCAAGTTAGTCAGTCGACAAGAGTCCCATACCTCCACGTGTGGTCGTACGCTCAGTCTTGGATCAAGAGACAAGAACCCGGGTCCTAGGGCGACAAGAATGAGTCAAACAACCACATCCCAATGTGGCGGCTCATCCAAGCCTTTTAGCATATTCAAACACACAATTCTCATCATACCACGTCATCCTGTCATACTAGATTTATTTGCAGCTCTGATTCATTAACCATATGTACCAGAGTAAACAACTAAGCATGACTAAGCATTTCAGATATAAAGCTCTAGCGATGCACATAAGCAAAACCTAGTCCTGCTAGGAGCAGTGGATCAGGGTATTTAGGCGACAAGAATTGAACATGCATTAGATAGGATAACTCTATCTATTGATAAAAGACAGTTGAACCGGGTGGTGCAAAATAGTAAGTTTTCAAATACTTTGAAACATAGGTTCAGAGGGGGGCTGCTTGCCTTGTTTGTTGATAACCAGATAAAATAGAGATCCAGGATTCTCCTTCTTGACTTGTTCATCGATAGACAAGTATTGATCCTCCGGTGTTGTCGATCTTGACATCGGACGCGTTGCTCACATCAACTCCGGATCCTACCGGGGAGAAGCAGAAACACCGAAAAAGAAATAGCATTCAATACATGGCATCGATGCGCAAACAATGATGATGACATGACATGTTAAAGATATTCAAAATAAACCCTATTACGTGTCATTCAAATTAAATAGAGTTCAAATGCACTAAAATTAGCAGTTGTATTAACCCCATAATTAAAGAGAGGGGGTTTATTAAGGTTCTACTAATGTCACCATTTAAATTGTTGCAACCATGCATGGTGATAGCACAAGTAGATAGCTTTCATTTCCCTGAACATTTTCATATATTATACATAATTTTCTGAGACAGTATGATTATTCTATGAATTTTACAACATTTGCAAAAATTCTAAAATTCTGGAATTTAAATTAAAACGCAGGGACGTTTTTCACCGTGGTCAGATGAGCCAAGGTCACTGACTGGTGGACCAAGGGTCCACGTCATCTGGCCAGGTTGGCTGGGTTGACTGGGTCAAAGACCCAGCCCGACCATTCCTCTCTGGCGCCGGTGGCTGCCGGTGACCTCAAGGCGGCGGCGCTAGGGCGCTTGCCCAGGGACGGGGGAAAAGCCCTTCTGGGCCAGAATCTCACCAGGGGGACGCCAGGGGAATCAGCTTGGCCTGCGGAGGTCGGATGACAGCGCAATCAACGGCGGCGAGCTCGGGACCTGCGGAGGAAACGGCGATGGCGGCGGCGAATCTGAGCGTTTCCGACCGATTCCTTCGGCGAGGAAGAAGAGGGTGGCGAGGCAGGGCTTTAGAGCATGTCGGCAGAGCACGGGGCAGCCTGCTACGGCGGGGCGAGGCGGTGGCCATGCGCGGCGAGCTCGGGCGCGTGCTGGGAATAGGCAGGGGAGAGGAAGAGAGGGCGCGGCAGAGGGAAGAGAGGGAGCAAGGGGGCGGCAGGAGACTTATCCCCTCGTTGGGTCGGCGGCGTGCATCTCCTCGGGAGATCGGGCGACGGGGAGCGCTGCCACCGAGCTGCTCCTCTGTCTGGAGGTAGGGGATGAAGCGGTGGGGTGGCTGGGCCGCTGTTGGGGTTTGGCTAGGAGAGAGAGGAGGGAGAGTTGGGCCAGAAACGGCCCAGAGCAAGGAAGGGAGAGGAAAAAGATTTTCCTTTATTTTTTTCTTGGAAACTTTTAGAATAACACTTGTTTTTGCAGATTTTGTGATTCAAACAAGTTCAAAAAGTTCTGAAGTATTTTAGTGGCCTTTTTAACATATATCTGAAGGTCCACACATTTTTGTTTTGTGTTTCCGAAACATTTGAAAACAACTTTAAATAGAAAAAGAAGTGGCGTAATTAGGGTTTCCACTTTACTTTAAATGCAAAATTTTTCTTAGTGGATTAAACATGATGCTAAATGATGCAAATGCAACTATTTACAAACATGGGTTGTTATAGTTCTATCCACCTTACAAGAATCTCGACCCCGAGATTCCTAGGTAAGAAAAGAGGGAAGGGGTTACAACGGTCTTCAATGATCTTCAAAAGCTCACCATGATCTTCTTTCTTGAAGGAAAGAGGGAACAACTCTGGAAAGATGGATCTTCACAAATATTGAGTATCTCATGGTCAACTCATGGAATGAGTGTTCGTAAACATCTCTTGAGCTAACAAACATGAAACACCTGAAGATGTCTGAAGGAATGGAAAAGTTTCAAATTTAGTACAAAAAATCATGAGTACATTTGAGTGGTACTCGCGAACCATCAAATGGGAAGCACTGGATGTGCAATATGGTTGTAGCAAGGGAAGGCTCAAAACTAGTTTGCTTTCTTTGAAACCATGGTTTCTCGTGTCGATATAGCATGTATAGAACCTTGTTCTACGACATTTCTATATCCTTATTAAAAACTTGTATAAACATTTTTAGTAGAACTCTGGGAAGAGATAACCCAAAGAGAAAGGTGAAACACTAGCCAATGAAGTGTGAAAGACTAGCCATGGAGTGGAATTGGTTCTTATACCATGAAGGGGCACACCGTTGAAAGGCGTGTCTCAATGAGTTCACATGATTAAAAGTCTGAGGCCATCATGTGATTGACGAATTCACACAATGTTTTAGTTGATTAGAACTTCAAGTATAGACAAAGGGAAGGGTGAAGCACTTGAAGTGTGAAAGATCATCCACAAGGTGGAATTGATCCGAAAGGAGTTGTTTCCACAAGGGGAAGGTTCTACAAGATTGGCTAAGGTACATTTAGAAGTTTTGCTTCTAATGTTCTCCTTGATGTACTAGATACCAATATCAAGCTTATGACAAGCCTTCAATCAGTCATCAAGTAAAGGTCTGACTTCAGGATTGAAAAGAGATCACAAGGGGCAACTTCTTGAATAAGTCGCACAAAAATCCTCATGGAGTGTGGTTGTTCTTGAGAAATCAAGGGATTATGCCAATAGGCCTTTCGGCTAGTTGTGTCAACCACAACATCAACCTTGCCGAATTTCAAAGAGACCTATGTCAAAACCTTGAGGAACACTAACCATCATTGCTGCTTGAGATTCAGCTCTGGTTAGATGGAATCATACTTTAAACTTAGTATGTCTGAATGGAAAGTTTCAACGGGTGGCAGAGAGGTAGGGTTGTTGAATTCTCAAGATATGGACTACAGTGTCAAGCTCCAAAAAGGTAAGCAGGATTGTGATTTCCGAAAGACAATTGCAACAGCAGGAGCTTACTGCAATGAAACACAACTGAATCCTTGTTGGGAGAACGTGAAAGAAGATAGTGAAGGTCTTGAACTTTTTCTCATTTTTGAATAAATCAGTCAGTGGCTTGTTGTGCATATAAAGAATTTTCAAGAAGATGGAGGCAACAACCTGTCATCTCAAGAATAATTCGCACATGCATGACCAATTCGAGATGATTCCCGAGGGAACAAAGTAAATTCTTCTTGAATTCACGGCGACATCTTTTAACAATTGCACGTGAACCAAAGAGAGAAGTCACTTCCAACATCCAGAACACATACTTCGTGATGACACAAAGTTAGTTCTCGCAAGTTTCCAACATTAATGCCAAATGTCCAATATGAATGTCTTCAAACATGGAGAAAATAAGGATGTCATCGATGGGCTCAACAACAAGCTTATTTAGATGCTCCAAGAAAATGGACTCATATGTTTCATGAACAAGGCAAAAGTATTGGTCAGACCGAAGGACATGAAAGTGTATTCAAGTGAAACACCACGAGTAGAAACACCATAAGATAGTCCTTGGGACTGAGTTTGATTTGACGATAGCCCAAACTCAAATCAAAGATTGGAAGGATAGCATATCCAAAGAGGAGGTACTATCTTGCTTCAACACGACAAAGATAGCCCTTTGAGAAGGAACAAAGTCAGATAAAGCTTTTGTCTTTCAACTCTCCAAGTTGTTGTTTAAGCTCAACCAACTTGTCCCGGGTATACAGTATAGATTCGTGGAGAAAAGAGCGATTCAGAGAACCAGCTTACTCATGAACTTGACAGCACGGTCATGTGAGAACATGGCAATACTTCTAGAAAGACGTCCAGAATATCACGAACCACCGATATGTCACCTAGTTCAAGAGGGAATCTTGCTTTACAAGGGAAGCGATGCGGTCTTGAGAGTTTTGACATGAGCTTAACTCTTTGACCAAAGATGGGTGCCTGAATTACGGACTTGGCAGCACAGTGAAACTTCGCTTAACGATTGGTTAACCAATCTTGCTAAGAGTGACATAAATGGTCTTGGGATTTCAAAGCAATAAGAATTGCTAAAGATCTCAGATGGCCACATCAATACGCATACCCAGCATTCCAAGCATGACAACTCGGAGAAATGGTGAGTAAAGATGTGTAAGAGCATCACTTCATCAAGAAAGTCCATGAGACTTTGCACAACCTCTTGGTTTAAAAGAGTGTGATACTCTAAGGTGGAACAGAGCAGAAGCTATATATGCCTCATATTCTGTGAATTACAACACTTTGACCTGGTCCTAGAAATGGACGAGGTACTGGAGTTTGTTTATCCAGATATTTTGGGGTAGAATGGCTTGATCAGACCACAAGAGTAACATGCACTAGAATACACCAATGTACATTTACAACTTGGCTGCCAACTGGCAGACGAGGGTCGGAAAGAAGCTTAAGAGAAGGAACACTCTTAGAAGGAATCCTTAGATGTGGATGCACAAGTTAACATCTTATGTAAACCAATGCTGAAAGGGAGGATGTGGCAGAGTCACGGATGTAGAAGCGAGGACTCACTAGGAGACTCTTGTCGTGATCCATTTAGTTCCATGAGAGAACCTCTGCCATAGCAAGTGGAAGGAAAGCCCTTTGTTGCCGCAATTCAATTACGACTATGACCATAAGCTCGAAAGGCAAACCATTTTGAGTTAATGACAAATCATTAACACAAGGGTTTAATGGAATGGATCTTGGGTTAAAGGCTAGCTTCATGTACTGGAATCCAGCACAATCTGGGACCTTCAGTTCAAGTCCATGGTTAAAAGATAGAGAAAGGAGTAACTACTAGCTGAGCAACTCAAAGGATGCCATAGGGTAGTAATCACAAGGTAGCTTCGAGAACAAGATATGGATTTGGAAGTACCCAAACAAATAGAGAGGCATACAAGGTGAAAGGAAACCTTGAAGCATAGAGAAGGATTATGTGGAACCCACAAAACAGTGAAATCATGATGGAAAGGATCCTTGTAGTTGCTTCTTCTTGTTTTAGCTGGTAGTATGCAGAAGACTCTGTAGAGCACCACACTAGGTCAACTGATTTAGAAACGACATGCCCACGAAGGACCTAAGGTTTGAATGACTAGAAGAGATAGAAAACCTTTCCCAAAACAACATGAAGGGATACGAAAGCTCAAAACTAAGATTGATAGAGATAAGGAATAAAAAGAAACCTTACCTACATTTTGCAACTCATTTTTAGCTTTCAAATAGTTTTCACAAATACTAGACTCAACATCGGCCAATAGCAAGGGTTTCCTACAGACAGTCCTGCTCTGATACCAAAACCTGTCGGGACCCCCGGGATCTAAGCTATACAGAGCTGTTATGTGTATTAGTCACGCTAGCAACGAGTGATACTGGGGTTACCAATCCCAGGCCGGAACACCATCGGCAGGCAGGCCGGAATTAAACATCGGCTCTACACATCTCGAAGCGCCGTGAAACTAATCATAACCAAGACTGCATAACTGAGAGCTCGAGAATCTTAAACCCCTCTCATGCACTTTATATCCATACACGCATCATGCACGAGATGGGTAACCACAGTTGGTACACAACAGTGACTCTACGACTCAAGAAGTAATACTGCAGAGCTCTTACCTGAGCCAAGATCCAAAGGATTACAAACAGAGGTCACTGACCAACATTACATCAAACAACGGAAGGAAGGTTATGCTATTAGACATAGCCAGGATAACATGGCCTAAGAGGCCAGAAGCATAACAGCGACAACCCATTCCGCAGCCCCAAGCTGTTGTCTGGGAACCCCAAGCTACTCGTCGGTGTCGATCTTCGTACGGAACTCATCTTCTTTGTGGAACTTATTCTGCTGCAAAAAATGTCAACAAAGGGGAGGTGAGTACATAGGGTACTCAGCAAGACTTACGTATCCTATTAGCTAAACTTGGTTAAGAAAGGCTTTCTGTGGAGTTATTTGCATAAAGCAATCTTTGTTTGCATAAAACAAGTAAGAGAAGAAGCTCGACTACTCAGAACATTTAAAAAGAGTAAGAGAGCGATATCTGTGATTATCTTTGAGATATCCACCGAATCATCATCAGCTGAACCTATACACTAGGATTACATCCTCGAAACCCCAGAGGAAAGCAATCCTATTCACACTTTGCTTTTCAAGTTTTACGATGAGGTTAAAGTTCTCTATGATCTGGCATCTGTCTCCAAGTCGTCCATAACCGTGGACACGGCTTTTCGAAAAGATTTAACCCTGCAGGGGTGTACAACTTTACCCACACGTGACGATCGTCTCCATAAGCCATAACACGTCATTCCATGAGACGCTGGCGGAGTGGTGATCGCCTACAACCTTTACCTCACATCAACCTATTCCATGAGCCACGCCAAAAGGTTCTAGCCGCCATCGCGAGATCGGCCGTTCTCGGACGCGGAACCGTTCGTTGCATGGCGAGGTTGGTTTACCAGAGGAATCCGCCTCAAGCAACCTCGGCTGCATTCCTGTATGATGCACCTCTTCTCTTTTCCATCTCTTTCCAAAACATTTTCAATGCGTATGCCAAATGGAAAGCCCGAACTAGGTAGCTCATGGATAGATCTAAGCAAGTTAGTCAGTCGACGAGAGTCTCATACCTCCACGTGTGGTCGTACGCTCAGTCTTGGATCAAGAGACAAGAACTCGGGTCCTAGGGCGACAAGAATGAGTCAAACAACCACATCCCAATGTGGCGGCTCATCCAAGCCTTTTAGCATGTTCAAACACACAATTCTCATCATACCACATCATCCTGTCATACTAGATTCATTTGCAGCTCTGATTCATTAACCATATGTACCAGAGTAAACAACTAAGCATGGCTAAGCATTTCAGATATAAAGCTCTAGCGACGCACATAAGCAAAACCTAGTCCTACTAGGAGCAGTGGATCAGGGTATTTAGGTGACAAGAATTGAACATGCATTAGATAGGATAACTCTATCTATCGATAAAAGACAGTTGAACCGGGTGGTGCAAAATAGTAAGTTTTCAAATACTTTGAAACATAGGTTCAGAGGGGGGCTGCTTGCCTTGTTTGTTGATAACCAGATAAAATAGAGATCCAGGATTCTCCTTCTTGACTTGTTCATCGATAGACAAGTATTGATCCTCCAGTGTTGTCGATCTTGACATCGGACGCATTGCTCACATCAACTCCGGATCCTACCGGGGAGAAGCAGAAACACCGAAAAAGAAATAGCATTCAATACATGGCATCGATGCGCAAACAATGATGATGACATGACATGTTAAAGATATTCAAAATAAACCCTATTACGTGTCATTCAAATTAAATAGAGTTCAAATGCACTAAAATTAGCAGTTGTATTAACCCCATAATTAAAGAGAGGGGGTTTATTAAGGTTCTACTAATGTCACCATTTAAATTGTTGCAACCATGCATGGTGATAGCACAAGTAGATAGCTTTCATTTCCCTGAACATTTTCATATATTATACATAATTTTCTAAGACAGTATGATTATTCTATGAATTTTACAACATTTGCAAAAATTCTGAAATTCTGGAATTTAAATTAAAACGCAGGGACGTTTTTCACCGTGGTCAGATGACCCAAGGTCACTGACTGGTGGACCAAGGGTCCACGTCATCTGGCCAGGTTGGCCGGGTCGACTGGGTCAAAGACCCAGCCCGACCATTCCTCTCTGGCGCCGGTGGCTGCCGGTGACCTCAAGGCGGCGGCGCTAGGGCGCTTGCCCAGGGACGGGGGAAAAGCCCTTCTGGGCCAGAATCTCACCAGGGGGACGCCAGGGGAATCAGCTTGGCCTGCGGAG
Source organism: Dactylis glomerata (assembly GCA_007115705.1). Classification (NCBI taxonomy): domain Eukaryota; kingdom Viridiplantae; phylum Streptophyta; class Magnoliopsida; order Poales; family Poaceae; genus Dactylis; species Dactylis glomerata. The sequence continues at coordinate 1,560,457 of QXEO01002105.1, read as the reverse complement.
GTCGGACGACGGCGCAATCAACGGCGGTGAGCTCGGGACCTACGGAGGAAACGGCGATGGCGGCGGCGACTCTGAGCGTTTCTGACCGATTCCTTCGGCGAGGAAGAAGAGGGTGGCGAGGCGGGGCTTCAGAGCATGTCGGCGGAGCACGGGGCAGCCTGCTACGGAGGGGCGAGGCGGCGGCCATGCGCGGCGAGCTCGGGCACATGCTGGGAATAGGCAGGGGAGAGGAAGAGAGGGCGCGACAGAGGGAAGAGAGGGAGCAAGGGGGCGGCAGGAGACTTATCCCTTCGTTGGGTCGGCGGCGTGCATCTCCTCGGGAGATCGGGCGACGGGGAGCGCTGCCACCGAGCTGCTCCTCTGTCTGGAGGTAGGGGATGAAGCGGTGGGGTGGCTGGGCCGCTATTGGGCTTCGGCTAGGAGAGAGAGGAGGGAGAGTTGGGCCAGAAACGGCCCAGAGCAAGGAAGGGAGAGGAAAAAGATTTTCCTTTATTTTTTTCCTGGAAACTTTTAGAATAACACTTGTTTTTGCAGATTTTGTGATTCAAACAAGTTCAAAAAGTTCTGAAGTATTTTAGTGGCCTTTTTAACATATATCTAAAGGTCCACACATTTTTGTTTTGTGTTTCCGAAACATTTGAAAACAACTTTAAATAGAAAAAGAAGTGGCATAATTAGGGTTTCCACTTTACTTTAAATGCAAATATTTTCTTAGTGGATTAAACATGATGCTAAATGATGCAAATGCAACTATTTACAAACACGGGCTGTTACATTCAAGCTACCACATGACCAGCAAAAATATGATGGGTCGCAAGAACCTAAGTTGTGGTTATCAGATTATCTTCAGGAAGTATAAATACTCAGAGGATCAAGAGCAACAGCGATGCAAAGCTTGCAGCTACACCTCACCGGTGTAGCACGGTCTTGGTTAAGCATGCTACCCGACTATTCCATCGGAAGCTAGGGCGAGCTGGAAAATCAATTCACAAGAAATTTCTGGTCAACATACAAGTGACCGGCATCAATAGAAGAAGTCAAATCCTGTATGAAGAAAAAGGGTGAAATGTTGCGCTCATATATACAATGGTGGAGTACAATAAAAAAACTCAGCAGAAGACGTCTCCGACGAGTGAGCAGTAGATGCCTTTGCATCCGGCCTTCACTGTTCGGATCTTGTTGAAGAGTTGGGAAGAACAAAACCTGGAACGATGTCAGAAATAATGGAAATAGCAAACAGATTCACAGATGGAGAAGACGCTTACCATAGCAAAAGAGCTTGTTCGCCAGAGTACGATAGATCAAGCAGACAACACAACCAGAGGCGCAGATCTCGCAATGAGGATGGTTGCACCACGTGTAACCAAGTAGCTGCAGGGTATGAAAAAGAGACGGAGAAGGAGATGAGAATGAAGAGTATCACAAAAAAGACAACCACAGACGAGATAGACCCAAATATTTTGACCTATCAGCGGAGGACATTCTTCACGGGCCTTGCCACATACACTAAGCATATCAAGATGGTAAGAGGGTTTCCAATCATCTGATGAGAGATTGCAGAACATTTCTAAAATTGCAAGAAGCCATGGAACTAAGCCAAGTAGCAAAGTTAGAAAGCACAACGTATGACAAGACAACCATAGATCAAGGATATCAAGTACAAAGTGGCACAGGCTACCCCCAATCAAAGGTGTATGTATCCGCAATAATCCAGCCAGTTCCAAAATCTAAAAAGGAACAAAAAAGTATATCGAGGCAGGTAAATTTGGCAATATCATCACCACCTGCCACCACAGAATAACTACGATGGTCGGACAAAAAATTAGGTTCAGCAGAGAAGATCACCCGAGAAAAGTAACCAGGCCAGGGCATGCGCCAATGGTGTTGAAGGCGCAAATCAGAGGATACAACATAGGACGAGTATTCATGGATGCCAGCAGTGGTATAAACTTGATATATGTAAGAACCTTGAAGGCAATGAACATACCACTGGATTGGCTACAGCCAACAGACTGCTCTTTTCACGGGATAGTACCAGGAAGTGCAAACCACCCAATAGGGAAAATCGAACTTGATGTTTGCTTCGGCGACAACGGAAACTACCAAAGAGAAAAGCTGGAATTCGAAGTCATGGATTAGACCTCGCAATATCAAGCAATCCTAGGACAACCAGCGTTCGCATGGTTTATGGTAGTACCCTATTATGCATACCTTGCACTCAAAATCCCAGGACCTAAAGGAGTCATCAGTGTGAAAGGAAGATTTGAAGTATCGAACACTTGCGACGAGGAATTCAACAGAATGGCGCAAACCTTCGACATGACAGCAGAATATGCAAGACTCAAAGGAGAAACTGACCATAATGTACTTTTTGATGTTGGTCAATCTCTGCCAGATCAGGCTTTTGATGCAACCCAAGATTCTAAGATAGTTCAGGTTCATCCCACAAACCCAGCAAAAACAACCTCCATTGCACTAAACTTGGACCCCGCATAGGAAAGTGTGCTCATCGAGTTCCTCTGTGAGTGCTGGGAAATCTTCGCATGGTGTCATTTAGACATGCCAGGGATTCCCAGGGAACTCATCGAGCACACACTCAACGTGGATCCAAAAGCAGGCCGGTCAAGCAACCTCTCCGATGGTTTGATGAACCTAAGAGAAAAGCAATAGCAGCTGAGCTTTATAGATTAGAAAACACAGGCTTTATCAAAGAAATCAAAACATCGACTTGGGTGTCTAACCCAGTGATCCTTCCAAAGAAAAACACAGACGTGCATCGTGTATGTGTTGATTACACATCCCTCAACAAACACTGTCCTAAGGATCCCTTCCCGCTACCCCACATAGATCAAATAATTGACTCAACAGAGGGGTGCGCAAGGCTTTCCTTCCTGGATGCATATTCAGGATACAATTAGATCAAGTTGAAGAAAGAAGAAGAAAAAACGGCCTTTATCACACCATACGATGTCTTTTGTCAAGTCATGCCTTTCGGCCTCAAGAACACAGGAGCAACCTATCAAAGGATGATGCAAAATTGCCTCAGAAGCCAAATAGGTTGAAACATCCAAGTCTACATTGATGACGTGGTCATCATCACAAGAAAAGAGGAGTCCCTAATCAATGATTTGAAGGAAACTTTCGACAACCTCGATAGGTAGAAACTAAAGCTAAACCCGACAAAATGTTCTTTTGGTGTTTCAGCAGGGCAACTTCTGGGATTCCTGGTATCGGCAAGAGGAATAGAAGCAAACCCAGAGAAAATCCAGGAAATATTAACAATGGGAAAACCAGCAAAACTACATGAGGTGCAGCAACTCACGGGATGCGTAGCAGCACTAAGTCGATTCGTTGCACGGCTAGGAGAAAAGGCTCTCCCATTCTACACACGCATGAAAAAGTCAGATAAAAAGTTCAAATGGACAGAAGAAGCAGATGCGGCGTTCTCACAACTGAAAAAATGCTCTCCACACCACCAGTGTTGGTCACACCAAAATAAAGGGAGCCATTACTACTATACATCGCTGCTACACATCAGGTGGTGAGAACGGTGCTAGTAGTCGAACGAAGTGAAGAAGGGAAGGTGCACGGAGTACAGCGACCAGTTTACTTTCTTAGCAAAGTTTTATCACCATCAAAATAGCGCTATCCACATTACCAGAAACTTGCGTATAGCGTGTTCACAACAACACGGAAATTACAAAAGTATTTCTCGGTTCATCCAATCATAGTGGTTAACGAAGCTCCACTATTGAATATACTGAACAACCCTGAAGCAACAGGACATGTCTCCTTGTGGGGAATTGAACTCTCCTCCTGGACATCGCGTATGAGAAGAGGAAAGCCATCAAACCTCAGGTTTTGCCAGATTTCACAGCAGAGTGGCTAGAATTGCAGAACACAGGACCACCTGACTTGTCGAGTGTTTGGACAATGTATTTCGACAGATCGAAAAGGGTCCAAGGAGCCGGAGCAGGGGTAGTCTTAATATCACCACAAGGAAATAAGCTAAAGTATGTGCTAAGGATGAGTTTTTTGCAAGCTTTTAACAATGAAGCTGAATACGAGGCTTTGCTGCATGGAATGAAGATGGCTAAAGCATGTGGTGCAACTCGATTAAAAATATTTGGAGACTCGAATCTTGTGGTCCAGCAAGTAATGAATCGTTGCGATGGTGTCAGCGACAACATGACTGCATACCGAAACCTGCATTACTATTTAGAAGGAACCTTTGACGGATGTGAAGTGTCACATATCATCAGAGCAAGTAACGAGGAAGCTGATAATCTAGAAAATATCGGGTCCCAATGTCTGCCCATACCACCATGAGTTTTTGGGAAGAAATAATTGGGAGATCAATAAAGAAAAACAAAAATTAAAGTTCTGGAAAATCAAGCCAGCATACAACAGTAGGCTCGGGGGCTAGTAAGATAGGAGCAGAAACTACGAGAGAGCCAGAGGAGGTTATGATGGTTGAAGTAACCTGGATGCAGCCATATTTAGCATATATGGTTAATAAGACACTACCAGAAGATGTGGTTGAGGCACGATGGATAGTACGACGATCCAAAGCTTTCGTCATCCTACAAGGGAAGTTGTACAAGAGAAGCATCACATGTGTTTTGCAAAGATGCGTCACCCCTCAAGAAGGGCAGATCACACTAAAGGATATCCATGCAGGAGTCTGCGGTCATCACGCCAGTATTAGAGGTATAGCGGCCAAAGCCTTTCGCGCAGGATTTTACTGGTTAACAGCAATAGAAGACGCAAAATACATCGTCCGGAGGTGTGAGGCTTGTCAACGATTTGCATCTAGGCCCCACACGCCAGCAACAGAACATTAGCCAATACCATTATCTTGGCCTTTTGCACAATGGGGTTTGGATATGGTAGGTAAGCTGCACAAATCATGGCCAGGCGGGCACGTCTACATGTTGGTAGCAGTCGATAAGTTCACCAAATGGGTCGAGGCAGCCCCAGTAACTACTCAAGATTCCACATCAGCGATCAATTTCATCAAATCGATAATATTTCGCTTCGGGGTCCCACATAGTATCATCACGGACAACGGGACAAACTTCACATCCAAGGAATTCAAAAAGTATTGTGAGAGTATGGGCATCAAATTGAAGTTTGCATCTATCGCACATCCAAAGACGAATGGACAAGTCGAAAAAGTAAATGGCCTAATATGCAATGTCATCAAGAAGAGGCTACTGACACCCCTCAAGAAAGCCAAACACGCTTGGGTAGATGAGTTACCCTCCATGCTTTTGAGTCTTAGAACCACCCCAATGCATCAACTCAAGAAACACCTTTCTTCCTGGTCCATGGCGCAGAAGCCTTGCTTCCAGTCAAAATCACTCATGAGGCTCCAAGAATTACAGCTTATGATGAAACAACTTCTAATGAAGTACTTCAAGACGACGTTGATGCACTCGACGAAGCCAGAGATGTCGTGTTGGAAAGATCCATGCAATACCAACAGATCCTAAGAAATTATCATAGTCCGCGAGTTCGTCCCCGCTCTTTCGTCGTTGGGGATCTCTTGTTACGATTCAAGCATGACGGCCATGGCAAGTTAGAATCGCCATGGCTGGGACCATACATAGTCACATAGGTTATACCAGGAGGAGCGTATTGACTACAAGATAAAAAGATAGGCAACGACAAAGGCAACCCATGGAACACGGAGCAACGTCGGTGTTTTTATGCATAGGAGACATCGCTTTCGAAGATTTTCATCAACATACATAAAAACTTTGAGTTACGGCCCTCTAAACCCAGAACACGAGGCCACATGTCGGGTTTCTTAGGTCAACTCTATGATTTATATATATATACTAGCATTTTCCGCTCGGGGGCTTCAAAACCTTGAGTCATTATGATAGCAGTAAAATTAATATTGAGATCATGTTATCATGTTTCCTCATGAGTAATCATCGAGTTATCTACATAATGAGTTCGACAATACACTACATGAAAATCGGGCGACTAAGCATGAAGAAATAGTGCAAAGGTGCTCGAAATAATACCTCAAAACACTGGCTGTTCCCTTGGTTTTTCATTGACAAGCAAGCAAAAACATTGTTCATAGCAAGTATTTATTGCCATCACAGATAAACAAAAGAAGTACATTGCATAAGAGATTACATCAGAGCTAAAACATCTAATGGAAATGAACTTCAGCTTCATACTTCTTTTGGCACTGCGTCCCATCAAAGATCTTCACGTCAAAGTTCGACATGCCACAGTGATAGTTGAACAGCAAGAACCACCCCTGATGCAGATCGTAATCTTCTGCAAAATGGGGCTAGCCGCCCCTGAAGAACATGTACCCATTGCCATCATAGTATACCTCCACCTCATATGGAGATCCTTCACCAGACTCTTCTTGAAGGATGGCTTCACGGAGCTCTTGCCCATCCATGAATTCGGTAAACTTTATAGGAACACGCTGTTGCTCACGGCATTGAGCACCAACAAAAGCGAAAAAGAGAACATGTTGCTAGAAGATGGAGGAGGAGTATTGTGGCGTGCAGTGGTTGCATCCAAAGGTTTGTTGGCAAGAGAAGCAGAAGGTTTGGGCTTGTTCTTACTTCCCAACGGACGATCGGGGCACCATTTCACCGGCGCAGAAGAAGAGGAAACCGCCATGGAAGCTTCTTTGGGTTTGTTCTTGCTACCTCGAGGGCAACCGTGCCCACGCTTCTCCACCACAACACCGGTGTCTAGATTGATAACGCTGGTGTTAGCCATGGAGATCTCCTAATCGATTGGCAAGCGAGTACGCATGAAACCCTAACTAATCTGGGGAAGAAGATGATACGGCGGAGAAGATCAATAGTGGTAGGTTAGGGTTTTTTCCTGATGAAGGAAGGGACTTTATTTATAAGCAAGCTTTAATGGGCCTGTGCAAACTAAAGATCCAAACACACAACGAGCCCAAAGATTCCGTCAAGGAAAGATAAAAAGATCATCTGGTGAAAAGTAAAAAAAAAGATAGAAGGAGAATTTATTCACTTTCAGAAGGAAAAGAAAAAGCTGTGTGAAGGAGATATTTGAGTCTATAAAAGGTTGCAAGCACCCCCTTATAGCCTCGGGGGCTACTCCCATCGGGAGCGCTGGTCGCACAGCCGATGAAATAAAAGCAAGAAGAAGAAGCTGAAAAGAAGAGAAGGCAATATCTTTGAGCGTATACTCAAAAAATTTCGACTATAGCCTCAGGGGCTACTCCCATCGGGAACACTGGTCGTGCACCCGATGACGATGGGAAATATTGATTACTGATCAGGAGAATCATCGACTTCATTGTCGACAATGTCAAACAAATGAATTCGCTGCTTCACTCCCATCGGGAGGGAGTTGCGACTAGTTGAAGAAAAACAACCCGAAGATTTTGGGTATTGAAATAGCCAAACAAGGCTCACGACAAAATTATGATTCTCAAGCCGCGTCGTCACGATGAAAATCTTGAATGTCGTGGTCATAAAGATCATGAAGGTAAGACCCCAGGATCCGTCCTGCATGGCCTAGTATACGCACATGAATGCACTCTGATAGTAATTTTCCATATCCACGATACGAAGAAAAATCTCGGTGGACGCACTGGGTACCCTGAGAACTACTAGAATCCTATCTTTGTAAGTCCTAAATGCGGCAAAAGATTGGCTTATGCCAGGTACCAGATTCAAGTCCAGGGGCTTGAGTTTGAAGTAGGTAACAAGTGTCTGCTCAGGCAGTTAACTGGTCTCCTAATCTGTCAGAGATGCCGGGATTGTTAACCAAAATCCCCTTGAGAAATAAATGATATGAATTGTTTAACGAATACAGGGAAAAAGAAGAAGTCAAAAGATTGAACAAGTCGAGGATATAAAGATTTGAGATTCAACCCGAATCTACAATTCTGGTAGAATCTCGGGGGCTACTGACAAGGGTATAGCTAATAAGGCCCATTATCTTGGTACCCCTGGGGCCCGTTAAGGAGGCCTAAGCATAGATGTAGTCAAAATATGAGATGACATCATATACAGATATTGTAATTTGTATTGAACCCGATCGGTTCCTCGAGACCTGGCCACCTATATAGAGGGGCCAGGAGAGGCCGGCCATGGACAGATTGAGATTGAGATTGAGCCAATTGAGTACCACAATTATTCTCGACACACACCAAACCTTGCCTTATTTGACTGATCTTTACCTTCAAGTTAATCCGATGCCCTCTTCCCCCAATCTTAAGTCCATCATATAGGACATTTGCCGAGTTAACCCTCGTCACCTGGCATCGAAGGTTGTGGACGTGGAGGGTGGGTAGTGTTCCAACCAGCCTCAGTTTGCGCATCTCAGATCGTCGTCCCTGAGCATAGTTTAGAGCCTTGTCCAGAGCGTGGCATCGAAGGTTGCCATGAATATTGTTAAGGCAAGGAAGGACAAGGGCCTCATTGATGCATCCACAGCTCGCAAAGCGCAAGCGGCGAACATGAAGGGCACCATAGTCCAAGGTGTGTGAGCTGATCAAGACTGGCATTCGTATTGACAAGGGCTTCAAAGAGGTCCATCTAGTTTCTGTTTCAAGGTGCTCTTCGAGCATTGTGGAGCGGAGGTGACTTCTACTCAAGTATACAACCACCTGAGGAAGTGGAGGTCGAGGTGGATCAATATTAGCAAGCTGAGAGATCTGAGCGGCGCTCAATGGGATAAGGACAGCTGCACCATCGTGCTAGAGGCTGACCACTACCAGGGCCATGTCATGGTTAGCACCTTATTACCTTGTACTGCCCTTTGATCATTCATGCCTACATCTAACCATCTTCCTTGTCATCTTTGTTTAGGATCACCCCAAAGACGCTGAGTTCCTCAACAAGCCCATATTGAACTACCATGAGATGCACACCATATTTGTTGGTGGGATCACCACCGGCAGTTCGCCATGGGCTCCAATGAGCCACTGGGCGCACCTTCACCTCCTGTAGACTACGGGACAGACTCACAGGAGTCCGAGACCATCATCATTGATGGCCTGGACAAGCCTTTTCCTGCACCACCAGCTGGAGGCAAGAGGAAGAGGGGTGGTCTGGATGAGGATGAGCTCCAGGACTTCACCAGCATTACTGAAGCCATCAAGGACATCACGCAAGCGATCAGGGAGAACAAGCTTGTTAGCGGTGCTAGCCGCCCAGTTGGGAACCCCAAGAGGAAGGTGTGATGAGCACAGCGACAAGTTTCCCTCGATTATGAAACCAAGGTTTAATCGACCAGTAGGAGAAAGAAACCACTTCTGAAGGTTGATGCTAGCTGGCTTTGGCGATGGCTCAAGAGAATTTGTTTATGGCGCCTATCTGGGGCGTAGCTTCGGCGCCAGCAGCAACATGGAACCTGCACACAACACAACCAAAGTACTTTGCCCCAACTTGTAGTGAGATTGTCAATCTCACTGGTTTGCTGTAAACAAAGGATTAAACGTATCGTGTGGTAAAAGATATTTGTTTGCAAAAAAGTAAATAATGCTTGTAGAAAGTAAACGGTAATATATATGTAAAAGAATGGATCGGGGTCCACAGTTCAATAGAGGTGTCTCTCCATAAAGATAAATAACATGCTGGGTAAACAAATTACAGTTGGGCAATTGACAGAATAAAGAATGCAAGGCAATGCATGTACATGTCATGAGGATCACTATGAGATTCACTTGGGCATTACAACATAATACATAGACCGTAATCCAACTGCATCTATGACTAATAATCCACCCGCCGGATGTCATCCGAGCAACCGTTGGGTATTAAGTTGCAAGCAACAGATTATCGCCTTAAGCAAAGTGTGTAATGTAAACAATACAAATGTCTTTGAACACAAGATTGTTGTTTTATCCCTAGTAGCAACAACACATCTATAACCTTAAAAGTTATTGTCACTCTCCCAGATTACTTGAGGCATGAACCCACTATCGAGCATAAATACTCCCTCTTGGAGTCACTAGCATCTACTCGGCCAAGATATCTACTAGCAACGGAGAGCATGCAAGATTAGAAACAACATAGAGATGATAAATCACAAATCAACTTGACATAGTACTCAATATTCATTGGATCCCAACAAACACAACATGTAGAATTACATAATGATGATCTTGATCATGATAGACAGCTCACAAGATCTAGACATGAAGCACATGGAGGAGAAGACAACCATCTAGCTACTGCTATGGACCCATAGTCCAAGGTAGACTACTCACACATCACACCGGAGGTAGGCATGGTGATGAAGAAGGCCTCCGGTGGTGATTCCCCTTTTCGGCAGGGTGTCGGGAAGAGCTTCTGGACCCTCCCGATCTTGTGTCGACGATGGCGATGGCTTGCAGTAAGTTTTCTGGAAAAGAGTTTGGGCCTAGGGTTTTCCCATTGAGGGTATTAAATAGGCGGAATGGCGATGTCAGGAGGTGGACCAGGTGGTCACACCCCCTAGTGGCGCGGCCTAGGGGTGGCATGTGCCACCACCAGGTGTGGCCGCCCCTTGGACCGCCTTCGACTCTCCTTTGGACTCCGTCTTCATGCCGGGTAATTAGGAACTTCAGCTTTTGTTTTGTCCAATTCCGAGAATATTTCCTGTGTAACCTCTCTGAAACACAAAAACAGCAGAAAATAGGAACTGGCACTATGGCATCTTGTTAATAGGTTAGTTCTGGAAAATGCATAAAAATGCCACAAAGTGTAAACAAAACACAAAACAAATGGTGTATAAACAAGCATGGAGCATCAAAAATTATAGATACGTTTGAGACATATCAAGCATCCCCAAGCTTAACTCTTACACGTCCTCGAGTAGGTAAGTGATAACAAAACAATAATTTTTGAGGTGACATGCACCAACACAATCTTGATCAAAATGATGTAAAGCATTGAGTGTTGAGATCAAAGTACTCTAAACACGGGCATAAAAGATATAATCTTGATAATAGAACTTAGCAACCATGTTATAACATGAAAAGTAACACAAACAAAAGATCATGAGGAATAATGCATTGAAAGTCAATTGTTTGTTTCAAGCATATAAAAAAACATAGCAAAGTGGTATTCAGCTTGTCTCATGGCGTCGCAAAACATAAATGCATAGGACACCTTCAAGTTTAAGAGGGCGACTAGATACAAATAATTTGAGAACAAGCAAAACCATAATCATGAATCAATCAATAATAAATTTTGGGACTATGCACATTATACTCAGAATGATAACTATGCTCTCTTAGACGGTGCATAAAGGTAGAAGGTGAAGACTCAACATAAAAGTAAAAGAAAGGCCCTTCACAGAGGGAAGTAGGGATTTAACATGTGCTAGAGCTTTTCGTTTGTAAAATAGAGATAAAAAATGTTTTGAGAGGTGGTTGTTCTTATCAACAACTAGCAATGGGATTCTTGCTAACTAACATACTAAACAAGTTGAGAGCGGTTCCGAGTTCTTTGAAAAATTGGCACATTTGTGTTCTTTTATAAAGCTTGGCACTCCTCCCCACTTTTCTTTTCACAAATCATGGCTAACCGAATCCTTCAGGTGCCCACAAACTTTCACATACCATGGAGGAGTGCCTTTTTTCTTCTTTTTTTAAGGTTACAATGGTCTGACCAGCTCCCTTGCAAAATTAGTGACGAGCAGATGAAGCATGCAAGTCAAGGGGTACTTAATTCAATATGGAAGACAGCAAACCCGACCACTACGTCCTCATGAGCTGAAAATAGTGTCACAAAATGAGAAGTATTTTGAAGGTTTTTTTTAAAGGTAGCACATGAAAATTTACTTGGAATGGCTTGAAAATACCATGCATAGGAATTTATAGTGGACTCTTTGAAATAACTTGGTTTTTGGTAGTTGGATGTACGAGAAGTATTCCCTCTCAGTATAGATGATGGTTAGCAAAATACTGGGAGCGACCAACTAAGAGAGCAATAACGGCCATAATCATGCATAGCGACAAAATATTATTAACCAAAGCATAAATTGGTATCACAAGTCAAAAACCAAATGATCATAGAGGCTTGAGGCGACTGGTTTGTAGTCAAACATGGTGTGAGCATGCGCCAAGTCAACCCAAATAAAGTATCAAAGGAGAATACCACAATAATATGCTCCCATATAATAAAAACAACGCATGATTCTTTCAAAGGCACATTAAGCAATCTCAGTTATTTGAGACAATTCATGCTACATCAATAACTACTAAGCATATAATCAAAATAACATCAAGCATGACATGCAAAAGTCTAAGCCATGGTCTAAACAAGCTCCCATTTGTACCACTATAAGCATGAAACTTTTTACTCTTTTCCAACACCAATCAACCTTTTTGAAACAACTCGTAAAGATGGAAATCAACATAGACCAGAGGTCTAAACACACCTAACTACAAAGAACTAACAAGTTCTGAATACAAATTAAGGCAAAAAATGAAAGCTAAACGCAGTACTAGAAAAAGAGAACACTCGTTGAACGATAAGAGTGAAAACTAGAGTGTTCTTGGCAATGAAAACTGAGTGTGTCTTCTCCAAAAGAAGTATGTTGGGGTCCAACCATTTATTGCAGCAAACAAAAAAAAGAAAACTGGAAGCAAAAATAAAGACGCTCCAAGAAAAACACATAGCATATGAAGCAATAAAAATATAGTGTCTTGAAAGATGACCTGATATTTTGTTGATGAAGAAGGGGTGCCTCGGGGCATCCCCAAGCTTTGACGCTTGTACTTCTTGGATATTTATTGGGGTGACATGGGCATCCCCAATCTTGAGCTTTTGTCCATACTTCATCTCATCTCATCATTCTCCTTTCCCTACACTTGAAAACTTCCTTCATACAAAACTTCACACAATTCTTATTAGCAACATTAGTGTATGCAAGATAGTAAATCCACTCATTGATTCAGTTTTAACTCAAGTATAACACTCATTAAAACATAAGCTACTGTAGCAACTTCTCTCAAAAGTTCTGTGATCAAAAGAACTCAAAAAGAAAGAGATCAAGAGGCAAACACAAATAGTGGCAGAAATCTGTTAAAACAGAACTGCTGGTAAAGATCGATTTTTTTGAAAATCTTCTGTTGCTCAAATCGAAAAGTGCAAAACTAACGAAAGTTAGAAAATAACCTGGGGCATGTGCATAAGAAATCGTAGATCAAAAGGATGTCCTGGGAATTTTCACAAATTTTTACGGTACAACACAAAAATCTGTTTCGGGATAGCAACTTCCCCAAATCTTACCTTCCTCCAATTAGAGGTTCTTCTTGGCATAAAACTGAAATAAAAATGATAAAGAGAGGTCATTACAGTAGTAATAACTTCCAATACTCAACAAAAAGAAAAAAGTACTGAAAAGAAAACATTGGGTTATCTCCCAAGAGTGCTTTTCTTTAACGCCTTTGAGCTAGGCGCAGAAAGTGGAAATCAAGTATTTTCAAGTGATGAAGCATCAAGTTCATAATTTGCTCTAAGGATAGAGTCAAAAGTAACTTCTTTCTCTTTCTAGGGAAGTGTTCCATACCTTTCTTGAGTGGGAATTGATATTTAATGGTGCCTTCTTTCATATCAATAATAGCACCAACAGTTCTAAGAAAAGGTCTTCCCAAAATAATAGGACAAGAAGCATTGCATTCAATATCCAAAACAAGGAAATCAACGGGAACAAGGTTATTGTTAACCATAATAAGAAACATCATTAATCCTTCCCAAAGGTTTCTTCTTAGCAACATCAGCAAGAGGAACATCAAAATAACAATTTTCTAACGGTGGTAAACCAAACATATCATAAATTTTTCTAAGCATAATAGAAATACTTGCACCAAGATCACATAAAGCATTACAATCAAAATCATTCACATTCATCTCAATGATGGGCTCCCAACCATGTTCAAACTTTTTAGGAATAGAAACTTTTTGTTTCAACTTATCCTCTCTAATTTGCATGAGAGCATCTGTAATATGTTTTGTAAAAGTAACATTCATAGAACTAGCATCAGGACTTCTAGCAAGATTTTGCAAGGACAAAATTACTTCAGAAATATTGCAACCATCAACATCAAAATCATTAAAGGTAGTAGAACTATTGTCTCCCATACTCTAAAAAATTTCAGCACTTTTATTAGAATTTTTTTATATAGTTTTAGGCATTTTCGCACAAGGAGTAGGAATTTTCTCTACACCAATCACTCTACCATTAAAAGAAGGAGGTTTGCTAGCATTTGAAACAACATCACTAGTGGTGGTAATAGTACAAACCTTCATATTTATAGCCATCTGAAAGGATAGAGAGGGTAACCTAGAGGGGGGGGGGGTGAATAGGTTCTACAAAATTTTCTTGATTATTTTGCAATTTTAGGCTTATGCGGATAAATAAATTGGCCTAATGCAAACTAGGTGAAGCAACCTAAATGATGAAATAAATATAAAGCTTCAAGCTTGAAGGCTATCACGAAGTAAATAAATGGATAGAAGAACTAAAGCACGCGGAGACGATGATGTATCCCGATGTTCACTTCCTTGAGGGGAAGCTAGTCACTGTTGGAGAGGTGCGGGTTACCACGAAGAACCCCCGACGCCACAAAGGCACACCTTCTTCTCCGTGAGCTTCTTCCACAAAGTAGAAGCTCAATCCACTATGTGGAGACCTTGGGGAGGCCTCCAATCCCGTACAAACTTTTGGATAATCACAAGTCGATTGCTCCCGGCGACCGCTACCGCCTAGGAGTCCTCAACCTCCAAGAGTAACAAGATCGAAGCAAGAACTTGACACGAGGCTCAAATCATGAATTTGATCAGTGAAAAGAGAGAGGAGGAATGGATCTTCAGTTTGTGTGGATCCTCTCACAAAATCAATCACTCACACTCCAAGAATCGATGTGTATGATGTGTGGGAGTATGAGAGAGTATGAGGGATGAAGAGCTCAGACCTGGATCTCAAAAGAATGGCCAAAGTTAATTTCCACGAGATATGCCCTTGCCTTATATAGAAGAAATGATCGTTTTTTGACAGTTAAGTGTATGGCCGGTCATACCGGCCATCAGCCCGGTTAGACCGGCCAAGATCTCTGCCAAAGCAAAAACGCTGCTGTGAATGGCCAGTATGACCGGCTATGAGCCCGGTCATACCGGTTGAGATTTCTGTGTATGACCGGTTATACCGGCCTATAGCTCGGTATAACCAGCCATACATAGACTGCACAGAATTTTGAATTTTCTGGAAGGAATTTGGAGTAAAAGGATATGGTATTTTTGTGGAAAAGGATAAAGATGGATTTGAGCCATGAGTCAACTAAAAACTTCGATCCCCTCTTAATAGTGCAGGATCCCTATACTCAAGAACAAAACCGGAAAAAGAGGAACTACCGTGACGCGCTCTTCCAGACTCCGTCTTTGAGTCTTCTTAACTCTTTTTCCCTTTTTGCACTATGATCCGACACCATAAGTGGAAGAGAGAACTTAACCTATAGATGAACTTGATTTAAACAATTAGTCCTCTCTAACCTTGTATTCACCAAATACCAAAATAAAGATTAAGGGCAAAAATGCCCTTACAATCTCCCCCTTTTTGGTAATTGGTGACAACAAGGTTAAAGCTCGCAACAAAATAATAGAAGGACATAAAATAGCTCCCCCACAAACATATCACCATTGCAAGCATAAGATGGATATCACCAATAACTCAAATATATAAGAGTGCATTAAGATCCAACACAAGTTATCCATCACATAGTCTCAAACAAGAACCAAATAAAGCAAAGTCTCAACACGATATGGAAATAATAAGTTTTACATGCCAAAAGAATCAAAAGAACAACTGAGGCATGTAAACTATAGCCCATAGATAGACCCGCAAGCAACCTAATATACTACTTCTCCCCCTTGGCAACAAGTACCAAAAAGGAAAAAGAGACTAACAACCACCCAAGAAGATCACGCAGCACCGACGTCGTCGTCCTCGTCCTCATCGTTATCCTCATTGGAAAAGATATCCTCATATCCAACCTTGGGAAAAGCAAACTCGGGCATGGTGAGAATAGGAGGATCCTCATCATCACTAACTTGGTCATCACCAAGGGCATGGAGACGGTCCTTATACTTCTTGGCATGAGCATGGGCGAACTTGTTGTTAGTCACAACTTCTTGAGCATGAAACTTGCACATGTTGAAAATAGACCATTGAGCCTTAGCCATGAACTTCTCAAACCGACTCGGTGGTGCCACCACGGGCACGGAGCCTTCTCCTTTGTGTCAAACCGAGGACACCACTTCTTGTGGGGACTGCCCATATGAATGTCCCGGTCAAACGTGTGCTCGATCATGGCTTGAATGAAAGGACCATAAGGAAGGGTGCGGTCTTGAGTGAAAGAAGCAAGGCGCATCTCATGGAATATAAAATCAGCAATATTGAGTTCCCGGTCCAGTTTTGTCATTTCCAACATAAGATCAATAGCAATGTTCCTCACCGAGATATAGTCGCCACCCTTAGGCACAATAGTCCATGTGAGGCACTTGAAGAGTAAGGCATACTTGGGTATCATGGCGGTGGTAGTACCAAAGGTCTTTGTAGCACACCTGGGAGGGTAGAGAGGTGCAATTTCTTTTGGGTGCATGGCAACCCCATGGGCAGCATGATCATGAATGCAATATCCTCGTGTCCCATCAAGCTCTAAAAGAGAGGCAAACTCCTCAAAGGTGCAAGAGAGGCGTTTCCCATTAGTCATCCAATGTACGGCCCGTGGTGTCCCCATGGTAAAGTAGCAAGTGGCATAGAACTGAAGAATGGCCTCCTCATTCCAATCATGGCGAAAGGTCAAGATGCCCTCCAGGCCTTTAGCATCAATGATGTTAAACACACCTTGCCCAAACTTATCCTCATGCTCGGCAATGTATTGAAGGTCAACACGCTTTTGAGGAGCACACATATGGCGCCTCGGAGACAAGCAAATGCTCTCATAGATGTCTTGTTGCTCAATCTTCCAAAAGCGATGATCAAAGGCGGTCCGTTGGTCTGTCCTATGGGGAACAAGGGAGTGACGGACTTCAATACACTCATCATTGGACATTGTCTTGTAATTTACCACTGAATGCGTCTTATCCTTTTTGGGCACACACCGCACCATCCGCAAACCGAAAGGAGCCTCTAAGTTCTGGACAACCTTCCTAGAGGTGCCTTTGCCGCCGGCAAGCTTCACAAAATCCTCCGCTCCATCATCCTCTTCCTCTTCCTCAATCTCATCCACATGGGTGGCACTGCGCTTACATGCGCGAGCCTCTTCTTCACTATCATCAGAACCACAATGAGCATGAGCACCTGTGATATAGAAGGTAAGCAGAAAAGATAAGGACATGGATTCATTGAAAAGGAGAATGCATCGGAGCCATGACAATGGCGCTTAGGGCACAAGGAATGAGGAATAAGAGGATAGCATGCCCTAAGAAATGAAGGGGAGAGCAGGAAACGGAGGCTCACCACGGCTAGAGGACCCTGCCCCGGTCGGAGGGACGGCCTTCTTCCTCCCCATGGCGTCCACCCGGGCGTCCCTGGATGGGGAAGTGGGCGAGAGGGGCGGCGGCGGCTGGGAGATGGACGGTGGGAAGAGGGGCGGCGGTGGCTGGGAGAGGGGCGGCGGTGGGGAGAGGGGTGGTGGGGAGAGGGGCGGCGGCGGGGAGAGGGGCGAGAGCAGGCGGTGGTGGCGGCGATTGGAAGAAGAGGAGGCACAGGGGGAAAAAGGATCGGGGCAGGGGCTGCCCCGCATCGAAGACCTGATCGGGGCATCGGGAGTGGACGCCCGGTCATACCGGGCTGATGGCCGGTATGACCGGCCAGAATCACTATCCGGGAGCGGGGTGGCCGGTTAGACCAGCCAGAGGCTCGGTTAGACCGGCCGGAAGTGCTGTCCAAGGACAGTTTGGCTGAGAAGACGGCCGGTATCACCGGCTCGATGCTCGGTTATACCGGTGTATTGCGCTGTTTGGTAGGAAGGAAATCCGGTTAGACCGGCCATGACTCAAATTGAATGGATAAAATGGCTGTTTGAAGATTTGAAAGGTCGGTATGATCGGCCGAGTGATAAAAGAGGAATGAATCCATGTAGAGACCAACAAATGTTTTAAGGTAAGATGTAGGAGCTTAGGTTGAGACCTGACTAAGGGGAACACGCGTCCATACACATCTTGAAAGAATCAAACAAAGAATCAAATGTCAGATGGTTTGATGGACTAGGATTTTGAAAATAGTTTTATAAATAAGTGAACGATGAATAAACCTCAAAAAATGAGACCATAAGCATGAGAGGCAAAATGTGGATGGGGGATTACTCCCCCTATGTGTGAGCACAAATGTCATTGAACCACGAAGAAACGTGCTTGGATTCGTTGACATTGGGTCTTATGATGTAGCACACATGGGTATGCATCATGCCAAGACGTGGTAAGATGCTAGCCCCACATATGCGGCGCTACTAAGCTAGATAAACAAGTTAAATGCAAGAATATGTAACGCGTGCATCAATCCAAGTTTTTAGGATCAAGAATACCGAGTTCTCCTCTCAAAGCAACAAATCGAGCTTCATCCAAAGGTTTCGTAAAAATGTCCGCCAATTGATAATTTGTTCCCACATGAGTGAGAGCAACATCACCCCTTGAGACATGATCACGTAGGAAGTGGTGGAGAATGTCGATATGCTTGGTGCGTGAGTGTTGTACGGGGTTATGGGCGATCTTTATTCCACTTTCATTGTCACATAGAAGAGGCACCGTACTAAGAGACACACCATAGTCTTTCAAGGTTTGCTTCATCCATAACAATTAAGCACAATAAGATGCCGTAGTGATGTATTTGGCTTCGGCAGTGGATAGGGATATGGAGTTTTGTTTCTTGGACGACCAACTCACCAATGACCGGCCAATAAATTGGCAAGCCCTGGAGGTCGACTTCCGATCAACCTTGTCACCGGCCCAATCGGAATTCGTATAGCCGATGAGTTCAAAGGTAGACCCCTTTGGATACCAAAGCCTGAGAGTTGGAGTGAGAATAGTATACCTTAAAATCTGTTTGACCGCCACAAAGTGGCACTCCTGAGGAGCGGATTGAAAACAAGCACACATTCCTACACTTAACATGATATCCGGCCTAGAAGCGCAAAGATAAAGCAAAGATCCAATCATGGAACGGTATACCTTTTGATCCACGGCTTTATCATTTTCTCCAAGGCCTAGTTGCCCATTAGTTGGCATGGGAGTCTTGGTAGTTTTTGCCTTGTCCATCTCAAACTTCTTGAGCATGTCCCGTACATACTTTTCTTGCGAGATGAAAGTTCCCTTCTCGAGTTGCTTCACTTGAAATCCTAAGAAAAACTTCAACTCCCCCATCATGGACATCTCAAATTTATCTATCATCAACTTAGCAAAGTCTTTGTTATGTTTTTCGTTAGTGCCACAAAAAATAATATCATCCACATAAATTTGACATATGAATAAATCACCCCCTTTAACCCGCTTGGTGAAAAGGGTGGAATCAACCTTCCCCATTTAAAACCCATCCATGAGTAGAAAGTCCCTAAGGTACTCATACCAAGCACGAGGAGCTTGCTTTAGTCCATAGAGTGCCTTATGGAGTCGATACACACGATTTGGGTAAACGGGGTCTTCGAAACCTGGGGGTTGAGCAACATATGCCTCCTTTTTTAAGGGGCCATTAAGAAAAGCACTTTTCACATCCATTTGATATAACTTGAAATTATGAAAGGATGCATAAGCAAGTAAGAGGCAGATAGCCTTGAGTCAAGTGACGGGCGCAAAGGTGTCCTTATAATCCACACCTTCTATTTGGGCAAACCCTTGCGCCACTAACCTTGCTTTATTTTGAATGATGAGTCCATTTTCATCTTGTATGTTCTTGAAGACCCATTTGGTTCCTATGACATTGATCCTATGATTTCTTGGTTATCCACAAGAGACCAAACCTTGTTGCGGGTGAAGCACTCTAGCTCTTCTTGCATGGCAATCACCCAATCCGGATCTTGCAAAGCTTCATGTACCTTCAAGGGTTCAAAACTAGAGGCAAAAGCATGAAATTCACTAAACATACATAGTAAAGCCATTTGTTTTGCTAGTTCTCTAAGGGTAAGCACTCCCTTGGAGATATTGCCAAGGATACGATCCACCATGATGTCACTTGATTTGGTTGCAGCCTTGACTTGACGGACTATTCCTTCATGATCAATAAATTCTGCTTGAGAGGGCCTTTGATCATGATCGTCTTCTTGAGCTTGATCTTGAGAGGTAGTAACATTTTGTTCTCCATCTTGATCTTGCTCATTGGCTTGGGAACTTGATGTTTGTTCTTGTGTATGCATTTCCTCTTGAGTAATAGGTTCCTCTTGAGTTGACATAGGCTCCACTTGAGTTGAGCTAGGCTCCACTTGAGTTGAGCTTGAGTCTTCTCCATTGTTCGCTTGATCTTCATGATGATGGGTCTCACAAGGCAAAATATGCCCAATGCCCATGGTCCTTATGACTTGAGAAGATTCTTGATCACCTACATCACTTGGAAGAACTTGCTCCTCTTGGGAGCCATTATTCTCATCGAAGTCTACATCACAAGATACTTCAACACGCCCAGTGGACTTGTTGTAGTATCTATAGGCGTGAGATTCAGTCCGCATAACCAACAAAAATACCTTCAATAGTTCTAGATATGAATTTACCAAGCTTTTCTTTCTTGTTCTTGACGAAGCACTTACAACCGAAGACACGGAAATATGAGACATTAGGCTTGTTCCCAGTGAGAAGCTCATAGGGGGTCTTGTTGTAGATTGGACGAAGGAAGATTCGATTTGAAGCATGAACCACAGTGGCAATGGCTTCACCCCAAAAGTTATGAGGTGACTTGAATTCATCCAACATGGTCCTTGCCATTTCAATGAGTGACGAGGGTTAACTCAACAAATGTCCTAGATGAAGGACTTAGGATCGGGGATATAGGGCATCGGATGAACTCGAAGGTAAAGTTAATCGAAATAGGTGTGTGTCAAAAGTAAACTTGGGTGTTCAACCTGGCTTGCTTTCAATCTGTCCTACACCGTCCCCTCCTGGCCCCTATATATAGATGGCCAGGTCTCGAGGATCGGGTAGGGTCCGATACAGATTACAATATCGATATACGGTAAAGACTCATATTCGACTATCATTACAATTGGGCCTAGCTGTATGGGCCTTAGGGGTACTCAACTAACGGGCTCTATTAGCTATACCCTTGTCAGTAGCCCCTGAGATTCTACCAGAATTGTAGATTCGGGTTGAATCTCTAATCTTCAAATCTTCGACTTGATCAATTCTTCGACTTCTTCTTATCTTCAAATCTTTGACTTGGTCTTTCGACTTATTTTATGATAATTTGTTCGCAAGGGGTTTTGATGAACAAGCCTGACAACTCTAACGGATCAAGAGGTTAGTTAACTGCCGGAACAGATACTTGTCACCTACTTCAAATTCAATCCCCTTGGACTTGAATTCGGGATACCGGTCAAACCCATTCTTTTGCCGCATTTAGGACTTACAAAGAATGAATCCCAGTGGTTCTTAGGGTACCCAGTGCGTCCACCAGGATTTTCTTCGCGTCGTAGACATGGATACATGCCAGCAGAGCGCATCCGTGTGCGTATACCGGGCCACGCAGGACGGATCCTGGGGTCTTACCTTCGTGATAAATCACGGCATTCGAGTTTCGTTGCGATAACGCAACTCGAGAATCTTATGTCGCAGCCAAGTTTTTGACTGATAAAATCAAAGAAATTCGGATTAATCTTCTTCGCTCCCGATGGGAGTAACTTCTCTGCACTTTTTGTCGACTATATTGTTGAAGTTTATATACTAACCCTTCTTCTTCTCCACTATTAATTATCTCATCCTCTATCGGGTGCGCGCTCAGCGCTCCCGATGGGAGTAGCCCCCGAGGCTATGCTTGGATACTTGTAGCCAAGCATAGGCTCAAAGTTTATTTCTTCTTCCTTCTGTCTACTATTTGCAAGCCCCCGAGTCCAAGTCGAGGTTTTCATATCGTGCCTCCACAATCTTCTCTTCTTGTTCTTTGGTATTATCGTCTGTTGTGTGCAGAATTTAACTCCCATTGTAAAATATGTTGACGGGCTTTACTTTAACACGGGGGCCCGCTAATCCGTGCTTATAAATAAAGCACCTTCTAGCAAGGGTAAAAACCCTAATCAAATTCCTCCTCCGCCGCATCATCTTCTCCCTCCATCTAGGGTTTTTCTTTCTTCCTTTGTCCTCATGGCTGATGCCGATGGCTCCCATCTGAATCTTGGCTCTCCGGTGGCGCCCTGAGGCCGAGGTCGCCCTCGTGGAAGCAAAAACAAGAACACCACTACTCTGGCTGCAGCAGGATCATCATCGGCCGCTCCGGCTAAACGTCGCCCCGGGCGCCCACCTGGTAGCAAGAACAAGCCCAAGGTGACTGGCGCTGCTCCAGGTCCAGTCGCTCCTCCTCCTTCTACTTCCGCTGCTCCTGCTGCGCCTTCCCGAATCTTTTCTTTCCTCTGCATCGCCATGGCGCAGTGCCGCGAGATTCAGCGCCTGCCGCTGAGCTTCACCAACTTCATGGATGGGCGCGAACTGCGAGAGGCGGTTCTCCGCGAACAGTCTGGCAGTGGTATCCCATACGAGGTGGAGGTGTGGTATGATGGCGACGTCGAGCAATTCTTTAAGGGTGGCTGGTCGCAGTTCGCAGAAGACCACGACATCCACCAAGGCTTCTTCATGGCCTTTGATTTCCACATCGGCACGTCGAAGTTCGACGTGAAGATCTACGACGGCACCCTCTGCCAGAAGAAATATGAAGCTGAAGTCCACTTCCATTAGGATTTTGCTTTTTATGTAATATCGTTTGATAATGTCCTTGTTGCCATATTCTCTTGTAATGAATCTTCGTATTCTATGTCGATGTTTTTGCTAGTACCAAGAAAACAAGTCATTGTTCTGAGGTATGCTTTCCATCTATCGGGTTCTTTGTGAACCAAGAATATCGGGTTCCTTTGTGAACCATAATATTTGAATTTTTATCGGGTTGACTGCACAACCTTTCAGTGAAAAGAGTCTTCCAAGTCGTGAAAAAAATTCCTTTCGTACGACCCGAGGGTTGAAGCCCCCAAGGCGAAGAAATAATAATTGTACAATTTTGTCGAGTTCAACCCAAAGAACCTGACCTGTGGCCTCATGTTCTAGGTTCAGAAGGTTAACTCGAATTTATTAATACCACTATATGCATTCTACGCGTAAAAACGCCGTAGCTGCTCTGCATTCCACGGGTTGCTCTCATCCTTCCCAGTTTTCTTGTCTTGTAGTCGATATGCTCCTCCAGGTATTACTTCAGTGACAATGTAAGGTCCTACCCAAGGGGACTCCAACTTGCCGTGGCTGTCTTGCCTGAGTCGCAAAACTAGGTCTCCCACCACGAAGGATCGTGGACGAACTCGACTACTATGGTAGTTTCATAGACTCTATTGATACTGCGTAGCCCTTTCTAATGCTTTATCTCTTGCTTCATCTAGTGCATCGACATTATCCTGCAATGCTTCTGTTGATGTTGTCTCGTCATATGCTGCCACTCTTGGAGCCTCGTGTGTAACCTCGACTGGAAGCACGGCTTCTGCGCCATGGACCAGGAAGAAAGGAGTTTCTTGAGTTGCTGCGTTAGGCGTGGTTCTTAGACTCCAAAGAACGGAGAGCAATTCTTCCACCCAAGCGCTCTTGGCTTTCTCGAGAGGTGCTAGGAGCCTCTTTTTTATCCCGCTACATATCAGGCCATTAGCTTTTTTGACTTGCCCGTTTGTCTTCGGGTGCGCCACCGATGCGAATTTTAGCTTGATCCCTAATCCTTCGCAGTAACTCTTGAATTCTTTTGAAGTGAAATTCGTCCCGTTGTCTGTGATGATGCTGTATGGTACACCAAAACGAAAAACTATTGACTTGATGAAGTTGATTGCTGCTGTAGAATCTTGAGTTGTTACCGGGGCCGCTTCCACCCATTTGGTGAATTTGTCGACGGCCACTAACATGTAGACATGCCCTCCTGGCCAGGATTTGTGCAACTTTCCCACCATATCTAGGCCCCATTGTGCAAAAGGCTAAGATAATGGTATTGTTTGTAGTTCCGCTGCTGGTGCGTGCGGTCTAGACGCAAACCTCTGACATGCTTCACACTTTCGAACTATATCTTTTGCGTCCTCGATGGCTGTTAGCCAATAGAATCCTGCTCGGAAAGCTTTTGCTGCTATTGCTCTGCTGTCGGGGATATAACCCCGGGTATACCAAAGTACCCTTTTTATATGACTAATATATTATATATGTTGTATTATGTGTGCAGGATATTAAAAAGCGAATAAACAGTAGCTGGGCCGGATTATAAGTCTCCCGGCCGGATTATTAAGGTGCAGGCCGGATTATTAAGGTGCAGGCCGGATTAAAGTGTGCCCGGGCCGGCATAGCAGCAACCGGGGCCGGCATAGCAGCAACCCGGCTGGGCCGGCATAGCAGCAACCCGGCTGGGCCGGCATAGCAGCAACCCGGCTGGGCCGGCATAGCAGCAACCCGGCTGGGCCGGCATAGCAGCAACCCGGCTGGGCCGGCATAGCAGCAACCCGGCTGGGCCGGCATAGCAGCAACCCGGCTGGGCCGGCATAAGCAGCAACCCGGCTGGGCCAGGTCGGCAGCGCCCCGGCCTCCCGCCGTGCCGGCTGGGCCTCGTCCGCCCCTCACCCGGCTGGGCCGGTGCGCCCCCGGCCAGGCCTCCTCGCCCGCTGCCCCGGCTGGGCCGCCCTTCCCAGGCCGGCTTCTCCCCAGGCCGGGATTCTTCCTGCAGGCCGAGGCTTCCACCGGGCTGCCAGGCCGGGATTCGCTCCCCAGGCCAAGATATGCCGGCTAAGCTGCTCCTGGGCGCTGTTCCGGCTGGGCCAGGCCGGGATTCCCTGGCCCAGTCCGGATTATTCCTTTATAGGCCGATGTAAGTCTTCTCTGGACCGAGTTCAGCCTTATCCGGGACATCTTCCTCGTCCAGCATCAACTCCAGCGTATCGTGCCAGTCGTGGGACGCCTCCAGGCTCGGACTAGCACATCCTCCACCGCCGTATGCTGGTCTTAGGACGCCCATTGGCTCAGACCAGCATATCCCTCCTCTCCTAGTCAGTCTTATCCTCAGGAGGAGGATAAGACTGATGACATGGTGATCCTGAAGACAGACGCTAGAAGACGAAGGCAAGGACTCCAAGTACAGGCATCGATGGGACTAGCCCATGACCGTGACGCATCGCACAGTACCGAGGACGGTACCGTGCTGATGCAGGCTATAGTGTGACAAGACCCCAGTAGTCATCTCAGCTATAGTGCATGTATAGTGTATTGTGGGGCATCCCTTGTCCCCTGGGCTCCCTATATAAGGGGCACCAGGGGGATCGATCACCCCAAGCCTCCAGAGGAGGCTCATTCTCTCTCGCTCCATGGGAGCTCTCTAGCACTAGCTCTTTAGCTCCTGCCCAGTGCAGCCTCAGATAGGCAAGATATACAGCTCAAGGAGCACCATTGTAGCTCTCATGTGAAGCTCATATAGATCAGACATGCAGGAGTAGGGGTGTTACCTCCTCACGAGGGCCCTGAACCTGGGTAGCTCGATGTGTTAGCAGTGACTTCTGTGCTCGGTCTCTACCGAGCCATCCCTCTCCCGGATCCACCAGCGTACAGTCGGCCCCCATTTAAGCCATCCTATGGCATATGTTGTTTCACCACGACGACATTTGGCGCCCACCGTGGGGCAGATCAAGCGCTGGTAGGAGTACATCCGGACGGGATCTTCTTCATCTGCTCGGGGGCTCGACATCAGCAACGCCTCCGAGCACTGCAGGCATTCTTCGACTCCCGGGCTGACCTCAACTCGCCCGGGCCAGCATACGGCTGTCCCGGATCTACATCGGCATCTCCGGGCCGGCGCTCGGCTTCCTCCGGCCAGCATATCCTGAGTCCCGGCCAGCATATCCTGTGTCCCGGCCAGCATATCCTGTGTTCCGGCCAGCATATCCTGAGTCCCGGCCAGCATATCCTGAGTCCCGGCCAGCATATCCTGAGTCCCGGCCAGCATATCCTGAGTCCCGGCCAGCATATCCTGAGTCCCGGCCAGCATATCCTGCGTTCTGGCCAGCATATCCTGTGTTCCGACCAGCATATCCTGCGTCCCGGCCAGCATATCCTGTGTCCTGGCCAGCATATTTTATGTCCCGGCCGGCATATTTTATATCCTGGCCAGCATATCTTATGTCCCGGCCGGCATATTTTATGGTCATCGTGCCAAGGATCGTTCTGCCTCGAGCATCTGCAGGTACTTCAAACTTCCTCAACGGTGCATGCAAGTAAGTATTTATGCTGGTTTACTCCATATCCTGGTCAGCTTGTCTGAAAGTTAATGTCCCCGTAATAGAAAAAATAGCTCGGGGGCTAGGCTAAAGCCCAGCAAGTTGCTTCTCAAGTACTGTACCAGTATATATTAGTTTGCATGCTAGCATATCAGCTTCCCAGTTTCCTCCTGTATGTCTGTTTATATGCCAAATCACTACATATGCCTGCTACAGATAGTATCCTTAGTATCAGTTTGTATGTCAATAGTCTTGTGCAAAGTTTCATCTGGGCATGTTATATGCCGGTTTTATATGCCAACAGCAAGGTGTTATGTCAAGTTATATGTCTTCGCATATGCCAATTGGTATATCTGCTACAGTGCTAGAATCAGTATGCCAGTTAACATATCAAGTTCAGTATCTACCTATATGCCAAATGCTTTATCCCATATGCTATGTGTTATATGCCGGCTGTCATATGCCAAGGCTCATATGTCAGTTTTTATATGTTGAATGCCATGTGCTAGCTGTTACAAGTTTATAGTCAGATCAATTATATGCCTATCTCAGTACCAGTTTATGCATGCTCTATCACAAATCTCACATGCCAGTTACAGTATACTTGCATTTATATGCCGGCACATGAGTGCCAAATATCTGTTGTGAGATGCCAAGTTTGCTTATATGCCAGTTGCAGTATGTCTACATTTGTATGCCGGCACATGAGTGCCTAGTTCTTCCTTGTGAGTTACCAATTTAGCATATATGTCAAACTGCTATATCTCAGTCTGTATGTCAAGTGCTATGTACCGAATGATATGGGCTATATGCCAAACTCCATGTGCTAGATTGCAAATATGCCAAATGCTATGACCATTGCTATGTCTTTTAGAATGACTACAGAACAGGTTGGATGTCTCATTATATATATGTCTATTACCCGGCTATGACTCTCCATATTGCCGTTACAGAGGAGAAATTACTATTATATCACCAGGGTTTCAGTTTATATCTCAAAGTCTCAGGTATTTCAGAGTATGCCAGCATATCGTGACAAAGAGCAAAATTTCAGTATACCGGCATATGTTATATTTTGTATCCTGGCCGGCATATTTTATGTCCCAGCCAGCATATCTTTACATCTTGGCCTGCATATCTCAAAGTCTCAGGTATGTCAGTTTGTTAGCACATCATGTTATTAAGTGATATCTTGAGTCATATGTGTTTCAGTATGCCGGCATATCATGGCATGAGCAAAGTTCCAATATGCCAACATATCATGGCATGAGAAGAGTTTTAGTATGCCGGCATATCATGGCAAAGAGCAAAATGTAAGTATGCCAGCATATCATGGCAAAATGTCAGTATGCCAGCATATCATGGCAAAATGTCAGTATGCCAGCATATCATGGCAAAATGTCAGTATGCCAACATATCATGGCAAGAGCAAAATCTCAGTATGTCGACATATCATGGCATCGACCAAAATCCCCAATCACCGTTTATTTCGGTTTGCCAGCATATCAAGGCATCTATCAATAACTCATATCGCCGTTTATTTCGGTTCGCCAGCATATCAAGGCATCTATCAATAACTCATATCGCCGTTTATTTCGGCATGCCAGCATATCATGGCATTCTATAATCCTTTCAGTTATCGCCAATTCTGGCACAGTAATATATCGAGACATCGATCTCAAAGCTAACAAGCATCGTATCTCTTATCATATCCGGTTTCACAGAGTATCCCGGTTTAGCATATTAACATGTCTTATCATTTTTGCATACTAACAAGTGCCCAGCGATGGCACAGCCCAAGAGGCATATCAGTATACCGGCATTGTCAAAGCAGACAATGTCGATGAGACATAGCCCGAGAGGCAAAGTGTCGATATAAAGCCCAAGAGGCAAAGTAGCCCAAGAGGCAAAGCAGCCCAAGAGGCATATCAGTATACCGGCATTGTCAAAATAGACAATGTCGATGAGACATAGCCCGAGAGGCAAAGTGTCGATATAAAGCCCAAGAGGCAAAGTAGCCCAAGAGGCAAAGCAGCCCAAGAGGCATATCAGTATACCGGCATTGTCAAAGCAGACAATGTCGATGAGACATAGCCCGAGAGGCACAGTGTCGATATAAAGCCCAAGAGGCAAAAGTAGCCCAAGAGGCAGAATAGCCCAAGAGGCAAATAGCTCAAAAGGTAAAGCATCGATATGGCCAAAGAAGGCAAGGCAGTATTCCGGCACTATCGAAGCAGATGATGTCGAGGAGACATAGCCTAAGAGGCAAAGTGTCGATATAGCCAAAAAGGACACAATAGTATTTTGAGATAGCCCGCGAAGGCTAGCATATCATATATAGGAGTTCATACCAATCAGGACATTGTCTATGATGGCATGAGATAGAATTTGGCCAGTGCAGGCCTGTCAGCTTCATAAGTATGCAGGTTTGGGACTTTGGTATATTTTTGTTGAAGCCTGTGCGCGACTCTGCGAGTCCCCCACAGCCTCGGGGGCTAATGTCGGGGATATAACCCCGGGTATACCAAAGTACCCTTTTTATATGACTAATATATTATATATGTTGTATTATGTGTGCAGGATATTAAAAAGCGAATAAACAGTAGCTGGGCCGGATTATAAGTCTCCCGGCCGGATTATTAAGGTGCAGGCCGGATTATTAAGGTGCAGGCCGGATTAAAGTGTGCCCGGGCCGGCATAGCAGCAACCCGGCTGGGCCGGCATAGCAGCAACCCGGCTGGGCCGGCATAGCAGCAACCCGGCTGGGCCGGCATAGCAGCAACCCGGCTGGGCCGGCATAGCAGCAACCCGGCTGGGCCGGCATAGCAGCAACCCGGCTGGGCCGGCATAGCAGCAACCCGGCTGGGCCGGCATAGCAGCAACCCGGCTGGGCCGGCATAGCAGCAACCCGGCTGGGCCGGCATAAGCAGCAACCCGGCTGGGCCGGCATAGCAGCAACCCGGCTGGGCCAGGTCGGCAGCGCCCCGGCCTCCCGCCGTGCCGGCTGGGCCTCGTCCGCCCCTCACCCGGCTGGGCCGGTGCGCCCCCGGCCAGGCCTCCTCGCCCGCTGCCCCGGCTGGGCCGCCCTTCCCAGGCCGGCTTCTCCCCAGGCCGGGATTCTTCCTGCAGGCCGAGGCTTCCACCGGGCTGCCAGGCCGGGATTCGCTCCCCAGGCCAAGATATGCCGGCTAAGCTGCTCCTGGGCGCTGTTCCGGCTGGGCCAGGCCGGGATTCCCTGGCCCAGTCCGGATTATTCCTTTATAGGCCGATGTAAGTCTTCTCTGGACCGAGTTCAGCCTTATCCGGGACATCTTCCTCGTCCAGCATCAACTCCAGCGTATCGTGCCAGTCGTGGGACGCCTCCAGGCTCGGACTGGCACATCCTCCACCGCCGTATGCTGGTCTTAGGACGCCCATTGGCTCAGACCAGCATATCCCTCCTCTCCTAGTCAGTCTTATCCTCAGGAGGAGGATAAGACTGATGACATGGTGATCCTGAAGACAGACGCTAGAAGACGAAGGCAAGGACTCCAAGTACAGGCATCGATGGGACTAGCCCATGACCGTGACGCATCGCACAGTACCGAGGACGGTACCGTGCTGATGCAGGCTATAGTGTGACAAGACCCCAGTAGTCATCTCAGCTATAGTGCATGTATAGTGTATTGTGGGGCATCCCTTGTCCCCTGGGCTCCCTATATAAGGGGCACCAGGGGGATCGATCACCCCAAGCCTCCAGAGGAGGCTCATTCTCTCTCGCTCCATGGGAGCTCTCTAGCACTAGCTCTTTAGCTCCTGCCCAGTGCAGCCTCAGATAGGCAAGATATACAGCTCAAGGAGCACCATTGTAGCTCTCATGTGAAGCTCATATAGATCAGACATGCAGGAGTAGGGGTGTTACCTCCTCACGAGGGCCCTGAACCTGGGTAGCTCGATGTGTTAGCAGTGACTTCTGTGCTCGGTCTCTACCGAGCCATCCCTCTCCCGGATCCACCAGCGTACAGTCGGCCCCCATTTAAGCCATCCTATGGCATATGTTGTTTCACCACGACGACATCTGCTGCTAGCATGATGGCCGCATATTCCACCATGTATGTCTTGTAGTATTTTTTGTCCTTCTTGGGGCGTTACACAACGCTGCAAAACGCCAGTAATACTTTTCTTGTATAATTTCCCCTGTAACACGACAAACGCTTTCGATCTTCGAGTTATCCTCTTGGCCTCCACTGCATCTTCTGGTAACTTTTTATTTATCATGTATGCAAGATATGGCTGCATCCATGTTTCTTCTATCATCATGACCTCCTCTGGTTCTGATGTAGTCCCCGAGCCTGCTGTAGTAGTCGAACGTTTTCCACTTTTTATTGATCTTTCCACTATTTCCTCCCAAAATACTCCGGATGGCACAGGTAAACACTGTGACCCAATATTTGCTAAACTATCGGCTTCTTCATTGCTGTTCCTGCTTACGTGCGAAACTTCGCATCCATCGAACGTTCCTTCGAGATAATGGTACAAATTTTTGTAGGCCATCATGTTGTCATTGATTGTGTCACATCTGTTCATAACTTGCTGGACAACAAGGTTGGAATCTCCAAATATTTTTAGGCGAGTTGCTCCACATGCTTTAGCCATCTTCATTCCGTGCAACAAAGCCTCGTATTCTGCTTCATTGTTAGAAGCCTATGGAAAGCTCATCCTTAAGACGTACTTCAATTTGTCGCCATGAGGTGATATCAACACTACTTCTGCGCCTGCGCCTTGGACTCTTTTAGAACTGTTGAAGTACATTGTCCAAACACTGGATAAATCTGGTGGTCCTGTGCTCTGCAGCTCCAGCCACTCTGCCGTAAAATCTGGCAAAATTTGCGACTTGATCGCCTTCCTTTTTTCGTACGTGATGTCCATGGGAGATAACTCGATTCCCCACAAAGAGACACGTCCTGTTGCTGAAGGATTATTCAATATGTTCGACAATGACGCCTCATTCACCACTATAATTGGGTGCACCGCAAAGTACTGTCATAGTTTTCGTGCGGTTATGAAGACACTGTATGCCAACTTCTGATAATGCGGGTACCTTTGTTTTGTTGGAGACAATACTTCACTGATGAAATATACTGGCCTCTGGACGCCATGGGCTTTTCCTTCTTCGCTTCTTTCGACTACTAATACTGTACTCACCACCTGATGGGTTGCGGCGATGTACAATAGCAGTGGTTCTTTTTCTTTTGGTGCGACCAGCACCGGTGGCATGGAAAGCACTTTTTTCAACTGTGCAAACGCTGTGTCCGCTTCTTCTGTCCACTCGAATTTATCGTCTGACTTCTTCATAAGTGCATAAAAAGGAAGCGCCTTCTCCCCTAGTCGAGCAACGAAGCGACTTAGTGCCGCGACGCGTCCTGCAAGTTTCTGTACATCGTGTAGTTTCGTGGGTTCCCCATTGTCAGAATTGCTTGAATCTTCTCTGGGTTCGCCTCTATTCCTCGTGCTGATACCAGGAACCCTAAAAGTTGTCCTGCTGAGACGCCGAAAGAGCACTTTGTCGGGTTAAGCTTAAGCTTGTACCTGCTCAGGTTGTCGAAGGTCTCTGCCAAGTCGCTGATTAGAGATCGATTATTTGATCGATGCGGGGTAAAGGGAAGGGATCCTTTGGACAATGCTTATTGAGAGATGTGTAATCGACACATACTCTTTGTACGTCTGTGTTCTTCTTGGGTACTATGACTGGGTTCGACACCCAACTCGAAGTTTTGATTTGTCTGATGAATCCGGCATTTTCTAGCCTGTGCAACTCTGATGCTATCGCCTTCCTCTTAGGTTCATCGAATCATCGTAGTGGCTGCTTGACTAGCTTTGCCTTGGGATCTACGTTTAATGCGTGCTCGACGAGTTCCCTGGGAACCCCTGGCATGTCTGATGGACACCAGGCGAAGATTTCCCAGCGCTCACGGAGGAACTCGACGAGCGCGCTTTCCTATGCGGGATCCAAGTTCACTGCAATTGATGTCGTCTTGTTTGCATCTGTAGGATGGACCTGGGTTTTCTTTGAGTCCTGAGACGTGTTGAAAGCCTGATCTGGCAGGGATCGTCCAACGTCGGGTAGTACATTGTGATCCGTTTCTCCTTTTAACCTCTCGTACTCTGCTGTCATGCCGAAGGTTTGCGCCATCCTGTTGAATTCCCTGTCGCATGTATTGGCTACTTCAAAGCTCCCTTGTACTGTGATTGTTCCACTAGGTCCTGGAATTTTTAACGTAAGATACGCGTAGTGTGGTACTGCCATGAATTTTGCAAATGCTGGGCGCCCCAGGATTGCATGATATTGTGACAGCCAGTCCATTACTTCAAATTCCAGCTTCTCTCTTCGGTAGTTTCCGCTACTGCCAAAGCAGACATCGAGTTCTATTCTCCCCAAAAGGTAGTTTGCGGCTCCTGGTACTATTCCGTGGAAAGAGCAATCTGTTGGCTTCAGACTCGTCAGTGATATGCACATTGCCTTTAGGGTTCTGGCATATATTAAGTTTATGCCACTCCCTGCATCCATGAACACTCTTCCGATGTCGTACCCTCCTATTTGTGCCTTTAAAACCATAGGCGAGTGACCTGGCCTGGGGAATTTCCTCGGGTGGTCTACTCTGCTGAACTTGACTGGTTGTTCTGACCACCGCAGGTATTCTGTGGTAGCTGGTGGTGATGATATTGCTAGGTTGACTTGCCTGGATATGCTCTTTTGCTCCTTCTTCGACTTGGGTACCGGTTGAATCATGGCTGATATGTACACTTTTGACTCTAAGTGCCTTGCTAGCTTTTGCATTTGATATCCTTGACTTCTGTGTCTTTCTCCTTGCCTCCCTTCTTGTTTTGAGCTCATGGCGCTTTGCAACCTTAGGAATGTCCTGCAATCCTTCATCTAGTGATTTGAGACTCTTTTCCCGTCGAGGTACGCGTAGTGGATTCGACAAGGTCCGTATAGCATATCCTCGGCCGAAGGACCGGAGTATCTCGATTTTTCTACTCATTTTGCCTGAAACCTCCTGCTTTCATGTCCTTCCTCTTCTTCTAGTACGTAACCCGCGGCCACCTGATTTCGCCTTCCTTGATTATCCCTGCTGCGGTATCGTCTCCTCTGTCTACTTATTCTGTCGACTTCTGGTGAACATCCTCTTTTGTTGTTATACGCGTCCTCTCCATCAGCGAATTTGTTGGCTTGTTCCATTAGCTCGGCTACTATCGTGGGTCTTGTTCTTCCTATTTCTTCCACGAGATCTGAGCGACGAAGTCCGGCCGAAAAGGCATCTATTGCTCGTTCGTCGGAGACGTCCTCTGCTGAGTTTTTGATTATACTCCAGCGTTGTATGTAAGATCGTAGCGTTTCGCCTTACCTCTGCACACATGTTTTAATTTCCTCTAGTGATGCTGGGCGCTTGTAGGTGGAACAAAAATTTCTTGTGAATTGACTTTCGAGTTCCCCCCAACTTCCGATGGATTCGTTGGGTAGGGTATTCAGCCAGGACCGTGTGGCGCCGGTGAGGTGCAGCTGCAAACTTTGCATTGCAGTCGCCTTTGTTCCCCCCAATATCTGCACTGCCTGCAAATAATCCGATAACCATAAGGTAGGTTCTTGCGACCCATCATACTTAGGTTGGTCGTGTGGTAATTTGAATCCTTTGGGTACCCGCGTTTTGCGAACCCTGCGGGTAAAGCATAACGCACCCATATCTTTATCGTCGTCTTCGTAATTCTCTTCCCTCCAGGCATGACGCGATTTATTTACTCGAGCTTGTGCTATTATACTTCTTGCATCCTCCTTCCTTTTCTGTCGCTTTTTCTCTTCTGATGACTCGCTATACTCGATGTCTTTGAAATTGAATCTGAACTTCTCCTTTCGATTTCCCTTGTGGTTTGTCGACTTTGTCTCTGGACCTTGTTCCCTGATCTTTCCTTCTACTATTCCGAGGCTTCGTATCGCGGCTCGGTGCATATCTTCCCGTGGGTCCCCAGGTTCTGGTCTTGTAGCTAATAAATATGCTTGTGCTGCTACTAGTGCTGCTTCTGGTCTTTTGTATGAAGTCATCTTCCTCCTCTTCCAGCTGCGGGGGAGGGCTCCTTGAGTACTCCTCTTCTCTCCCGCATGCTGTCGCCCCCCTGTTGTGTTTTGGGTCTCCACGCCTTTCTCTGCTGTATTCTGAATCTTCACTGTAGTCTTCCCAGTATTCCTCCTTTGATGTACTGTTATTATCTCGAAAAACCATATCTCTTTCTTCCCTTAGCTTCTTCCTGTGCTGGTATAATTCATACTGATACCCCATTAGTACTTCTCTTCTCGATCCTTCGGGTACTACTGTACCATGGTTGATAGCTGACTTGATCATCCTCCATTCACCAGCCGAGACATGGACTTTCTCCTTTTCCTTTCTGTTGTGATATTTTACTTTGTCGACTTGCCCGTCGACATGCTCATTTCTTTCGCTGCTATTTTCTTTCTCTGCTTTAGTGATAATGACGCATAACTAATGTACCTTGGAGACGCCGCTGTTTCCCTCGGCGAAGTCCTTTGCGTTGTTGTGCGTTTGAGGCGCTCTTTCTTCTGAGTCAAAATTTTTCTGAATTTTGTCGCCTTCTGCGATTAGTGTTTTGTCGAAACTAACCGGCGAGTTTACCTCGCTGGAAGAGCCTTCTGATGATTCCAATGTTTCATCTGTTTCGAGCTTGTTTGCCGACGAATCTGGTTTTGTCGAATCCGAGAGGCGGGATGAACCGATGGCCCAACGATAATGCTCAAACTTCCAATGGTTAACTCCATCTCTTGACTTCCGTCGAGTTCTGAACTTCTGTTGGCTAAAAGCGAAAAACCCGTCGAATTCATGATTCCGACACCCAGGTCCCCACGGTCGGCGCCAATTGACGAGGGTTAACTTGACAAATGTCCTAGATGAAGGACTTAGGATCGGGGAGATAGGGCGTCGGATGAACTCGAAGGTAAAGTTAATCGAAATAGGTGTGTGTCGAAAGTAAACTTGGGTATTCAACCTGGCTTGCTTTCAATCTGTCCTACACCGTCCCCTCCTGGCCCCTATATATAGATGGCCAGGTCTCGAGGATCGGGTAGGGTCCGATACAGATTACAATATCGATATACGGTAAAGACTTGTATTCGACTATCATTACAATTGGGCCTAGCTGTATGGGCCTTAGGGGTACTCAACTAACGGGCTCTATTAGCTATACCCTTGTCAATGAGAGTCCAATTTTTCCTCTCCACAACACCATTCATTTGAGGGGTATATGGTACGGAGAATTGGTGCTTGATTCCCTTGTCTTCAAAAAATTCTTGCATGGTATAGTTTTTGAACTCGGTGCCATTATCCGTCCTTATTGCCTTGATATCTTGACCATGAGTGCACTGAGCTTGTTTGGCCCACTTAATGAATTCCACGTGAGTTTCATCTTTGGACTTGAGGAGAAACACCCACGTATACCGTGAATAATCATCAACAATAACCAGCCGAAATCTTTTTCCACCGAGAGTATCATAAGTTGTAGGTCCAAAGAGATCCAAGTGAAGAAGCTCCAAAGGCCTTGAAGTGGAAATGATGCTCTTGGATGGATGTCGCTTGCCCAATTGTTTACCGGCAACACAAGCACTACACACACGATCTCTTTCAAAATCAACATCGGTTAGACCAACAACATGATCATCCTTTAGGAGTTGTTTAAGATTTCTCATGTTGACATGAGCTAGCCGGTGATGCCAAAGCCAACCCTTGTCAACCTTGGCCATTAGACATGTTGGGATGGAAGGGCTCTCTTTCGAGAAATCAACCACATAAAGGCCGTTCTCAACATGTCCAGTGAAAACCAAGTTGAGATTATCACTCCTAAAGACTTTGACATGATGTAAAGTAAAATAAGAATTATAACCCATACAACAAAGATGATGAACAGAAAGAAGATTATAACCGAGGGACTCAACAAGCATGATATTCTTAAGAGATAAATCCTTTCAAATTACCAACTTGCCTCATCCCAATACCTTTCCCTTTGAAGTATCTCCAAACGTGATGCTTGATTTTGAGTTGACATCTTCAATAAATTGCTCAAGCACCTCCTTTCCTCCGGTCATATGATTTGTGCATCCACTATCAAGCACCCATTTTGGTCCACCGGAGGAGTATCCCTACACAATCAAGTCTTACATTTAGGAACCCATTTTGCAATGGGTCCCTTGACATTAGTAATAAGCACTTTAGGTACCCAAATGCAATATAAACTATAAGCATACTCATTTCGGGGACCAACATATTTAGCGTAAACATTCCCATTAGTGCCCTTACATAGCACATGGGATGGATTAAATTCTCCCACAAAGTGGTGGTTAGGATTGCCCTTAGTGACCTTCCCAATACCAACACTCTTTTTGCCATTCTCATTTATCTTGTGCCCCTCTTGAACAAAATTGAACTTCTTAGGTGGAGTGACATTCTTATTGTTCTTTCTTGGGTTATACCCAAGTCCTTGCTTTGGAGTCCTTGTCTTTTGCTGAGCGAGAACATTATCGAGCCCTTTCTTATTTTCATCCACACGGGATGCTTGAACAAATGAGGAGTTAGAGGCACATGTAATATCATCGACAAGAATAGGATCATTTATAGTTCCAAGAACTTCATTGTGGATTACTTGAAGTTGATCATGATCCTCCCTAAGTTTCAAGAGCTCACACTTGACTAGTTTGCTTGTAACCTCAAGGTGTTCAAGATCCTTAGTAAGAGAAGCATGAGCAGCCTCAAGTTCCTTTTTAGAGAAATCAAGTTCTTGTGCAATTATAAGAGATCTATCAAGAGTATCAAGATTTTTAACTTTATCCTTTTCATAAGTTTCAATTTGTTGTGAAAGCATAAATGAAGTGTTCTTTTCGTCGCTAAGCTCTTGCTTTAAGAGATTGTATCTCTGAACCCCATCTTCAATATGGGTATTCAATTCATCAATAGTCTCATTGCATTGAGCAACGGTATCCATCAAGTATTCGAATTGAGCTCGAGCTTTGCCATGAAGAGAACACATAACTTTATACAATTTAGCAAGTAAAGCATCTTCATCTAAGTCATCATTATTAATATTAGAGGGTGTAGCGGATGAAGTCACCTTAGCTCCCGTAGCCATGAGGCAAGTATGGGAGGATTTGTTGATGGTGCTCTTGTAGTCCTTGGAGTAGTCATACTTAAAAAGTGATCTGGGCTCGGCAAGCACTAAACCAGCCACTCCAACAACATTCTCCTCTTCCTCATCTATCTCATCATCGGACGTATATTCAGAACCAAGGAGAGCTTTGACTTCTCTATTTTTATTCTTGAGGTTGATGGGATTAGGCTTCAACTTGGGCCTTATTTCCTTGGTGTACTTTGGCTTGTCTTCTCTCTTCTCATAAGGACATTTATCGGAGAAGTGTCCCGGTTCATCACAATTATAGCAAAAACGCTTTCTCTCTTTAGTGAAACCTCTTTTCTTCATGGTGAACTTTCCATACTTCTTGGCAAAGAAGGCCAAGTCCACATCAAGCTCACTAGTTGAAGTCATCACTTCTTCTTCATCATGAGCTTCATTCTCATTTTCTTCTTCATGATATGTGATACGTCTCCAATGTATCTATAATTTTTGATGCTCCATGCTTGTTTTTACACCATTTTCCTACTGTTTCGTTACACTTTGTGGCACTTTTATGCATTTTCTGGAACTAACCTATTAACAAGTCGCCACAGTGCCAGTTCCCTATTTTCTGCTGTTTTTATGTTTCAGAAAAGCTACATAGGAAATATTCTCAGAATTGGATGAAACAAGTTCCTGAAGTCTTATTTTTCCCGGAAGCTTCCAGAGATCCGAAGAGGAGTCGGAGAGGGGCCATGAGGGCCCCACACACCAGGGCAGCGCGGCCCAGACCCTGGCCGTGCCCCTATGTGTGAGGGCACCTCGGTCCACCTCTGACGATGCCCCTTCGCCTATAAAGACCCCCAACAGAAAAAACCTAAGGACCCGATCAATTTTCCAGAACACATCGTGATCCGCCGCCGCCATCGACCCGAAGATCGGGAGGGTCTAGAAGCTCTTCTCGGCACCCTGCCGGAGAGAGGAATCACCACCGGAGGTCTTCTTCATTGCCATGCTTGCCTCCGGAGTGATGAGTGAGTAGTCTACCTTGGACTATGGGTCCATAGCAGTAGCTAGATGGTTGTCTCCTCCACCATGTGCTTCATGTTTAGATCTCATGAGCTGCCCTACATGATTGAGATCACCGTTATGTAATTCTACATGTTTGGTTTGTTGGGATCTGATGAATATTGGTGTTATGATTGAGTTGCTATACTGAAATATATCTTATGTTATCTCTATGTTGTTTATAATCTTGCATGCTCTCCGTTGTTAGTAGCTATCTTGGCCGAGTAGTTGCTAGTAACTCCAAGAGGGGGTATTTATGCTCAATAGTGGGTTCATGCCTCTATTTAATCTGGGGGAGTGACAGAAACCTCTAAGGTTGTAGATGTGCTGTTGCTACTAGGGAGAAAACAACATTCATATGCTCGAGGGCATATGCTTTGTTTACATTACACACTTTGCTTAATGCAATTATCTGTTGTTTGCAACTTAATACTCATGGGGTGTTCGGATGATATCCCTGCGAGTGGATTATTAGTCATAGATGCAGTTGGATGGCGGTCTATGTATTTTGTTGTAATGCCCAGAGTAAATCGCATAGTGATCTTCTTGACATATCACGTTATCTTTATTCTATCAATTGCCCAACTGTAATTTGTTTACCCAGCATGTGTTATTTATCTTATGGAGAGACACCACTAGTGAACTGTGGACCCCGGTCCTATTTCCATCATATTGCTATCACCTGTTTACTTTACTCGCATACTATTATCACTTTCCACTCGATACGCTCATACCCTTTGTTTCAAGCAAACCGGTGAGATTGACAACCTCATCACAAGTTGGGAACAAAGTACTTGGTTGTGTGTGTGCAGGTTCCACGTTGCTGCTCGCAAAGCAAAGCTTGGACGAGGCGCCCTATAAATTGTCCGGAGCTGTCGCGAAGCTTGCAAGCATCACATTCATTCATATTTTTTGCTCTTCTCCTGATCGACATACCTTGGTTTCTTAACTGAGGGAAAACTTGCTGCTATATTCATCAAAACCTTCTCTTGGGGTTTTCCAACTGACCGGTCATTTACTACACATCTTTCATACTATCATCACCGCGCCACCAACAAGTTTTCTGGCGCCATTGCTAGGGAAGAGTGGAAGACCTCTGCAAGGGGAGTTTTTTGCATGCACATCCTTTACTTAGTTTTATAGTTTTGCTTTACTTTATTTATTTTTACCTGCATTGTTTTATCAAAAACCCAAAAAAATTAGAATCCTTGATAGTTGTTTTTACTTGCTTGCTTTTAGTCTTGTTAGAATGAGTAATCCTGAAGTAGAAGTTCGTAGTTTTAAGCAACAAGGGAGAGAAAGTTTAAAAGATGCTTGGTATCGAATTAACAATGCTCATCGTAGGTGTACCAAAAAGCACTCTACCACGATCCTCCTTAGAAATTTTTATGTTGGTATATCTAGTTGGAATAGGTATGTTCTTGATACTCTTACAGGAGGTAATTTTCTGGATACTCCCGCTGGAGAAGCATGCACTTTAGTTGAAAGCTTAGTGGGAATACCACCTATTCATGTTGCTAAAACTGAGATCACCTTAGAGGAAGTTTTAGAAAAGCTTAGCTCTTTAGAGAAAAGTTTGCCAAGTATCCTTGAAAATGCTAGCCGAGTCAATGAATCAATAGAGAATATTGGTAAGAGAATCACCGCCTTAGAGGCTAGCACTACTCTTGATAATCAAAACTTAAGGATTGGTAAACTAGAAGAGTCTATGGAAACTCTTAGTTTAATCTTTTTTTTAAAATGTAAGAAAGAGAAAGTGTTTGTTGGAAAAGAGCAAAAATTTATGTATGTTCCCAAGGTTTATGTGCTTAAACCTCAACATGTTCTTAAAATTGGTAAGACTTTTAGTTCCACTAAGGGTGACTTGCAGGTTGAATCATCTTCGGGAACTTCCAAAGAGCCTACTGAGGTAATTGATGCTTCATCTCTTAATGTTACTTGATTCGCAATTTTCTGCGCCTAGCTCAAATGCGTTAAAGAAAAGCACTCTTGGGAGATAACCCAATGTTTTATTTTCAGTACTTTTTCTTTTATTTGAGTCTTGGAAGTCATTACTACTGTAATGACCTCTCCTTATCCTTTTTTATTTCATTGTTGTGCCAAGAGAAACCTCTAATTTGAGTGAGGTAAAAATTTGGGGATGTTGCTGTCCTAAAACTGTTTTTGGTGCTGCACCGTAAAAATTCGTGAAAATTCTATGTATATCTTTTGGACCTGCGATTTCTTGTGCATATGCCCCAGGTTATATCCAAACTTTCATTAGTTGAACACTTTTTGATTTGAGCAACAGAAAACACCTTAAAAATTCGGCCTTTGTCAGCTGTTCTGTTTTGACAGATTTCTGCCAATATTTGTGTTTGCCGCTTTATCGCTTTCTTTTCAAGTTCTTTTGATCACGGAACTTTTGGGGAGTTGCTACAGTAGTATATACTTAATATGGGGTGGTTTTGGGTTGAAACCTGAAGCAAAAATAGGTTGATTATATGATATGCTTACACTATTGTTGCTAATAGATTTGTGTTTAGTTTTTGTATGAAGGAAGTTTTCAAGTGTAGGGATTGGAGAATGATGAGATGAGTTGAAGAATGGACAAAAGCTCAAGCTTGGGGATGCCCATGCATCACCCCAAGAAATATCCAAGAAGTACAAGCGTCAAAGCTTGGGGATGCCCCCGAGGCACCCCTTCTTCATCGGCAAAAATCAGGTCACCTTTTAAAACACTATATTTTTATTGCTTCATGCACTATGTGTTTTTCTTGGAGCGTCAGTTGTTTTAGTTTTCTTTATTAGTTTAGTTTTGTTTGCTGCAATAAATGGTTGGACCCCAACAAATTTCTT
Source organism: Dactylis glomerata (assembly GCA_007115705.1). Classification (NCBI taxonomy): domain Eukaryota; kingdom Viridiplantae; phylum Streptophyta; class Magnoliopsida; order Poales; family Poaceae; genus Dactylis; species Dactylis glomerata. Next base: position 1,518,987 of record QXEO01002105.1, on the reverse strand, counting down.
TTGGAGAAGTTGCCTTGCTTTTCATTTGCCAAGAATGCTCTAGTTTTTATTCTTATAAAAAACCGAGTGTTCTTCTTTTTCTGCTACTGCTTTTGGTTTTCGTTTTCGCCTTGATTTGCATTCATACCTTGTCATATCTCTTCATCAAGGTGTATTTTTGCCTCTGATCTTGATTGGTTTTCATCAAAAGAGGTGTCTTAAAAATTTTCAAATGGTGTTGGAAGAGAGAAAAAGCTTTATGCAAAAAAGTGGTACAAGAAGGAGCTTGTGTAGACTGTGGCTTAGGCTTTTTCATGTCATGCTTGATGTCTTTTTGATAGTATGCTTAGTGGTTTTCCTGTAGCATGACTTATCTCAAATAACTGAGATTGCTTAATGAGCATTTGAAAAAATTATGCGTTGTTTTTATCGTTTGGAAGCATTATTTTGGTTTTCTCCTTGATGCTTTATTTGGGTTGACTTGGCACATGCTCACACATGTTAGACTCATACAAAGTCGCCAATAGCCTCTATGATCATTTAGTTTTTGACTTTTGATGCCATCTTATGCTTCTTTTAATGTCGCTTTGTCGCTTTGCATGATTATGGCCATTATTGCTCTCTTAGTTGGTCGCTCCCAGTCTTTTGCTAGCCCTCGCCTTGTACTGAGTATGAGCTCTACTTGTGCATCCAACTCCTAAAAACCAAGTTTGCCAAAGTGTCCACCATGCATACCTACTAGCAATTTGCTATTCCAAGTAAATTTGACTTGCTTTTATTTTCTCTTCAAATTAAACTCTTACCAGTGTTATGCGAAAATTGGTCAGTAAAGCTCTCACGAACCGGAAGTCACACTTTAATTTTTCTCGTTCTTAAAAATTTGACATTGTGGTCTCTTATATTGAGTTGTTATGCTTGCAAGTTGTAAGTTGGAGACTAGCCCAATCATGCTATCATGGGGCAAGCTTTCAACATTGCACTTCTTATTTGAGTTGATATCGTGATCTTTTGTTTATGGATGCCCGCGGTGTGAAATGAATTGGGAATCTTGCGGGGATCATGGAGTTTGCATATGTGTTAGGGAAACGCCTAGGCCGCCAATCTAAGCCATGCATAATTCATGGTGGAAATTTGCAGCATACCCATGGTGGACATTCGACGACGCATCTCAAAATAAAAAGCTAAACAAATGGTAAATAAAAGAGATATCGAGGTGTTCATTGTCTGCTTGTCCTGTCATTTTGATGTGGGCTTGTTCCATATCATCGGGCACGGAGGTACCCCGTTGGTGGTTCTCGATGATACGTATATACTTACAATGACAAGAGCCTTGCTTGGGACTCTAAGTAAAGTAGCATGAAGTTTGGGTACTTGTATTCACAGGACACGAGGTTTTCGACTTATGATTTGTCAAGCATATGCATCATAATTGTTCTTGCATTAACTTTAACCATTCAAGATGCTTATGATGGGGGCAATGAGAGCTCAAAGCCGGTAAGTACCATAATTTTTGAAGGTTATAAAACTTGCAATCACTGCTTCCCTCTGCGAAGGGCCTTTCTTTTACTTTTATGTCGAGTCACCACCTTCTATCTTTATGCACCATTAAGAGAGCATAGTTGCCATTCTTAGTATAATGTGCATTGTCCCAAAGTTTTCATTGATTGATTCATATTGTTGGTTTCACTTGTTCTCAAATTATTTGTATCTAGTCGCCCTCTTAAACTTGAAGGTGTCCTATGCATTTATATTTTGCTCTCCATGAAGGACAAGCTGAAAACCATTTGTATGTTTTTCCTTATGATTTGAACACATGTTTGACTTTCATTGTTTCATTTTCATGATCTTTTGTTTGTGTTCATTTTCATGTTATAACATGGTTGCTAAGTTTCTATTGTCAAGATTATATCTTTCATGCCCATGTTTTAAGTTCTTATGATCCTAGCTCACAAATGCTTACATATATGATCAAGATTGTGTAGGTGCATGTCACCTCAAAAATTATTCTTTTGTTATCACTTACATACTCGAGGACGAGCAGGAGTTAAGCTTGGGGATGCTTGATACGTCTCCAACGTATCTATCATTTTTGATGCTCCATGCTTGTTTTTACACCATTTGCCTACTATTTCGTTACACTTCGTGGCACTTTTATGCATTTTCCGGAACTAACCTATTAACAAGTCGCCACAGTGCTAGTTCCCTGTTTTCTGCTATTTTTGTGTTTCAGAAAAGCTACACAGGAAATATTCTCGGAATTGGATGAAACAAGTTCCTGAAGTCTTATTTTTCCCAGAAGCTTCCAGAGATCCGAAGAGGAGTCGGAGGGGGGCCACAAGGGCCCCACACACCAGGGCAGCGTGGCCCAGCCCCTGGCCGCGCCCCCTATGTGTGAGGGCACCTCAGTCCACCTCTGACGATGCCCCTTCACCTATAAAGACCCCCCGACGGAAAAAACCTAATGACCCGATCAATTTTCCAGAATACATCGCGATCCGCCGCCGCCGTCGACCCGAAGATTGGGAGGGTCCAGAAGCTCTTCCTGGCACCCTGCCGGAGAGGGGAATCACCACCGGAGGTCTTCTTCATTGCCATGCTTGCCTCCGAAGCGATGAGTGAGTAGTCTACCTTGGACTATGGGTCCATAGCAGTAGCTAGATGGTTGTATCCTCCACCATGTGCTTCATGTTTAGATCTCATGAGCTGCCCTACATGATTGAGATCACCGTTATGTAGTTCTACATGTTTGGTTTGTTGGGATCTGATGAATATTGGTGTTATGATTGAGTTGCTATACTGAAATATATCTTATGTTATCTCTATGTTGTTTATGATCTTGCATGCTCTCCGTTGTTAGTAGCTATCTTGGCCGAGTAGTTGCTAGTAACTCCAAGAGGGGGTATTTATGCTCGATAGTGGGTTCATGCCTCTATTTAATCTGGGGGAGTGACAGAAACCTCTAAGGTTGTAGATGTGCTGTTGCTACTAGGGAGAAAACAACATTCATATGCTCGAGGGCATATGCTTTGTTTACATTACACACTTTGCTTAATGCAATTATCTGTTGTTCGCAACTTAATACTCATGTGGTGTTCGGATGATATCCCTGCGAGTGGATTATTAGTCATAAATGCAGTTGGATGGCGGTCTATGTATTTTATTGTAATGCCCAGAGTAAATCGCATAGTGATCTTCTTGACATATCATGTTATCTTTATTCTATCAATTGCCCAACTGTAATTTGTTTACCCGGCATGTGTTATTTATCTTATGGAGAGACACCACTAGTGAACTGTGGACCCCGGTCCTATTTCCATCATATTGCTATCACCTGTTTACTTTACTCGCATTATTTACTTTACTCGCATACTATTATCACTTTCCACTCGATACGCTCATACCCTTTGTTTCAAGCAAACCGGTGAGATTGACAACCTCATCGCAAGTTGGGAACAAAGTACTTGGTTGTGTGTGTGTGCAGGTTCCACGTTGCTGCTCGCAAAGCAAAGCTTGGATGAGGCGCCCTATAAATTGTCCGGAGCTGTCGCGAAGCTTGCAAGCATCACCTTCAGTCATATTGTCTGCTCTTCTCCTGATCGACATACCTTGGTTTCTTAACTGAGGGAAAACTTGCTGCTATATTCATCAAAACCTTCTCTTGGGGTTTTCAAACTGGCCGGTCATTTACTACACATCTTTTATACTATCATCACCACGCCACCAATATGAGACAACCTTGGCTTTCAAAGCTAGTGAAGTCTTGTTCATAGCACGAGCAATCTCCTTGGCCCTATTGGCGGAGTTAATCATGTCATCATGAGCCACAAAGTATCCCACAAGTTGATCTGGTATCATTTGGCTCAAAGGATCTAAGAAGTTAACGTTGAAGGCTAACTCTTGATATTGGGGGGAAATAATTTGAATGAACTTGCTCTTGATGAACACATCATTCATAACAAATCCGTCATTGAATCTCTCACAACCAAGGCCAATGATCTTCTCCTTAAGAGCTATGAGTCTTGCATAAGCACTAGAAATTGATTCTCCATCATTAACAACAAACATTTGCATATCTTGTTTGGCGGCTTCATATCTTTGTCTTTGAATTACCGTTGTTCCTTCAAACAAAACGGTTAACTTATCCCAAAGTTCCTTGGTGGATTCAATGTTGACAACTTGATCGTATGTATCCCACTTCAAGCTTTGACGAATCTTGTCTAGAGCGGTGGAGTTGAGTTGACAATTGATCTTCTCAACCAGAGACATGTTTCTTTCATTCACGGGCTCGTAGCCATCCTCCACCACTCTCCATAGTTCCATGCAAAACTGCGAAGATGTAACATCCCAGATTTTTCAAAATTAAAATTTTCATCATGCATTCATGGCATATTGCACTTCAAGGTCTTTTCCAAAGTTTTGAACCTTATCCTTCAAAGAATATTGCTTCAAATGCCTTTTACCCCAAATTTTAGAAACGAAAGGTTTCAGAAAGAAAGTATTTTAAAATGAGCTCCATTGTTATGGAGCTATCTTATAATTGCCTATAATAAATTTCTTTTGAAAACCAAGTAGTGGGAAGATATTAATCTTAACTTCCTAATTATTGGGCTCTCTATTCAAAGTTCTCACAAATTATTTTCTTCTTCCATCTTACTACAAAACCTCTGGTTTTTAGTTTCTAAACACACTTTTAAGGACCAGAAGTGGTCAGCTTAAATCTTATTCAAATCTGGATAGGAGAAACTTTTCAAAACTCCAAACAGAAATCCAGAATAAAAGAAAAGGAAAGCAGAAGAAAGAAAAATAAAATAAAATAAGAGGCCAGAAGCCCAACTGGGCCGACCCCGGGAGACCAGCCGGCCCAACCTGCCCCGAGCCGACCCAACCCACTCTTTTCTCTCTCTCTCTCCGACAGCCGGGTACCACCTGTCATCCCTCCCCCGAAAATCTCTCCCCTCTCTTCACTCCCAGTAACGCTCGCCGGCGATTACTCCCCGGCGTTACTGGCGCCTTAACTGGCCACCAATGCCTACCCCTATAAAGCCCCGGCTCACCTCCTTCGCCCCTCCCTCTTCTCTCTGCGGAAGAAGCCGTCAGGCTGCTCAATTTCGTCGCCGGAGCTCGCAGGTGCTGTCACCGGTCATCGCCGATTCCGACGCGGTCCAGCCTCCCCCTCCCCTCTCGAACCCCCTAACCTTCTCCCCTCTCTCTGGCGCGTCGAGTAGCACCCTCACCCCGCTCTTTCTCACAGTGTTTCGAGCACGCCGACGATCACCGAGGCCGCCGTCGTCTCCAGCCGCGCAACGCCGTCGCCCCTGGAAGCGCAAATCCTCGCCGACCACGAATTCGAGATCGCCATCGTCTGCTCTACCCCGTCTGCTACTCCATCGCCGACATCCGTCACCGGAGCAAGCTCGCCGTCGACCACCTGGACGACCTCACCGGACTTGTCTCGCCGGTGAGCCTCTCCACTGTTCCTCTCCATCTCCAGCCATCGGATCTGCATCACACGGCCACGATTAGATCTGAAACCCCGAAACGGTATCGACCAATGGCGTCGCGCCACGTCGCCCCAGACCAGTCTGCTCCAGTCAAATCCAGTCAAAATCGATTTCGAATTCAATTTCAAATCCCTGTTTCGTTGCAGATCTTGTAAAATCAATAGAAAATGAAATACTTATCCAAAAATTACAAATGATACCTCGTTGGAATCCTTAGGATGTGTAGAATCCAACGGTGCAATAAAACCCATTATTTTATGGGTTCATTTTGAATCCATCGTCAGATCTGAATCAGACCCTTGTTTTCATGATAAATTCATAACTGTTGTTCTGTGAGTCCAAATGCTACAAATTTGTAGTCTATGGAATCCTTGGAACATTTAGAACACACCAAGGACAAAAGTCTTCAAAGTTAAGACGTGCACACACTTGCTACTGTTAAATATGTTCAAATCACCTTTTTCTTCACCAATTGTTTTCTAAAAACTATTTTTGAGTGAAACCACTTGCAGTAGCTTCAAGTTACTGTCACCTAACCAGTGGTAACTCAAACTTATTTTTGCAGGACAGTACCAACCAGAACTAATTTTCCAAAAGTGCTATCCTATTGCATCAAATACCCTTTTGTTAATACCTTGTTATTTATTTATTAAAATCCTTTCTAACATCACACTTGTTTTCAAAAGCCTCTTGTTCCATCTTTACAACAATTTCACACACCCACTTGGTGTGTGAAATTAAAACGTCATTTGCATACATGCATACATGTCTATGATTGTCATTAGAAATAGAATATTGATTGCTTGATTGTTTGGATTGAATAGATTTTGAGGAGGAGCAAGGCTACTATTGTGACTGTTGTGAGTGTGCAAGCTGTTACCAAGGCAAGTGACACACATGTTCCTTTACCCATTTTATTATGCATTAGTATATTCACCTCTTGTAGTATGCATGATAGGTGTTTTACTCAACTGTTTTATCAAATGCTTAGATCCTAGTAGTGTGTAGCAATCCCTCAAACCCCACCTGATAGGATGCTAAATACCTTGTAAATTTTGATGCCATGCTAAGATCACTTGAAAGGTGTTTTGTGAACAACTTAAGAACTTCAACTAAAATGAAATACCTGGGTGGATCGGTTTGATGATGGAGGCGATGTTGAGTGGCGACCTGGGGCTACACTACGTGTAGTTGCTGCCTGGGCGTACACTTGTGGTTTGCCACCCAGGAACAAAGAGATGGCTATGTCTTCCATGCTTAGTGTACTTCCAGTGCAGCCTTATGACATTATGGGCTCTGTCTTGACTGATTAGAATGTGGGAGTGCAACTTGTCGGCAAGAAGTGGTGGTAGTTGAATTGTAGGTTGGGAACGGTGCTTGCCAAGTTAGTTGTCCTCTCCTTCTAAAAGGTCTCGTTTCATTTTATATATGGGCATAAAATGAATCGTAAGGTGAAAGTGCACAACCCTTGCAAGGTGTTAAAACTAATCGATTAGCCGTGTCCTCGGTTATGGACAATTGAGTCTCTAGACATGGAATGTACGGAATAATCTCATCACCGATTCCGAATTATTAAAATTTTGTCTAGAAACCCCTAGGCAGGAACTAAGGACCATACACTCCGAGGGGTGGTGGTGCCTGAGGTTCCAACTTTGTTGAATTGCGCCCAGTGCTACATAACTTGCAACTATGTAGTATTTGGGGGTTATTTCAACCCTTCGAAAATAAATTTTTTGAAATAAAATCTTGACTTAAAATAGGATAAAATTGGCTTTATGCAAAGCTTAGCCCAGAGATCCACCAGCCAAATAGCATGTAGCTAGATCTTTCCCAATCGCCACCAAATAAGTGTCATTTGCCAGTACATCAATGTACTGACCCCCATACTTGGGGCTGCATAATCAAACGTGCAGGTTCTTCTGATGAGGAGTGAAGTGTTAGGATCTCGAGTCTACATACCAACATGACTGCCTGTGGCGCATGCTGAAGATGGAGGCTCGCTACTATTATAATTCCGTTGTGCTTAAGTTGAACTCTGTTTACCCTTGTCGGTCTATGAGACCAAAGACTTGTAATAATCGTGAGACTTATGTATCGGGATCTGCGTGTAATCTCGATACTATGTGATGAATACTATATTTTGTTCTGTGGTGCTATCATTGATCCAGGGAATAGCACATAACACAGGTGTTCCGCCTTAATCCAAAGGTGGGGCGTCACAAAATGGTATCAGAGCATAGTGTTGCCTGTAGGATCGAGACCCTAGGATTGGAAGACCTTAGGACCCAAGTTTTTCAAAATGCTAAACAAATAATCATGATCTTATTATCTTGACCATTTCATTCTTACTTGTATTTCTCTTCTTGTTCTGATCGTTCCCTCTTCTTTTCAAAATGTTGTAGATGGACACCTACGATGAGAGAGTGGTAGCTGGTGAGGGAGATTTCCTTTTCTTGGAGGTGCTACTAGACCTCGCCACCCAGCTTCAGATACCGCCTCCGGTTTTCTGTGGGAAGATGCAGTACAAGGAGTATGGTATGGAGAAGTGGTTAATCCAAACCACTATCCAGGGAAGACTTGATGAAGAAGGAGAGTCCACGATGGAGTACACCGAAGCATATGTAGACTGGAGGTATTCGGTGGAGATTGCCATGCAGGGCGCCATCGCCCGCATTCGCCACAAGTACAGAGCTCACATCCCACGTCCCTCAGCTTATGGGATGATTGGAAAGCGATCTGTTGGAGGACATGTTGTGGATCGCCGAGGCCAGGAGTTCCACTCCCTTCTGAGAGGCTACCTCACTGAGAGGGAGCGCTGCACAGTCAATCTGGAAGACATGCTGAAGAAGCAGATTATCAACCAGGACCAGTTCAGAGATCTCATGGATCTCACCACCAAGAAGATCATGGAGACTGAATCAGCTCTCATAATGTTGGATGAGAAGAAGACTCAACTGGAGAACAAGCTCAAGATTGTTGAAGGACCCTTGCAGTTAGGCGGGAAAATTCTCCAAGATGACATCTGGTCCCATCTTCTGGAGAAGACATTACTGCTACAGTATGACAACTTGCAGAAATTGGGAGATGAGAAGAAGCAGATTGAGGAAGCTAACAATGAGCTGAAGTCTGAGAATGAGAAGCTAAAGATGAAGCTTGCAGAGTTAGAAACAAGTAAAAAGGAAGAAAACTCCGAGGAAGAAGAGGATCCCGAGGAGAGACTCGTGTATTCCCCCGGTGATGGTCTATCCTATGAGGAATGGGAAGCCAAGGCCCTAAGAGACCTCAAGAAGGCAGAACGTCGAGACCCTCTACCCCTCTCATGCCTCAAGAGGGTTAAGAGAGGCTAGTTGACCACCATCATCTTTTGTATCGTTTGTGATAGCACGTTTGTATTGTCTTACCGTGTTGGTATGACAGTACCATCGATCGTTTACTATATCGAACTCTTAGTACTTACTACTAAAGCTGTCAAGTCGTACTCTTCAAAGTTTAAAGCTTTTAAAATCAATGGTTGTATGCTTGTTCATTGTTTGTGGTTGGCCTGTTGTATTGTGCATGGGTAGGATCTTTACTTCTTTAGCTTTATCTGTCTAATACTTATCTATGCTATACCTTACCTCAGATGCCGCCACGACGTGCACCAAACAGCGGTGACAATGATGGAAACAACAACAATGACACCAATACGGCAATTCAGCAACTAGTGGCAGCCCAGGCCCAGCTGATGCAAATGATGACCCAGTTCTTCCAGACGAATGCAAACAACAATACCAACAACAATAATAACCCTCCGCCACCACCGCCGCCGCCCCCACCCCAGGTGGATAGATTGGCAAGGTTTCTGAGACTGAGACCCAACAAGTTCTCATCTGCTACGGAGCCAATAGTAGCTGATGACTGGCTGCGTTCGGTCAACAAGGATCTGACCACCTGCGAGTGCACTGATGCTGAAAAGGTGTGCTTCACAGCTCACTTACTGGAAGGACCCGCAGCAATGTGGTGGGAGACATATCAGGTTACCCATCCAATAGATGATCTGGACTGGAACACATTCAGAGAAGGTTTTCGCACTGCCCACATATCCTCGGGCACTATAAATGTGAAGAAGGAAGAATTTCGTGGTCTGCGTCAGGGTGGAAGAACTCTGAAAGAATACATGGATGACTTCTGTGCTCTGTCCAGGTATGCGCCTGAAGATATTGATACTGATGCAAAGAGGAAGGAAAAATTCCTCAGTGGGCTCAAAGGAGAACTCAAAATACCCCTGTCTGTGGCCTATGCCCCAAACTATCAGTCTCTACTTGATCAGGCCATCACTCTGGACAACAACATCAAGAAAGAGGAGAACCGTAAAAGGAAGTTCAGTAACAACAAGAACCATGTGGAACCATTCCACAAGAAGCACCACTCATCTGAGAGCAGTGGTCATGGCCAGTTCCACAAGCATGGGAATCGTTTCAACAAAGGAAACGGTAATCACTTCAGCGGCCATAAGCACAACGGAGGATTCAAGGGAAATAGCTCCAGTGGACATCACAGCGGACACAATGGTCAGCATCGCCACAACACTGAACCCAAGAAGGACCTCTCCAGTATCACTTGTTTCAAGTGCAAGAAGAATGGTCACTATTCCTCCAGCTGCCCAGAAAACAAGACCGTTGAACTTGCCAAGCCCAATCCATTCCAGAAGGGCCAAGTGAACCACCTCAATGTGGAGGAGGTGATGAATGAACCTGATGCGGTGATGGGTATGTTCCCTCTCAACTCATTTACAGCGTTAGTTTTATTTGACACTGGAGCATCGCATTCATTCATATCAAGAACTTTTGCAAACAAAAATGGGTTCCCCACTGAAACCATAGGAAAAACCATTAAAGTAAGTTCCCCTGGTGGAGAATTGATAGTCAACGCTGGTTGCAGGGATCTGATTTTAGAAATTGGTAAATATGAGTTTCCAACCCATCTAGTAATCCTAGACTCCCAGGGTTTAGATGTAATCTTGGGCATGGATTGGATGACCGCTCATGGAGGAGTCATAGATTGTGTGAACAGAGCCATAACACTCACCACCCCGGAAGGGAGAAGAATTAGATACAAATCTCGACTGGATTTCAATGATATTAGGCTAAACCATCTTAAGGGGGTTAGCCTAGATGAAGTGCACATAGTGAATGAGTACCCCGATGTGTTCCCGGATGAGTTACCAGGAATGCCACCTGACAGAGATGTAGAATTTCTCATTGATCTGCTACCTGGCACAGGGCCAATAGCAAAGAGACCTTACCCTATGTCCACCGATGAGTTGAAGGAACTCAAGAAACAACTAGCAGAGCAGTTAGGAAAAGGGTTTATTAGAGAGAGTTCCTCGTCATGGGGAGCACCAGTTCTGTTTGTGGAGAAGAAAGATAAGAGTCAACGTTTAGTGATGGACTATCGTTCGTTGAATGAAGTGACCATCAAAAACAAATATCCACTACCAAGAATCAATGATTTGTTTGATCAGTTGGAAGGAGCTAGCGTGTTCTCTAAGATCGACCTTAGATCTGGATACTTTCAACTCAAGATTAGAGAACATGACATTCCCAAGACAGCCTTCGTCACTAGATATGGCTCGTATGAGTATACGGTGATGCCCTTTGGTTTAACCAATGCACCGTCATACTTCATGAGCATGATGAATAAAGTGTTCATGGAATTTCTAGATAAGTTTGTCGTAGTCTTCATTGACGACATACTGGTCTACTCAAAAAGCAAAGATGATCATGAAAATCACCTACGTGCAATATTGGAGAAACTCAGAGAGCACAAGCTATATGCTAAATTCAACAAATGTGAGTTTTGGCTCAATGAAGTAGGATTCCTTGGACACATTATATCCAAGGAGGGAATTGCTGTCGACCCAGCCAAAGTGACCGCAGTAACTGAATGGGAACCACCCAAGAGTGTTGGGGAAATTCGTAGCTTCTTAGGACTGGCCGGATACTACCGGAGATTTATTGAGAACTTTTCAAAGATAGCTAAACCAATGACCGAGTTGTTGAAGAAAGAAAAGAAGTTCGAATGGACTGAAGCTTGTGAAAACAGTTTTCAAGAGTTGAAAAGAAGATTGGTGTCTGCACCCGTTCTGTGCTTACCAGATATAGAAAAGGAATTTCAGGTGTATTGTGACGCTTCTCGTCAAGGTTTAGGAAGTGTATTGATGCAAGATGGCAGAGTAGCAGCCTATGCTTCTAGACAACTCAAGAAGCATGAACTCAACTATCCAACTCATGACCTTGAGTTAGCTTCAGTTGTTCACGCCTTGAAGATTTGGAGACATTATTTGCTGGGAAAGAGATGCGAAGTATTTACCGACCACAAAAGCTTGAAGTACATCTTTACTCAGAAGGACCTCAACATGAGACAACGAAGATGGTTAGAACTCATCAAAGATTTCGACATGAGTTTGCAATACCATCCTGGTAAAGCAAATGTAGTAGCTGATGCCCTAAGCCGTAAGGCCTATGCGAACTGCCTATCAACAGAAGAGTTGCCAGATGATTTGTGTAGGGATCTGAGAGACCTCAGCTTAGAAGTAGTGCCGCAAGGTCACGTGGCATCGCTAGTAGTGCAACCAACCCTGATGGACAGAATACGCCAAGCACAGAAAGGAGATAAAGAGATTGAGAAGATCAAAGAAAACATGAGGAAAGACAAAGCTAAAGGCTTTAGCGAAGATGAGCAAGGAACTATCTGGTTTGAGAAACGTATCTGTGTACCTGATGACCCTGATATTAGAAGATTGATATTCCAGGAAGCCCATGAAACCCCATACTCAATTCATCCTGGTAATGCCAAGATGTACATAGACTTGAAAGAGAGATTTTGGTGGAGCAATATGAAGGGAGGCATAGCCGAATATATAGCCAAATGTGATGTGTGCAGTAGGGTAAAAGCTGAACATCAAAAACCAGCCGGACTACTTCAACCACTGAAGGTGCCGGATTGGAAATGGGATCAAATTGGTATGGACTTCATAACTAGGTTACCCCGCACAAAATCAGGATATGACTCAATCTGGGTTATAGTTGATCGTTTGACCAAGGTAGCTCATTTCATACCAGTAAAGACCACTTACACTAGTGCAAAGTTAGCTGATATCTACATGAAGAGGATAGTAAGCCTCCATGGTGTTCCCAAAAGCATTGTGTCTGATAGAGGAACCCAATTCACCTCTCACTTTTGGAAGCAACTTCATGAATCACTTGGAACTAGGCTGGAATTCAGCACAGCATTCCATCCGCAAACAGATGGGCAAACAGAAAGAGTGAACCAGATTTTGGAAGATATGCTGAGAGCATGTGCTCTGGACTACGGGTCTAGTTGGGACGACAACCTGCCTTACGCAGAGTTTTCCTACAACAACAGCTATCAAGCCAGTATTGAGATGGCACCATTTGAAGCCTTGTACGGCAAGAAGTGTACTACACCCCTACTATGGAGTGGTGTAGGAGAGCGAAGTTTCTTCGGACCCGATATCATTCAAGAAGCCGAAGAAAAAGTTAAATTGATCAAGGATAGGCTGAAAATCGCCCAATCCCGTCAGAAGAGCCACGCGGATAGCAAGCGTAGAGAAATCATCTATGAAGTTGGAGACAGAGCTTATCTCAGAGTGTCACCCCTTCGTGGTGTTAAGAGGTTTGGTATTAAGGGTAAATTAGCACCCCGATTTATAGGACCCTTCAAAGTCCTATCCCGCAAAGGAGAAGTAGCCTATGAACTGGAACTACCCGAAATTCTTTCGGCCGTACATAACGTGTTCCACGTGAGCCAGCTAAAGAAATGCCATCCAGAGATGTCAGAAACACCGTTGAATGATACAGTACCCCTCGAGGATGTCCAACTAGAGAGTGACTTGACTTATGAGGAGAAACCCATCAAGATACTCGAGACAGCAGAAAGAACTACCCGCACCAAAACCATCAAGTTCTGCAAAGTACAGTGGAGTCACCACACTAAAGAGGAAGCCACGTGGGAGCGTGAAGATACCCTTCGAGAAGAACACCCACACCTATTTGCTAGCCTTTCCGAAGCTCGAGGGCGAGCTTCATCTTAAGGAGGTTAGTCTGTAACATCCCAGATTTTTCAAAATTAAAATTTTCATCATGCATTCATGGCATATTGCACTTCAAGGTATTTTCCAAAGTTTTGAACATTATCCTTCAAAGAATATTGTTTCAAATGCCTTTTACCCCAAATTTTAGAAACAAAAGGTTTCAGAAAGAAAGTATTTTAAAATGAGCACCATTGTTATGGAGCTATCTTATAATTGCCTATAGTAAATTTCATTTGAAAGCCAAATAGTGGGAAGATATTAATCTTAACTTCCTAATTATTGGGCTCTCTATTCAAAGTTCTCACAAATTATTTTCTTCTTCCATCTTACTACAAAACCTCTGGTTTTTAGTTTCTAAACACACTTTTAAGGACCAGAAGTGGTCAGCTTAATTCTTATTCAAATCTGGATAGGAGAAACTTTTCAAAACTCCAAACAGAAATCCAGAATAAAAGAAAAGGAAAGCAGAAGAAAGAAAAAAATAAAATAAGAGGCCAGAAGCCCAACTGGGCCGACCCCGGGAGACCAGCCGGCCCAACCTGCCCCGAGCCGACCCAACCCACTCTTTTCTCTCTCTCTCCGACAGCCGGGTCCCACCTGTCATCCCTCCCCCGAAAATCTCTCCCCTCTCTTCACTCCCAGTAACGCTCGCCGGCGATTACTCCCCGGCGTTACTGGCGCCTTAACTAGCCACCAATGCCTACCCCTATAAAGCCCCGGCTCTCCTCCTTTGCCCCTCCCTCTTCTCTCTGCGGAAGAAGCCGTCAGGCTGCTCAATTTCATCGCCGGAGCTCGCAGGTGCTGCCGCCGGTCATCACCGATTCCGACGCGGTCCAGCCTCCCCCTCCCCTCTCGAACCCCCTAACCTTCTCCCCTCTCTCTGGCGCGTCGAGTAGCACCCTCACCCCGCTCTTTCTCGCAGTGTTTCGAGCACGCCGACGATCACCGAGGCCGCCGTCGTCTCCAGCCGCGCAACGTCGTCGCCCCTGGAAGCGCAAATCCTTGCCGACCATGAATTCGAGATCGCCATCGTCTGCTCTACCCCATCTGCTACTCCATCGCCGACATCCGTCACCGGAGCAAGCTCGCCGTCGACCACCTGGACGACCTCGCCGGACTTGTCTCGCCGGTGAGCCTCTCCACTGTTCCTCTCCATCTCCAGCCATCGGATCTGCATCACACGGCCACGATTAGATCTGAAACCCCGAAACGGTATCGACCAATGGCGTTGCGCCACGTCGCCCCAGACCAGTCTGCCCCAGTCAAATCCAGTCAAAATCGATTTCGAATTCAATTTCAAATCCCTGTTTCGTTGCAGATCTTGTAAAATCAATAGAAAATGAAATACTTATCCAAAAATTACAAATGATACCTCGTTGGAATCCTTAGGATGTGTAGAATCCAACGGTGCAATAAAACCCGTTATTTTATGGGTTCATTTTGAATCCATCGTCAGATCTGAATCAGACCCTTGTTTTCATGATAAATTCATAACTGTTGTTCTATGAGTCCAAATGCTACAAATTTGTAGTCTATGGAATCCTTGGAACATTTAGAACACACCAAGGACAAAAGTCTTCAAAGTTAAGACGTGCACACACTTGCTACTGTTAAATATGTTCAAATCACCTTTTTCCTTACCAATTGTTTTCTAAAAACTATTTTTGAGTGAAACCACTTGCAGTAGCTTCAAGTTACTGTCACCTAACCAGTGGTAACTCAAACTTATTTTTGCAGGACAGTACCAACCAGAACTAATTTTCCCAAAGTGCTATCCTATTGCATCAAATACCCTTTTGTTAATACCTTGTTATTTATTTATTAAAATCCTTTCTAACATCACACTTGTTTTCAAAAGCCTCTTGTTCCATCTTTACAACCATTTCACACAGCCACTTGGTGTGTGAAATTAAAACGTCATTTGCATACATGCATACATGTCTATGATTGTCATTAGAAATAGAATATTGATTGCTTGATTGTTTGGATTGAATAGATTTTGAGGAGGAGCAAGGCTACTATTGTGACTGTTGTGAGTGTGCAAGTTGTTACCAAGGCAAGTGACACACATGTTCCTTTACCCATTTTATTTTGCATTAGTATATTCACCTCTTGTAGTATGCATGATAGGTGTTTTACTCAACTGTTTTATCAAATGCTTAGATCCTAGTAGTGTGTAGCAATCCCTCAAACCCCACCTGATAGGATGCTAAATACCTTGTAAATTTTGATGCCATGCTAAGATCACTTGAAAAGTGTTTTGTGAACAACTTAAGAACTTCAACTAAAATGAAACACCTGGGTGGATTGGTTTGATGATGGAGGCGATGTTGAGTGGCGACCTGGGGCTACACTACGTGTAGTTGCTGCCTGGGCATACACTTGTGGTTTGCCACCCAGGAACAAAGAGATGGCTATGTCTTCCATGCTTAGTGTACTTCCAGTGCAGCCTTATGACATTATGGGCTCTGTCTTGACTGATTAGAATGTGGGAGTGCAACTTGTCGGCAAGAAGTGGTGGTAGTTGAATTGTAGGTTGGGAACGGTGCTTGCCAAGTTAGTTGTCCTCTCCTTCTAAAAGGTCTCGTTTCATTTTATGTATGGGCATAAAATGAATCATAAGGTGAAAGTGCACAACCCTTGCAAGGTGTTAAAACTAATCGATTAGCCGTGTCCTCGGTTATGGACAATTGAGTCTCTAGACATGGAATGTACGGAATAATCTCATCACCGATTCTGAATTATTAAAATTTTGTCTAGAAACCCCTAGGCAGGAACTAAGGACCATACACTCCGAGGGGTGGTGGTGCCTGAGGTTCTAACTTTGTTGAATTGCGCCCAGTGCTACATAACTTGCAACTATGTAGTATTTGGGGGTTATTTCAACCCTTCGAAAATAAAATTTTTGAAATAAAATCTTGACTTAAAATAGGATAAAATTGGCTTTATGCAAAGCTTAGCCCAGAGATCCACCAGCCAAATAGCATGTAGCTAGATCTTTCACAATCGCCACCAAATAAGTGTCATTTGCCAGTACATCAATGTACTGACCCCCATACTTGGGGCTGCATAATCAAACGTGCAGGTTCTTCTGATGAGGAGTGAAGTGTTAGGATCTCGAGTCTACATACCAACATGACTGCTTGTGGCGCATGCTGAAGATGGAGGCTCGCTACTATTATAATTCCGTTGTGCTTAAGTTGAACTCTGTTTACCCTTGTCGGTCTATGAGACCAAAGACTTGTAATAATCGTGAGACTTATGTATCTGGATCTGCGTGTAATCTCGATACTATGTGATGAATACTATATTTTGTTCTGTGGTGCTATCATTGATCCAGGGAATAGCACATAACACAGGTGTTCCGCCTTAATCCAAAGGTGGGGCGTCACAAACCCCAACAAATTTCGTTTGGAGGAGATGTACTCGTTTTCATTTGCAAAGAACGCTCTAGTTTTCACTCTTATCAAAAATCGAGCGTTCTACTTTTTCTGCTACTGCTTTTGGTTTTTGTTTTCGCCTTGATTTGCATTCAGATCTTGTCATATCTTTTCATCAAGGTGTATTTTTGCCTCTGATCTTTATTGGTTTTCATCAAAAGAGGTGTTTATAAAAATTTCAAATGGTGTTGGAAAAGAGAAAAAGCTTTGTGCAAAATAGTGGTACAAGAAGGAGCTTGTGTAGACTGCGGCTTAGGCTTTTTCATGTCATGCTTGATGTCTTTTTGATAGTATGCTTAGTGGTTTTCCTGTAGCATGACTTGTCTCAAATAACTGAGATTGCTTAATGAGCCATTGAAAAAATCATGCGTTGTTTTTATTGTATGGAAGCATTATTTTGGTTTTCTCCTTGATGCTTTATTTGGGTTGACTTGGAGCATGCTCACACATGTTAGACTCTTACAAAGTCGCCTTTAGCCTTCATGATCATTTAGTTTTTGACTTTTGATGCCATCGTATGCTTCTTTTAATGTCGCTTTGCATGATTATGGCCATTATTGCTCTCTTAGTTGGTCGCTCCCAGTCTTTTGCTAGCCCTCGCCTTGTACTCGTGCATCCAACTCCTAAAAGCCAAGTTTGCCATTGTGTCCACTATAAATTCCTATGCATGGTATTTGTAAGCCATTCCAAAGTAAAATTTTCGTGTGCTACCTTTCAAAAACCTTCAGAATACTTCTGATTTTGTGACACTGTTTTCAGCTCATGGGGACGTAGTGGTCGGATTTGCTATCTTCCATATTGCTTATTCCAAAAATAAAAAAAAAGGAAAAAATAAAGAAAAAAGGCACTCCTCCAAAGAATGTGAATGTTGGTGGGCACCCGATGGAATCGGTTAGCCATGGTATGTGAAAGGAAAAGGTGGGGAGGAGTGCCAAGTTTTATAAAAAGAGCACAAGAGTGCCAATCTCTCTCTCAAAAACTTGCTTCATTTTTGTATGGAAGATAGTAAGAACCCCATTGCCAGTCGTTGACAAAGACAACCACCTCTCAAAATCAAGTTTTATCTCTCTGTTTTACAAATGAAAAGCTCTAGCACATGTTTAAATAACTGCTTCCCTCTGCGAAGGGCCTTTCTTTTACTTTTAGGTTGAGTCACCACCTTCTTTCTTTATGCACCATTAAGAGAGCATAGTTGTCATTCTTAGTGTGATATGCATTGTCCCAAAGTTCATTGATTGATTCATATTGTTGGTTTCACTTGTTCTTAAATTATTTGTATCTAGTCGCCCTCTTAAACTTTGAGGTGTCCTGTGCATTTATGTTTTGCTCTCTTTGAAGGACAAGCTGAAAACCATTTGTATGTTTTTCCTTATGATTTGAACACACGTTTGACTTTCATTGTTTCATTATCATGATCTTTTGTTTGTGTTCATTTGCATGTTTACAACATGGTTGCTAAGTTCTTATTGTCATGATTATATCTTCATGCCCATGTTTTAAGTTCTATTGATCCCAGCTCACCAATGCTTGCATATATGATCAAGATTGTGTAGGTGCATGTCACCTCAAAAATTATTCTTTGTTATCACTTACCTACTCGAGGACGAGCAGGAGTTAAGTTTGGGGATGCTTGATACGTCTCAAACGTATCTATAATTTTTGATGCTCCATGCTTGTTTCTACACCATTTGCCTATTGTTTCGTTACACTTAGTGGCATTTTTATGCATTTTCCGGAACTATACTATTAACGAAGTGCCACAGTGCCAGTTTCCTGTTTTCTGCTGTTTTTGTGTTTCAGAAGTGATACACAGGAAATATTCTCGGAATTGGACGAAACAAGTTCCTGAAGACTTATATCACGGGGAAGCTTCCAGACATCCGAAGAAGAGACGGAGGAGGGCCACGTGGGCCCCACACGCACAGGCGGCGCGGCCAGGCCCCTGGCCGCGCCACCCCTGTGTGAGGGGGCCTGGTCCCTCCTCTGACATCGCCCCTTCGCCTATAAAGACCCCCCGACGAGAAAAACCTAAGGCCCCGATCAGTTTTCCAGAATACATCGCATTCCACCGCCGCCGTTGACCCGAAGATCGGGAGGGTCTAGAAGCTCTTCCCGGCACCCTGCCGGAGAGGGGAATCGCCACCGGAGGTCTTCTGCATCGCCATGCTTGCCTCCGGAGCGATGAGTGAGTAGTCTACCTTGGACTATGGGTCCATAGCAGTAGCTAGATGGTTGTCTTCTCCACCATGTGCTTCATGTTTAGATCTCATGAGCTGCCCTACATGATTGAGATCACCGTTATGTAATTCTATGATGTTGGTTTGTTGGGATCCGATGAATATTGGTATTTATGATTAATTTGCTGTACTGAATTATATCTTTTGTTATCTCTATGTTGTTTATGCTCTTGCATGCTCTCCGTTGTTAGTAGCTATCTTGGCCGAGTAGTTGCTAGTGACTCCAATAGGGGGTATTTATGCTCGATAGTGGGTTCATGTCTCTATTTCACCTGGGGGAGTGACAGAAACCTCTAAGGTGGTAGATGTGATGTTGCTACTAGGGAGAAAACAACATTCATATGCTCAAGGGCATATGCTTTGTTTACATTACACACTTTGCTTAATGCAATTATCTGTTGTTCGGAACTTAATACTTCTAGGGTGTTCGGATGATATCCCCGGGAGTGGATTATTAGTCATAGATGCAGTTGGATGGCGGTCTATGTATTTTGTTGTAATGCCCAGAGTAAATCTCATAGTGATCTTCTTGACATATCACGTTATCTTTATTCTATCAATTGCCCAACTGTAATTTGTTTACCCAGCATGTTATTTTATCTATGGAGAGACACCACTAGTGAACTGTGGATCCCGGTCCTATTTTAATCATATTGCAATCACCTGTTTACTTTCCCCGCATTGTTTACTTTACTCGCACATTACTACTGTTTTCCACTCGATACACTCATAACCTTTGTTTCAAGCAAACCGGTGAGATTGACAACCTCATCGCAAGTTGGGAACAAAGTACTTGTTTGTGTGTGTGCAGGTTCCACAACACCTTCAGTCATCATCGTCTCCCTTCTCCTGTTCGATAAACCTTGGTTTCTTAATTGAGGGAAAACTTGCTGCTACACTCATCATACCTTCCTCTTGGGGTTCCCAACGGGCTGGTCATTCACCACACACAAGGACAGTTTGCTCCCACATCAACTTGGAGTAGCATTGCCTAGCACCTCAAGTGCTTTCCCTTCTTCAAGTGATGTGATGGGTGGCAACCGCTATGCTAGTGGTTGTAGGAGGAAGAACGCGGATCCACCAAGTGGTGGAATGGGGCAAGAAATGAAGAAGCTCAAGTGGTGGCAAAGGGCTTTGTTTTGCATGAACAATGATGTGCACCAAACTCAATACAAGGACTATGTGGACCGCAAGCACATTCACAAGAAGCAATGGGATTTGGATGCTCGTTTGAGGATTGTGGAGAAGGGCAAAGGAGCTAGCACTCAAGAAGAGTCCCAAGAGCAAGACAAGTCCGAGGACACTTTCTCCTTTGGCAAGTGGAATGAGGGATCGAGTTTTGATTGGAAGGAGTTAGCCAAAGTCACCTCCAAGGGCAAGGAAGCCATTGAAGAAGAAGATGAGGAAGAAGATGGAGATGAAGATGAAGAACATGATGACCATGGAGATGACGATGAGGATGATGAGGACTTTGATGACTTTGAGGAGTGATCTATGTGGTGTTGTCTCCCTTTTTGGCGTCTTGATGCCAAAGGGGGAGAAGTCCTATTTGCATGTGTTTCCATTTGGATTTGAGTTGGTTTCCATTTGGATTTGGTCGGGTCACAAGCTCTTATCGGTTGCTTGCTTGCTTGTGTCCCATTGTTGAACTCAAGTTGAATTATCTACTACTATGTGTTGAACTATGTGCTATATTATGTGTGTAGTATACGTATTGTTAACTATCCTTGTGATCCTACTTGCTATATTCTTGTCATATTATATATGCTTGTTGATTCTGTGCTATTTAATTATCATATGTCTTGTGCACACATGGATCACATTATAAAATCTAGGGGGAGTTCTTCTTGTTGATGTGTCTTTGTATTCAAATACAAAATTCAAAATAAGGCACATAACAAGGGGGAGCTCCGTCTATATTTTATATCGTTTGAATCATGCAAAATTATGTATTGTCATCAAACACCAAAAAGGGGGAGATTGAAAGAGCATTTCCCGCCTAATTGATTTTGGCGTTTGTTAACAATACATTATCTATTAATGTGGTAATTATTCTTTGCAGGATTTTATTATACTCTTGCACAAGATATTGGGCTTCCTATATTATAGTTGATAATAATCATTGCCCAAAGGAAATTCTTGAGGAGATGGTTTTTATAAGCTCGGGAAGATGATTTTATTGAAGGTTGGCTGAGTAGGCCGGCTTTAGCCGGACCCCAGGCCGGCTATAGCCGGACTGCACAGACTTTGGGGCGAAAACCCCTCTATCTCAACCCGGCTATTTGTCCGGCTATTTCTGGCCAGGGCCGAATTTTTCAGGCCGACTATAGCCGGTGTGGAGGCCGGCTTTAGCCGGTGTGGAGGCCGGCTTTAGCCGGTGTGGCCGGCTATAGCCGGACTTAACTCCGGCTTTAACCGGACTTTTCTGGCAGCCAACAGTCAGATTTGGGGGGGGGTATAAATACCCCCCTCCTTCTTCCCCAATGAGCTGATCGTCCCAAGCTTGAAGAACACCATTTTGGAGCCACAAAATTCACAAGATCTCCCCCCTCAACCCACCAAAGCTCTTGATCTTTGGAGAATCGAAGGAGGAGGCCTTAATCTACATCCTCACCGAAGTGATTTACATTCCCCTCTCATTTGCTTGAGGGCCCTTGTGTCTTGGGTTCCCTTGTGTCCCTAGACCTTGATTTGTGTATTTGATATCTTGCTACTTGTTGTTTGACAACATTGTGTTGTGCTTGGGAGCCTCCAATTCAGTTGTGGATGCATGCCCTAAGATTGTAAAGGCCGGTTCCGCCTTGAGGAATCCCTTAGTGGAAAGTGAGCTAGGCCTTTGTGGCGGAAGCTTGCACCAGAGAATAGGGTGAGCCTTTGTGGCGTTGGTTAGGCCTTTGTGGCAACCACACCTCTCCAACGTAGACGTACTTCCCCTAAAAAGGAAGGAACTATGGGAATTACATCCGTGTCTCCGTGTGCTCCACTCTCGGTTACCTCTATCCTTTATTGCCTTTATATATTGTATCTTGCTTCGCTTGCTAGTTGTCATATAAGTAAATTCACCCTAGTTGCATATCTAGAGAATTTACCTTTTGTGTCAAGCCTAAATTGAAAAATAATTAAAATTTGAGTAGCACCTATTCACCCCCCCTCTAGGTGCCCTTATTATCCATTCAGTTGGTTGATGCATATTTACATGTGCGGGTTGCCAAGGATTTGTGGGAGGCACTCGAATCTAAATTCGGTGCAACTAATGCTGGAAGTGAGATGTATATTATTGAGCAGTTCCATGATTACAGAATGGTTGAAAATTGTTCTGTTTTGGAACAGGCTCATGAAATACAGTGCATCGCCAAGGAGCTTGAGCTCCTGAAGTGTAAATTACCGGGCAAATTTGTCGCGGGATGCATAATCGCTAAGCTGCCAAATTCCTGGAGGAACTTTGCCACCACTCTGAAACATCAGAGGCGTGAATTCTCAGTAGAGGATGTCATCGGTCATCTGACTGTTGAGCAGAATTCGAGAGCAAAGGACTCGCATGGAAAAGGAGAAGGTACTTCAGTTGCCAATGTGGTACAGAAGAACTTCAGCTCCCACAAGTCCAAACGGAAGATGGGTGTCCAACAGAATACCGACTTCAAGAAGAAGGCAACAAGACCTTCAAGAAGGATAAGAAGAAGATTGGCTGTTTCACTTGTGGTTCGGAGGAACATTGGGCTAACAAGTGCCCAAACAAGTTTAAGAAGCCAGGGCAGGACTCCAAGACTGCCAACATGATCGTGAGCAACAATGGAAGTGGGGAATCTAGGTATGGTAATCTATTTACAGTATTTTCAGTAAGTCAATCTACCGATTGGTGGATTGACATGGGTGCAAATATTCATGTGTGTGCTGACATCTCATTGTTTTCTTCTTATCAGGCCACAAGGAAAGGCTCCATACTGATGGGGAACGGCGCGAGTGCTTCTGTTCATGGTGTTGGCACGGTCGATCTGAAGTTTACTTCGGGAAGGATCATGCAGCTCAAGAATGTGCAGCATGTCCCTGCCATCAAGAAGAACCTAGTTAGTGGCTCCCTTCTCTGCAGAGAAGGATTTAAGTTGGTCTTTGAGTCTAATAAAGTAGTTGTTACGAAATATGGACTGTTTGTTGGAAAAGGTTATGAATGCGGAGGTCTGTTCCGTTTTTCCCTTGCTGATTTTTGTAATAAGGTCATGAACAATATTCATTCGAATGTTAATGAAACAGAAGTTTGGCATTCACGTCTTTGTCACATTGGTTTTGGTTCTATGACGCGGTTAGCAAAACTGAATTTAATCCCAAGTTTCACTTTAGCCAAAGGTTCTAAGTGCCATTCGTGTGTGCAAGCAAAGCAACCTCGCAAGCCCCATAAAGCTGCGGAGGAGAGACACTTGGCACCATTAGAACTCATACATTCTGATCTGTGTGAGATGAATGGTGTGTTGACTAAATCTAAAAAAGATACTTCATGATGCCGATAGATGATTCCACTAGATTTTGCTATGTATATCTGTTAAACACTAAAAGTGAGGCTCTACACTTCTTTAAAATCTATAAAGCAGAAGTTGAGAATCAACTTGAAAAGAAGATTTAACAAATCCGGTCAGATCGTGGTGGAGAGTATTTCTCTAATGAGTTTGATGCTTTTTGTGCGGAACATGGTATTATTCATGAGAGGACGCCTTCCTATTCACCATAGTCAAACGGGGTTGCCGAACAGAAAAACCGTACTCTAACAGACTTGGTTAACGCCATGTTAGATACAACGGGTTTATCCAAGGCATGGTGGGGGGAGGCTATATTGACATCATGTCATGTACTGAATAAAGTTCTGACAAAAGACAATGTGATCACTCCTTATGAGCAGTGGGAGAAGAGAAAAATAACACTCTCATACTTAAGTACATGGGGCTATTTGGCGAAAGTCAATGTGCCGATCCCCAAAAAGCGTAAGCTTGGACCAAAGACGGTGGATTGCGTTAATTTGGGCTACGCTAAGAATAGCATCGGCTATAGATTTCTAGTAGTGAAATCTGAGGTACCTGATGTGATGGTTGGTACAATTATAGAGTCTAAAGATGCTACATTCTTTGAGGATATTTTTCCTATGAGAGATATGCCAAGCACTTCTAGACAGGAATCAGAGGCGACTCCTGAGCCTGCCATTCCTATGGAATATTATGAACAAACACCTGATGAAAATCATGAGGAGGATGACGAGGAAACCCTTGGTAGGGGTAAGAGACAGAGGACTGCAAAGTCTTTTGGTGATGATTTCCTCATGTACCTCGTGGATGATACTCCCACTTCTATTTCAGAAGCCTATGCATCTTCAGATGCTGGCTACTGGAAAGAAGCGGTCCGTAGCGAGATGGATTCAATCATGGCTAACGGGACATGGGAAATTACTGAACGTCCCTATGGCTGTAAACCATTGGGATGTAAGTGGGTGTTTAAAAAGAAGCTTAGGCCCGATGGAACTATTGAAAAGTACAAGGCTAGACTGGTGGCCAAGGGCTATTCCCAGAAAGAAGAGGAAGATTTCTTTGATACTTATTCGCCTGTGGCCAGACTGACCACCATTCAAGTGTTACTCTCGTTGGCGGCCTCGCATGGTCTTCTTGTCCATTAAATGGATGTTAAGACGGCTTTTCTGAATTGAGAGCTAGACGAGGAAATCTATATGCAACAGCCCAATGGCTTTGTGATAGATGGTCAGGAAGGAATGGTGTGTAAGTTACTGAAATCTTTATATGGCCTGAAACAGGCACCAAAGCAGTGGCATGAGAAATTCAATACAACTTTAACATCTGCTGGCTTTGTTGTCAACGAAGCTGACAAATGTGTATACTATCGCTATGGTGGGGGCGAAGGAGTTATACTGTGCCTGTATGTTGATGACATACTGATACTTGGGACTAACCTCAGAGTCATCGAGGAGATTAAGTCATTTCTATCTTAGAATTTTGAGATGAAGGACCTTGGTGTGGCTGATGTTATCTTGAACATCAAGCTACTGAGAGATAACAAGGATGGGATTACACTTCTGCAATCCCATTATGTTGAGAAAATTCTGAGTCGTTTTGGATATTCGGACTGCAAAATTTCTCCAACCCCATATGATCCTAGTGTGCGGATTCAAAAGAATGAAGGCACAGCTAAGGATCAGCTGAGATATTCTCAAATCATTTGTTCACTCATGTACCTAGCTAGCGCTACAAGAACTGACATCATGTTTGATGTGTGCAAACTGAGCCGGTTTGTTTCTAATCCGGGTGATGAGCATTGGCGTGCTGTGGAGAGGATTATGCGCTACTTGAAAGGTACTGTGAACTATGGACTTCACTATACCAGACAACCATCAGTACTTGAAGGGTATTGTGATGCGAATTGGATCTCTGATGCTGATGAGATGAAAGCCACAACGGGTTATGTGTTTACCCTTGGAGGTGGTGCTGTTTCCTGGAAGTCTTGCAAGCAAACGATCCTAACAAGATCGACAATGGAAGCAGAATTAACAACATTAGACACATCTAATGTCAAAGCGGGATGGCTTTGAGATCTTTTGATGGACTTGCCGATGGTTGAAAAGCCAGTACCGGCTATTCTTATGAACTGTGACAATCAAACTATAATTGTCAAGGTAAAGAGTTCAAAGAACAACAAGCAGTCCAACAAATTCATAAATATGAGATTAAAAGCTGTCAGACATTTAAGAAACTCCGGAGTGATAGCGTTGGATTATATCCAGTCGGCTAAGAATCTGGCAGATCCCTTTACTAAAGGGCTATCACGTGTTGTGATAGAAAATGCATCGAGGGAGATGGGTATGAGACCCACATGAGTTGCCATGGTAGTAACCCAACCTATGTGATCGGAGATCCTGTGAAGTAGGACCTGGGAAAACAAGCTAGTGGTGAACAGAGGAGAGTAGTTTACTAACCCACTCCGTTGGAGATGTAGTACTCTCAGAAACTGTATGGCAGGATGACTTTTGTCTTAATGTGTTCCAAAGCTTGTATAAGCAAGATGCTATCCTACAGAGCGATCTTTGGAGGAACACACCTATATGAGCTCGACTGCTAGTCACAGTCTATGAGATTGGGGTGATCTCTAGTAAGTTCATGATTAGGCCGGGAGTGTGACTAATATGCTCCACCCGAGGGGTCATCCTTCGGCAGCCTAGTACTAGTAAGACATTTGGTGAAACTACTTTACGCCAAACTGACAATTCAAGGCATAGTCCATTGTTCATTGTAAAGGAGTGTAGCTAGCTGTTCTAGGTGGATGTTCAACCCTAACAGGTCTCCACTGAAAATATCGGTATATCAAAACAGTGTTGGGAACATAGGACAATATCATGGGCCTTTGGGATCTAGTGGGGGATTGTTGAAATATGGGGTGGGCTCTATGCCCATTTAACAATTTCAGAAAATCCCTAAGGGCCCATTCATGCTTGGCAAGGGAAGTGGTGGGAGTTTAGTCCCACATTGCTAGTTGGGAGAGATGAGCACCAACATATAAGGTGAGCTCTTCCACCACTAGTATGTGGAAGTGTGAGAAGGAAGAGGAGATCCACACGCGCGCTCCTCCTCCGATGCACGCCCGCCTCGCCACGCCATGCCTCGCCTCGATGCGCGCACCACGGGTTGCGGGAATCTCGCCGAGTCGAGTTTCTTTTTGTCGCGCATAAACGGATACAAACGGTTGCAACTGAAACGCTAATGAGAATGAATACGAGCTGAAACGTCTGTATTAAGTGCTCTTAAGTACGGGCATTTCCAGTC
The DNA here is from genome assembly GCA_007115705.1 of Dactylis glomerata. Lineage (NCBI taxonomy): Eukaryota > Viridiplantae > Streptophyta > Magnoliopsida > Poales > Poaceae > Dactylis > Dactylis glomerata. The sequence continues at coordinate 1,491,927 of QXEO01002105.1, read as the reverse complement.
CTTCATTGCGGGTGTTTCTTTTGCATCCGCCCCTGTGCCTGTGCCTATATATTGGAGGGATCGCTCCTCTCTGAGACACAGAACACAACCCTCTGCGCCCCTGCCTAGTCGTTCTTTCCACTGTTGCTGCCTCCGGTGATCCCATCCCGTCCACTGCGTACACGGTTGGCGGGAGAGCAGGCCTCTGAAACCCCGTCCTCTCGAGATCCTATACGGGAGAGGGGCGATTAGGTTTTTGGGGAGTGTCTTGTACGCGACTGCTCAACTTTGACCGTCTGCTTCCACTACTTCCGCGTCGCCTTCGTCATCACCATGTCTTCTGAAGCTGATCAGGCTGCTGCCGCCAAGAGGGTGGCCGATGAGGCTGCCGCCGCTGCTGCTTCGGAGGCTGCCGCCGCTGCTGCGTCGGCCAACTAGCCTACTGGAGGGTACTATATGCTTATCCCTCTCCTGCTTATTTCCATGTGCATAGTACTAGCAATATCTGTAGATGTTTCTACAATCTGCCTAGTATTGCATAGTTATATGATCAAATATCAGTATGTCCACGTCATGCTCATGTTTTACTCTTGGATTAATATAATCAAAAAATTGCCTAGATTCTTAACACCTCCATCCCCTCCCTTTCCCTCACCACTGCCTAAAAAGATCATCGGCAAGCCGCGTGTCTGTGTCAGCGATGGCGAGGCCCCTCCCTGCAATTTTTCTTGGCTGGAAATTTGGTGAACGGGGCGACAGCCCTAGACGGTTAACGCCTGGTAGCTCATCGGTGGGCTGCATGGAGGCGGTGTTGAAGGTGTTCCCTGGTCGTTTGGGTGGTGGGGATGCATCGAAGGGAGATCCTAGCATGAGCATTCATTTCCGACTTTCTTCTCGCCCAGATCTAGATCTCCTCTTGGCTTTCGCACGCCCAGTTAGTTGGGTGGCTAGGAGTGAGCTTTGAGGCAGTGGTGGAGCTTCAAGGGGAGCTACTCTGTTCTAGTGCCGGTGTTGGTAGTTGGCGCATGCTCGAAGGATTGGCTTATCGGCAGGGGCGGGACTCCATGACCTGAAGCTAGGAGTGAGCATGGTGCCTTGAGGCATGGTCCTCTCTCAGCGGTGTGTCCGGTCCATCGTGTGCCCAATGACGTGGGCAGTTCCCTGATCTCTCTTGCTGTTTTGAGGTCTTGTTCCTCATCTCCTGTGCTCCATCGTTAATTTTCAAGCTGGACTTTTGGAGTTGCGCTCTGCTTCTGGATGAGCAAGGTGAGCTCGCTTCTGGTGCGAGCGTCGCCCGGTGAACCGATGATTTCAACGGTGCTATGCTGGATGGGATTGTGCTCACATAGTGTAGATTTGGTGCTCTTTTATTTTGATTGCCTGCTTGTAAGAGGATTTCCTCAATACCAGGTATCTTTTGGCCGATATGATTTTATTAATTTAAAGCTGGACTCAAAAGCCTTCAATCTAAAAACAATCTACCAGAATTAAGAGAACATCCATTTTTGTGGATACGATACCAGTGCGTGGAAAATCAGTGAAGTTTTATTTTTATAAATTTTTAGGTAGGCATGTAAGGCCATGCATCGATTAACACGTTTAATATATCTGTCATTCGTATCAGGGAGTGGTGTTCTGGCTCCTGGGAGCATATGCTCTCTTTATTTTGAAATGAATATTTGACAAATTTTAAAATATCAAAAAATTGAAACAAAAAATCCGCATGTACATCTTCACGTGCTACATGTCCACAAAATCGTTTCACGATAAATCGATGTGTCATATGGCGTATGGAGTATTTTACATGACAATTTTTGTCTTCATTACATAGACCATAAAAAGTATCGATTTTCGGCAAAACTTCACAAACACATTTAGATTGTGGATATGTAAATAAAAAAATTTGGTTATTTTTTTTGATGTTTTAAAATATGTTTTTTGAATAGAGAGAACATATGCACCTGGGAGTCGAATTGAATTTTCGTATCATCTATGTGGAACGAAGGTACGTGTCACCGACAGAATTATAATAACCGTCCATTTACACCTAAACACAACTACCATGCATAAATATATTATATTCTTGACCACTGACTATTCCACCGTTGAATTGGTCACCGTTTTTTGTTTTACTTGCACGCAACCAACGGCTTCTGTAACTGCATGCGTAAGTAAGTGCTACGTGTATGCTATATCACAAACTGCTGTAGTATATGTTTGGTGGAATACAATTCTTTAGGAAAATGTAACTTGACTTTTGATTGTTGCGAACTTTACTTTTCCAGGAGATAATCAATAAAGCCCATATTTCAGGAGATGTGTTTATTTCAGGAGTATATTATATCTGAAGTTGATAACTTGATATGATGTTCTTGATGACTTTAGTGTACCATGTCCTAATCTACTTTTGTTAGGTGGCACATCATGATCAATAACCGTACTCAGTCGCCGTACGTCCAGAACATGGTACATGCATGTATGGTTTACAGTGGATAATATCTAAATATTCAACAGAAACTTGGGAAGTTGAACCGCCAATTAATTAGCTCTAGCACCTAGTAGAGAAACTATACATGCAGGTTGATATATTTGTAGAAAAAAATACGTACACAATTTGTAATTATCTAATAAAAGCTTTTAATTTAAGACATTGATAGTCAAATGAAAACTGATTTGCCTGTGCCTACGAATATCAGCCAGTAGATGGTTGGTATATATAACAAGACTGTCAGGACACGACTAATTTATGTATATGCCAATTTTATTTGATTTCTAGGATACATTCCATTGCGGAGGTGCATTCATGTTCATATTGTTCTTCTGTTTTTTTTAAGAACACAATACAACATAGATGTTCACAAACACGTAGATACACTTACCTTTATGAACGCGCACACACATCCTATTCGTATGAGTAACCTCTAAAAAACTAAGCCGACAGATCTTGAGGTTGACAAAGTTATCATAGGTGTCTCGCTATTGACGAACACGTCACTATCACTGAAAGAATAACGCTGAATAATTCTAGAATAAATCCAGGTAAATGCAAACTATATGTTAGAACTTAAATCTGGATGGGTTGGTTCCACCATCTAAAATCAAACCATGAAACCATCAGAGCCAAGCTCCGTTTGCTATTGTTCTCCTGATTTCCTCCCCATTTTTTGGATTGGAGAAAGCTCATTGACATGAAAAATATATCATGTAACAGCTACTTAGTCGTCTAAAATATGTAACCGTGTATCATGCACATGCTAACATTTCAGGTTACTTAGTGCAGAAGATTTGTACACATATTCTAATCGAAACGTAAGAAGTTGGATCAGCAGTAAATTAGTTCTAGCAGCTAGAAGGGAGTAATTCAATCGGTTGATAAGTTGCTCTCGTACTTGACTTGTCCCATTTGCTGACATCTAAGATCATCCATATCGCCACACCCAATTGCTTACGCAACCTAGCTTTATCCATCTAAGGCTATTTAAGCACGTCCATCCATGTCTCATGGACAAAGCAACTTACAATGGCCTCCTCTTCTTCCTCATTGTTTCTCCTCATCGTTCTTCTTGCACTTTCCTCATGGGAGGCAACTGCCTATGACCCTAGCCCTCTTCAAGACTTCTGCATCGCTGACATGAAGTCTCCTGGTACGCACTGTGTATTATATGTGCTCTTAATTCCGGCGATACCATCGTCATGTTCCCATAGGATATCACTGATCATCTCGGATGTTGTATATATGTTCATGTTGATAACATGGAAGAAAATATTATGTCTACTTACACCACACACATTTATTACTTTCTAAGCTTTAACTTCTCTGTTTATGCATGCAGTGGGAGTAAACGGGTTTGCTTGCAAGGATCCAATGGCCGCAACACCGGACGATTTCTTCAATCCAGCAATGCTTGATCAGGCTAGGGATACTAAGGCCAGCAAGGTCAGGTCAAATGTCACCAACATCAATGTCATAAATTTCCCTGGCCTCAACACCCTTGGCATCTCACTCGCACGTATCGACTATGGACCATTGGGTGTGAACACGCCACACATACACCCTCGTGCCACGGAGCTCCTCACCGTGCTTGAGGGAACACTCTACCTTGGATTTGTTACATCCAACCCAAACCGACTCTTCTCCAAGATAGTTAAAAAGGGAGATGTATTTGTATTCCCAAAGGCAATGATCCACTTCCAAATGAACCTAGCGCATGACAAGCCAGCAGCTGCCTTGTCCTCACTCAGCAGCCAAAACCCCGGAGTTATTTCTATTGCCAATGCAGTGTTTGGATCAAAGCCGCCAATTTCAGATGATGTTTTGGCTACAGCGTTTCAGGTGGAAAAGAGCCTCATAGACTGGCTCCAATCTCAGTTCTGGGAGGACAACAACTACTAATTATTCTCTGTTGTTAACTTTCACCCATAGGAAGTTAATTACTATGTAATAGTGTAAAGAATAAACAGCGTGTAACGCTGATGCGTGCATATGTGAGCTGCGAGTTGTTCTTTTCTTATTAAGTCGTGACATGACATGTCTATTGTCTGATTCATGTCATAATATATTGGTGATGCTTGTTTTCCAATGTTTAAAAAAATATGGAGTACCCTGTTGTTTTTATCCTTCTTTACTTATATACAAAGCTATTTGAACTTCACAATAATAGATTGTGCATGCATGTAATTTCTCGCTTCAGATTTTAGATGTACGTGAAGTTTGTTTTTGCCTCACAAGGTTATTTCTCTGTTGGAACAACAAGAAGAAAAATTGTTGGGTAGAGAGAAATTATATATAACACCCAAAAAATGATCATGCCACCGGGGCGAAAAAACGCTTTGCAGGCCCCTGCCTCGCCCAGCTCGTGCGACACTGGTGGACTCACAAGCCAAGCTTGTGGGATTTCACATAATTCCATCAGCTCAAGCTTTCAGATAACATTGATATAATGCGCACCAAAAAGAATGTCCGAGAGATCATTTTTTGCACAATGTTTGACATTGTTGAGAACACGAAAGATAACGTTAAGGCTACAGTCAATGAAGAGTTTCTATGTGATAGACCCAAACTAAAAGATGCAGCCACCAAAAGGTGGAAAGAATTGGAGGAAGCCAAAGGTAGGCTTTTGTTCTTACAAGGGAAGCAAAGGAAGGAAATACTCTTGTGGTTCAAAATTTGATTTTTAGAGATGGGTATGCAGTGAATCTTGATACCTTGCGAATAAATGAAATTAAGAGTAATGGCTGGCACATATATGGCTCGAGGTATACTTCCGGTGATAATTCAGGCTATATACCAGAGAAAATGAAGCCAGAGTTGAAGCATCCATGACCAAAGCATTTCTTTGCGGGGAGGTGACAAACTTCACGACATCATACTACAATGAGAATATTATCGCCGTGCATAATTCAGTCTCTCACTGTGGGGACCCCGGGTTAGCTATTTGGAATACCCGGTATGCATACAATTCACGATCCCAGGAAAAGTGTCGTGAATCCACATAACCGAGTCGATATCAAAGTTACATCATCCATTACAATACCGAAATAAAAGATTTACAATTGGTCACATGACCAAGTATGATAATGCTACGCAGGGAAAGTTCACAACTAAGCAACAGATACAAAGCAGCGTTGATGACCCATGTCATGCGTACTACCCTACAGGCAATTGACTGAGAGACGTTCCTAGTTCGCACCGGCGTAGTCGTACCCATCACCATCTTCATTGAAGTCCTCTTCATAGTCTGACCAAGTTAATAGCGAGAGACAAAGTTGTCAGTACATTTGAATTGTACTCATGAACCATCTAAAGGGAGAGCATTGGATATCCAATATGCCTGAAGCAAGGGAAGGCTCTAATCTAGTTTGCTTTCTTTGAAAACATGGTTTCTCGTGTCGATATAGCATGTTTAGAACCTTGTTCTACGACATCTCTATATCCTTATTAAAACCTTCTATAAACATTTTTAGTAAAATCTCTAGGAAGGGGGTAACCCTTTTTATTTCTAAACTAGGTCAATCACACATGACCGTCTCCAACTCCTCGGCAGTACTCTCCAAGTACTCCGAACCTTTCCCGGGCCATGGCAGTACCCTCCGAGTACTCCGTCCGGCACCTTCCTCCATTTTCTGAAAAACACTTTATAAAAAACCTACACAGGTTAAGTATGGCCATTCCAACCGTCCATGACTGAGGACCCAGCTATTCAAATAGGTTTAACTACACTCTGCAGAGGTTGTACACTTTCCCCACAAGATTCGATACATCTGTCATGATCATCCACAGATTGTCATACACAAGTATGCGGGGTTCAGATAATCAAACAAAGCCTTTCGCTTGTCGATCCTAGTATATAGACCTACACTATGGAGTATGTACCTCCCCGGCACATCCTGACAGCCAACCTCCTTGCTCGAGTGTAGCTCTAGTGCCACGTCAGGAGACTGATACGTCTTCGACGTATCTATAATTTTTGATGCTCCATGCTTGTTTTTACACCATTTGCCTACTGTTTCATTACACTTCGTGACACTTTTATGCATTTTCCGGAACTAACCTACTAACAAGTCGCCACAGTGCCAGTTCCCTGTTTTCTGCTATTTTTGTGTTTCAGAAGTGATACACAGGAAATATTCTCGGAATTGGATGAAACAAGTTCCTGGAGTCTTATTTTGCCCGGAAGCTTCCAGAGATCCGAAGAGGCGAAGGAGAGGGGCCACAGGCCAGCCTCACACTAGGCCGGCACGGCCCAGGCCCTGGCCGCGCCGCCTAGGTGTGAGGAGGCCTGGGGCCACTCCTGACGACGCCCCTTCACCTATATAAAGCCTCGGGATGGAAAACCCTAAGAGAGTCGACGTTTTTCCCAGATTAGTTCCGCAGCTCCGCCGCCGTCGAAGACAAATTTCGGGGGACAGAATTCTGTTCTGGCACCCTGTCGGGACGGGCAAGTGCCCCCGGAGCCATCTCCATCGGTCTCCATCACCGTCTCCGCCGTCTCCATCGACCTCACCGCCATCTCCATCAACCTTGCTGTCTCCTATGATGAGGAGGGAGTAGTTCATCCCCGGGGCTGAGGGCTCTACCGGTAGCTATGTGGTTCACCTCTCTCTCCCATGATGTGATCTTTATGTGATCGTGAGCTTTGTATCATGTTGAATAAGTAGATGTTACTCTTCTTCATTATGTGTACTCTAGTGTGTTATTAAAGTAATCTATTCCTCCTGCCATGGTGTAACGGTGACAGTGCGTGCATCATGGTGGTACTTGGTCTAGGCTACGATTGTGATCTCTTATGGATTATGAGAATAATTATCGCTATGATAGTATTGAAGTGATCTATTCCTCCTTTCATGGTGTAATGTTGACAGTGTGTGCACCGTGTTAGTACTTGGTCTAAGTTGCAATAATATCTATCTTGAGTTGTGATTTGATTTGGATATCTCTATGAGTGGTGTTTGTCAAGTACTTGATGAACTTTGAGGAGTGCTTCGTAGCCCTACGCAATGATTAGTGTTATTCAATAGGAGAGTAATTCAGAGTACCATAGTGAAGAGAAGTTATTTATTTGCTCAATTATGTTATATTTGTTGGGAGTGTGTCCACTAGTGAAAGTATGATCCCTAGGCCTTGTTTCCAAGCTTTGCACACTGTTTACTTGCTGTTTTGTTACTTGTTTGCTTGTTGCCATTTTTATTCCAGATTGCATTTACTACTTGTAATCATCCATACCACTTGTATTTCACTATCTCTTCGCCGAACTAGTGCACCTATATATCTGACAAGTGTATTGGGTGTGTTGGGGACACAAGAGACTTTCTGTATCGTAATTGCATGGTTGTTTGAGAGGGATAGCTTTGACCTCTTTCTCCCTGAGTTCGATATACCTTGGGTGATCCACTTAAGGGAAACTTGCTGCTGCTCTACAAACCTCTGCACTTGGAGGCCCAACACTGTCTACAAGAACAGAAGCGTGTGTAGACATCAAGCTCTTTTCTGGCGCCGTTGCCAGGGAGGTAAGGTAAAAGGTACTCGCATCCTCCTGTGTGAGTGCTCGGAGTTATTTCCTTTAGATTCTTCAATTACATCTTTTTGTTTCTTGTTTTTATTTTCACTAGTTAGGCTTAATGGAAAACAAAGAGTTCTTTAGTCTTTTTCCTGAGTTTAGATATGAAGTGTTTGAAGAGAAAATTGAAAAACCTTTGGAGCTTATTTCGCATAGCAATGTTATTAGTACGAATGCTTTGAATCCCGTTATTGCTAATGCTATGGAAAAGTCTAAGCTTGGGGAAGCTGGTTTTGTTAAGCATGATATTTTTTAGTTCCCCAGCTTTAGTAGAGAAGGTTTGTTCTGATAATATTTTATCTCCCATATGTGATGTTTCTAGTTATGCTTGTGCTCCTCATCCTTTTAAAATACCTACGAAGATTGTTGAATGTGTTAAGAATAACTGCTATTTGGGAGATGGAACTATCCATCCTGGTGATCATTTGCTCTTTATACACGAATTATGCGAGTTGTTCCAGTGTGCAGGTATTTTGATAAACCAAGTTAAGAAGAAGGTATTTTCTTTATCACTGAGAGGCAAAGCTGAGGAATGGTATCGGCTGCTTAAGGATGGTCCATCTATTGGCTGGGAGAAAATTGTACCTCTCTTTTATTCTAAATTCTATCCTCCAAGTGAGATTCATAAAGATCGTAATCAGATATACAATTTTTGGCCTCATGATGGAGAAAGCATTGCCCAAGCGTGGGGAAGATTGAAGTCACTAATGCTCAAATGTCCTATTCATGATCTTCCCCGTAATATTGTTATTAATAATTTTTATGCAAGGCTTTCAGGATATTACAAGGACTATCTAGATGCATGCTTTGATGGGTCTTTCACAAGCAAGGATGTTGACACCAAGTGGGATCTGCTTGAAACAATTCAAAACAATATTGAAGGTTGGGATAGCGACAAAGGTAAAGGATCAGGTATGAATTACGAGTTTGATTGCATTAAGTCTTTCGCTGAAACTGCTGATTTTCAAGAGTTTAGTGCTAAGTATGGTCTTGATCCTCAAATTATGATTGATTGTTTTAAAACCTTTGCTTCCCATATTAATGTTCCTAAAGGAAATGGGGATGTGTATCATGAACCTTTTAAGGACACTTGCATAGAAAGTGATATTGTTATTGATGATTGCAATAAACATGCTCAAACTTCTAAAAGTCCTATTTCTTATAAGCATGTTAATTTTTGTGGAGTACATAGATCTTATGAACAGAGTTACAACAAGGAAGATTATTGCATCACCCACGCAAATGAAGAAACCAGTATGTGGCTCAAGGATCTAGATGTGCTTGGTGAAAGGGTTTGTGAGCTTTATCCTTTTCTTTGTGAATTTTGCGGTGAAAAGGGTCACTTTAATTTCCAATGCCCAATTAATCGAACAAGTACTGCAGATTTGTATTGTGATGATAAGATTACTTTCAATCAGTATGATGAGCTTACTTTGTTTTTGAATTGTGAAGAGATATCTAGAAAGATTTCTTTAGTTGATATGAGAGATGCTGATATTAATAGTACCCTTCGTGGTTGTCGCCTCTATTGTGCTAAAGATTGCCTCGCAGATACTTACTTACAAGATCTTATAAAACATGATGTTTTGCCAAGCTATGACAGGACTAATAGATGTTTCGATCTTATTAATAGAGAGGAGGAATCCTCCAAAGTTTCTTCTGTTGTTCCTGTCAGCAAACCAGATTATGTGGAGAAGATGCCTTTCCCTCCTAGAGAATATGTGGAGAAGATGCCCTTCAAGTCTCTCCCTCCTAAAGGAGAGAGTAAGAAGAGTATGAAGAAGAAGAGGAGTAAGAGGCGAGAGGACACGGTATCTTCCCCTAAGCGTTATGATCCTACTATAGATTATGATAATTCTGATTGGCATGATGTTCCTATGCCTATTACTTATGTTAGTGATCATGATTGGGAAAAGCACTCTACTTTTGATATTGAAAATATTTTTGGTACCAATTCTAAGGTTAATAATTGTTGTACCATTAGTGCTATCCATGTTCCTTCTTATGATGATACGTTTGATGAATATGCTTTGCGACATAGTAGTTCTCTATCTTGTGATGATACTAAGCCTCTAGTTTATGATGATGAGTATAATGTTTTCAATTCACCTACTTTTGAGGAGAAAACTAGTTATGATTACAATATGCCTCCTGTTTTTTATGATTATGGTGATGAGAATAATTATTCTATTGAATCTGCTCCTACTAATATTGTTCATGTGGGGAGTATTAATCCTTTTATGCATGTGGCTTATGATAGGGATGCTTTATATGATAGTTATATTGTTAGTTCTATGCATGATGCTACTGAAAGTTATTATGAGAGAGGGAAACATGGTTTGATGGATCTCAACAATATTAAGTTTCCCCTCTTTATGTTGCAAATCTTGAAGTGGCACCTGTTTTATCTATCCATGCTTGCTACTATGTGCCTCGTTGATTTATTTTCTTACAAGATTCCTATGCATAGGAAGTGGTTTAGATTTAAATGTGTTTCATACTTGCTTTTTCATGCTCTCTATTGCTTCAAGTTCTTATATGGCGCCTTTGCCTCAAGCTCTTATATGGCGCCCACATGAGCATCTTCGCAAATTACTGCGCCTAGCTCAAAGGCGTTAAAGAAAAGCACTCTTGGGAGATAACCCATTGTTTATTTTCAGTACTTTTTATTTTATTTGAGTCTTGGAAGTTATTACTACTGTAATAACCGCTCCTTATCCTTTTTATTTCGTTGTTGTGCCAAGAGAAGCCTCTAATTTGAGTGAGGTAAGATTTGGGGATGTTGCTGTCCTGAAACAGTTTTTGGTGCTGCACCGTAAAAATTCGTGAAAATTCTCTGTATATCTTTTGGACCTGAAATTTCTTGTGCATATGCCCCAGGTTATATCCAAACTTTCATTAGTTGAACACTTTTTGATTTGAGCAACAGAAAAGCCCTCAAAAATTCGACCTTTGTCAGCTGTTCAGTTTTGACAGATTTCTGCCAATATTTGTGTTTGCCGCTTTATCGCTTTCTTTTTGAGTTCTTTTGATCACGGAAATTTTGGGGAAGTTGCTACAGTAGTATATGCTTAATATGTGGTGGTTTTAGGTTGAAACCTGAAGCAAAAGAGGTTGATTATATATTATGCTTACACTAATGTTGCTAATAGATTTGTGTTTAGTTTTGTATGAAGGAAGTTTTCAAGTGTAGGGATCGGAGAATGATGAGATGAGTTGAAGAATGGACAAAAGCTCAAGCTTGGGGATGCCCATGTCACCCCAAGAAATATCCAAGAAGTACAAGCATCAAAGCTTGGGGATGCCCCGAGGCACCCCTTTCTTCATCGGCAAAACTCAGGTCACCTTTCAAGACACTATATTTTTATTGCTTCATGCACTATGCATTTTTCTTGGAGCGTCAATTGTTTTTGTTTTCAGTTTTCTTTTGCTTTGTTTGCTGCAATAAATGGTTAGATCACATCATGTTTCTTTTGGAGGAGATGAACTCGCTTTTCATTTGCCAAGAACACTCTAGTTTTCACTCTTATCGTTCAATGAGTGTTCTCTTTTTCTGCTACTGCGTTTAGCTTTCGATTTTCGCCTTGATTTGTGTTCAGATCTTATTATATATTTTCATCAAGGTGTATTTTTGCCTCTGGTCTTTATTGTTTTCATCAAAAGAGGTGTTTAAAAAAAATTGAAATGGTGTTGGAAAAGAGAAAAAGCTTTATGCAAAAAGTGGTACAAGAAGGAGCTTGTGTAGACTGTGGCTTAGGCTTTTTCATGTCATGCTTGATGTCTTTTTGATAGTATGCTTAGTGGTTTTGCTGTAGCATGACTTGTCTCAAATAACTGAGATTGCTTAATGAGCCTTTGAAAAAATCATGCGTTGTTTTTATCGTTTGGAAGCATTATTTTGGTTTTCTCCTTGATGCTTTATTTGGGTTGACTTGACGCATGCTCACACATGTTAGACTCATACAAAGTCACCAATTGCCTCTATGATCATTTAGTTTTTGACTTTTGATGCCATCTTATGCTTCTTTTAATGTCGCTTTGTTGCTTTGCATGATTATGGCCGTTATTGCTCTCTTAGTTGGTCGCTCCCAGTCTTTTGCTAGCCCTCATTTTGTACTGAGTATGAGCTCTACTCGTGCATCCAACTCCTAAAAACCAAGTTTTGCCAAAGTGTCCACTATAAACTCCTATGCATGGTATTTGTAAGCCATTCCAAGTAAATTTTCATGTGCTACCTTTCAAAAAACCTTCAAAATACTTCTCATTTTGTGACACTGTTTTCAGCTCATGGGGACATAGTGGTCGGATTTGCTATCTTCCATATTGCTTATTCCAAAAAGAAAAAAAAGAAAAAAATAAAGAAAAAAGGGCACTCCTCCATGGTATATGAATGTTGGTGGGCACCCGATGTAATCGGTTAGCCATGGTTTGAGAAAGGAAAAAAGATGGGGAGGAGTGCCAAGCTTTATAAAAGAGCATAAAAGTGCCAATCTCTCTCTCAAAAACTTGCTTCATTTTTGTATGGAAGATAGTAAGAACCCCATTGCCAGTCGTTGACAAAAGCAACCACCTCTCAAAACCAATTTTTATCTCTCTGTTTTACAAATGAAAAGCTCTAGCACATGTTTAATCCCTGCTTCCCTCTGCGAAGGGCCTTTCTTTTACTTTTATGTTGAGTCACCACCTTCTACCTTTATGCACCATTAAGAGAGCATAGTCGTCATTCTTAGTATAATGTGCATTGTCCCAAAGTTTTCATTGATTGATTCATATTACTGGTTTCACTTGTTCTTAAATTTTTTGTATCTCGTCGCCCTCTTAAACTTGAAGGTGTCCTATACATTTATGTTTTGCTCTCTATGAAGGACAAGCTGAAAACCATTTGTATGTTTTTCCTTATGATTTGAACACATGTTTGACTTTCATTGTTTCATTTTTATGATCTTTTGTTTGTGTTCATTTTCATGTTATAACATGGTTGCTAAGTTTCTATTATCAAGATTATATCTTTCATGCCCATGTTTTAAGTTCTTTTGATCCCAGATCACAAATGCTTACATATATGATCAAGATTGTGATGGTGCATGTCACCTCAAAAATTATTTCTTTTGTTATCACTTACCTACTCGAGGGCGAGCAGGAGTTAAGCTTGGGGATGCTGATACGTCTTCGACGTATCTATAATTTTTGATGCTCCATGCTTGTTTTTACACCATTTGCCTACTGTTTCGTTACACTTCGTGGCACTTTTATGCATTTTCCGGAACTAACCTACTAACAAGTCGCCACAGTGCCAGTTCCCTGTTTTCTGCTGTTTTTGTATTTCAGAAGTGATACACAGGAAATATTCTCAGAATTGGACGAAACAAGTTCCTGAAGTCTTATTTTGCCCGGAAGCTTCCAGAGATCCAAAGAGGCGAAGGAGAGGAGCCACAGTCCAGCCTCACACTAGGCTGGCGCAGCCCAGGCCGCGCCGCCTAGGTGTGAGGAGGCCTGGGGCCACTCCTGACGACGCCCCTTCGCCTATATAAAGCCTCGGGACGGAAAACCCTAAGAGAGTCGACGTTTTTCCCAGAACAGTTCCGCAGCTCCGCCGCCGTCGAAGACAAATTTCGGGGGACAGAAGTCTCTGTTCCGGCACCCTGCCGGGACGGGGAAGTGCCCCCGGAGCCATCTCCATCGGTCTCCATCGCCGTCTCCGCCGTCTCCATCGAGCTCACCGCCATCTCCATCAACCTTGCTGTCTCCTATGATGAGGAGGGAGTAGTTCATCCCCGGGGCTGAGGGCTCTACCGGTAGCTATGTGGTTCACCTCTCTCTCTCCCATGATGTGATCTTTATGTGATCATGAGCTTTGTATCATGTTGAATAAGTAGATGTTACTCTTCTTCATTATGTGCACTCTAGTGTGTTATTAAAGTAATCTATTCCTCCTGCCATGGTGTAACGGTGACAGTGCGTGCATCATGGTGGTACTTGGTCTAGGCTACGATTGTGATCTCTTATGGATTATGAGAATAATTATCGCTATGATAGTATTGAAGTGATCTATTCCTCCTTTCATGGTGTAATGTTGACAGTGTGTGCACCGTGTTAGTACTTGGTCTAAGTTGCAATAATATCTATCTTGAGTTGTGATTTGATTTGGATATCTCTATGAGTGGTGTTTGTCAAGTACTTGATGAACTTTGAGGAGTGCTTCGTAGCTCTATGCAATGATTAGTGTTATTCAATAGGAGAGTAATTCAGAGTACCATAGTGAAGAGAAGTTATTTATTTGCTCAATTATGTTATATTTGTTGGGAGTGTGTCCACTAGTGAAAGTATGATCCCTAGGCCTTGTTTCCAAGCTTTGCACACCGTTTACTTGCTGTTTTGTTACTTGTTTGCTTGCTGCCATTTTTATTCCAGATTGCATTTACTACTTGTAATCATCCATACCACTTGTATTTCACTATCTCTTCGCCGAACTAGTGCACCTATACATCTGACAAGTGTATTGGGTGTGTTGGGGACACAAGAGACTTTCTGTATCGTAATTGCAGGGTTGTTTGAGAGGGATAGCTTCGACCTCTTCCTCCCTGAGTTCGATAAACCTTGGGTGATCCACTTAAGGGAAACTTGCTGCTGCTCTACAAACCTTTGCACTTGGAGGCTCAACACTGTCTACAAGAACAGAAGCGTGTGTAGACATCAGAGACCCATAGTGTCTTTCGGCCAGATAAATCCCACAACAGATCCCAAGTTACTATTGCCCATCTACTTGCAGCAATCTAGATTTTGCGGGTACCACATACTCTTATATAGTTGTGAGGTGCTCCATACTAGGATAAACAAACTGATGAGGGTTAACTCGGCAAATTTCCTAGATGAAGGACTTAGGATCGAGGGAAGAGGGCATCGGATGAACTTGGAGGGAAAGATTAGACAAACAAGGCGAGGTTTGATGTGTATCGAGAATAAGCGTGGTACTCAATTGGATCAATCTCAATCTGTCCCTGGCCGGCCTCTCCTGGTCCCTTTATATAGGTGGCCAGGTCTCGAGGAACTGGTCAGGTTTAATACAAATTACAATATCTGTATACAATGTCATCTCGTATTTCGACTATATCTATGCTTACGCCTTCCTAACGGGCCCCGGGGGTACTATGATAATGGGCTTTATTAGCTATACCCTTGTCAGTAGCCCCCGAGATTCTACCAGAATTGTAGATTTGGGTTGAATCTCAAATCTTTATATCTTCGACTTGATCAATCTTCGACTTCTTCTTTTTCCCTGTATTCATCAAACAATTCATATTATTTAGGGATTTCTATTTTCATGCCCTCGGGTCCTTAGTTGTACTCAGTTTTCCCCAACTCCTTAGTTTTTCCTCAGTTTTGTCCAAGCCCTTGGCTGAAACCGTCACCAGTGCTGGAACGGCGGGTTGCCCGACGGTTCAACACCTTTGACCATTAACTGCTGACTAGTGGGGCCACGTAGAGCCCGCAAAGACACGTCAGAGCATCCATCTTTGTTTGACCGTAAGCATCGCCGTATCCCTGACCAAAATGCGGACGAGTGGGGCTTCGGTATATCGAATGACAAGTAGGGCCATGACGCTGATACAAGGGGCAATACACGGGTAGGATTAGATTTTGAAATGGAGCTCTACAACGATGGCACGGAGGAGGTGGCCTGCGGGGTGCCGAGATGAGATTGACGTCCACAAAGAACTGCATGAGGCGAGACCAGACGCATTAGATAGATATGAACTAGACGCGTTTAACCATGCAAAGAAGAGAAGAAATGGTCGAGGACATCGACGACGACCTCAACACTTTGACTGACGGTATCGGACACAAACGCGAGCAATGTAGAGAAAACTAGTGTCTCTCCTTTCTGGCGTGTATAGATGGGTGCTAGGGGAGTGTGGTGGCGAAGGGAAAAACCTTGCGGTGGTCTGTGGCGTCCAGCATAGCGGGGCGGCGTGGCCGTGCCCACAGCGGCGTGCATGTTCAGCATTGGCATCAGCATGTACGTTCGTCATTGGCCTCGGCGGTATCTCTGGTGTGTCAGTGATCGAATGAGGGGACGGGATTGAGGGTGCATCCCGACGGTGACCTAGCAGTGGCGGCGAGCATGCATAGCCGTTCTGACGATGCCGATATCGGCATCGACATCGTTTGGAGGCTGTGGTGCTCGAATCATGGTGGAAATTGCGATTCCCTATTATTTTTACATGCATAATATATAGAAAATAGCTAGATCTCTAAATCGATGCATATGAAGCTACATATATATTCTTGGTCATAATCCCCTTATCTAAAGGGGATGCATGCATGGCTTCACGTCGTCATCGCTTTCATCGTCAGTATCTTCGTCGTCCGTGTAGTAGTACTTCCTGCACAATGTTACGTCGAACACCTTCACTGTGAGCACATCATCGCCTTCATATTTGAAGTGTAGGATGTAGCCGAAATCCACACCGTGCGCGATGGCGAAATTCTCCCAGCCCTTGTCGAGGTACATCTGGCCTTGTCCGTCAAATAGGACCTCCACGGTCCAGAGACGAGGACCGCAGTCAGCTGCTCGCAGATACACCTTTCCGGGCTCCTGGCCGTCAAGATAGTCCGCAAACTTTTGTGGGAGTGCCTGCAAAGAGATCGAGCGCCGATCGTTTGAAATTAAAGGCTTTTTGGAACATGCACATAATTAATCACATGCATCATATATGTGGGAACGCGTACGTACCTTCTTGGCCAAAGGGTCTTCATAGATGACGATTAAGAACTCCTCTATGATCAATGGCAGTGTTGACGGTGGTGGTGGCAATGATGATGATCCACCACCTAGGCTGCCCCTTCCCCTTCCCCTTCCCCTTCCCCTTCCCCTTCCAATCGGCGTCCGAGACGTGGAAGCCATGGCAATGGATCAAGTATATGTGAACGAAGAAGAGAGAGGCAGAACAATTTCAATTAAAAAAGAGAGAGGCAGAACCTATTGACATGAGGGATGGCCGTTGTGGGGGTTTATAAGAGCGAGATGACCGTTGTGGGGTTTACATAATAAATTAAGAAGGAGATGACCGTTGTGGGTGTTTATATCTCAACAAAAAAGTAATGCCTAAAAGAAATGGAAATTCGTGATAGTTTATTATTTTACCGTGAAAAGTAATGCCTAAAGGAAATTCGTGATAGTTTATCATTTCACCGTGAAAAGTAATGCCTAAAGGAAATTCGTGAAAAGTAATGCCTAAATGGAAATTCGTGATAGTTTATTATTTTACCATGAAAAGTAATGCCTACAGGAAATTCATGATAGTTTATCATTTCACCGTGAAAAGTAATGCCTAAAGGAAATTCGTGATAGTTTATTATTTTACCATGAAAAGTAATGCCTTAATGGAAATTCGTGATAGTTTATCATTTTACCGTGAAAAGTAATGCCTATAAGAAGTGGAAATTCGTGATTACCAAACTTGTTGAATCCGGTGGCCAACTCGTTATTTAGCATACATAGAGGGGTAGTAGTTTGCCACCGACAGATAGAGAGAGGGTGGCACGATCCTGCCCGTTAGATCATAGGATCGACGGTAGGTGGGCACGATCCGTGTGACAACAGCTCGACCAATCAGGCCAAGTTTGGGCTTCTGTGAGAAGGGAGAGGGTAAAACTAAGTAGTATCAAGGATACAAGGGCAAGTAAATAGTAAACAGGCTAAGGAATTCAAATAAGAGATTTAGAAAAAGAAAAATACATGTTGTGTACAATGAAACCCAGGTTGGCCTACCTCAAAGTATTAGCAATTCAAATATACATGAGTGTAAAAATTATGGCCCCATTCAGACAAACTATGTTTTGGGTATAGATGTTTTGAGAAGGGGCACTACAAGAAATCAGGTCTATTGCAACAATAGTATTCGTGGCAATATGTGTCAAATCGTGGCAATAGGTACCTATTGCCACGAGATAACTTTCGTTGCCAAGCGTTGCGAAAGGACGCATGGTAATAGGTTATTGCCACAAAAAACAAAATGTGGCAAGAAAACGTATTATTGCAACGATAATGTGATAAGTTGCCACACTTTTTCTTGTGGCAGCACGCGCTTGTTGCCACAATTTGGTTCATGGGGAAAGCTTAATGCAACATGCACCAACATCGTGGCGATTAACCGTTTGTGGCGATAGACATTCGTGACCATAGCCTATTCCAACAACACTTATTTCGTGGCGCATGTCCTTCCGTTGCAATAGCCAAATGTTGCAATAGACCCGAACCCTATGGCAACCACTATTTTTTCGTGGTTATACCTCTTTCACCACAAACCCTCTGTTTGTGGCATTAATTTATGGCAACAACTCTCCAAACGTGGCGAGAAACTATTGCAACATACTCATTTTGGTGGTGACAGATAGTTATCACAACGTCCAAAATCTATGTGGTGAGAAGCAATTGCCACAATACAACCGGTTCGTGGTGAAAGGCATATTTCAACAAAGATGAATTTTGTGGTGTCAAGGGGTTATCACAACAGACAACATTTTGTGGCACAAACCTATTGCGAAAGTACAAAAATTCATGGCGAAAGGACTATTGCAACAAAGCTACATTTGGTGGCATCAAATAGTTGCAACCGAAACTGGGTTGTGGTAATAGATTATTGCAACCAAAAAAAATACAGGCATTCAATTATATTATTCAAACCACGGTTATATGTAGATTCATAAAATATCATATCTCTCATCGCAAATATCCATGAAATGAAACTGAAATCTAATTTAGCAATCATTCAACATACTGAATGTGCTATCCTAATTAAGTGCAAAAACTAAAGTGTTTGTGGTGTATATTCCGGTCGAGTTAAATTTTTGTTTCCTACAATTAAGAAATCAAGAAACTATTTAGCTCAAGTTAATGAGTCGAACATAATAGGATCATGGAAGGCAATATGGGCACATGTCAGTACAATAAAATAGTTTCTAGAGATCAGTATTTGAAAAGTAACATCAACGGTTTTACATGAGCAACTGAGATAACAGATATAATTGTCGCAGCTAAGCAGGTGCAAATCACAGATAAAAGCAGCTTCAACATGACTACCTTTGTTGGCCACTATCATTTTGCAAATGATGCCGGCGAAAAAAGCATAAGATGCATATTTCCTACTGGGAAACCTTTTCCCATTGGTGCTACTGGCAAACTAGAAACGCTATGAATCGGAATGTGCACAAATACAATCTACTAACAATCACTGCCAAATTGTAACCCTCTGGCCAAACAGCAACCCACTGAGATAAAATAGGTTTGACAGCATTATCTGATTTCACTAGATAAATGTGTTGCAACTACACTGCATGCAATAAACAACATGACAGATTATCAATTTACATGGCAGATTTAATGAAAACTATAATGAAAACTGCAAATAAGTATAAAAGAACGTATTTATAGTACTCTCCAGTTATAAAGAAAATAGACCATTACAGCAATCTATTTAGTTGATGACTTGCCATTATGATGTGGATTTTTTTTCTATATATACATCAGGGAACTGTATAAAAAACAAATCAGCTTCAAATTTTTTTAGCTGAATCACAACAGGAATTCTTTTAGTGAGATATGACATGAACATCCAAGGGAAAAGGGTACAGGCTATTTTTTTTTCTAAGGGATACTCAAGCAGCCCCACAGAAAATACTTACTTTTACAAATTCTATAATAATAATCAATAAAATCTATAGTCTGATATTTGGAGAAATAGACACCATGTTACATGTCAAAAAATTCACCATCCTGACTTATGCACATATACCTGCTCGTATGAACACCCTCAAATATTTGAAGCCAATGAAGAAGCTGCAGAATATATTTTCACCATCGTTGCTGCGCGTAATGACTGAGAAATTGGTTTCTCAAACATAATAGTTATGCCCACATCCAAAGCTATGAAAAGATAAGAACTCATGTTAGAGTGGGCCTTGCTGAAAACGATTTGTCATCCTATTCTTCTAGTAAAGTCCAAAACCAGTTGGCCTGCCATATTACCAATGAATATACATGACCAAATCATGTCCTTGTAACAAAACCATGCTAATATTTGATTTAATATCCAGGCATTGGCTTCTCAGTTATTGCCATCTCCGATAGTCTTGATATTTCATTCCTGGAAAACAGTCAAGTTAGCAGCACTCACCATATGCACAATTGAATAGTTCCCTTAATGAGAGCTAAGAAAATAACCCTGGTGACATGGAAAAAGGACCCATTTGAATATGATCAGTACAACTATCATTACCTTCAAGTTTCTGATCAAAGCAACATCACTGTGATTAAACAGAGGAAATGTTCTTCTCCAGTCAAAAGTAGCAAGACCTTGATTTCATTGGCACGTACTAACTCACAGATCTGTGTTCTTTGGTAAATTTCGACGTGAAAAATACCAAACTGCTGAGATCGCGTTAAACTCATTAGCTTTAACATAAGGTATAATTTTGTATTTTCTCACAATAGTAATATTACTTTCGAATCACACATTTTATTCGTAAGTACCAACTTTCCAAAGAAGTAAAATGATGTGATGCATCACTCACCCGCAGCATACCATCCATGCACATCAATTGCAACTCCACACAGAGAGATAAGCTCTCTGGTAGAAATAGTTTATAGTATGGTAGACGTCATTTCACCTCATCAGGGACACGCATTCCTGATTCAATAGTAGATGTGTGATCATCTTTGATTTACTCTTCCCTTTGATCTGCATCCATTGGTGATAAACTTGACCTTACAATTCTGTATTAATGGACACTTGTAAAATTTGCAATAGTGTAAGCAATTCTTTCAACTGCGAGTTGACTGCTTTGTTGGCTAAATTGAACAAAAGAGAGAAGGTTCAAACATATTTCACTCTACTGGTACTGCAAAAGTTTAAAGTAAGTCACATAACATTGCAGTATACATATGCCCTACTCTAACATGCATAGACTGTAACTTAAAAATGACACTTGATCATCCCCAGCTAAACTTGCTCGCTGACTTACAGTAGGAAGTAAGCACAGTAGGATGTGATAAAATTAGGCACTTTGTAGATCACAAACAACTGAGTATACAGAAAAGTAACAATGAAAATGCATAGCATTGCATAAAGCAACATGCTAGATAATGTACAGAAGCCTTAGTATGCTTGGAGAAGTTTAAACACATCGGAAGTTCTAAACTAAATGAACATGATATAACCACAATAGAATAGATATGTCATCATTACCTAGGTTGTACAACATGAGTGCATAAAGATTAATCCTCAGAGAAATCAATTTTTTTTAACCTAATTTGAAAACTGCTGCCTTACAAACAAAATAATCACTGCCCTTGTTCACATTCATGAAAGATCAAACAGTCATCAAAATGAAAAATTTCAGTTGGTAGTAACCTGGAACTACATGGTTCCTCAACATAAGTAGGCTTTTATAAATCTGAGCTCCAGTTCAGTACACTATTTCTTCTAAAATCAAATCAGTTTAGACCAAAATTACCACCATCTAACAGACTACTGCTAACTGAACCTAAATTCAGAACATGTACTTGCTAACTGAACCTAACTTCAGAAAACACTAATAGCAACACAACCTTCTGAAATCCGAGAAAACCTATGCTCTGAAATAAACATGCATGCAATAAACATTCGCTTATGGTAGGGAAAAATATAACATTGCACAACATTTGTCAGACCATGTGTATAACGCACAAGTATAACATTTGTCAGACCAAGGAGGTAGTGATCAACGATTAAGAACAAAATTCAGAAAACTAGTGCTAACTGAACCTAAATTCAGAACAAAATTACCACCAAGTATCAACATTAGTGGTACTAGCAAATGTGCTTGTGCGTATCAGGTTCCATTTTTAGTAGCTCTATGGCAGCACCCACATGACCAGGGCAAGGCGCATGCACTGTATGTTCGGTCTTAACTCCACCCCTACCGGCGGAACTAAGCAACTCAAATCCCCTCTAGAATTATCTGAACTGAACCACGCATACAGGTCAAAGACCATCTCCCTCTGAATGATTTAAGGCCCTAAAATAGCAAAGCAAATCAATCTACTTAGTGTACCCGGCGCTAGCCAGTAGCCTGTGGCATAGGGGCGCTGAACATGCACCCATCCAGCGTCGGCGCAGCTACCCTGAAGGCCCGGCCACCTTCCGATCTGAGGAGCAGGCGGAGACGTGTTACGGAGGCGGCCATCTTGAACGCCTCTCTCATTTAATCTGAGGGAGGGATCAACGATTCGTGAACAGACTAGTGCTAACTGAACCTAAATTCAGAACAAAATTACCACCAAGTAACAAAATATTGATGGCGTGTCCGTCACGGGGTCGTGGTCGCGGGATCGGCGAGGTCGTGGTCGCGGTCGCCATGTCTGTGGTCGCCGTGGACGTCATCGACGACAGCAGGTCGACCCGTCTTTCAGCTCGGCCTGAGCGCCGCCGCCACTGCCGCCATGCCGGTCGCCGGCAAGGGGGGACTGTAGTACGAAGGCGATGCGGCCATGCCGGAGGCGAGAGCGAGCAGGGAGGAGCGCGGACTAGCAGATTGCTTCTCCGACGAGGCGTCTCTACGATGGAAAGGGGCGCGGGGCGCTGCGCTTTCCTACTTGCAGAGGAGATTTTGGTAGGAAGGAGAAGGACCGGGGAATAACCTGTGAGACACTCTCCGTTCGATGGACTCCGGTGTGCTCCGTAGGATCGACGCCGCCGTCATGACGCTGTGAGGACGGAAGAACGCGTGAGGTCCCTCAGATCCAATCTCACAATTTTGTTAAGAGAATTAATCGGGAGTATTTATGAGGAACTTTTAGCGGAAGGCTAAAGTTAGCGCGAACGGGAAAATTTTGTGAGAATTAATTTTTTTAAGATTAGCGGGATGGTTTAGCGGGAAGGACAATTACCTCTAGTACACGCTTATTTTTTGGGAATGGAAATAATTTGCAGCAAATATGAAAAACATGTGCTGCTGAAAATAATGTTACCGCTAAATTTTGTCGGTAAAGGTTATTTCGTTGTATACATCATACGTCGTGGTCTTCACCAAACCCGATAATTGTGGATGATCGATCCGGCACCATCTCCTCTAATATTGTCACCGTTGGTTATAGCTACTCTTTATCCACCCTCGACCATCCTCTTCAGTTGCTTGAAGGATGAAGCCATCGGCGACGAACGCGCGCCGACCGGGATCCATGTCCGCGACATTGCCATTGTACTGAGTCGTTTCTGATGGCGAGGAGTCTGCAGCCGGCACACAAATATGAGCTAAGTCGACCAAGGGTAATGTTGAATACGCTCTCATCGCTTCTCATGGTCATCCCCACCATCACTTTAAAACTACTAGGTTATACTCTTGCATTAAAAAATAAATTATGTCCTAAATAATGGACATGACAAATCAAATGGCAAGCTTTTGTTGCTTCCCATGGTCATCCAATCAAACAACTGCATATGTGTAAGTGTTGACTAGAGGGGAGAAAATAACGCCATATTCGATAACCATGGAGAGGCAATCCAGCGCCCTCCCCTTTAATGTTGTCGCCCGCGGTCATAGCTACTTCTCATCCTCGCTCAACCATTCTCTCTAGCTACTTGAAGGACGAAGCCGCCGGCAGCGAGCGCGCTCTAGTCGAGATCAATGTTTGCGTCATTGCCAATCATACGAGCCTGTAGTCAGCACACTAACAAGAGCCGACCCCACCGGGTAGTATGGAGGTGATGCGGGCTACTCATTGATAGAAACCTGATGGCACCCACACCCTCATTTAAAACTACCAGGTTATACTCTTGCCTTGAAACCCAAGTTGATGTCCTAAATAATGGACACGGCAAATTAAATCGTGCTTTTTTTGCTTCCTGTGGTCATCTTATTCACATGTGTGCATCTTGGGATATAAAACAATGTCGATTTGGGGAATTTTAATTTTCTTTGCACAAAAAATTCATTTTTTATTTTCTTAGCGTCAAAACTGGGTTTTTTTGAAGCACCTAACAAAAATATGTTCCAAAAATGAACCACCATAATTTTTTTAAAATATTATACCATATTTTATGCACACTTCACCAATTGTTTGCATGCAAAAAAAAATCTATCCACTCCTCAAGAAATGGAAAAAATTCTATCGAATCAGCAGGAAGCGGGTCAAATTTGAACTACAGGTGTTTTATAATTTGCTCAAGTTTTTTTTTCAAAAATCAATTTTAGGTACACAAGTATCTATTTCATCAGAGATCCACAAGGAGTTATGCAAGATTTTATTCCGACCTAGGAACGGTCACACCCGCCGTTTTGGCCGTATTTTGAAATTGATGTTAGAAATTCAAAAAAATCAAAAAAAAAAATACAAAACCTTCGCGGTGTGTCATGTTATGTGACCTAGTTCACAGGAAAAATAATAAACTTGGAGTACTACACTTATTAAAAAACTTTCTAAAAAATGAGGTACCATGTATAAAGTTTTATGGCTTTCAAGCCAAATGAGCAAGGTCATGCATAAGGGATGATATAAAATGAGGAATTCACCAACATGAAAGTTGTGCATGTTCTCGAGGCAAACTAAGTTTGTTTTAGAATCATATTAATCTAATATCATATACAATTTTAATTGAAAAATTACTAATCTAGAATTTTCAAAAACTAAAATTAAACTTCCCCCATTTGTTTGGGCTCATATTGATATAAGGCCCATATTTCCCCTCTATACGTCCTGGGCAGTGGGATGTCAATGAGTATGTAAATGAATACTCCCATTTCGTATTAAATAGCTAAGAGGAAGAAAATAATAATAGCGCATTCGGCCCAACAAAGCCTACGCCCAATTCGTACCATATGGTTTAAGTAGGTTCGGTGAGCCATAGGAATACCAACGAAACTCTGGCCTGGTGGTCTTGTACCTTAGGTTCTAAATTCTGTATTGGATGTCCTAAGTTCGAATTTGTCCTGCATATTTTAGTCCATGAAATCATTTTTGTCAGTGAAATTTCCTTAAATAGCCACGTAGACATGATTATATATGAAAATTATAATATGAGAAAATTTATGACGATCTAAATTCGTTGTAAACGACCTAACATAAGGTTGTAAATCATGTGGCGTACTCTATGACTATTTTAATGCCATTGAATTATGATGTTCTTGATTTAAACCGTCATAATTTTGAAGCCTTTTTTGTCATGAAATCATTTTTGTCATTGAAATTCCCTTAAATAGCCACGTAGACATGATTATATATGAAAATTATAATATGAGAAAATTTATGACGATCTAAATTCGTTGTAAACGACCTAACATAAGGTTGTAAATCATGTGGCGTACTCTATGACTATTTTAATGCCATTGGATTATGATGTTCTTGATTTAAACCGTCATAATTTTGAAGCCTTTTAGCCTCTCCAAATAGTTCACAACGATTTGGTGCAAAATTGTTACAAATTGATGATAATTTTCTCCAGCATCATTAAGGAAAGGTCACTAGTCAACATATTTCTTGTAGTGCCTGTCGGCCTGCATTTCTTTGAAAATTTCTAAACTGCCATATACGAACGTACCCAAGATTCATGGGCTGGTGGGTTGGTGGCCATGATAGTATTAGGGGCTACTAAAATATTTAAATTGTTGGGAGCCATGGCCCAGGTGGCCCATGTGAAGGCCCGCCGTTGACTATGAAATATCGTTGCAACATCTTATTCTTTATTGCAACAATAGTGGGTTGTAGTAATATGCTCTACATATTGCCACGGATATACTACTTGTTGCGGTAAACAATACTTATTGCATCACGGTGAAATTGACGCGAAAGGTACGCGCTATTACCACCAATATGTGTTTTGTTGCAATAGGTGGCCAATTTTTTGCAACAATATTTTTACCTATCACAACATGACATAGTTGTTGCAATATCTATTTGAATATTACCACGAATGTCTACTTTGTTGCGAGACCTAGTCTCTATCACAACAAAATGACTGACTCGCGCAACAGAATTTGGTTGTCGCAATATCGTGGCCATATTGCAAAATTCATGCATATTATTGCAATATATGGGCTATATTGCAACAAAACATGAACTTATCATGACAAAACTAAACCATAGCAATATGCGCGGCCTGTTACCACAAACATGAAAATGGTGGCAATATTGTGTTTTATTGCAACAAAATGTGGTTGTAGCAATAAAAATTGTTGCAATAGAATGGATTTCCTGTAGTGGGGTTTGAGTGGAAAGCCACGAACCTTCATAGCTACTAGTGATTTCAGAAGTGGCCATTTGTGTGAAAACTTGATTTATATATGATTGTCTGCGTGGCAGGTCATGTAACAAGACTCTATGAGTAGGAGGCACAATGATTTTATTTTTTTGAATTTTTTTGCGCATGAAATGACTCAATTAGATAGCTTAATCCCATTTGTTGACTCTCTGTTGACCAGCCACTTGTAACACCCCCAAATTTATCACAAATTCGAAGTGCCCGTTATGTATTCCACCACAATCCTAGAATCATTGTTGTGATACACATAACGTAGTTGGTAACCAGTTCCATAGACATTACAATACGATGGTTCAAATACAATGGTCTTAGTGACCAAGTTCATATTACAACACAATATAGCAGCGGAAATAACGTCTTCGGGTCCATGCCTTTACCCTACAGGCAATGGCGACTCAGTAGAAGATCTTAGTTCTGGTACTCTTCTTCATAACCTTCCTCCGGATACTCTTCCCCATAGTCTGGCCAAGTTGATAGCCAGGGACACAGCCATGAGTACATTGGATGCACTCGCAAACCATCTTATAAATGAAATGATGAAGTAGATATGCAAGGTTGATATGGTGGACTATGCACTAAGTTTATTTGCAAAAGCTAGTTTTATTTCCCAAGAATGTTCATTGGTAGAAAAGAGGTTTAATTCTCTAAGTTCAATCTAAAGAGGAACTTCAAGTGTGTCAACATCCATGTCAAGTCAAGTCATTTACCAAGTTCATCATAAGTTATTATCATTCTTGACAAAAGTCAAGTACAGCTTGCCAACTGTCCATAACCGCGGACGCGGCTATTCGAATAGTTTGGAAAACCTCTGCAGAGGGGTACACTTTACCCACAAGATTCGATACATCTGCTGGGAGAAATCCACGGATCGTCATACACAAAGTATGCGATGTTCAGATAATCAAACAAATTCTTTCACTTGTCTACTCTAGTATAGGATCCTTCCCTAAGAGTCCATTTTGTCACTCATAGTTTTGCCCGCTGCAGAGTTCTGCATGAATGGCAATTTCCACTCGGTTCGGAAGTACCCGCGCACGGTGCACTTCTATAAAGGATGATACAAGGTCTCCCATACTATAACAAACAAGCTACGGACTAAGCCCCTTCTCATTTAGGGGTAATGTGGTCGTACGGTAATGGTTGGCTCACATGGTACATCACTTATTATCATTTAGCAAATACATTCTATAGTCCTTAGTCAAGATTATTTTCCTTCATAAAACCATCATGTAGGGGAAATCTTCAATTCAAGCTTTCAAGTTCATGTCACCAATTTCAAATAGGGTTCCCCTTATAGGTGGCCTCACTTTTATTAGCGACTAAGCAACTACATTGAGTGATGTTTAAAACTAATGGGAATCTTGGATAAACTCAGCTTGATGCTCTTGTTAGGCAAGATATCACTACACAACTATCATTCTACTCTAGCAATTCAATCATGCAATTTACTTAAAACAAGTGGAATGCAATAGTAAAGCTAGGCATTTGGAGTATGATTCAAAAGATGGCTTGCCTTGGTTGGCAAAGTGTCCGGGGTAGTCTTCTTCTTCTTGATAAAATTCCCCTTCAATATCCTCCTCAGCAACATTAGCGTCTAATAACGAATAAACACAAGGCACACAATCACTACACAATGCTAACCACATTCCAAGCACACATACTTGTTTTCAAACAATAGAGTTCCTGTTGGATTTTAGTTGAATTGGGTTGCAAGTTTTTCTTCCAAGTTTTCATCAAGTGTGGAAGTTGGATTTTCTACCATGTGCCATGTGTTGTTTACTTTTTAAGTATGGGTATGAAACTAGGGTATTAGGGCTAGTTCAAGTGGGGAGGGATTAATTAAGTGAAATGGGTATTGAGGGAAAAACTATTTCTAAGTGTATTTTAGAGATCTATCATTTTATGCTACAAGCTAGGATTGGATTAGAGTCTAATTAAAATACCACTAACAAGGTTTGAGTTGATTAAGGTTGGACTAATCAGTAGGTAAGTTAATTGGTGAGTTCATAAACCAAGTTTCATAATTTTAGGAGGCTTAAACAATTTTCTAGAATTTTCCTAAGATTAATAAAGCTATGGTCAAAGTATTCTTATTTATTTAAATCACTAACTCAAATTGGATTCTAACTAGTTTCAGAGGCTAGATCATTTCCTAAGCTTTCCAACGCATATTTATTTGCTACAAATGGATTTCTAAATCTCTTCGAATGAAAGTTTGAAAATCATATCTGAAACAAATTTGAAACTATTCAAAAAGAGCGGGAAATTAAATAAAAACGTTTCGGACCGAAACTCACTGAACCGGGCCGAATTCCGAAGAAACCCGAACGGGCTGGCCCAGTATCGCTTCGCGCCGGGCGGGATTCGTTTGAAATTAAAACTGACAGGTGGGGCCTACACGTCAGCTCACTTAACGCGCCGAATCGGTATGCTGCCGTTGGATTCTAATCCAACGGCGCGTCTGCGTCGTGTTCCCAGCGAGGGGGAGGAGCTCACCTGCGCACGGCGAGGAAGACGACGGCGACGGCGAGGCACGTAGGGGAAACAGGGCTTGACAGCGAGGGGCAGAAAAGATTCCTGCAGCACTCCTCCTCCAGTTCCCGGCGTCGGCTTGCCCAACGGAGGCCGAACGCGGCGGCGCTGCCTGCATCCAGTAGCTCGCCGGCAGAGCTGGCGACGTCGAACGAGAGCGAGCGGGGAGAAGAGAGGTTGTCTGGGAGCTCGCTGGGAGTGGTGTGCGTCCATTCGGGTGCTCGGCGGGGGTTTTTATAGGCCAGGAGGCCGAGGGCGAGGGTGGCCAGAAGGTGGCCGGTGCGGGGGCCCTGGCGACGTGCGACGAGCAACACCGGGCGCGGCGGCCTTGCTCGCGTGCTGGTGGGGTTCTGTCTTGGCGGCGGGGCTCTGTGGGTCGGCGCTGGCGAGGCCACGACGGTAGGCGTCGTGCAGGTAGCTGCGGGACAGAGAGGGGGGTCCGGGCGTGTTCTTCCTCCTCTCCTCCAAGTCTCACGGCTCGGGTCGGGGCAGAGGGGGCTGGGCTCGACCGCGGAGGCTCTCTAGGCATGACTATAGGGTTCGAGCGAGGGTGAAAAGCAATGTTCACAGTGAAACCGATTTTCCCGATTTTTGCTCCCCAGGTGTTCAACACAATGCCCGCAAGAAATTTGAATTCGAATTTTTGAAAATGGCCACTGTGGTTTGTCAAGATATTGGACAAGGGTTCCAGAACTATTTTTGTTCTGAAGAAATATCATGTTTTGCAAAAGTCATATTTCAATTTTTGGGTATTGCCACTGTTTTAGATTCAAACTTTGGTTGATGTTTGAGTTAGGTTCTGATTTGAATTTTGGTTTGAAACTTCTTGGTCAAGTTAGTATGCCATCTGGTCAAACTCAACTAACTGACCACACCTTTGCTTGAGTTACAGATTTCTTAAAATAAGTGTCCAAAGTAGGGTAGTCAATAATAATTTCTAGATCAACTTTTTCTTCTCTTTTTCTTTCTTTCTTTTGTTTCTGGTTTCTTTGGCTCTTATAATTCTTCTCTAATGCTTCTGTTGGTTAAGTTAGAATTAACTAACTAGTGCACAACAAAATATAACACACATGAAATCATAAAATACATATAATAGAAAATATATGCATACATGCAATAATAGATAAAAAGTTTTATCTTGGCCCAAAATTTGGCACTTTAATTAATAGGAAATGGATTACAATTATTTGGGTTGTTACAATCTTCCCCCCTTAGAAAGAATCTCGTCCTCGAGATTCACTAACTAGGAACTGAAAAGATTGGGAAATTCTTTCTGAAGGTAATCTTCTCGTTCCCAAGTAGCTTCATCTTCTGTGTGATTACTCCACTGAACTTTTAGAAACTTGATGCTTCGGGTTCGAGTGGTTCGATATGCTTCCTCGAGGATACGGATAGGCACCTCACGATAGGTCAAATCTTTGTTGATATCCACAGAACGGTGGTCAATATTCTTGAAGATTTCTGGCTTCTCCGGAACTTCAAGACATTTCCAAAGTAAAGACACGTGAAAGACATCGTGCACTTTAGACAATTCAGGGGGCATTTCCAACTGATAAGACACTTCTCCTCTGCGGCTTAGTATCTTGAAGGGTCCAATATACCTTGGTGCAAGCTTTCCTTTTACTTGGAATCTTTGCATTCCCTTGAGAGGTGATACTCTAAGATAAACAAAATCTCCAATCTTGAAGGTCAGTTCTCTACGTCTCTTGTCGGCATAACTCTTCTGTCTCGACTGGGCTGCCTTGAGGTAATCACGAATCATGCGAACCTTCTCTCCAGCCTCTTGCAGAATGTCCGGTCCAAATATCTAACTGTCTCCGGTTTCTGACCAATTCAAAGGGGTACGACACTTTCTTCCATATAAGGTTTCAAATGGGGCCATTTGCAAACTGGCTTGATAACTGTTGTTGTAGGAAAACTCCGCGAAAGGCAGACAATCTTCCCACTTAGCTCCATAGGCTAGAACACAGGCTCTCAACATATCTTCAAGTATTTGATTTACTCTTTCAGTCTGTCCATCAGTCTGAGGGTGGTAAGCTGTGCTAAAGGCTAATTTGGTTCCCAAGGCTTGGTGCAAACTTCTCCAAAATCTTGAGGTGAATTGGGTTCCTCGATCGGAAACTATGGTTTTAGGGACTCCATGCAAACTCACAATTCTGGATAGATAAAGATCTGCCAGCTGTCCTGAGGTATATGTGGTCTTGACAGGAATAAAGTGGGCAACTTTGGTCAGTCTATCCACAATGACCCAGATAGAGTCATTTCCACGGCTAGACCTTGGAAATCCAGTGATGAAATCCATACCAACAGATTCCCACTTCCATTCCGGAACTTGCAAAGGTTGCAGCAATCCCGCAGGACGTTGATGTTCAGCCTTGACTCTTTGACAAATATCACACTTGGATATGAATGATGCAATCTCACGCTTCATTCCATGCCACCAAAATTGTTCCTTTAAATCTTGGTACATCTTAGTTCCACCGGGATGGATGGAGTAAGGTGTCTCATGGGCTTCCTTCATAATAACTTCCTTCAATTCTGAGTCCGCAGGCACACAAATACGTCCTTTATACCAAAGAACTACTTGATTATCTTCTTCAAATCCTGGTACTTTGCCGGAACTAATTTTGCGCTTAATTCCGTCAATGCTCTCATTTCCCTTCTGGGCTTCTTTGATTTGGCTCATCAAGGTGGGTTGAAACTCAAGGTTGGCTAAAAATCCTCGACTGACTAGTTCCAATCCAAACCTTTCAAACTCTTGGTGCAACATGGGTTGCTCCTCTTTGATCATCATATTCAACGAGCATGGCTTCCTACTCAACGCATCGGCCACTACATTGGCCTTACCAGGGTGATAATAGATTTCCAGATCATAATCCTTGATCAACTCTATCCATCTTCTCTGCCTCATGTTCAACTCCTTCTGGGTGAAAATATATTTCAAACTCTTGTGATCAGTGTAGATCTCGCAACGGTTACCCATAAGATAGTGCCTCCAAGTCTTCAAAGCTAGAACTACGGCTGCTAACTCTAGATCATGGGTTGGATAGTTTTCTTCATGAGGTCGAAGCTGCCGGGAGAGGTAAGCTATGACCTTGCCTTCTTGCATTAACACACAACCAAGTCCAAGTTTGGAGGCGTCGCAATAGACATCAAAGTTCTTGGTGATATCGGGCATGGTTAGGACGGGGGCGGTCACCAATCGCTTCTTGAGCTCTTGAAAACTCTCTTCACACTTAGGGGTCCATTCAAACTTCTTGTCCTTCTTCAACAATTGGGTCATGGGTCTGGCAATGCTTGAGAACCCTTCAACAAATTTGCGGTAATATCCTGCTAATCCAAGAAAACCTCTAACTTCAGTTTGAGTGGTAGGGGCTTCCCATTCCATGACTGATTTGATCTTCTTTGGGTCTACTGATATTCCTCCAGCTGATAATACATGGCCTAAGAATCCAACTTCCTTCAACCAAAACTCACACTTACTGAACTTGGCATATAGCTGATGTTCTCTCAGGGTCTCTAAAATTAATCTCAAATGGGTTGCATGCTCTTCTTCAGACTTGGAGTAAATAAGAATGTCATCAATGAAGACAACAACAAACTTATCCAAGAACTCCATGAAAACCTTATTCATGAGGTTCATGAAATAAGCAGGGGCATTGGTTAATCCAAAGGACATTACGGTGTACTCATACAATCCATATCGGGTAGTGAAGGCTGTTTTGGGTATATCAGTTGCACGGATCTTCAGTTGATGGTATCCAGTTCTAAGGTCTATCTTTGAGAAGACTCGAGCTCCAGTCAATTGGTCAAACAGATCATCAATCTTTGGGAGAGGATACTTATTCTTGATGGTAACATCATTTAGCTTGCGGTAATCAGTGCACAGTCGGCTGGAATCATCACTTTTATCCACAAACAAGACGGGTGATCTCCAAGCAGATGAACTTGGCTGAATCAATCCCTTACTCAAAAGGTCATCCAATTGCTTCTTTAACTCCACTAGTTCAGCTGGGTTCATACGATAGGGTCGTTGGGCTATAGATCCCGTTCCGGGGACAAGCTCAATGATAAACTCAATATCCCGATCCGGTGGCATTCCGGGTAGCTCATCGGGAAAAACATCCGGGTATTCACAGACGATGGGGACTTCCTCTATAGTTGGTCCTGAGATACTCTTATGACATCTGGTGGTTTGGGGTGGTTTTACGGACACATGCTTTACTACAATTACAGTGCTACTCTTCATGGTGATGGTCTTCTTGGCACAATCTATCACTCCTTGATGGGAAGACATCCAATTCATACCAAGAACTACTTCCAAACCTTTAGTTCCCAACACTATCAAATTGGCTAAGAAAGCTATTCCATGAATTTCTATGGGAACTGCCAAACAGTTCCACTCAGCCCTTGTTGTTGACCCAGGTATTTGTACTAACATGGCATGTTTCATGGGTGTTGGTTGAAGTCCACTTTTATCAACAAATAACTTAGTAACAAACGAGTGTGAAGCTCCAGAATCAAACAGAACTCTTACAGGAACTGAATTAACAGGGAACATAGCAAGCACAACGTCGGTTGCTTCCTGAGCTTCTTCAACATTCATGTGATTCAGACGACCTCGAGGGTGAGGCTGGTTCCTTGGTGGATAATTCCGGCCATTTCCAACACGGCGCTGCTGCTGAGCAGGAGCAGTGGTCTTGGATGCATCATTCAGCTTCTTTGGGCACTCATTGGAGTAGTGCCCTTTGATTCCGCACTCATAACAGGTAACACCCGACTTGTCACCAGGCTTGGGCAGCACAGGGGCGCCATTTGGCCTAGGGGTATTGGGGTTGAAGTTGTTGCCATTAGGTCTTGGAGGTGCATGATTGAAGTTGTTGCCGGTCGGACGGTTGGGATAGTTGGGATGTGGAGCAGGTGCAGATGGCCTCATAGGTCTAGGGGCGAAACCCATAGGTGGATTTCCCCTTGGCCTCTGCGAGTTGCTTGAGTTGCCTTGATACATCATACGGCGCTTGCGGTTCTCCGCAGCTTGCTTGAGTTTGCCTTCCATCTGAATGGCAGAGTCAACCAATGACTCCAGGTCTGCAAAGGGAATGCTGACCAAGACACATTGCATCTCATCATGAAGTCCATTCAGAAACCTTTCTTGCTTCTTCTCATTTGTGTTGGTGTCATCTGGGGCATACCTAGACAAGGTAAGGAACTTGTCACGGTAGTCAACCACGGATAGGGAACCTTGCTTTAGATTTCTGAACTCATCTCTCATCCTCTTAACTAATCCCAAAGGAACATGAGCTTTGCTAAACTTGCTCTTGAACTCCTCCCAAGGCATCACATACCCTTGGGCTTGCATCGCACGAGTGCTATCCCACCAAGCTCTTGCGGCTCCAGCAAGATAGTGGGTGGTGTACAAGACCTTCTCATTTTTGCCGACTCCGGCGACTGCCAAATTGTTCTCCATGGTGCGAAGCCAGTCATCAGCATCTAATGGTTCTTCAGACTTAGTGAACATAGGTGGGTTGGTGTTTTGGAAACTCTTTAGCTTGGATCGGTGATCATCATTGCCATTGTTCTCTCCTTCACCATGGCCATTTCCATTGCCATTGTTGTCGTTCATTGCCATCTGGGTTAGCTGCTGAAGAGTGGCCAAGTTAGCTTGGCGCTCAGCTCGGGCTGCTTCTCGGTCTTCCATGATCAACCTTAGCAGTTCTGCCATTTCCGGGTTTGGAGGTGGGGGTGCTCGCGGCATCTGAAGATAACGTGTGTAAGACAAGAGGGAAAGCTAATTGCTAAGATTAAAATGTAACATAGATGATGCAAATTTTTTGGTCTTACTAAGGCCTTAAGGGCCAAATTCATATTTCATTCAACAAGCATCAAACATATCATACATACGAGTTCACACATTACAACGGGTTTACATCAAACCATTGCGTCTCGTCTACTAGAGAGCGGGATACAACTCACACCTACACGAAGGGACTTAAAGTAAACTCATAACTAGATAACACGTGGATCTCCAATCTAAACACCGGGCTCCTCGGGGTCTTCCTCCTCATCATCCATAATGAATCCAGCATCCTCATCATGCTCATGATCATCAAGGTCCTCCATGAAGTCATCCTCGTCACTAATGAGGGCATTATCCTCCTTGCGGAGATCAATGCCTTCCTCCTCACCAAGGTGGCTCTCTAGACTCTCAATGTACTCAGTCAGCTCAGCCACATTGGCCTTCAACTCCTCAATGGTCTGATCCCTCTCATCGCGCTGGCGGCGAAGACTCTTGCGATCCCTAGCAAGGATCCTGATAGTGCTTCTCGCCTCCACAAGTGCGAAGTGCTCAAGGTTGGCCTTGGTACGGGCACGATCTGCCTCCTGCTGAGTGGAGTACAGCAAGAAGTCCATGTGATCGACATAGGTACTCGGCTCATTTTGCCCTGGCATGTTTGCGGGACGCCCATCCGCATCACGCCGAGCAAAGTTCCTAAAGTGCTCCCCCTGGATCTCCTCCACATGCAGTCCGCACAAACGGGCATGCATCTCCTGCATACCTCGGACCAAACCATCGGCCCAAGTGTTCTCCACAAGCTCAAACTTGATCCTTGGAGAACTTAGATCTCCCTTCTTGCCACGGCAACTCGCCCTGATAAGCCACCGTAGCTCTCCATCCGGGTGCTCATTGAGCACGGCTCCCTTGAACTCCGGATACAGACGATCCAGGAACAAGGTCAGGGTGGTGAGGTCGCGCTCGAAACAAAGGCTGCCACCATGGCCCAACTGGTACTGCTCAGTGAATACCGGGGCCATCTACAAAATTTTAGATTAGATTAAGTTAGTGATCAACTCAAGTGTGCAAAATTTTAAGTAGGCAAAACTGAATCATGTACAAAGCTTTGTAAATAGAGAGGAAAATACTAAGCAATTTTAAACCATTACTTATATCTTTGCTTTTATAAAGGTTTCATTTAACGCCCATTCTAACTAAGGTCTCCTATGGTCAGCCTAGGCTCTGATACCAACTTGTAACACCCCCGAATTTATCACAAATTCGAAGTGCCCGTTATGTATTCCACCACAATCCCAGAATCATTGTTGTGATACACATAACATAGTTGGTAACCAGTTCCATAGACATTACAATACGATGGTTCAAATACAATGGTCTTAGTGACCATGTTCATATTACAACACAATATAGCAGCGGAAATAACGTCTTCGGGTCCATGCCTTTACCCTACAGGCAATGGCGACTCAGTAGAAGATCTTAGTTCTGGTACTCTTCTTCATAACCTTCCTTCGGATACTCTTCCCCATAGTCTGGCCAAGTTGATAGCCAGGGACACAGCCATGAGTACATTGGATGCACTCGCAAACCATCTTATAAATGAAATGATGAAGTAGATATGCAAGGTTGATATGGTGGACTATGCACTAAGTTTATTTGCAAAAGCTAGTTTTATTTCCCAAGAATGTTCATTGGTAGAAAAGAGGTTTAATTCTCTAAGTTCAATCTAAAGAGGAACTTCAAGTGTGTCAACATCCATGTCAAGTCAAGTCATTTACCAAGTTCATCATAAGTTATTATCATTCTTGACAAAAGTCAAGTACAGCTTGCCAACTGTCCATAACCGCGGACGCGGCTATTCGAATAGTTTGGAAAACCTCTGCAGAGGGGTACACTTTACCCACAAGATTTGATACATCTGCCGGGAGAAATCCACGGATCGTCATACACAAAGTATGCGAGGTTCAAATAATCAAACAAATTCTTTCACTTGTCTACTCTAGTATAGGATCCTTCCCTAAGAGTCCATTTTGGCACTCATAGTTTTGCCCGCTGCAGAGTGCTGCATGAATGGCAATTTCCACTCGGTTCGGAAGTACCCGCGCACGGTGCACTTCTATAAAGGATGATACAAGGTCTCCCATACTAGAACAAACAAGCTACAGACTAAGCCCCTTCCCATTTAGGGGTAATGTGGTCGTACGGTAATGGTTGGCTCACATGGTACATCACTTATTATCATTTAGCAAATACATTCCATAGTCCTTAGTCAAGATTATTTTCCTTCATAAAACCATCATGTAGGGGAAATCTTCAATTCAAGCTTTCAAGTTCATGTCAGCAATTTCAAATAGGGTTCCCCTTATAGGTGGCCTCACTTTTATTAGCGACTAAGCAACTACATTGAGTGATGTTTAAAACTAATGGGAATCTTGGATAAACTCAGCTTGATGCTCTTGTTAGGCAAGATATCACTACACAACTATCATTCTACTCTAGCAATTCAATCATGCAATTTACTTAAAACAAGTGGAATGCAATAGTAAAGCTAGGCATTTGGAGTATGATTCAAAAGATGGCTTGCCTTGGTTGGCAAAGTGTCCGGGGTAGTCTTCTTCTTCTTGATAAAATTCCCCTTCAATATCCTCCTCAGCAACACTAGCGTCTAATAACGAATAAACACAAGGCACACAATCACTACACAATGCTAACCACATTCCAAGCACACATACTTGTTTTCAAACAATAGAGTTCCTGTTGGATTTTAGTTGAATTGGGTTGCAAGTTTTTCTTCCAAGTTTTCATCAAGTGTGGAAGTTGGATTTTCTACCATGTGCCATGTGTTGTTTACTTTTTAAGTATGGGTATGAAACTAGGGTATTAGGGCTAGTTCAAGTGGGGAGGGATTAATTAAGTGAAATGGGTATTGAGGGAAAAACTATTTCTAAGTGTATTTTAGAGATCTATCATTTTATGCTACAAGCTAGGATTGGATTAGAGTCTAATTAATACCATTAACAAGGTTTGAGTTGATTAAGGTTGGACTAATCAGTAGGTAAGTTAATTGGTGAGTTCATAAACCAAGTTTCATAATTTTAGGAGGCTTAAACAATTTTCTAGAATTTTCCTAAGATTAATAAAGCTATGGTCAAAGTATTCTTATTTATTTAAATCACTAACTCAAATTGGATTCTAACTAGTTTCAGAGGCTAGATCATTTCCTAAGCTTTCCAACGCATATTTATTTGCTACAAATGGATTTCTTAATCACTTGGAATTAAAGTTTGAAAATCATATCTGAAACAAATTTGAAACAATTCAAAAAGAGCGGGAAATTAAATAAAAACGTTTCGGACCAAAACTCACTGAACCGGGCCGATTTCCGAAGAAACCCGAACGGGCCAGCCCAGTATCGCTTTGCGCCGGGCGGGATTCGTTTGAAATTAAAACTGACATGTGGGGCCTATGCGTCAGCTCACTTAACGCGCCGAATCGGTATGCTGCCGTTGGATTCTAATCCAACGGCGCGTCTGCGTCATGTTCCTAGCGAGGGGGAAGGAGCTCACCTGCGCACAGCGAGGAAGACGACGGCGACGGCGAGGCGCGTAGGGGAAACAGGGCTTGACGGCGAGGGGTGATACGTCTCAAACGTATCTATAATTTTTGATGCTCTATGCTTGTTTTTACACCATTTGCCTGTTGTTTCGTTACACTTAGTGGCACTTTTATGCATTTTCCGGAACTAACCTATTAACGAAGTGCCACAGTGCCAGTTTCCTGTTTTCTGCTATTTTTGTGTTTCAGAAGTGATACACAGGAAATATTCTCGGAATTGGAGGAAACAAGTTCCTAAAGTCTTATTTTACCCGGAAGCTTCCAGAGATCCGAAGAGGAGTAGGAGGGGGGCCACCAGGGGCCCACACACAGGGGTGGCGCGGCCAGCCCCTGGCCCGCGCCACCACCGTGTGAGGCCACCTGGCCCCACCTCTGATGACATCCCTTCGCCTATAAAGACCCCCCGACGGAAAAAACCTAAGTACCCGATCAGATTTCCAGAACACATCGCGATCCGCCGCCGCCGTCGACCCGAAGATCGGGAGGGTCCAGAAGCTCTTCCCGGCACCCTGCCGGAGAGGGGAATCGCCACCGGAGGTCTTCTTCATCGCCATGCTTGCCTCCGGAGCGATGAGTGAGTAGTCTACCTTGGACTATGGATCCATAGCAGTAGCTAGATGGTTGTCTTCTCCACCATGTGCTTCATGTTTAGATCTCATGAGCTGCCTTACATGATTGAGATCACCGTTATGTAATTCTACATGTTTGGTTTGTTGGGATCCGATGAATATTGGTGTTTATGATTAAGTTGCTGTACTGAATTATATCTTTTGTTATCTCTATGTTGTTTATGATCTTGCATGCTCTCCATTGTTAGTAGCTATCTTGGCCGAGTAGTTGCTAGTGACTCCAAGAGGGGGTATTTATGCTCGATAGTGGGTTCATGCCTCTATTTCACCTGGGGGAGTGACAGAAACCTCTAAGGTGGTAGATGTGATGTTGCTACTAGGGAGAAAACAACATTCATATGCTCAAGGGCATATGCTTTATTTACATTACACACTTTGCTTAATGCAATTATCTGTTGTTCGCAACTTAATACTTCTAGGGTGTTCGGATTGATATCCCTGGGAGTGGATTATTAGTCATAGATGCTGTTGGATGGCGGTCTATGTATTTTGATATAATGCCCAGAGTAAATCTCATAGTGATCTTCTTGACATATCACGTTATCTTTATTCTATCAATTGCCCAACTGTAATTTGTTTACCCAGCATGTGTTATTTTATCTATGGAGAGACACCACTAGTGAACTGTGGACCCCGGTCCTATTTACATCATATTGCTATCGCCTGTTTACTTTACTCGCATACTCTACTGTTTTCCACTCGATATGCTCATAACCTTTGTTTCAAGCAAACCGGTGAGATTGACAACCTCATCGCAAGTTGGGAACAAAGTATTTGTTTGTGTGTGTGCAGGTTCCGCATCACCTTCAGTCGTCATTGTCTCTCCTCTCCTGATCGATAAACCTTGGTATCTTAACTGAGGGAAAACTCGATGTTATACTCATCATACCTTCCTCTTGGGGTTCCCAACGGGCTGGTTATCCACCACGTAAAAGGACTGTCTGCAGCAACATTCATTTGGAGTAGCAGCCTATTTTCTGGCGCCGTTGCCGGGGAGGAAGAGAAGACTTCTGCGAGGGGAGTTTTTTGCACACACATCCTTTACTTTGTTTTATTGTTTTGCTTTAATTTATTTATTTTACCTGCATTGCTTTTTATCAAAAACCCAAAAAAATTAGAATCCTTGGTAGTTGTTTTTACTTGTTTACTTTCGTTTTGCTGAAATGGCCAATCCTGAAAACACCAAGTTGTGTGACTTTACTAGCACAAACAATGGTGATTTTATCTGCACTCCTATTGCACCACCTATTCCTGCTGCAAACTTTTATGAGATTAAGCCTGCTTTATTGAACCTTGTTATGAAAGAGCAATTTTCTGGTTCTAGTACTGAAGATGCTGCAGCTCATCTCAACAATTTTGTTGAGCTATGTGAGATGCAGAAATATAAGGATGTTGATAGTGATATTATTAAGCTCAAGTTGTTTCCTTTTTCTTTGAGAGGAAAAGCTAAAGATTGGTTGCTGTCTTTGACTAAGAATAGTATTGATTCATGGGCTAAGTGTAAGGATGCTTTTATTGGTAGATACTATCCTCCTGCTAAGATTATATCCTTGCGTAGCAATATTATGAAGTTTACTCAGTTTGATAATGAACATGTTGCTCAGGCTTGGGAAAGAATGAAATCTATGATAAAGAATTGCCCCACTCATGGACTGACTACTTGGATGATTATCCAAACTTTTTATGTCGGACTGAATTTTTCTTCAAGGAACCTACTTGATTCAGCTGCTGGAGGCACTTTTATGTCCCTTACCTTGGGCGCCGCATCAAAGCTACTCGACAACATGATGGTAAATTATTCTGAATGGCACACCGAGAGAGCTCCACAAGGTAAGAAGGTAAATTCTGTTGAGGAAACCTCTTCCTTGAATGACAAGATTGATACAATTATGGCTATGCTTGCTAATGATAGGACTCATGTTGATCCTAATAATGTTCCTTTAGCCTCTCTGGTTGCTCAAGAAGAGCAAGTTGATGTGAATTTCATTAGAAACAATAATTTTAACAACAATGCTTATAGGAATAATTTTGCTAGTAACAATTATAGGCCGTTTCCTTCTAATGGTGATAATAGCTATCTTGGTAAACCTAAAATGCCTAGTGAAGAAAGAATTTTTGAAATTGAAAAGGCTACCAAGAATTTTATGCAGATGCAATATGAGCAGAACAGGGCTTTCACCAAGACTATGGAGGAGCAATCAGCTCTGTTGAGGACTATAAGTCATCAACTTGAAAATTTAAACAAGGCTATTCCTGAATTGCAAGCTAAGGTTTCCAAAGCTGAAACTGATATTTCATTATTGTCTAATGTGCAATGTTCTTTGGTTAATAGAATGTCCGCTAAGCCTGATCCTTTTGCCGCCGCTAATGCAATCCAAGTTGGAATTGATGAAAATATTAGATTGTTAGCGGAATTGCATGCCAGGTGGGAAAGAGAAGATGCGATGGCTAGAGAGATGAAGGTATGTACCATTACTACCTCTAATGATGTTTCTCCTACTGGTAGCAATCCTCTTACTTTGATTGGTGTAGAGAAAACTCCCACTCCTTGTGTTAAAAAGCCTAAAACTGCCAAAACTTTTTCTCAAAAGAGTGCTGAAATTTTTCAGAGTGTGGGAGATGATAGCTCTATGTCTTTTAATGATTTTGATGTTGATGGCTGCAATATATCTGAAGTTATTATGTTCTTGCAAAAGCTTGCTTTGACTCCCAATGCTAGTTCTTTAAATATTGCTTTTACTAAGCATATTACCAATGCTCTCATATAGATTAGGGATGAAAAGTTGAAGCAGAAAGCCTCTATTCCCAAGAAGTTAGAAGATGTTTGGGAACCCATCATTGATATGCATGTTAATGGTTATGATTGCCATGCTTTATGTGATCTAGGTGCTAGTATTTCTATCATGCCTAGAAAGATTTATGACATGCTTGATTTACCACCGCTTGAAAAATGTTATTTTGATGTTCCTATTGCTGATGTTGCTAAGAAGAAACCTTTGGGAAGGATTAATGATGTTCTTATTGTGGTTAACAATAACCTTGTTCCCGTTGATTTTCTTGTTATGGACGTTGAATGCCATGCTTCATGTCCTATTATTTTGGGAAGACCCTTTCTTCGAACTGTAGGTGCTATCATTGATATGAGGGAAGGCACTATTAAGTATCAATTCCCACTTAAGAAAGGTATGGAAAACTTCCCTAGGAAAATAAAGAAATTACTTTTTGACTCTATTCTTAGAGCAAATTATGAGCTTGATGCTTCATCACTTGATATTACTTGATTCGCAATTTTCTGCGCCTAGCTCAAAGGCGTTAAAGAAAAGCACTCTTGGGAGATAACCCAATGTTTCTTTTCAGTACTATTTCTTTTATTTGAGTCTTGGAAGTCATTACTACTGTAATGACCGCTCCTTATCTTGTTTATTTCATTTTGGTGCCAAGAGAAGCCTCTAATTTGAGTGAGGTAAAGATTTGGGGATGTTGCTGTCCTGAAATTGATTTCGGTGCTGCACCGTAAAAATTCGTGAAAATTCTCTGTTCATCTTTTGGACCTGCGATTGCTTGTGCATATGCCCCAGGTTATATCCAAACTTTTCTTAGTTGAACACTTTTTGATTTGAGCAACAGAAAATCCCTCAAAAATTCGACCTTTGTCAGCTGTTCAGTTTTGACAGATTTCTGCCAATATTTGTGTTTGCCACTTTATCGCTTTCTTTTGAGTTCTTTTGATCACGGAACTTTTGGGGAGGTTGCTACAGTAGTATTTGCTATATATGTGGTGGTTTTGAGTTGAAACCTAAAGCAAATAGAGGATTGATTATATGTTATGCTTGCACTAATGTTGCTAATAGAATTGTGTTTAGTTTTGTATGAAGGAAGTTTTCAAGTGTAGGGATTGGAGAATGATGAGATGAGTTGAAGAATGGACAAAAGCTCAAGCTTGGGGATGCCCATGCATCACCCCAAGAAATATCCAAGAAGTACAAGCGTCAAAGCTTTGGGATGCCCCCGAGGCACCCCTTCTTCATCGGCAAAAATCAGGTCACCTTTCAAAACACTATATTTTTATTGCTTCATGCACTATGTGTTTTTCTTGGAGCGTCAGTTGTTTTAGTTTTCTTAGTTGGTTTAGTTTGTTTGTTTGCTACAATAAATGGTTGGACCCCAACAAATTTCTTTTGGAGGAGATGTACTCGTTTTCATTTGCAAAGAACGCTCAGTTTTTCACTCTTATCGTTCATCGATGCGTTCTTCTTTTTCCGCTACTGCTTTTGGTTTTCGTTTTCGCCTTGATTTGCGTTCAGATCTTGACATATCTTTTCATCAAGGTGTATTTTTTCCTCTGATCTTTATTGGTTTTCATCAAAAGAGGTGTCTTTAAAAATTTCAAATGGTGTTGGAAAAGAGAAAAAGCTTTGTGCAAAATAGTGGTACAAGAAGGAGCTTGTGTAGACTGCGGCTTAGGCTTTTTCATGTCATGCTTGATGTATTTTTGATAGTATGCTTAGTGGTTTTGCTGTAGCATGACTTGTCTCAAATAACTGAGATTGCTTAATGAGCCTTTGAAAAAATCATGCGTTGTTTTTATTGTATGGAAGCATTATTTTGGTTTTCTCCTTGATGCTTTATTTGGGTTGACTTGGCGCATGCTCACACACGTTAGACTCTTACAAAGTCGCCAATAGCCTTCATGATCATTTAGTTTTTGACTTTTGATGCCATCGTATGCTTCTTTTAATGTCGCTTTGTCGCTTTGCATGATTATGGCCATTATTGCTCTCTTAGTTGGTCGCTCCCAGTCTTTTGCTAGCCCTCGCCTTGTACTGAGTATGAGCTCTACTCGTGCATCCAACTCCTAAAAGCCAAAGTTTTTCCATAGTGTCCACCATACATACCTACTAGCAATTTGCTATTCCAAGTAAATTTGAGTTGCTTTTATTTTCTCTTCAAATTAAACTCTTACCAGTGTTATGCGAAACTCGGTTAGTAAAGCTCTCACGAACCGGAAGGCACACTTTACTTTTTCCTGTTCTTAAAAATTTGATATTGTGGTCTCTTATGTTGAGTTGTTATGCTTGCAAGTTGTAAGTTGGAGACTAGCCCAGCCATGCAGTCATGGGCAAGCTTTCAACATTGCACTTCTTATTTAAGTTGATATCGTGATCTTTTGTTTATGGATGCCCGCGGTGTGAAATGAATTGGGAATCTTGTAGGGATCATGGATTTTGTATATGTGTTAGGGAAACGCCGGGCCGCCAATCTAAGCCATGCATAATTCATGGTGGAAATTTGCAGCATACCCATGGTGAACATTCGACGACGCATCTCATAATAAAAAGCTAAACAAAAGGCAAATAAAAGAGATGTCGAGGTGTTCATTGTCTGCTTGTCCTGTCATTTTGGTGTGGGCTTGTTCCATGTCATCGGGCACGGAGGTACCCCATTGGCGGTTCTCAATGATATGCATATACTTACAATGACAAGAGCCTTGCTTGGGACTCTAAGTAAAGTAGCATGAGGTTTGGGTACTCGTATTCACGGGGCACGAGGTTTTCAACTTATGATTTGTCAAGCATATGCATCATAATTGCTCTCGCATTAACTTTAACCATTCAAGATGCTTATGATGGGGGCAATGAGAGCTCAAAGCCGGTAAGTACCATAATTTTTGAAGGTTATAAAACTTGCAATCACTGCTTCCCTCTGCGAAGGGCCTTTCTTTTACTTTTATGTTGAGTCA
Organism: Dactylis glomerata; assembly: GCA_007115705.1. Taxonomy (NCBI): domain Eukaryota; kingdom Viridiplantae; phylum Streptophyta; class Magnoliopsida; order Poales; family Poaceae; genus Dactylis; species Dactylis glomerata. The sequence continues at coordinate 1,447,288 of QXEO01002105.1, read as the reverse complement.
CCACCTCTTTTCTTTATGCACCATTAAGAGAGCATAGTTGCCATTCTTAGTGTGATATGCATTGTCCCAAAGTTCATTTATTGATTCATATTGTTGGTTTCACTTGTTCTTAAATTATTTGTATCTAGTCGCCCTCTTAAACTTGAAGGTGTCCTATGCATTTATGTTTTGCTCTCTTTGAAGGACAAGCTGAAAACCATTTGTATGTTTTTCCTTATGATTTGAACACACGTTTGACTTTCATTGTTTCATTATCATGATCTTTTGTTTGTGTTCATTTGCATGTTTACAACATGGTTGCTAAGTTCTTATTGTCATGATTATATCTTCATGCCCATGTTTTAAGTTCTTATGATCCCAACTCACAAATGCTTACATATATGATCAAGATTGTGTAGGTGCATGTCACCTCAAAAATTATTCTTTTGTTATCACTTACCTACTCGAGGACGAGCAGGAGTTAAGCTTGGGGATGCTTGATACATCTCAAACGTATCTATAATTTTTGATGCTCCATGCTTGTTTTACACCATTTGCCTGTTGTTTCGTTACACTTAGTGGCACTTTTATGCATTTTCCGGAACTAACCTATTAACGAAGTGCCATAGTGCCAGTTTCATGTTTTCTACTATTTTTGTGTTTCAGAAGTGATACACAGGAAATATTCTCGGAATTGGACGAAACAAGTTCCTAAAGTCTTATTTTACCCGGAAGCTTCCAGAGATCCGAAGAGGAGTAGGAGGGGGGCCACCAGGGGCCCACACACAAGGGTGGCGCGGCTAGCCCCTGGCCCGCGCCACCACCGTGTGAGGCCACCTGGCCCCACCTCTAACGACGTCCCTTCGCCTATAAAGACCCCCCGACGGAAAAAAGCTAAGTACCTGATCAGATTTCCAGAACACATCGCGATCCGCCGCCGCCGTCGACCCGAAGATCGGGAGGGTCCAGAAGCTCTTCTCGGCACCCTGCCGGAGAGGGGAATCACCACCGGAGGTCTTCTTCATCGCCATGCTTGCCTCTGGAGCGATGAGTGAGTAGTCTACCTTGGACTATGGGTCCATAGCAGTAGCTAGATGGTTGTCTTCTCCACCATGTGCTTCATGTTTAGATCTCATGAGCTGCCTTACATGATTGAGATCACCGTTATGTAATTCTACATGTTTGGTTTGTTGGGATCCGATGAATATTGGTGTTTATGATTAAGTTGCTGTACTGAATTATATCTTTTGTTATCTCTATGTTGTTTATGATCTTGCATGCTCTCCGTTGTTAGTAGCTATCTTGGCCGAGTAGTTGCTAGTGACTCCAAGAGGGGGTATTTATACTCGATAGTGGGTTCATGCCTCTATTTCACCTGGGGGAGTGACAGAAACCTCTAAGGTGGTAGATGTGCTGTTGCTACTAGGGAGAAAACAACATTCATATGCTCAAGGGCATATGCTTTGTTTACATTACACACTTTGCTTAATGCAATTATCTGTTGTTCGCAACTTAATACTTCTAGGGTGTTCGGATTGATATCCCCGGGAGTGGATTATTAGTCATAGATGCAGTTGGATGGCGGTCTATGTATTTTGTTGTAATGCCCAGAGTAAATCTCATAGAGATCTTCTTGACATATCACGTTATCTTTATTCTATCAATTGCCCAACTGTAATTTGTTTACCCAGCATGTGTTATTTTATCTATGGAGAGACACCACTAGTGAACTGTGGACCCTGGTCCTATTTACATCATATTGCTATCACCTGTTTACTTTACTCGTATTGTTTACTTTACTCGCATACTCTACTGTTTTCCACTCGATATGCTCATAACCTTTGTTTCAAGCAAACCGGTGAGATTGACAACCTCATCGCAAGTTGGGAACAAAGTATTTGTTTGTGTGTGTGCAGGTTCCGCATCACCTTCAGTCCTCATTGTCTCTCCTCTCCTGATCGATAAACCTTGGTATCTTAACTGAGGGAAAACTCGTTTTTATACTCATCATACCTTCCTCTTGGGGTTCCCAACGGGCTGGTTATCCACCACGTACAAGGACTGTCTGCAGCAACATTCATTTGGAGTAGCAAGGGGCGGAAAAGATTCCTGCAGCACTCCTCCTCCAGTTCCCGGCGTCGGCTTGCCCAACGGAGGCCGAACGCGGCGGCGCTGCCTGCGTCCAGTAGCTCGCCGGCGGAGCTGGCGACGTCGAACGAGAGCGAGCGGGGAGAAGAGAGGTTGTCTGGGAGCTCGCTGGGAGTGGTGTGCGTCCATTCGGGTGCTCGGCGGGGGTTTTTATAGGCCAGGATGCCGAGGGCGAGGGTGGCCAGAAGGTGGCCGGTGCGGGGGCCCTGGCGACGTGCGACGAGCAACACCGGGCGCGGCGGCCTTGCTCGCGTGCTGGCGGGGTTCTGTCTTGGCGGCGGGGCTCTGGGGGTCGGCGCTGGCGAGGCCACGACGGTCGGCGTCGTGCAGGTAGCTATGGGACAGAGAGGGTGGTCCGGGCGTGTTCTTCCTCCTCTCCTCCAAGTCTCACGGCTCGGGTCGGGGCAGAGGGGGCTGGGCTCAACCGCGGAGGCTCTCCAGTCATGGCTGCAGGGTTCGAGCGAGGGTGAACAGCAATGTTCATAGTGAAACCGATTTTTCCCGATTTTTGCTCCCCAGGTGTTCGACACAATGCCCGCAAGAAATTTGAATTCGAATTTTTTAAAATGGCCACTGTGGTTTGTCAAGATATTGGACAAGGGTTCCAGAACTATTTTTGTTCTGAAGAAATATCATGTTTTGCAAAAGTCATATTTCAATTTTTGGGTATTGCCACTGTTTCAGATTCAAACTTTGGTTGATGTTTGAGTTAGGTTCTGATTTGAATTTTGGTTTGAAACTTCTTGGCCAAGTTAGTATGCCATCTGGTCAAACTCAACTAACTGACCACACCTTTGCTTGAGTTACATATTTCTTAAAATAAGTGTCCAAAGTAGGGTAGTCAATAATAATTTCTAGATCAACTTTTTCTTCTCTTTTTCTTTCTTTCTTTTGTTTCTGGTTTCTTTGGCTCTTATAATTCTTCTCTAATGCTTCTGTTGGTTAAGTTAGAATTAACTAACTAGTGCACAACAAAATATAACACACATGAAATCATAAAAGACATATAATAGAAAATATATGCATACATGCAATAATAGATAAAAAGTTTTATCTTGGCCCAAAATTTGGCACTTTAATTAATAGGAAATGGATTACAATTATTTGGGTTGTTACACCACTTGAGGGTAAAACTGAGTATATTGCACTAGCCAGTATTAGTACTCGAGGGGAAAACTGAGTACAGATATTTTTCCAGTGTAAGACTCGAGGGTAGAACTGAGTACACGTAACGGTGCTGACGTGCAGTCCCACGGACGCGTGTCGCGGTGAGCAGCGGTTAGCCGCGCGGTGCGCGTGTTGAGACCAAACGTCAACTGCTGAGACAAACTGTCACTTTGCCAGTACAGAGCCCCTCTCTCCCTCCCTCTGCACACAGTCTCATTATAACTCACGCACGCAACCACGCCTCTCACGTCCCATCACCTTTTCCAAAAAACCCCAGTCGCCCTACGCGCGCTCCCCTGCCGGCGATGGAGAAGAAGAATGCGCCGGCGGCCGTCGCCCCCGAGCCCATCGCCTCCGAGCCCGTCGCATCCAAGCCCGTCGCATCCGAGCCCGTCGCATCCGAGGCCGTCATCGCCGAGCCCGTCGCCTCCGAGGGCGGCGCATCCAGGCGCGGTGCCTCCGTGAACTGGGCCTCTCTCAGGGCTGACGGACCACTTCGCAAGATCGGCGCCTGCTTACTGGTGAACGAGGAGTACGTGGACACCTACTCTGCTTTGAGGCAAGTTTGTACTAATTGGCGATCAGATTTACCTGAGCCCGACGTGCACCTGCACGAATGGATCATGGTAGAGCACGCCCTGCCACGCGCCGCTGAGTTCTCCTTCCTCCACCTCCGCACATCCCGCTACGTCACCATCGATCTAACGGAAGTTCATGCAAGGTTCAAATTCCTCCATATCTATAGAGTTAATCCTTTTATTTTCTATCGTAAACATCTTAGTGCTGAATGTTATCTTCATCAATATATTTTAGATACTACTTCGTCAGCTTTTGCCGTGGCATCATCGTGCTTGCCCAGAAGAACCAGCCGCACAAGATACGGCTTCTGAACTCACTCACAAAGACATCGAACACTATATTTGAGGCGCAGATGCCATCTTTTATTCTGGAGTCAGTCACTGTAATGAAGTCCCCGACTATGCTCTTCGTTTCCACATTTTACCCGGCGGAAATTGCTTGGGTCGATGAGAGCACTCCAACTAAGGGTATAGATGAAGATTGGGGAGAAGGAAGATTTACGATCGAGCACCATTCTATGCGTTGCATTACCACGTTCAATGGTGAATTCTATGCACTAGCTCTACCTTGTCATTACCACAATTTGGAGTTCGGAACATTAGTGTGCACCAACAATGTCCAGTTGGAGCAGGGCGCGAGCAATGTCAACATGGAGACACTTTTTTCATTTCCAGAACTTGGAAATGACAAGTTCTACCTTGTGAAGTCGGATGGTGATCTGCTGCTTGTGTTGTTGGGCGGTCATTTGGATGAAGGTCAAACATTGGTGTACCGTGTGGACACTGAGAGCCGCTCTCTCCATGCCGTCAATAACATTGGCAGTCGTGCCTTCTTCGTCCATCATGTCCGGTGTATCTCCGTCGACACCAGAGTGCACCCGACACTTCGACCTGGCTGCATCTACTACGCGGATTTGGGTTATATTAGAGAGTACTTTGATGATATGAACGCCTGGGATGAGTGGCCACGACGTGTGGATAGATTAGGAAGGTACGGTCTGAAAGATGAACAAAGGCCATACCGTTTGGAGGATGTATTGGCTGCACACTGCAGATGGAAGGAGTTCAATGAATATTTCTTTCAGACCAGAATAGGGAGCGACGAAGATATATATGATGAATGAAGAACAATTCATTCATCCTGGGGTATCCTAATCTTCATGTTGGGCATACATTGCGTCTTGTATTATTTTCAGCTTAGTTTGTCGTGAACATTAACATCGTTATTGGCTGCTTTTGGCTGCTGTATGCAGTTTATGTATTATACTTAGTTTTCTAGATTTATTATGCTGCTGTGAATTTATCCTATACTAGCTTCTAGATTTGCTACTAGATTTGTTACCATATTGGGCAAAAAACGAGGGCCAAAAGGCAACAATCATTGAAGAAAGACAGAAATAGAAGCTTCTCTAGATTTGATACTAATTTGGTGAAAAGAGAGAGAACTGTTACAGAGAGAGGGGGGAAAAGGCGCTCTGAAAAGGCAATGCCAATTTGGCCCGAGAGAGACATAACCGAGCTCTCACGTACAACCAAACGAGGTCTCGTCCTGTCCCACGCGGTCCCTTTCTACCAGCCCCACGCGATGCGGCCCCACACGATGCGGCCCCACACATCAGCACGGAAACGGTCAACTAAGCGGGAATCCTCCCGTCCGACCTCCTTCTGAGGGTTTCAGACAATGGCTTGGGGAAAACTGAGGAAAAACTAACGAGCTGGGGAAAACTGAGTACAACTAACGACCTGAGGGCACGAAAATAAAAATCTCTATTATTTATTACTCAAGGGGATTTTCGCTATCAAGTCTAGCACTTCTGACGGATCAGGAGACCAGTTAACTGCCTGATTAGACACTTGTTACCTACTTCAAACTCAAGCCCCTGGACTTAAATCCGGTACCTGGCGTAACCCAGTCTTTTGCCGCATTTATGACTTACAAAGACAGGATTTTAGTATTTCTCAGGGTACCTAGTGCGTCCACCGGGATTTTTTTCGCATCATGGATACAGAAATTTACTAGCAGAGCGCATTCATGTGCGTATACTAGGACATGCAGGACGGATCCTGAGGTCTAACCTTCATGACCTTTACGATCACGATATTCAAGATTTTTATCACGAAGACGCGGTCATACGTCGCAAACGTATCTATAATTTTTTATACTCCATGCTTGTTTTACACCAGTTGCTTTGTGTTTTGTTTACACTTCGTGGTGTTTTTATGCATTTTCTGGAACTAACCTATTAACATGATGCCACAGTGCCAGTTCCTGTTTTCTGCTATTTTTGTGTTTCAAAAAAGTTATACAGGAAATATTCTCAGAATTGAACGAAATGAAGCCCGAAGTTCCTATTTTCCTCGACACGAGATGAAGTCCAAAGCAGAGACAGAGGAGGGCCAGGAGGTACCCACACCACCTGGTGGCGCGGGTGCACCCCTGGCCGCGCCACCACCTGGTGTGAGACCCCCTGGTGCCCTCTGACATCGCCCTTCCGCCTATAAAAAGCCTCCAACGCGAAAACCCTAAATCAATCGGCGTTTTCCCAGATAAAGTTCTGCAGTGCCGCCGCCATCACAGATGAAGTTTGGGTGATAGAAGTCTCTGTTCCGGCACCCTGCCGGAATGGGGAATTGTCCCCGGAGCCATCTCCATCGACTCCACCGCCATCTTCATCGCGGTTGCTGTCTCCCATGATGACCCATGGTGTGATCTTTATGTGATCATGAGCTTTGTATCTAGTTGAATTAGTAGATATTACTCGTCATCTGTTATGCTACTCAAGTGGTTTTATTCTTGTAAATTTTACATCTCTTCATCTCCGGAGACACCTTGTCCCATGATGTGAAGGTGATAGTGTGCGCATTATGTGTGTCTCTTAGGCTAAATTTTACAGTAATACTTATCATGAGTTATGCTTTGAGTTGGATGTCTCTATGAATGGTTGGTGTTTGTCTGGAACCGTCTAGTGAACTCAAGGTGATAGTGTGGGGTAATCTAGATTGGGGAATGCAAACTTTAAGGAGTGTTTTGTGTTCGTTATCCAACCAGAGAGTAGTTCAGGGTAGCATAGTGAAGAAAGATATTTATGTGTTCAATTATGTTATCATTGTTGAGAGTGTCCATTAGTGAAAGTATGATCCCTAGGCCTTGTTTCTAAGCATTGAAACACCATTTACAACAAGTTCTGCTACATGTTTGCTCGCAGCGATTTTTATTTCAGATTGCAATTACCACTTATAATCGTCCATATTACTTGTATTTCACTATCTCTTCGCCGAACTAGTGCACCAATATTTCCGACAAGTGTATTAGGTGTGTTGGGGATACAAGAGACTTCTTTTATCTTAATTGTAGTGTTGCTTGAGAGGGATAGCTTTGACCTCTTCCTCCCTGAGTTCGATAAACCTTGGGTGATCCACTTAAGGGAAACTTGCTGCTGTTCTATAAACCTCTGCACTTGGAGGCCCAACACTGTCTACAAGAATAGAAGCGTGCGTAGACATCAAGCTCTTTTCTGGCGCCATTGCCGGGGAGGTAAGGTAAAAGGTACTCACATCCTCTGGCTACTAAGCTATCTTCTAGTACTATTGCTGGTGTGTCAGTGCTCGAAGTTATTTCCTTTAGATTCTGCAATTATATCTTTTTGTTTCTTATTTTTATTTTCACTAGTTAGGTTGTCGTGATTTCGTCAACAGATCTGCCATAGAGGTAGGGATATGGCGGTTTGTAGAAGTGGGTAAACACGGAGGAGCGATCCAGGATGGTGGTAGCACGAGTTTACCCAGCTTCAGATCCTACGACGGTGGCGAGATCCTACGTGTTGCTATAATTCACTATATGGCAACAAGTGCTCGATTACAATGATGAGGTTGGTTGTTTCGCTATGCGATTGGCCATATGACTTGTCCCTTGCCTCAAGGGCTGCTCCACGTTGGGCTTATAAAGGCGCCTGGCGTGGGCTACACGTTGGTACCGGAGCGGATACAACTTGGAGTCCTAGACTAAGTCCTATGCGTGTACGTCAAGGTAACCCGCCATGGGCCGTCTCTGGATCCGCCATGGGCCTGTCCTCAGTAATCCGCATGGGCCTGTCTAAGGATCCGCCATAAGCGCCTGCGTCCAGTACCATCGTGGCAACTCCAGCAACTGGGCCGCCCGGTATGGCGAATCCGCCATACCACCCCTGATGGGCCACCCTGGCTTGCTGATTTAGGACTACGTCGCTGGTATACCTATTTGGTATATCCCCAACAGTAGCCCCCAGGGAACTTCAAGATTGCCATCTACATCCGCCATGCATGTTCCTGGTGAGTTACTTCCCCCATAGCTCCTTTGCGTTGAGATGGCGGTCATCTTGATGTTCCTTCTTCCATCTATTAATCCGCCGTAAATAATGGATCAAGCGACGTAGTTATCTTAGCGAGATTTTCGGGATCCGTTGGATCATACAGTGGAAATCCGCCGTAAATTTTGGCACACGGTTCCTTCTAGGGCAAGACTTACAGCGCATGCACTGTTTTCACCAAGTTACTTTTTTACCCTTGGACACGTGTCGCCAGATTAGGGTTTCTGCGATCAGGATAAATGGTGATGATGGCGGGCACGAATCTCGAGGCCCGGGGTCTATATATACCCCGGCCTCTCACCCCCAGCCGGTCACCCCTCATTCACCCCTGTCGCATTCTCCCTCTTCAGCACCGCCACGAGAGCTCCACCGCCTCCGACGAGCCACCGCGGGAAATCCTCACCGCCGGCGACATTTCCGCCACAAGCTGGCATCGTCTTCCTCGTCTTTGCTCGAAATCTTGGAAGTTGTCACCGCCACGCCACTGGCCGCCATGGAACCAGAATCGCCTCGCCAAGCCTCCAAGTCCGAAGCTGCTGAGGGCTCAGCGCGGTCCTTTGATACAGAGTCTGCCATGCCCGAAACCTCAGGAGGAGACTGGGACTCCTGTAATCTGAATGAGGAGATTCTATCTTCCTTGGAGCGGGAAGGCCGCATAGCTGCTAAGGAGATCTCCAGATGGCGGGTCGAACCTGGCGCAGTAATGCCAGCTCCTTCAGATGAAGAAGTCGTTATACTGAAATACCACATCGATCGTGGCCTCAGTCTTCCGCCATCCTACTTCTTGAAAGGCGTTCTTCGGCACTACATGTTACAACTACACCACATTGCTCCAAATAGCTTCACTGCTCTAGCGGGATTCGCGCGCTATGCGAGGGGTATCTGGGTATCAGCCCGCGCGGCGATCTATTCCGCTTATACTTTAATATCCGCCATAACCGGGACGCCAACGGAGATCCTCGCAATTGCGGATCAATCTCCTTTGTTCCTCGGAAAGGGAAATCCTACCCCTACATTGTCCCTCATGACTCTGCAAAGGGATGGCGGGGATCCTTCTTCTATCTGGCTGACCAGGCCCCTCCTGAAAGGAAGTTTGGCCTGCGGTCTTTTGTAGATGGCCCCGCCGAGGAGCAGGATAGCTGGGGTGTCATGGACGATTTTACAATGGATGATGAATGCCAATTATGCTCACGGCGGATTTCGAAACTTGTCTTCTCTGGACTGACAGGTGCTGATACCATCCACTGCTGGATCTCACGGCGGATTCAGCCTCTTCAATACCGCCCAACCCTGATGTGCGAATATAGCGGAGTTGATGATCCTCAGCGCTATTCCAAGGAGGAACTATCTGCTGAAGAGGTCGAGCTACGAACCCGCAACATCATTAAGGTGGGGCGGGATGAGCCTCTGAAGCTAAAGATCTCTATGTATGAGAACGGCAATTGTCCAAAGGTGCGAGTTTCTCCTTATTCCGCCATAACAGCTAATTTTTCTTGAATAACTTCGCATTTCCCCGCAGCTTTCTTCCCTGCCACCATCTGAGCTGAGCCGTCTCGTCCGTTATCCTCGGACGAAAGAGCTCACTAACGATGAGGACGAGACATCCTCGTCTCCCAAAGGACAGAAGGTGACGGAGGAGGAAGTAGTGGCGGATGAGCCTATAACGGCGGTTCCTCGTGGCGTTCGCAGTGCTGGCGGGCGCATTCATGGGCTAGGCAAGAGAGTCATCTCTCGCCATCCGTCCCCTGCTCTTCGCGGCCATCTGGACACCGTGCCCGAACATTCCGCCACTATAAATCTGCCAGAGCGGAAGTAAGGATAATCATAACTTGCCTTCATACCATGTATAACTTGACTATTCTAATCTGTGACTGTCTTCTGCGCACAGAAGAAGAAAAGGTTTCTGGCCAGAAACCTCCAAGGGCCAAGCCATCTCCTGCTGCCATTCCACCTACACCGGACGCTCCTGCTCGCCCAACTGGGCTTTCCACTTCTTCCCAGCATGCTAGCAAGATGGCGGATGCTCCAGAGAAAAGTACTGGACCATTAGACCGCCCGCTAAAGGTGCCAAGAAGGTGAGTTTTAGCGGAAAAGCAGTCCAGATGGACGCAGGAGCTGGGGAGGCCTCAAAATGGAAGAAGAAACCAGAAGCTCTTTTCCGCCTCGACAATCTACAAGAGGAGGCCAGTAACCATGTGTCATCTGCTATGGCAGCGTTTGTTCAGAGAACCAGTCTTGTTAAAGAGGTATGTACTCCCAGTAGCCCCCGAGCGCCATGGCGGATTTCGAAATTTGATCCGCTATGGAGCTTCAAGAGTGACCCCTGTAAGTTTTTGAATAGCATAGCCCTCGAGCGCTGGTAGTTTCACAGTGCTCTATAGAGAACTTTTATTTTTAAATTTCCTACTGAGTAGCCCCCGAGCGTTATGGCGTATGACTATCTGGCATAAAGCTCTTAGGAAGACAAAAAATCACTATAAGTAGCCCCCGAGTATCATGGCGGATTTTGTCCATTATGATGCTCTAAGAGTGACTAGAAAATCATCGTGAGTAGCCCCCGAGCGTTATGGCGGATACTTATCCGGCATAAAGCTCTAAGAGTGACTAACACTTTAAATTATTTTTCCAGAACTATAAGAAGGTGGTAGAGGACCTGGTCCAAGTTGTCAGCTCGCAAGAGAAGGAGCTGGCAACCAAAAGGGCTCTTGTGGCGGACTTGCAGCAACAGCTTGAGAGTAGTGGTAATTTACTTTAACCAGTTTTAATTCCCTTATGCTTATTCAATCAATGTTGTGCTGATACTTCCGCCATGCAGACGTTGCCAAGCTCAAGTCCACACTTGAGGGGGTGGAGAAGGGCCACGCCATTGCGATGGATGGGCTGCTGCATCAGCTCCAGAAATCTCTGGCCGCAAACACCTCCCTCGAAGAGCAGCTGAAGGACCAGAAAAACCAGGGCAAGAAGAAGGACAAGGAGATAGCAGACCTCCGCAAAACCGCCGCTGATTTTGAGAAGCGGCGTGAAGGCTTCAACGAGCTCCTCCATTACTTCCAGGACAACTTGCTAGGTACCATTCCTACTTATAGCGTAAAGTTTTTTCCAAATTCTGCTATGCCGTGCGTGACGCATCTTCTTTTTCCGCTATGCAGTCGCTTTGGGGCAGGGCGAGGCGGATACCGCCGAAGCCTTGCGCATGGCCACCGACGCAGCGAAGAAGGAGCTTGATGGCCTTCTCAACGCTGGTCGCCAAGCGTGCGGGAGCCTGCAGATAGCGGGTTCTTCCAACCTTTCCGCCATCGCCCTCACCCAGAAGCTGCTGCTAGTGCCAGGGCTGGTGGCGGACTGGAAACTGTCCTCTGCTCGGGGTGGTGCCAGGACAGCTTTGACTTTGGCGAAGGCCCACTACCCCGAGATGGATCTGGACCTGCCCACCTCCGGCATCCCGGAGAGCGGCGAGGACGGTGCGCCGGTGGATGAGGCCGCCATCCGGCAGAGCGTTCTTGGATATGATCAACTGTGTGCCCTTGGCACTCAGTTGAATGTATACTACGAAGCATACGATCTGCCAGGGTCGCCAAGCCATGCTTCGGCATCAGCCTCTGCGGCTACTGCAGGTGGTGATGGCGGTGACGAGGTGTCCTCCAAGGTTCCGCCATCTTCATGAGATGTGCCCTGCAATATGGCAGGAAAAAATACTTTGCATCAATTCGGCCCCTGAGTGGGTCTGTAATTTAAACTTAAACTGCGTGTGAATGCTTGTGCACTGTGACTGATCTGCTTGTGGCAGATCAGTTGAATGCTTTTGAACTCTTGCATCTTGAAGTGGTTTGATTGTGCGAAGAAACTGCTAGGCCTAGTTTTATGCAACTCGCAGTTTTTAACATGCCCAAAAAACAACACTTTGAAAAAAAATTCACGCATAGGATTATGCGATCCGCCATCCGGCTCTCTGTGCTTGACTTCTCGTGAGATGGTGAAATCTTCGCACGAACAATCTGCTAGGGCGACGATACTTAATAGCAACCGTCCAAAACCCTGAGCAGATGGCGGCTTAGATCGTCAAAAAGTCACTACTCTGGAATCCACACAGAAAACATCGAATGAAGATCAAAACATAAAAAAGCTACGCGGACCGCTTATGGCGGATTTAAAAGAGACGCAAGTGCAAAGCACAATTGCGCAAAAGGTTCTATACGATCTAAATGAACAATAAAGGAGGTAAAAGACTCAGAAAAAATCAAGAGTGAACCAAATGCTTTATTTCATTGATCATATAGAGGTGCCTATTACATAGCTAGGTAAGTGCTAAGTGTAGAAAGGACGTAGTTGTGCGATGTTCCATGGATGATCTGTCTCGTCGTAGATATCGTCAGGGTCTCTTCGTTTGCGCTTCTTACTTGGTCGCTTATCTAGCCCGCGAATATCAACGAGGTAGTAGGAACCATTCAGTAGAGCTTTGCTGATGACGAAGGGTCGTTCCCAAGGCGGGGATAGCTTGTGGGACTTCTGCTGTTTGAGGCGTAGCACCAGGTCACCTTCTTTAAACGAGCGTTGGCGAACTCGCCGGCTGTGATAGCGGCGGAGATTCTGCTGGTTGATGGCGGATCTCTGGCCTGCTAGGTCTCGTTCTTCTTCTAGCAGGTCCACAGATAGTTGTCTGGACGCTTCTGCATTTTCTTCCTTGTAGGCCTCTACTCTTGGAGAATCGTACTGAACATCACTTGGCAAGATTGCCTCTGCTCCGTAGACTAAGAAGAAAGGGGTAAGGCCAGTTGATCTGTTTGGCGTGGTCCGTAGACTCCACAGCACAGATGGCAATTCCTCTGCCCAGGCTCCAGCTGCTCTGTGCAGCGGTGCTTCTAGGGGTGGCTTAATCCCTAACATGATTAGTCCGTTGGTCCGCTCAACTTGGCCATTAGACTGTGGATGTGCCACAGATGCTAGGTCAAGGCGGATTCCGCTGTGATGGCAGTATTCTTCAACTTCCCCCTGAGACAGATTAGTGCCATTATCGGTGATGATGCTATGTGGGATGCCGAATCTAACCACAATGTCCTTGACAAATTTGAGGGCAGTTTTGCCATCAAGTTTCCTAATGGGCTTAGCTTCCACCCACTTCGTGAATTTGTCTACCGCTACCAGGAGGTGCGTAAATCCCGAAGGTGCTGTTTTTAGCGGACCCACCATGTCCAGCCCCCAGACTGCAAAGGGCCAAGTTATAGGAATCGTATGCAGTGCTGTGGCGGGCATATGGATCTGCTTGGAGTACATCTAGCAACCGTGGAAGAGCTCCACAATGCGGTCTGCATCTGCCTTGGCTGTTGGCCAGTAGAATCCATGGCGGAATGCTTTAGCTACTAGGGATCTGGCGGCGGCGTGATGCCCACATTCGCCTTCGTGGATCTCTCTTAGTATTTCGATTCCATCCACTTGGGATATGCACTTCATGAAAACTCCCGAGGTGCTTCGTTTGTAGAGCTGGCCATCTATGATGGTGTACGCTTTGGCTCTACGCTCGATTTTTCTTTTTTGGACTTCGTCTTCGGGTAGCTTCTTGTTCGTCAGAAATTCCCGGTAGGGCTCTGCCCATGGCGGATTGCTGGGCAAAACCGCCATGACGGGGGAGCTTGCTAGCTCCGGATTTTCTGGATCCACCATCTATACCGATGGTACGCGCAGATGCTCGAGGAATACTCCTGGCAGAACTGCCTTACGGCTAGATCCTAGTTTTGACAAGGTATCGGCCGCCATGTTATCTTCTCGTCATACGTGTTTTATGTCGTAGCCGAGGAAACTTTTGGCCATCTCATCCACTTCGTCTCTATATGCGGCCATAACTTCGTTCCAAGCTTTATATGTGCCAGCCACCTGCTGGGCCACAAGGTCAGAGTCTCCACATCACATGATGTGTTGTACGCCGATCTCCTTTGCGACACGTAGCCCGTGCAGTAAAGCTTCATATTCCGCGATGTTGTTGGTGGTGGGGAAGTGGATCTGGAGAACATAGCTTAGCTCATCTCCCTTGGGAGATTTGAGTGTCACTCCAGCCCCCGAGCCGTGTAGCAACTTCGAGCCATCAAAGTGCATCTCCCAATGCTCTGGTTCTGGGACGGGCGTAGTTTCCTGCGCTTCCTTCCAGTCCGCCATAAATTCCGCCAAAGCCTGAGACTTGATGGCGGTGCGAGGCTTATAGTCGATGTCGAAAGAGGCCAATTCAATGCCCCACTTCGCAACTCATCCTGTTGCATCGATGTTGTTGATGATGTCCTTCAGTGGGGCTTTGCTCACCACTGTGTTCTTATGGTCATAGAAGTAATGCCTCAACTTACGAGAAGCTAGGAAAACTCCGTATGCCAATTTTTTGTAGTGAGGAAAGCGCTGCTTGGATTCCGTCAGGACCTCGCTGACATAGTAGACTGGTCGCTGTACGCCATACTCCTGCGCTTCTTCCTTACGTTCTACCGCCATGACGATGTTGACCACCCTGTTAGTTGCCGCCATGTATAGTAACATGGGTTCCTGGTCTTCGGGAGCCGCCAGGACTGGTGCAGTGGATAACACTCTCTTCAGATCCTTAAGTGCAGCGTCTGCCTCGTCGGTCCAGACGAATTCGTCTGATTTCTTCATCAGCTTGTAGAGTGGCAAAGCCTTCTCGCCAAGACGACTGATGAACCTGCTCACTGCTGCCACGCAGCCTGTGAGTCACTGTACATCTTTTAGATCTATGGGCCGGGAGATGTCGAGGATTGCCTTGATCTTCTCCGGGTTAACCTCAATTCCGTGGTGGGAGACGATGAATCCTAGAAGTTGTCCAGCTGGCACCCCAAAGACACACTTCGTGGGGTTAAGCATCATGTTGTACTTCCTAAGATTGTCAAAGGTCTCTTGCAAATCCGCTATAAGGCCATCTTGCTTTTTAGACATAACCGCTATGTCGTCCACATATGCGTGGATATTTCGTCCGATTTGATCCGCCAGGCACTTTTGCATAGTGCGCTGATACGTTGCTCCTGCGTTTTTCAGACCGAATGGCATTGTGACATAGCAATATGTGCCATAAGGTGTTACGAACGACGTAGCGAGCTGATCGGACTTTTTCATCTTGATCTGGTGGTATCCTTAGTAGGCATCTAAGAAACACAGCAGCTCCGATCCCGCCGTCGAGTCAATGACTTGGTCAATGCGAGGCAAGGGAAAAGGGTCTTTTGGACACGCTTTGTTCAGGCCAGTGTAATCTACACACATGCGCAGAACTTTTGTGTTTTTCTTAGGAACTAACACCGGATTCGCCACCCACTTGGTATGTATCACTTCCTTAATGAAGCCTGCTTTCAACAGCTTGGAAATTTCCTTTGCTATGGCGCGGCGCTTTTCATCTCCGAAGCATCTCATGGCTTGTCTTACTGGCTTGGAGCCAGGAATTATCTGCAGAGCGTGCTCGGCGAGTTCCCTGGGTACACCCGTCATGTCAGATGGCTGCCATGCGAAGATGTCCCGGTTCTCACGGAGGAACTCGACGAGCGCGCTTTCCTATTTGGGGGACAAGTTTGTCCCAATGGCGATGGTCTTGGCGGCATCGCCAGCGACAAGTTCCACCTGTTTTGTGTCGACTGTAGGCTTGAAGGTGGGCGGGGAGGCAGAAATCTCCTACTTGGATGCCAGCATCTCCGCGGGGTCCGTAGCGGCATGAATTTCTTTGAACTCTTCGCCGAAGAACACTGCTTCCGCGAAGGCGGCTTCTCCTTCCTCGCACTCCTTTGCCTTTCTGAAACTGCCATAAACGGTAATTATGCCATCCGGGCCTGGCATCTTCAGCTGATTGTAGATGTAACATGGCCTGGCATGGAAGCTGTGGAAGGCAGGGCGACCGAAGATCACGTGGTATGTGCTCTTGAACGAGACTACCTCAAAGGTTATAGGCTCTTCACGGTAATTTTCTTCGCTACTGAAGGCAACCTTGAGCGTGATGGACCCGAGGGACTTGGCTTGGCGACCAGGAACCACCCCATAAAAGGTGACCGCGCTATGGCGGAGTTGGGTCTTGGTAAGGCCGAGTGATACATCTCAAACGTATCTATAATTTTTGATGCTCCATGCTTGTTTTTACACCATTTGCCTATTGTTTCGTTACACTTAGTGGTACTTTTATACATTTTCCGGAACTAACCTATTAACGAAGTGCCACAGTGCCAGTTTCCTGTTTTCTGCTATTTTTGTGTTTCAGAAGTGATACACAGGAAATATTCTCGGAATTGGACGAAACAAGTTCCTGAAGTCATATTTCACCGGGGAGCTCCCAAACATCCGAAGACCTGACGGAGGGGGGCCACGTGGCCCCCACACATAGGGGCGGCGCGGCCTGGCCCCTGGTCGCGCTAGCCCCTTGTGAGGCCGCGTGGCTCCACCTCTGACAGCCCCCCTTCACCTACATATACCCCCTGACGAGAAAAACCTAAGGGCCCGATCAATTTTCCAGAATACATCGCGATCCGCCGCCGCCGTCGACCCGAAGATCGGGAGGGTCCACAAGCTCTTCCCGGCACCCTGCCGGAGAGGGGAATCGCCACCAGAGGTCTTCTTCATCGCCATGCTTGCTTCCGGAGCGATGAGTGAGTAGTCTACCTTGGACTATGGGTCCATAGCAGTAGCTAGATGGTTGTCTTCTCCACCATGTGCTTCATGTTTAGATCTCATGAGCTACCCTACATGATTGAGATCACCGTTATGTAATACTTTGATGTTGGTTTGTTGGGATCCGATGAATATTGGTGTTTATGATTAAGTTGCTGTACTGAATTATATCTTTTGTTATCTCTATGTTGTTTATGATCTTGCATGCTCTCCGTTGTTAGTAGCTATCTTGGCCGAGTAGTTGCTAGTGACTCCAAGAGGGGGTATTTATGCTCGATAGTGGGTTCATGCCTCTATTTCACCTGGGGGAGTGACAGAAACCTCTAAGGTGGTAGATGTGCTGTTGCTACTAGGGAGAAAACAACATTCATATGCTCAAGGGCATATGCTTTGTTTACATTACACACTTTGCTTAATGCAATTATCTGTTGTTCGCAACTTAATACTTCTAGGGTGTTCGGATGATATCCCTGGGGGTGGATTATTAGTCATAGATGCAGTTGGATGGCGGTCTATGTATTTTGTTGTAATGCCCAGAGTGAATCTCATAGTGATCTTCTTGACATATCATGTTATCTTTATTCTATCAATTGCCCAACTGTAATTTGTTTACCCAGCATGTTATTTATCTATGGAGAGACACCACTAGTGAACTGTGGACCCCGGTCCTATTTTAATCATATTGCAATCACCTGTTTACTATTCCCGCACTGTTTACTTTACTAGCATTTTACTACTGTTTTCCACTCGATACACTCATAACCTTTGTTTCAAGCAAACCGGTGAGATTGACAACCTCATCGCAAGTTGGGGACAAAGTATATGTCTGTGTGTGTGCAGGTTCCACAAACACCTTCAGTCATCACCGTCTCTCTTCTTCAAGATCGACATTAAACCTTGGTTTCTTAATTGAGGGAAAACTAGCCGCTACACTCATCATACCTTCCTCTTGGGGTTCCCAACGGGCTGGTCATCACCACGCACAAGGACATACTGCTCCCACGTCAACTCAACGCCACAGTCTTTTCTGGCGCCATCACACGAGTAGCAGCTTCTTTTCTGGCGCCGTTGCCGGGGAAGAGAGAAGACTTCTGCGAGGGGAGTTCTTCGCACACACATACTTTACTTTGTTATTTGTTTTGCTTTACTTTATTTATTTTACCTGCATTGTTTTTATATCAAAAACCCAAAAAAATTTAGAATCCTTGGTAGTTGTTTTTACTTGTCTTGCTTTATCATGCTTTCTATCAATGGTTGGTTTCTTAGAAACTAAATCTTTTTGGCAAGGTGGGTTCACGGAAGAGCAGCAAAATTATTATGAGGAACACCGCTTGTCACAAAAAGGGAAACACTTATGGGAACAAATCAATAGATTGTATATCATTGCTAGAAACGTGTGCTCTACTTATAATGTTACTTATTGCTTTGATAGATCTTGTTGCTGTAGGAGGTATAAACACCTCCCTTTTCAATGTGAGTATAATGATGATGTTACCATATCTTCTTATATTAATGGAAATTATGACTTTTATGATGTGGAACAAATTGAAGAATTTATTGCTTGGAAGGGTGCATTCGAACTTGCTTATTTGCTTGAAAATACTGATGATGCACCTTATAAATATGAGGTTTATGATATACTCACATTTTGCTTTGATAATTACAAGGAAGGAAATGGCTATATTCTTAAATGTCTTAATCGATGCTCTCCAACAGAAGAGATTAATGCCATGAAGGAGCCTATGGAAGAAGAAATTGCTAAAATTGGAAGCTCATTGCATGAAAAAGAGGAGGAGCGTGATGATCAAGAGGAGGAAGAATGGAGCTACCCATGTCTACCTCCAAATAAGAGTAACTCTTTAACTAATACCTTATTTGATCGCCCTCCATGCTTAACAAAGGAGGATGAGGGTGATATTTATATTGTTGAGTTTGTTCATGATGTTACTGAAAATTATTATGAGAGAGGAAAATATGGTTGTTGGAATTCTCATGTTACTAAAACACCTCTCTCTATATTGAAAGTTCCAAAGTTGCTCTTGTTTTATCTACCCATACTTGCTACTATGTGCTTCTTTGATTTATTTTCTTACAAGATTCCTATGCATAGGAAGTGGGTTAGACTTAAATGTGTTTTATATTTGCTCCTTGATGCTCTTTTTGGCTTCCATTCGTATTTCTTATGTGAGCATATTCGCAATTTTCTGCGCCTAGCTCAAAGGCGTTAAAGAAAAGCACTCTTGGGAGATAACCCATTGTTTACTTTTCAGTACTTTTTCTTTTATTTGAGTCTTGGAAGTCATTACTACTGTAATGACCGCTCCTTATCTTGTTTATTTCGTTTTTGTGCCAAGAGAAGCCTCTAATTTGAGTGAGGTAAAGATTTGGGGTTATTGCTGTCCTGAAACTGTTTTCGGTGCTGCACCGTAAAAATTCGTGAAAATTCTCTGTTTATCTTTTGGACCTGCGATTTCTTGTGCATATGCCCCAGGTTATATCCAAACTTTTCTTAGTTGAACACTTTTTGATTTGAGCAACAGAAAATCCCTCAAAAATTCGTCCATTATCAGCTGTCCAGTTTTGACAGATTTCTGCCAATATTTGTTTTTGCCACTTTATCGCTTTCTTTTGAGTTCTTTTTGATCATGGAACTCTTGTGGAAGTTGCTACAGTAGTATATACTTTATATGTGGTAGTTTTGGGTTGAAACCTGAAGCTAAAAGAGGTTGAATATATTTTATGCTTACACTAATGTTGCTAATAGAATTGTGTTTAGTTTTGTATGAAGGAAGTTTTCAAGTGTAGGGATTGGAGAATGATGAGATGAGTTGAAGAATGGACAAAAGCTCAAGCTTGGGGATGCCCATGCATCACCCCAAGAAATATCCAAGAAGTACAAGCGTCAAAGCTTGGGGATGCCCCCGAGGCACCCCTTCTTCATCGGCAAAAATCAGGTCACCTTTCAAAACACTATATTTTTATTGCTTCATGCACTATGTGTTTTTCTTGGAGCGTCAGTTGTTTTAGTTTTCTTAGTTGGTTTAGTTTGTTTGTTTGCTGCAATAAATGGTTGGACCCCAACAAATTTCCTTTGGAGGAGATGTACTCGTTTTCATTTGCAAAGAATGCTCTAGTTTTCACTCTTATTAATCGAGCATTCTACTTTTTCTGCTACTGCTTTTGGTTTTCGTTTTCGCCTTGATATGCGTTCAGATCTTGCCATATATTTTCATCAAGGTGTATTTTTGCCTCTGATCTTTATTGGTTTTCATCAAAAGAGGTGTCTTAAAAAATTTCAAATGGTGTTGGAAAAGAGAAAAAGCTTTGTGCAAAATAGTGGTACAAGAAGGAGCTTGTGTAGACTGCGGCTTAGGCTTTTTCATGTCATGCTTGATGTCTTTTTGATAGTATGCTTAGTGGTTTTGCTGTAGCATGACTTGTCTCAAATAACTGAGATTGCTTAATGAGCCTTTGAAAAAATCATGCGTTGTTTTTATTGTATGGAAGCATTATTTTGGTTTTCTCCTTGATGCTTATTTGGGTTGACTTGGCGCATGCTCACACATGTTAGACTCTTCCAAAGTCGCCATTAGCCTTCATGATCATTTAGTTTTTGACTTTTGATGCCATCGTATGCTTCTTTTAATGTCGCTTTGTCGCTTTGCATGATTATGGCCATTATTGCTCTCTTAGTTGGTCTCTCCCAGTCTTTTGCTAGCCCTCGCCTTGTACTGAGTATGAGCTCTACTCGTGCATCCAACTCCTAAAAGCCAAAGTTTTCCATTGTGTCCACCATACATACCTACTAGCAATTTGCTATTCCAAGTAAATTTGACTTGCTTTTATATTCTCTTCAAATTAAACTCTTACCAGTGTTATGCGAAATTCGGTCAGTAAAGCTCTCACGAACCGGAAGGCACACTTTACTTTTTCCTGTTCTTAAAATTTTGACATTGTGGTCTTTTATGTTGAGTTGTTATGCTTGCAAGTTGTAAGTTGGATTCTAGCCCAGCCATGCCATCATGGGGCAAGCTTTCAACATTGCACTTCTTTTTGAGTTGATATCGTGATCTTTTGTTTATGGATGCCCGCTGTGTGAAATGAATTGGGAATCTTGTGAGGATCATGGAGTTTTTATATGTGTTAGGGAAACGCCGGGCCGCCAATCTAAGCCATGCATAATTCATGGTGGAAATTTGCAGCATACCCATGGTGAACATTCGACGACGCATCTCACAATAAAAAGCTAAACAATATAGCAAATAAAAGAGATGTCGAGGTGTTCATTGTCTGCTTGTCCTGTCATTTTGATGTGGGCTTGTTCCATGTCATCGGGCACGGAGGTACCCCATTGGCGGTTCTCAATGATATGCATATACTTACAATGACAAGAGCCTTGCTTGGGACTCTAAGTAAACTAGCATGGTTTGGGTACTTGTATTCACGGGACACGAGGTTTTCAACTTATGATTTGTCAAGCATATGCATCATAATTGTTCTCGCATTAACTTTAACCATTCAAGATGCTTATGATGGGGGCAATGAGAGCTCAAAGCCGGTAAGTACCATAATTTTTGAAGGTTATAAAACTTGCAATCACTGCTTCCCTCTGCGAAGGGCCTTTCTTTTACTTTTATGTTGAGTCACCACCTTCTTTCTTTATGCACCATTAAGAGAGCATAGTTGTCATTCTTAGTGTGATATGCATTGTCCCAAGGTTCATTGATTGACTCATATTGTTGGTTTCACTTGTTCTTAAATTACTTGTATCTAGTCGCCCTCTTAAACTTTGAGGTGTCCTATGCATTTATGTTTTGCTCTCTTTGAAGGACAAGCTGAAAACCATTTGTATGTTTTTCCTTATGATTTGAACACACGTTTGACTTTCATTGTTTCATTATCATGATCTTTTGTTTGTGTTCATTTGCATGTTTACAACATGGTTGCTAAGTTCTTATTGTCATGATTATATCTTTCATGCCCATGTTTTAAGTTCTATTGATCCCAGCTCATCAATGCTTACATATATGATCAAGATTGTGTAGGTGCATGTCACCTCAAAAATTATTCTTTTGTTATCACTTACCTACTCGAGGACGAGCAGGAGTTAAGCTTGGGGATGCTTGATACGTCTCAAACGTATCTATAATTTTTTATGCTCCATGCTTGTTTTTACACCATTTGCCTATTGTTTCGTTATACTTAGTGGTACTTTTATACATTTTCCGGAACTAACCTATTAACGAAGTGCCACAGTGCCAGTTTCCTATTTTCTGCTGTTTTTGTGTTTCAGAAGTGATACACAGGAAATATTCTCGGAATTGGACGAAACAAGTTCCTGAAGTCATATTTCACCGGGGAGCTCCCAAACATCCGAAGACCTGACGGAGGGGGGCCACGTGGCCCCCACACACAGGGGCGGCGCGGCCTGGCCCCTGGCCGCGCCAGCCCCTTGTGAGGCCGCGTGGCTCCACCTCTGACAGCCCCCCTTCGCCTACATATACCCCCTGACGAGAAAAACCTAAGGGCCCGATCAATTTTCCAGAATACATCGCGATCCGCCGCCGCCGTCGACCCAAAGATCGGGAGGGTCCAGAAGCTCTTCCCGGCACCCTGCCGGAGAGGGGAATCGCCACCGGAGGTCTTCTTCATCGCCATGCTTGCCTCTGGAGCGATGAGTGAGTAGTCTACCTTGGACTATGGGTCCATAGCAGTAGCTAGATGGTTGTCTTCTCCACCATGTGCTTCATGTTTAGATCTCATGAGCTGCCCTACATGATTGAGATCACCGTTATGTAATACTTTGATGTTGGTTTGTTGGGATCCGATGAATATTGGTGTTTATGATTAAGTTGATGTACTGAATTATATCTTTTGTTATCTCTATGTTGTTTATGATCTTGCATGCTCTCCGTTGTTAGTAGCTATCTTGGCCGAGTAGTTGCTAGTGACTCCAAGAGGGGGTATTTATGCTCGATAGTGGGTTCATGCCTCTATTTCACCTGGGGGAGTGACAGAAACCTCTAAGGTGGTAGATGTGCTGTTGCTACTAGGGAGAAAACAACATTCATATGCTCAAGGGCATATACTTTGTTTACATTACACACTTTGCTTAATGCAATTATCTGTTGTTCGCAACTTAATACTTCTAGGGTGTTCGGATGATATCCCCGGGGGTGGATTATTAGTCATAGATGCAGTTGGATGGCGGTCTATGTATTTTTGTTGTAATGCCCAGAGTGAATCTCATAGTGATCTTCTTGACATATCACGTTATCTTTATTCTATCAATTGCCCAACTGTAATTTGTTTACCCAGCATGTTATTTATCTATGGAGAGACACCACTAGTGAACTGTGGACCCCGGTCCTATTTTAATCATATTGCAATCACCTGTTTACTATTCCCACACTGTTTACTTTACTAGCATTTTACTACTGTTTTCCACTCGATACACTCATAACCTTTGTTTCAAGCAAACCGGTGAGATTGACAACCTCATCGCAAGTTGGGGACAAAGTATTTGTCTGTGTGTGTGCAGGTTCCACAAACACCTTCAGTCGTCACCGTCTCTCTTCTTCAAGATCGACATTAAACCTTGGTTTCTTAACTGAGGGAAAACTAGCCGCTACACTCATCATACCTTCCTCTTGGGGTTCCCAACGGGCTGGTCATCACCACGCACAAGGACATACTGCTCCCACGTCAACTCAACGCCACAGTCTTTTCTGGCGCCATCACACGAGTAGCACCGAGCTTCGTCAAAGTTTCCACGTACATGATATTCGGGCTGCTGCCGCCATCCATTAAGCATTTGGAGAACTCATAGCCATGGATTACGGGGCATACCACCATGGCGTAATATCCATCTGGGATGTGTTCTGGATGATCATCGCGGCTCCAGTGCACTTGTACTTTGGACCATCGGACGTACTGGCGGATTTTTGGCACGGTGGCATTGAGGGAGCGCATAGCAGCTCTCTCTGTGCCTTGGCCGTGGGGGGTCCAAGGAATGTGTGAAAGGCACCTTTTTTGTCCTTGATTGGGTTACCCTTGCCAGCACCACCCTCTGCCTTTTCGGCGGGTTTGGGCGCAGGGTCTTCATCCATATGACTGCCATCCCTAGACTCATTGTCTTTGTCCACTTTTCCTTTGCCACGAGGCCGTTGTCGCTGGCTGCGTTTGAAGCCAGCTTCTTGATCCGCCTTGAGGTCGTTGACAAACTTGCAGTTCCGGTTGGTGTGGTTGCACTTTCCTGAAGCGTCACGATGGGCAAATCATGGCATATCGCGGTATTCGTTGTAAGACACGGGGGCGGATGGCACCGAAGCGGGAGTTGCAGAACTCCGCGGCTGGCCACCGCTACCGCCGCGTCCCCTGCCGCGCTGGCTGCTTTGGCCCTTGTCAGCAAAGGTTGTGGCCACCATGTCCGGAGCCTGCGGCTCTTCTTGCGGATTCTTCCGTTTGTTGCCGCTATTCCACTTTCCAGTGTTCTGGATGGTGGAAGCCTTCAGAGATTCGCGGGCGTCGTCGTCGGCGGCCGCGTAGTTGCTTGCGATGGTGATCATGGAATCTAGTGTCAATTTCCCTTCGTTCCTTTCCCGCAACAGGCGATGGCGGAGCAGTTGGCCTCTCTCCAAACTGTCAATAAACGCGAGGATGGCGGATTCGTTAGTAACCCCTTCACAGGAGTTCTTCATATCCAGCCATCGCGCGAGGAAAGTTTGGGAGGTCTCGTCGTCGGCCCGTCGGCACCGTTGGAGGTCACCAATGTTATGGGGTCTCTTATACGTCCCCTCAAAATTTTCGGTGAACGCAGTTTGCATATCGAACCAGGTTTGGATGGAGTTTTCTACCAAGTCGTTGATCCACTGCCTCACAGTGCCAGATAGCATCAGGGGCAAATAGCGGACAGCAACATTGGGTGATCCCCCGGCGAATTGTACTGCGTTGAAGTAGTCTTGTAGCCAAGTTAAAGGCCGATCGACTCCATTGTACTGGCAGATATTTTTCTCGATCTTGAACCCATGCGGGATGGGCTCATCACGAATCCGTTGTCCAAAGCACTTTGGGCCGAGGAAGAAGGCTGTTTGAGACTTGGCAATCTCGTTTAGATGGGTACGAGCGTCGTAGGGCTTCTGGTCCGGCGGATCCTTGCGAGAGTTGTGTGACCTTGCTGGTCCGCCACCACCACCGCCGCCGCCATGGGGGCTCCCTGGTGGGTATGGCAAAGGGTCGCGTTGTCATTTACTCTCGCCGTCCTGCGACTGATCTTTGTAGCTACGACGGCTTCCTTCCGTTCTTTGTGGAGATGGATCGTTGTTATGGTGGCGGGAGCCTTGCCCTTTGTCATCGTGGCGGCGAGTGGAGCGATGCTTGTCTTTGTCGCCGTCACGGTGCGCGCCGTCGTCATGGCGAGATAGGTCCCTTCTCTTGGATCCGCCATCTCTGCTGGTTTCCCGTCGTGGCGGATCGTCTTTGCGTCTAGCATCACGGCTTCGTCCTCGCTTGCCATCATTGTCACGTATGACGATCCCTCCCTTTGGGACTTCGAACGTCTTATACTTTGGTGGCGGCATGTTGGTCTTATGGCGAGGGGCAGCATTGTCTTGTTGGTATCCGTAAGCAGGGTAATTCTTGCGGGGTGGCGATGGATTTCTCTGTGGGCCTTTGCCATTTGGTTTGTCATCGGAGGATATTGGGATGGCGTTCGCCCGGTTGCGAGCTTCTCTTCTTCGGATTTCTGAGGATCCGGTATGAGATTCGTTGTCAGGGCGCGTACCATGGTTGCCAGCCCCCGGAGCCTTAGAGGCAGTGCTGGACCTGCATAGCGCGGGATCAGATTCGAGCCATCGTGACGACGTAGCCTTCTCCTGCTGCACTAATGCTTTTGTCATCAGTTTCACCGCCGTTTCTAGGGCTGCTGGGCTCTTATTATGCTCCAATAGCTCCTTTGCAGCCACGATATTTTCAATGGGCGTAGCCCTGACTTCATCGCGGTTTTTATCCACGTATGGCGGATTCTTGATGTACATCTTGGCCAGAGTTTCCGCTGTTGGTACGGTGAACTCAAGGTTTCGTACCAGCTGCGGGTCGCCTCCCTCGGTTATCTGGTTCTGGATGAGAGTAACATACTTCTCCTCCATGTTCCTTGCGCTCTTCAGCGTGTCTTGAGCTTTAGCAATGTCGCCATCAAGCTGCTGGCCCATCTTCTCGACTCGCTTTGCTTCCTTGAGGAGTGCTCGCCTTTTCTTCTCGAGATCGTTCACATCTCTGACATAGTCAGGGGTGATTGGATCCGCTAGAGTTCCATAGACGACCTTATCCAGCGTGGTCGTGAAGTCTTCTGGGTGCTGGTCCTCGAGGATGGCGGGTAGCAGAGGCCTGGGTCCGCCGTGGATCTCAAGGAGTTGCTCCGTGGCGGGATCGGCGGCTGGTGGCGGGTTACCCTGCTCATTGCCGGCATCTCCGTCGTGGACTGCCTGAGATGGCGGATCACCAGTTGTCTACCCAACATCATCTCCTTTGTTGGTTACAAACACCTGCTTGGCCGCTGCTTGTTGCTCTTCAAGTGCCTACTGCGCCAATTCCGCCTCGATTTTTCTCATGGCAGCATCGTAATGGTCAGAATCATAGCCTTTGCTGTCCCAGTCATCCGATTCACCACTTTCGTTAAGTGCCTCAAGGATGGATTCACCTGGGCGATCTTCTCCATTGGAGGTAGATCCCGAAGTGATACCTGCGAACGCAACAAGGCAGTACCGCGGTGTCTGCTGCGTGTGGTGGTGTATAGTTGACGTGGGAGCAGACTGTCCTTGTGCGTGGTGGATAACCAGCCCGTTGGGAACCCCAAGAGGAAGGTATGATGAATATAGCGGCGAGTTTTCCCTCAGTTAAGATACCAAGGTTTATCGATCAGGAGAGGAGAGACAATGACGACTGAAGGTTATGCGGAACCTGCACACACACAAACAAATACTTTGTTCCCAACTTGCGATGAGGTTGTCAATCTCACCGGTTTGCTTGAAACAAAGGTTATGAGCGTATCGAGTGGAAAACAATATAGTATGCGAGTAAAGTAAACAATATGAGTAAAGTAAAACAGGTGATAGCAATATGATGGAAATAGGACCGGGGTCCACAGTTCACTAGTGGTGTCTCTCCATAGATAAAATAACACATGCTGGGTAAACAAATTACAGTTGGGCAATTGATAGAATAAAGATAACATGATATGTCAAGAAGATCACTATGAGATTTACTCTGGGCATTACAACAAAATACATAGACCGCCATCCAACTGCATCTATGACTAATAATCCACTCCCGGGGATATCAATCCGAACACCCTAGAAGTATTAAGTTGCGAACAACAGATAATTGCATTAAGCAAAGTGTGTAATGTAAACAAAGCATATGCCCTTGAGCATATGAATGTTGTTTTCTCCCTAGTAGCAACAGCACATCTACCACCTTAGAGGTTTCTGTCACTCCCCCAGGTGAAATAGAGGCATGAACCCACTATCGAGCATAAATACCCCCTCTTGGAGTCACTAGCAACTACTCGGCCAAGATAGCTACTAACAACGGAGAGCATGCAAGATCCTAAACAACATAGAGATAACAAAAGATAATATTCAGTACAGCAACTTAATCATAAACACCAATATTCATCGGATCCCAACAAACCAAACATGTAGAATTACATAACGGTGATCTCAATCATGTAGGGCAGCTCATGAGATCTAAACATGAAGCACATGGTGGAGGAGACAACCATCTAGCTACTGCTATGGACCCATAGTCCAAGGTAGACTACTCACTCATCGCTCCGGAGGCAAACATGGCGATGAAGAAGACCTCCGGTGGCGATTCCCCTCTCCGGCAGGGTGCCGGGAAGAGCTTCTAGACCCTCCCGATCTTTGGGTCGACGGCGGCGGTGGATCGCGATGTGTTCTGGAAATCTGATCGGGTACTTAGGTTTTTTCCGTCGGGGGGTCTTTATAGGCGAAGGGGCATCGTCAGAGGTGGGGCCAGGTGGCCTCACACGGTGGTGGCACGGGCCAGGGGCTGGCCGCGCCACCTATGTGTGTGGGCCCCTGGTGGCCCACCTCCTACTCCTCTTCGGATATCTGGAAGCTTCCGGGTAAAATAAGACTTCAGGATGTGGTTTCGTCCAATTCCAAGAATATTTCCTGTGTATCACTCTGAAACACAAAAACAGCAGAAAACAGGGAACTGGCACTGTGGCACTTCGTTAATAGGTTAGTTCCGGAAAATGCATAAAAGTGCCACTAAGTGTAACGAAACAATAGGCAAATGGTGTAAAAACAAGCATGGAGCATCAAAAATTATAGATACGTTTGAGACGTATCAAGCATCCCCAAGCTTAACTCCTGCTCGTCCTCGAGTAGGTAAGTGATAACAAAGAATAATTTTTGAGGTGACATGCACCTACACAATCTTGATCATATATGTAAGCATTGGTGAGCTGGGATCATTAGAACTTAAAACATGGGCATGAAGATATAATCATGACAATAAGAACTTAGCAACCATGTTGTAAACATGCAAATGAACACAAACAAAAGATCATGAAAATGAAACAATGAAAGTCAAATGTGTGTTCAAATCATAAGGAAAAACATACAAATGCTTTTCAGCTTGTCCTTGAAAGAGAGCAAAACATAAATGCATAGGACACCTTCAAGTTTAAGAGGGCGACTAGATACAAATAATTTAAGAACAAGTGAAACCAACAATATGAATCAATCAATGAACTTTGGGACAATGCATATCACACTAAGAATGACAACTATGCTCTCTTAATGGTGCATAAAGAAAGAAGGTGGTGACTCAACATAAAAGTAAAAGAAAGGCCCTTCGCAGAGGGAAGCAGTGATTGCAAGTTTTATAACCTTAAAAAATTATGGTACTTACCGGCTTTGAGCTCTCATTGCCCCCATCATAAGAATCTTGAATGGTTAAAGTTAATGCGAGAACAATTATGATGCATATGCTTGACAAATCATAAGTTGAAAACCTCGTGTCCCGTGAATACGAGTACCCAAACCTCATGCTACTTTACTTAGAGTCCCAAGCAAGGCTCTTGTCATTGTAAGTATATACATATCATTGAGAACTGCCAATGGGGTACCTCCGTGCCCGATGACATGGAACAAGCCCACACCAAAATGACAGGACAAGCAGACAATGAACACCTCGACATCTCTTTTATTTGCCTTTTGTTTAGCTTTTTATTATGAGATGCGTCGTCGAATGTTCACCATGGGTATGCTGGAAATTTCCACCATGAATTATGCATGGCTTAGATTGGCGGCCCGACATTTCCCTAACACATATACAAACTCCATGATCCCCACAAGATTCCCAATTCATTTCACACCGCGGGCATCCATAAACAAAAGATCACGATATCAACTCAAATAAGAAGTGCAATGTTGAAAGCTTGCCCATGACAGCATGGATGGGCTAGAATCCAACTTACAACTTGCAAGCATAACAACTCAACATAAGAGACCACAATGTCAAATTTTTAAGAACAGGAAAAAGTAAAGTGTGCCTTCTGGTTCGTGAGAGCTTTACTAACCGGGTTTCGCATAACACTGGTAAGAGTTTAATTTGAAGAGAAAATAAAAGCAAGTCAAATTTACTTGGAATAGCAAATTGCTAATAGGTATGTATGGTGAATACTTTGGAAAACTTTGGCTTTTAGGAGTTGGATGCACGAGTAGAGCGCATACTCAGTACAAGGCGAGGGCTAGCAAAAGACTGGGAGCGACCAACTAAGAGAGCAATAATGGCCATAATCATGCAAAGCGACAAAGCGACATTAAAAGAAGCATAAGATGGCATCAAAAGTCAAAAACTAAATGATCATGAAGTCTATTGGCGACTTTGTAAGAGTCTAACATGTGTGAGCATGCGCCAAGTCAACCCAAATAAAGCATCAAGGAGAAAACCAAAATAATGCTTCCATACAATAAAAACAACGCATGATTTTTTCAAAGGCTCATTAAGCAATCTCAGTTATTTGAGACAAGTCATGCTACAGAAAAACCACTAAGCATATTATCAAAAAGACATCAAGCATGACATGAAAAAGCCTAAGCCGCAGTCTACACAAGCTCCTTCTTGTACCACTATTTTGCACAAAGCTTTTTCTCTTTTCCAACACCATTTGAAACTTTTATAAACACCTCTTTTGATGAAAACCAATGAAGATAAGAGGCAAAAATACACCTTGATAAAGAGATATGACAAGGTCTGAACGCATAATAAGGCGAAAACGAAAACCAAAAGCAGTAGCAGAAAAAGAAGAACACTCAATTTTAAATAAGAGTGAAAACTAGAGCGTTTTTGGCAAATGAAAACAAGGCAACTTCTCCAAAGGAAATTTGTTGGGGTTCAACCATTTATTGCAGCAAACAAACAAACTAAACCAACTAAGAAAACTAAAACAACTGACGCTCCAAGAAAAACACATAGTGCATGAAGCAATAAAAATATAGTGTTTTGAAAGGTGACCTGATTTTTGCCGATGAAGAAGGGGTGCCTCGGGGGCATCCCCAAGCTTTGATGCTTGTACTTCTTGGATATTTCTTGGGGTGATGCATGGGAATCCCCAAGCTTGAGCTTTTGTCCATTCTTCAACTCATCTCATCATTCTCCAATCCCTACACTTGAAAACTTCCTTCATACAAAACTAAACACAATTCTATTAGCAACATTAGTGTAAGCATAACATATAATCAATCCTCTATTTGCTTCAGGTTTCAACTCAAAACCACCACATATATATCAAATACTACTGTAGCAACCTCCCCAAAAGTTCCATGATCAAAAGAACTCAAAAGAAAGCGATAAAGTGGCAAACACAAATATTGGCAGAAATCTGTCAAAACTGAACAGCTGACAAAGGTCGAATTTTTGAGGGATTTTCTGTTGCTCAAATCAAAAAGTGTTAAACTAAGAAAAGTATAACCTGGGGCATATGCACAAGAAATCGCAGGTCCAAAAGATAAACAGAGAATTTTCACGAATTTTTACGGTGCAGCACCGAAAACAGTTTCAGGACAGCAACATCCCCAAATCTTTACCTCACTCAAATTAGAGGCTTCTCTTGGCACAAAAACGAAATAAACAAGATAAGGAGCAGTCATTACAGTAGTAATGACTTCCAAGACTCAAATAAAAGAAAAATTACTGAAAAGAAAAACATTGGGTTATCTCCCAAGAGTGCTTTTCTTTAACGCCTTTGAGCTAGGCGCAGAAAATTGCGAATCAAGTAATATCAAGTGATGAAGCATCAAGCTCATAATTCGCTCTAAGAATAGAGTCAAAAAGTAATTTCTTTCTTTTCCTAGGGAAGTGTTCCATACCTTTCTTTAGTGGAAACTGATACTTGATAGTGCCTTCCCTCATATCAATGATAGCACCTACAGTTCGAAGAAAGGGTCTTCCCAAAATAATAGGACATGAAGCATGGCATTCAACGTCCATAACAAGAAAATCAACGGGAACAAGGTTATTGTTAACCACAATAAGAACATCATTAATTCTTCCCAAAGGTTTCTTCTTAGCAACATCAGCAATAGGAACATCAAAATAACACTTTTCAAGCGGTGGTAAATCAAGCATGTCATAAATCTTTCTAGGCATGATAGAAATACTAGCACCTAGATCACATAAAGCATGGCAATCATAACCATTAACATGCATATCAATGATGGGTTCCCAACCATCTTCTAACTTCTTGGGAACAGAGGCTTTTTTCTTCAACTTTTCATCCCTAATCTTTATGAGAGCATTGGTAATATGCTTAGTAAAAGCAATATTTAAAGAACTAGCATTAGGAGTCAAAGCAAGCTTTTGCAAGAACAAAATTACTTCAGATATATTGCAGCCATCAACATCAAAATCATTAAAATAAATAGAGCTATCATCTCCCACACTCCGAAAAATTTCAGCACTCTTTTGAGAAAAAGTTTTGGCAGTTTTAGGCTTTTTAACACAAGGAGTGGGAGTTTTCTCTACACCAATCAAAGTAAGAGGATTGCTACCAGTAGGAGCAACATCATTAGAGGTAGTAATGGTACATACCTTCATCTCTCTAGCCATCTCATCTTCTCTTTCCCACCTGGCATGCAATTCCGCTAACAATCTAATATTTTCATCAATTCCAACTTGGATAGCATTAGTGGTAGCAAAAACATTGTTCTCTTTCACATCATTAGGAAACACTTTTAATTTCAGAATTTCAATATCATGAGCAAGGCTATCAACTTTAGAAGCAAGTATATCAATTTTGCCTAACTTTTCCTCAACAGACTTGTTAAAAGCAGTTTGCTTACCGATGAAGTCCTTGAGCATTACCTCAAGCTCGGAGGGTGCGGCCCTAGTGTTGTTGTAGGAATTACCATAAGAGTTACCATAACCATTACCATTGGTAGAAGGATACGGCCTATAATTTTTACTAGCAAAATTGTTTCTATAAGCATTGTTGTTAAAATTATTGTTTCTAATGAAATTCACATCAACATGCTCTTCTTGAGCAACCAGAGAGGCCAAAGGAACATTATTAGGATCAACATGAGTCCTATCATTAGCAAGCATAGCCATAATGGTATCAATCTTATCATTCAAGGAAGAGGTTTCCTCAACAGAATTTACCTTCTTACCTTGTGGAGCTCTCTCGGTGTGCCATTTAGAATAATTTACCATCATGTTGTCGAGTAGCTTTGATGCAGCGCCCAAGGTAAGGGACATAAAAGTGCCTCCAGCAGCTGAATCAAGTAGGTTCCTTGAAGAAAAATTCAGTCCTGCATAAAAAGTTTGGATAATCATCCAAGTAGTCAGTCCATGAGTGGGGCAATTCTTTATCATAGATTTCATTCTTTCCCAAGCTTGAGCAACATGTTCATTATCAAACTGAGTAAACTTCATAATATTGCTACGCAAGGATATAATCTTAGCAGGAGGATAGTATCTACCAATAAAAGCATCCTTACACTTAGCCCATGAATCAATACTATTCTTAGTCAAAGACAGCAACCAATCTTTAGCTTTTCCTCTCAAAGAAAAAGGAAACAACTTGAGCTTAATAATATCACTATCAACATCCTTATATTTCTGCATCTCACATAGCTCAACAAAATTGTTGAGATGAGCTGCAGCATCTTCAGTACTAGCACCAGAAAATTGCTCTTTCATAACAAGGTTCAATAAAGCAGGCTTAATCTCATAAAAGTTTGCAGCAGGAATAGGTGGTGCAATAGGAGTGCAGATAAAATCACCATTGTTTGTGCTAGTAAAGTCACACAACTTGGTGTTTTCAGGATTGGCCATTTCAGCAAAACGAAAGTAAACAAGTAAAAACAACTACCAAGGATTCTAATTTTTTTGGGTTTTTGATAAAAAGCAATGCAGGTAAAATAAATAAAGTAAAGCAAAACAATAAAACAAAGTAAAGGATGTGTGTGCGAAAAACTCCCCTCGCAAAAGTCTTCTCTTCCTCCCCGGCAACGGCGCCAGAAAACTAGCTGCTGCGTGTGGTGGTGTATAGTTGACGTGGGAGCAGACTGTCCTTGTGCGTGGTGGATAACCAGCCCGTTGGGAACCCCAAGAGGAAGGTATGATGAATATAGCGGCGAGTTTTCCCTCAGTTAAGATACCAAGGTTTATCGATCAGGAGAGGAGAGACAATGACGACTGAAGGTTATGCGGAACCTGCACACACACAAACAAATACTTTGTTCCCAACTTGCGATGAGGTTGACAATCTCACCGGTTTGCTTGAAACAAAGGTTATGAGCGTATCGAGTGGAAAACAATATAGTATGCGAGTAAAGTAAACAGTACGAGTAAAGTAAACAGGCGATAGCAATATGATGGAAATAAGACCGGGGTCCACAGTTCACTAGTGGTGTCTTTCCATAGATAAAATAACACATGCTGGGTAAACAAATTACAGTTGGGCAATTGATAGAATAAAGATAACGTGATATGTCAAGAAGATCACTATGAGATTTACTCTGGGCATTACAACAAAATACATAGACCACCATCCAACTGCATCTATGACTAATAATCCACTCCCAGGGATATCAATCCGAACACCCTAGAAGTATTAAGTTGCGAACAACAGATAATTGCATTAAGCAAAGTGTGTAATGTAAACAAAGCATATGCCCTTGAGCATATGAATGTTGTTTTCTCCCTAGTAGCAACAGCACATCTACCACCTTAGAGGTTTCTGTCACTCTCCCGGGTGAAATAGAGGCATGAACCCACTATCGAGCATAAATATCCCCTCTTGGAGTCACTAGCAACTACTCGGCCAAGATAGCTACTAACAACGGAGAGCATGCAAGATCATAAACAACATAGAGATAACAAAAGATATAATTCAGTACAGCAACTTAATCATAAACACCAATATTCATCGGATCCCAACAAACCAAACATGTAGAATTACATAACGGTGATCTCAATCATGTGGGGCAGCTCATGAGATCTAAACATGAAGCACATGGTGGAGGAGACAACCATCTAGCTACTGCTATGGACCCATAGTCCAAGGTAGACTACTCACTCATTGCTCCGGAGGCAAGCATGGCGATGAAGAAGACCTCCGGTGGCGATTCCCCTCTCCGGCAGGGTGCCGGGAAGAGCTTCTGGACCCTCCCGATCTTCGGGTCGACGGCGGCGGCGGATCGCGATGTGTTCTGGAAATCTGATCGGGTACTTTGGTTTTTTCCGTCGGAGGGTCTTTATAGGCGAAGGGGCGTCGTCAGAGGTGGGGCCAGGTGGCCTCACACGGTGGTGGCGCGGGCCAGGGGCTGGCCGCGCCACCTGTGTGTGTGGGCCCCTGGTGGCCCACCTCCTACTCCTCTTCGGATCTCTGGAAGCTTCCGGGTAAAATAAGACTTCAGGATGTGGTTTCATCCAATTCCGAGAATATTTCCTGTGTATCACTCTGAAACACAAAAACAGCAAAAAACAGGGAACTGGCACTGTGGCACTTCGTTAATAGGTTAGTTCCAGAAAATGCATAAAAGTGCCACTAAGTGTAACGAAACAATAGGCAAATGGTGTAAAAACAAGCATGGAGCATCAAAAATTATAGATACGTTTGAGACGTATCAGTGTCTCTAACGCCAGATTACTCATGGCGGATTCACTGCGGTCTTCCACCACTTCCTCTACCTCTAGGGCGGGCTGGGTGGGATTACTTTTCAGATCCGATTTGGGCAACTTGGAAAGTTCCAGATCAGATGAGTCCTCCTCCGTATCCAGCTCAAAAGCGGTCTGTTTGGGGATTTCAGCCATACCGATCCTCCGGAAATTGGTTTCCGTGGCGGGGGTAGGGTTTGTCTCTCCAATGAAGATATGGATATCTCCAATCGGAATGATGGTGAATCGAGCAGGGTCTTCTCTAGCCGGCACCCAGAGGTTATCCGCTGGGATGATGGGGAAGCCAGAATCGTAGAGGACGCGCCCAATGGCGACGGTGTCACCGATGCCTGCAAAGGCGGATCCCGCCTGGATCCGCGCTCCAGACGCGCTAAGCCCCACGGTGGGCGCCAACTGTCGTGGTTTCGTCAACAGATCTGCCATAGAGGTAGGGGTATGGCGGTTTGTGGAAGGGGGTGAACACGGAGGAGCGATCCAGGACGGTGGTAGCACGAGTTTACCCAGCTTCAGATCCCGCGACGGTGGCGAGATCCTACGTGCTGCTATAATTCACTATATGGCAACAAGTGCTCGATTACAATGATGAGGTTGGCTGTTTCGCTATGCGATTGGCCGTATGACTTGTCTCTTGCCTCAAGGGCTGCTCCACGCCGGGCTTATAAAGGCGCCTGGCGTGGGCTACACGTTGGTACCGGAGCGGATACAACTTGAAGTCCTAGACTAAGTCCTATGCGTGTACGTCAAGGTAACCCGCCATGGGCTGTCTCTGGATCCGCCATGGGCCTGTCGTCAGTAATCCGCCATGGGCCTGTCTAAGGATCCGCCATAAGCGCCTGCGTCCAGTACCATCGTGGCAACTCCAGCAACTGGGCCGCCCGGTATGGCGAATCCGCCATACCACCCCTGATGGGCCACCCTGGCTTGCTGATTTAGGACTACGTCGCTGATATACCTATTTGGTATATCCCCAACATAGGCTTAATGGAAAACAACAACAAAATTAGAGAGCTTTATAGTATTTATCTTGAGTTAGGACATGAAGTGTTTGAAGAGAAAATTTAAAAACCTAGGGAACTTTATTTGTGTGCTAATAGCAATGTTATTAGTATGAATTCTTTGAACACCATTATTGCTAATGCTATGGAAAAGTCTAAGCTTGGGGAAGCTAATTTTTATGATCTTTTTAGTCCCCCAAGCACGGAGGAGAAAATTAATTATGATTACAATATGCCTCCTATTTTTGATGATTATGGTGATGAGAATGATAATGATAGCTATTTTGTTGAATTTTCTCCCGCTACAATTAATAAGAATGACTATGTTTATGTGGGAGTATTAATTCTTTTATGCATGTGGCTCATGATAAGAATGTTTTATGTGATAGTTATATTGTTAATTTTATTCATGATGCTACTAAAAGTTATTATGAGAGAGGGAAACATGGTTTTATGCATCTCAACAATACTAAGTTTCCCCTCTTTATGTTGAAAGTCTTGAAGTTGCACTTGTTTTGCTTTCCTATGCTTGTTGCTTTGTGCTTTCATGACTT
Source organism: Dactylis glomerata (assembly GCA_007115705.1). Classification (NCBI taxonomy): domain Eukaryota; kingdom Viridiplantae; phylum Streptophyta; class Magnoliopsida; order Poales; family Poaceae; genus Dactylis; species Dactylis glomerata. The sequence goes on along the minus strand of QXEO01002105.1, from coordinate 1,410,674 downwards.
ATTTATTTACAAGATTCTTTTTCATAGAAGTGGTTTAGACTTAAAAGTGTTTCATATTTGCTTTTTGATGCTCTCTTTTGCTTCAAGCTCTTTTATGACGCTTATGTGAGCATCTTTTAAAATCACTGCGCTTAGCTCAAAGGCGTTAAAGAAAAGCACTCTTGGGAGATAACCCATGTTTTCTTTCAGTAATTTTTATTTTTTTGAGTTTTGGAAGTTTTTACTACTGTAATGACCTCTCCTTATCCTTTTTATTTCGTTTTTGTGCCAAGAATAGCCTCTAATTGGAGGAAGGTAAGATTTGGGGAAGTTGTTGTCCCAAAACAGATTTCTGTGTTTCGCTGCAAAAATTCGTGAAAAATCCCAGAACGTCGTATTGATCTGCGATTTCTTGTGCACATGTCCCAGGTTGTTATCTAACTTTCATTAGTTTTGCAATTTTCTATTTGAGCAACATAAGATTTTCGAAAAAATTGATCTTTACCAGCTATTCTGTTTTGACAGATTTCTGCCACTATTTGCATTTGCCTCTTGATCTCTTTCTTTTTGAGTTCGATTGATCACGGAACTTTTGAGAGAAGTTGATACAGTAACTAATGTGTTAATAAGTGTTGTACTTGAGTTGAAATTGAACCAAAAGTGGATCTACTATCTAGCATAAACTAATGTTGTTAATGAGAATTGTGTGAAGTTTTGTATGAAGGAAGTTTTCAAGTATAGGGAAAGGAGAATGATGAGATGAGATGACGAAAGCTCAAGCTTGGGGATGCCCATGTCACCCCAAGAAATATCCAACAAGTGCAAGCGTCAAAGCTTGGGTATGCCCCATGGCACCTCTTCTTCATCAACAAAAATATCAGGTCATCTTTCAAGACACTATTTTTTTTGCTTCATATGCTATGTGTTTTTTTGGAGCGTCTTTATTTTTGCTTTTAGTTCTCTTTTGTTTTGTTTGCTGTAATAAATGGTTGGATCACACCATGTTTGTTTTGGAGAGAGACATGCTCCGTTTTCATTGCCTAGAACACTCTAGTTTTCACTTTTATCGTTCAACGAGTGTTCTCTTTTTCTAGTACTATCTTTAGCTTTTATTTTTCGCCTTCGTTCTTGTTCAGAACTTGTTAGTTCTTTGTATATAGGTGTGTTTAGACCTCTGGTCTTTGTTGATTTTCATCTTTGAGAGTTGTTTCAAATAGGTTGATTGGTGTTGGAAAAGAGTAAAATGTTTCATGCTTATAGTGGTACAAAAGGGAGCTTGTTTAGACTGTGGCTTAGACTTTAGTATGTCATGCTAGATATTATTTTGATTATATGCTTAGTAGTTATTGTTGTAGCATGACTTGTCTCAAATGACTGAGAGTGCTTAATGTGCCATTGAAAGAATCATGTGTTGTTTTTATCATATAGAAGCATAATATTGTGGTATTCTCCTTCGATGCTTTATTTGGGTTGACTTGGCGCATGCTTACACCATGTTTTGACTTTAAACCAGTCACCTCAAGCCTCTATGATCATTTGGTTTTTGACTTGTGATATCACTTTATGCTTTGATTAATAAAGTTTTGTCGATATGCATGATTATGGCCGTCATTGCTCTCTTAGTTGGTCGATCCCTGTCTTTTGCTTGCCTTCACCTGTACTGAGTATGAGCTCTACTCGTGCATCCAACTCCCAAAAATCAAAGTTTTCCAATGTGTCCACCATATCTACCTATTTGCATTTTGCTATTCCAAGTATATTCGTCTTGCTTTTATCTATCTTCCAAATTAAACTTTTTGTTATGACAAAATTAGTTAGTAAAGCTCTCATGAACTTGACGACATGTTTACTTTATTGCACTTAATAAACTTGACCATTGTGGCTCTCTTATGGCGATTATATGCTTGCAAGTTGTAAGTTGGGAGTTAGCTCAGCCATGCTGTCATGGGACACGCTTTCAACATTACACTTATTCCTATTTAGTTGATATCATGATCTTTTGTTTATGGATGCCAAGCGGTGTGAAATAAGTTGGAAGCTTGTGAGCTCATGGAGTTTGTATATGTGTTAAAGAAATGCTTGGGCCGCTAATCTAAACCATGCATCATTCATGGTGGAAATTTATAGCATAACTGTAGTGGACATTCGATGACGCATCTCAAAATAAAAAGCTATACCCAATGGTAAATAAAAGAGATGTCAAGGTGTTCATTGTCTATTTGTCCTGTCATTTTGATATGGGAAAGCTTCCATATCATCGGGCAGGAGGTACCCCGTTGGCGTTCTCGATGATACATGTATGCTTACAATGACAAGAACTTGCTTGGGACCTAAGTCGAGTAGCATGCAGTTTGGGTACTCGTATTCACGGGACATGAGATTTTCAACTTATGACTTGTCAACCATATATCTCATATTTGTACTCACATTAACCTTAACCACTCAAGATGCCAATGATAGGGGCAATGAGAGCTCAAAGCTAATAAGTACCGTAATTTTTGGAAGGTTTATAAAACTTGCAATCACTACTTCCCTCTGCGAAGGGCCTTTCTTTTACTTTTATGTTGAGAGGGATAGCTTTGACCTCTTCCTCCCTGAGTTCGATAAACCTTGGGTGATCCACTTAAGGGAAACTTGCTGCTATTCTACAAACCTCTGCACTTGGAGGCCCAACACTATCTACAAGAATAGAAGCATGCGTAGACATCACGCGGCTTGAGAATCATGAGTTTATCGTGAGCCTTGTTTGGCTGTTTCAATACCTGTGGTGACCCAGCATACCACTGCATGTGTAGTATGCAAGTCGTTGACATAACACTAATGAAGCACCGTCTCACTAGTATTACATCCGTTAGAGTGGTACAACAGAAACATCGCAGGTCCATGGTATGTCTATAGGATTACAATTTTCAGCATACAGAAGATCTTCAGAACCTCCTCAACAGGTAGAGGTTTAGTCCTGGCGACTACAAATGAGAAAGAAACAAGGAAGACTAAACTAAACTACAACTAATGCAATTGGCTAGCTATAGAAATATCCTAGCTACTTAGGTTCTAGGATTAGGAATCTGGTTCCTTTCTAACTCTAATCTAGTTTTCCACCAAGCTTCGCACAATTGTAAACTCCGCTGATAATCATGATGTTGGTAGAATGCTTCATCTTCATCTTCAATATCTTGAGGTTGTCTCCTTGGGTTGCCTTCAATCTAAGCAAGGGTTACGAGGGAGTGGGGTGAGTAACGAGCGTTACCCAGCAAGTTCATATAGAGTATAAGGTATTTGATGCACTAACTACAGCCTTAGACCCAAGAGTCATTTGGCAATGCAAGTTTTTGTAAACATTTCTTCAGGAGGTTGATTTTATTCTGAAAACTATGCCCAACAGCCAACACAGGGTATTAGTGCCTTGAGAGCACCTTTCCTTCCGCGTTCGCAGCTCCTTCCCGGAACAAGGGGTAACATGTCACATCCTTTTACACTCTGCAGAGGTGTGTCCTTCCAAAAGAGATCAAAGCCTTGTTGCACAACCGGGCGATCTTTTCCGTCCACACTTCCTTGGTGTGGGGCCTAGTCATGGATCCAAGCCATTCACTGCCTTCTCTGCACAACGCATGCCCACCCAATTCACGCAAGCAGGTTATGCCTCTGATATTCACCCCCCCCAACGATGAAGTACCTAGGCGCCCCTTGCGGACCATCATAGACACTAGTGGTCGTGGGCACTAAGGGGTCCCACCCATGTGCACGTATTCCCACAAGACATATAGCGAACGATAGCTGAGTGTCCGTTGACATGCGAACGAGAGAAGATACAGATGACTTTCCCATCCCATTCCAAGTCTCTTGGACAACACGGTTTTTACGGCACAAGAATAACTGCGGCATTGGTTATTACTCCTAGGGTTTACTTTCCCATGCAAGTGGAACCTCCACCACAACAATCTTACCGTGGTTCCACCTGCCAGCCTTCCTAGGTTATCACCACTCGGGTCGATAACCACTAGTCATATTAATTATGAAAAGAGAACCTTTTGCTTTTAGATGCGGTAGTAATACCACCGGTATATTTGCAAGTAATTTGATAAAGATAATCAAGAGATATGAGCAAGAGTGAACTTGCCTTTTTGACTGCAAGATTATGCAAGTCAAGGTCTTCGATACGTAAGAAATCCAAATACTGAAATAGCACCATCATCTGGTAAAGATGATGTTAAAAGAATTGCAGCATGATATGCATCATATATTCTATGCATCGTTCTAAGCGTAACCTAACCCCGATGGTTTATTATACAAGGTTGTGATGATTTCTTTATAATGAGTTGCACTTTTAGATTCATTCCACAACAAGGTTGTTAAGGATTTTAGATTGATTGACAAACTTTTAAAGTAAAAGAATAAAGCTTAATACAAGAGGTATTGCAAAAGACTAGTATAGCAATAAGTGAAAACTTGAAAGTAACACTTTTAAGTGGTATCATATTAGTAGCAATCAAGTAGTTGGTTATGGACAAGCAAAGCTGAAGTTACTCTTATTTGATAAGAGTATTCAGTTAGTCCTAGGGCTAACAACAATCTTAAGACATATATAGAGTTATGTATGTTCAAGATTAACGGAATAATTGGTTACTTGCTTTCCATGTCGTTTGAAAGAATAACATTTCAAGAACATGTTTATTATTGATTAGAAGCACTACACCTAAGGTTTAGTGTTCTAGGGTTTAGCATAGCTCTATCATAATTAAAGAATAGTTACAAGGTTGAGCAAATCAAGGAACAAGCTAAGTTTCATTCAATGTTAAAAGGTTTTAGGAAAGCATGGACATTCAAAGTAGTTTAAGCTATTGTTACCATAAATGGTGGTCTCTATAATTGATAACATTCTTAACAAGCATAGGCACTCAAATAGTTAGTCATGAGCAAGTAGTGCTAAAGTAAACAGTTTATGGTTGATTCTAGAGTTGTTAATACTCTTAACATGCAAAGGTCATTACCTGTATCTAGGCAAGAATGAGTGTGATGCTTATTTGGCATGTTCTTAAAAAGAATTACTTTTGAAGAACACAAGCCTTAATGGAAATATTTTTATTACTTAAAGGAATGGTAATTAGGTGATGTTAGGAAAATAACAGTTTTTAAGTTGCAACAAAGGTGTTGCAAATAGTTAATTGACTAAGGTATACCATGTTGAAATAGAATAACAAACTAGCCACTCATGGTTGAATTAGGAGGTATGGTTAGACTAGCACACTAAGATAGTTATTAGTGTTAGTACTAGAAGAAATGGTAGGTGTTATATGTACTTCAAAAGAATAACTTTTGAAGAACATGTACCTTAATGAATATAAGTAATAGAACTTCATTTTAAGTTTCAATTCTTATTCAGAAATAATTAGGAAAGCTTGGTTATTTATGTTCCTAGATCTTCAGGGTTGGAATCCAAATTTTAAGTGATTAAAGATTTTAAATGGGTTTTAGATTTTTCTCATAATGAAACAATTATTGAAATAGAAATATTAGAGTGAGGGAATAATTCTTATTCAAGTTTATGATTTCTCCCAAATTTTACTATTTTAAATTTATTTGGGAAAAATCATTTTAGGGTTTGAAATCCTAATAGTAAAGTATATGATTTACATTTTTGAAATAATGGAATATTAATTGAAATTAACTTTGTTGAAGTTGTCAAAGTTTTATTTGGTATTTGAAAATTTTGTTTAAGTTATTTTAGTTGGATTTAAATTCAAAGTTCAAATACTACTTAATCAAGTTTTCAGATTTTGTTCAAAATTATTTCACATAATTACACCATATTATGATATAAATAGATAGGTTATGTTTTTCTGAACATTTTGATATATTATTTGTATTTTTGATTTTATTTGAATTAGTTATGAATTTTCTAAGTTCTAAACATTTTTTGGAATTTCTAAATAATAGAGGATAACTTTCTAACCTAAACTACTGCTAGCCGATGCCACTGACCAGTGGGTCCAAAGATACGTCACCTGCCACGAGGGCATGGCCGAGTCAAACCATTTGACTCAGTCAAAGATGACGTCACCACCCTAGGAACTCACAGATCACTCTCCAATTCGATTACTCGATGCGAATTAGAACATGTGGTGGTGTGGAATCGAATCAGAAGATCAACACGAGTATGAGGGTGCCAACGCTGCTGGGTTTTGGTCCTCAGAACCTCACCGGCGGCGAGCTTACACGGCGGCAAAATACGGCGCATGGTGCGAGCTTAGCACAGGAAGCTAGAATGATATTGAAGGGGTCCTGGAGGTCCGATTGCTCACCTAGTTCCTCCTGTAGTGGTTGAAGTCAAGGATGAGGGTCAGGGGCGAGTGCACAGTGCAATTCCCGATGAACTCCAGCGAAAGGGAACGACCAAAATCGAGTGATTCGGAACCCCATGGCTTAATTCCTTCGGTATAGGAACTATTGGAAGCACGGCGGAGCTCCGGAGCTACTCCTTCGAGCTCGGGATGGCCTCCACCAACGGCGACAGATTTTGACCGGGCCTAGGGTTTTGGTACTGCAGAGAGAGCGAGGGCGAGAGAAGAGAGAGAGAAATCTAGGGTTCCAGCGGTGGCGGTCTCCCTTTTATAAACGTCGGAGGGCGGCGGCCTTCATCCTAGGCGTTGGAGTGACAGCGGCGGATCGGGTGTTCACCAATGCTCCACCGAGCTGCTTGGCTCAAGGTAGAAGACGACGACCCCCTCCACTGCGTAATCCCAAAGCGGTATGCCGGGTTGGGCTATCTCCTGGGCCGGCGCTGGGCTGTTGCGGCCAGGTAAGTTATTCTCTCTTTTTTCTTCTAATTCATTTCTTTTTATTTACTTGTTTTCTGTTCGAATTTCTAACTAGTATTTGAATTCTGCTTTTGCAGGAATTTGTATTTATGACTTCACACAAAATACCCCTGATACGTTACTGGTACAAAATGTTGTACTAAAGAATTCTCAATGTGTATTGCACAAATATTAGTTGTTATTTTAATATAATTTAGAACTAGGAACTTGATTAAAGGTAAGTTTTTAAATGGTACTTGGGTGTTCAAATTATTTTCCTGTGATATGGATTTTCTCAGGAGCATATAGAAGCTATGGTTTATATTAAAATGGTATAGAATGATTATCCACAATTTTTGCTATCTTTGGACTTCTTATTTAGGCTTTGATGAAAAGACATGATTTTATGCTTATCGCTACTATGCTACTTAATGTCATGGAATTGTTATATGGAGTTATACCAATGGCATTAATTATTTTCTATATACTTAACTTGAAAATATAAACTACCCCTCTTTTACAATGAAGCTCTCTTTATCTGAGGTCCACATACATAACAAGAGGTGAGTGGTTTAGTGGGTAATGGGCTAGACTCCTATTAGCAGGGTTGAAGGTATGACAAGATTGTATGGTTTGCTTATGATCACAAGTGATGCATAAGTTGGAATAATAGTTGGGAATAAATCCTCAAGTAATTGAATAAAAGGTTATGGAATTGGATAGAATGCTATCACACTCATAAAGGAAATAGTGTTCCCTCTGAAATGTGCTCAATGCATCAAAGGATCTATAGACTAACTAAGTTTCTAGGTGAGGGCTTATGATCTGCTCAACCTATATCCAGATAACTCTGTCAAAGAAACTTGTACACAGATAAAGGTATCTCCTATAGCTTTAACAAGATAGTTATCTCCTAATTGAGATGTGCTCAAGTTGGATTTCTACTCCACACTTGGTTTTAGGATGATATCTGCTTATCAGACTAGGTTTCATACTAACCTAATTAGCTTCATCAGCAAGCATAATCATGTACTTGACATAATTATACTATTTCCTTCATCAACTCCCATAATAAATCCATTTTATTTCCTTCATCAACTCCCGTAGTCTGTGCATCTAAACTTCCTTCATAAACTCCTTCTCAAAGTATTGAGATCAATACTACTACCAATACTCCTCCTTGATATCTAGTGGGTCCAACCAATACATTATCCTAAGGTTAACTTCTAAGTTTAGGATACTTCACTACTCATAATTCACATTCCTATTATAGTTCATCCTGGTCCTTATTCTACTCCTAACTAGGGATAAACTCTTGGTTGTACCTACCTTCTGAGATTAAGAATATAATCTCCCTCTTGGTGTTATTCACATTGGAGCTACTACCTCTTCCTAACTCCACAAGTCTGGGTATTGGTTACTTCCTAAGGATGGTTCTAGTCTAGACCAGAATTAGTGTTTATGATGTGATACCCCCTATATCAAATGACTTGTCCTATTAGAATTTGAGTAATGTCTAAAGTCTCCTAGTTGGCCTTTATAGGAATGGCTCTAATGTTCATAAGTTATCTCACCTATAGCTAAGGCAAATCTAATAATCAAACGGGCATTGAGCTAACTGCTCCACTTCTCTTATTTGGACTCACTAGATTAAGACATAAGAATATAGAATAGATTATGCTTTAAGAATAGACTCGCATTGACTTCTTTAGCATGAAAGAAAGTAGGGTTTATAGAATACCATGATGATCTTGGAGTGAATAGATATTTGGTCCTAAAATGGTGTGTCAAGCATTTTAGTTTTACCTCACTTAACTCTCTTTTAGTTGTTGTGACTATCACTACCCAAAACAAGGATTTTAACAAAGGTCATATTGAAGTTTATCGCGCTCTAGTTGATGAGCTACTTTAATTACATCAACTCAAGTGAAACTCCAATCACTCTGATATGTTTTATTTAAGGGATTTCTATTTTTGTGCCCTCGGGTCGTTAGTTGTACTCAGTTTTCCCCAGCTCGTTAGTTTTTCCTCAGTTTTCCCCAAGCCGTTGTCTGAAACCCTCAGAAGGAGCTCGGACAAGAGGATTCCCGTTAAGTTGACCGTTTCCGTGCTGACGTGTGGGGCCGCGTCGTGTGGGGCCGCGTCGCGTGGGGCTGGTAGAAAGGGACCACGTGGGACAGGACGAGACCGCGTTTGGTTGTACGTGAGAGCTCGGTTCTGTCTCTCTCGAGCCAAATTGGCATTGCCTTTTCAGAGCGCCTTTTTCCCCTCTCTCTCTCTGTAACAGTTCTCTCTCTTTTCACCAAATTAGTATCAAATCTAGAGAAGCTTCTATTTCTGTCTTTCTTCAATGATTGTTGCCTTTTGGCCCTCGTTTTTTGCCCAATATGGTAACAAATCTAGAAGCTAGTATAGGATGAATTCACAGCAGCATAATAAATCCAGAAAAGTAAGTATAATACATAAATTGTATACAGCAGCCAAAAGCATCCAATAACAATTCATGAGATGAAAGAAATATTCACTAAACTCCCTCCATCTGCAGTGTGCAGCAAATACATCCTCCAAACGGTATGGCCTTTGTTCATTTTTCGGACCATATCCTATTCTATCCGCACGTCGTGGCCACTCATCCCAGGCCTTTCTATCATCATCATACTCTCTGATATAACCCAAATCCGCGTAGTAGATGCAGCCAGGTCGAACTGTCGGGTGCACTCTGGTGTCGACGGAGATACACCGGATAAAATTGACGAAGAGGGCACGACTGCCAATGTTACTGACGGCATGGAGAGAGCGGCTCTCAGTGTCCACACGGTACACCAATGGTTGACCTTCCTCCAAATGCCGGTTGTCGTCAGTGCTGCCGCCCAACAACACAAGCAGCAGATCACCATCCGACTCCACAAGGTAGAACTTGGAATCATAATCATTTCCAAGTTCTGGAAATGAAAATAGTGTCTTCATGCTGACAGTGCTCGCGCGCTGCTCCAACTGGACATTGTTGGTGCACACTATTCTTCCGAACTCATTCACAGCTATTGCATACAATTCACCATTGAACGGGGTAATGCAACGTAGAGAATGGTCCTCGATCATAAATCTTCCTTCTCCCCAATCTTCTACATCTATATCCTTAGTAGGAGAGCTCTCATCGACCCAAGCAATTTCATTTGGGTAACCTATGCAAATGAAGACCATAGTCGGGGACTTCATTACTGCGACTGACTCCACAATCATAGATGGCATCTGCGCCTCAAACGTAGTGTTCAATGTCTTTGTGAGTGGGTTCAGAAGCCGTATCTTGTGCGGCTGGTTCCTCTGGGCAAGCACGATGACGCCACGGTAAAAGCCGACGAAGTAGTATCTAAAAAGGAGTTGATGGAGATAACATTCAGCACTAAGATGTTTACGATTGAAAATAACAATAGATTAACTCTATAGATATGGAGGAATTTGAACCTTGCATGAACTTCCGTTAGATCGATGGTGACGTAGCGGGATGTGCGGAGGTTGAGGAAGGAGAACTCAGCGGCGCGTGAAAGGGCGTGTTCTACCACGATCCATTCGTGCAGGTGCACGTCGGGCTCAGGTAGATCTGAGCGCCAATTTGTACAAACTTGCCTCAAAGCAGCGTAGGTGTCCACGTACTCCTCGTTCGCCAGTAAGCAGTCGCCGATCTTGTGAAGTGGTCCGTCACCCTTAAGAGAGGCCCAGTTCACGGAGGCGCCGCGCTTGGATGCGCCGCCCTCGGATGCGACGGGCTCGGCGGCGACGGGCTCAGATGCGACGGGCTCGGAGGCGACGGGCTCGGAGGCGACGGGCTCGGAGGCGACGGGCTCGGAGGCGATGGGCTCGGGGGCGACGGCCGCCGGCGCATTCTTCTTCTCCATCGCCGGCAGGGGAGCACGCGTAGGGCGGCTGGGGTTTTTTGGAGAAGTTGATGGGACGTGAGAGGCGTGGTTGCGTGCGTGAGTTATGATGAGACTATGTGCAGAGGGAGGGAGAGGGGCTCTGTACTGGCAAAGTGACGGTTCATCTCAGCAGTTGACGTTTGGTTTCAACACGCGCACCGCGCGGCTAACCGCTGCTCACCGCGACACGCGTCCGTGGGACTGCACGTCAGCACCGTTACGTGTACTCAGTTCTACCCTCGAGTCTTACACTGGAAAAATATATGTACTCAGTTTTCCCCTCGAGTACTAATACTGGCTAGTGCAATATACTCAGTTTTACCCTCAAGTGGCTGGTCAACAGAGAGTCAACAGATGGGATTAAGCCATCTAATTGAGTCACTTCATGCGCAAAAAAATTCAAAAAATAAAATCATAGTGCCTCCAACTCATGCGCAAAATAAAATCATAACAATCATATATAAATTAAGTTTTCACACAAATGGCCACTTCTGAAATCACTAGTAGCTATGAAGGTTCATGGCTTTCCACTCAAACCCCTTCTCAAAACATCTATACCCAAAACATAGTTTGTCTGAATGAGGCCATAATTTTTACACTCATGTATATTTGAATTGCTAATACTTTGAGGTAGGCCAACCTGGGTTTCATTGTACAAAACATGTGTTTTTCTTTTTCTAAATCTCTTATTTGAATTCCTTAGCCTGTTTACTATTTACTTGCCCTTGTATCCTTGATACTACTCAGTTTTACCCTCTCCCTTCTCACAGAAGCCCAAACTTGGCCTGATTGGTCGAGCTGTTGTCACACGGATCGTGCCCACCTACCGTCGATCCTATGATCTAACGGGCAGGATCGTGCCACCCTCTCTCTATCTGTCGGTGGCAAACTACTACCCCTCTATGTATGCTAAATAACGAGTTGGCCACCGGATTCAACATGTTAAACTATCACGAATTTCCACTTCTTGTAGGCATTACTTTTCACGGTAAAATGATGAACTATCACGAATTTCCATTTCTTGTAGGCATTACTTTTCACATTGAAATGATAAACTATCACGAATTTCCATTTCTTTTACGCATTACTTTTCACGATAAAATGATGAACTATCACGAATTTCCATTTCTTTTACGCATTACTTTTCACGGTAAAATGATAAACTATCACGAATTTCCATTTCTTTTACGCATTACTTTTCACGGTAAAATGATGAACTATCATGAATTTCCATTTCTTTTACACATTACTTTTCATGGTAAAATGATAAACTATCACGAATTTCCATGTCTTTTAGGCATTACTTTTTTGTTGAGATATAAACCACCCCCACAACGGTCATCTCCTCCTTAATTTATTGTGTAAACCCCACAACGGTCATCTCTACCTTAATTTATGGTGTAAACCCCACAACGGTCATCTCTCCCTTATAAACCCCCACAACGGCCATCCCTCATGTCAATAGGTTCTGCCTCTCTCTTCTTCGTTTCTGCCTCTCTCTTCTTCGTTCACATACACTTGATCCATTGTCATGGCTTCCATGTCTCGGACGCCGACCGGAAGGGGAAGGGGAAGGGGCGGCCTGGGTGGTGGATCATCATCATTGCCACCACCACCGTCAACACTGCCATTGATCATAGAGGAGTTCTTCATCGCCATCTATGAAGACCCTTTGGCCAAGAAGGTACGTACGCGTTCCCACATATATGATGCATGTGATTAATTATGTGCATGTTCTAAAAAACCTTTAATTTCAAACGATCGGCGCTCGATCTCTTTGCAGGCACTCCCACAAAAGTTTGCGGACTATCTTGATGGCCAGGAGCCCGCAAAGGTGTATCTGCGAGCAGCTGACTGCGGTCCTTGTCTCTGGACCGTGGAGGTCCTATTTGATGGACAAGGCCAGATGTACCTCGACAAGGGCTGGGAGAATTTCGCCATCGCGCACGGTGTGGATTTCGGCTGCTTCCTACACTTCAAATATGAAGGCGATTATGTGCTCACAGTGAAGGTGTTCGATGGAACAACGTGCAGGAAGTACTACTACATGGACGACAAAGATACTGACGATGAAAGCGACGACGACGTGAAGCCATGCATCTAAGGGGATTATGACCAAGAATATATATGTAGCTTCATATGCATCGATTTATAGATCTAGCTATTTTCTATATATTATGCATGTAAAAATAATAGGGAATCGCAATTTCCACTATGATTCGAGCACCACAGCCTCCAAACGATGCCGATGCCGATATTGGCATGGTCAGAATGGCTATGCATGCTTGCCGCCACTGCTAGGTCACCGTCGGGATGCACCCTCAATCCCGTCCCCTCATTCGATCACTGACACACCAGAGATACCGCCGAGGCCAATGACGAACATACATGCTGATGCCAATGCCGAACATGCACGCCGCTGTGGGCACGGCCACGCCGCCCCGCTATGCTGGACGCCACAGACCACCGCGAGGTCTTTCCCTTCGCCACCACACTCCCCTAGCACCTATCTATACACGTCAGAAAGGAGAGACACTAGTTTTCTCTACATTGCTCGCGTTCGTGTCCGACACCGTCAGTCAAAGTGTTGAGGTCATCGTCGATGTCCTCGACCATTTCTTCTCTTCTTTGCATGGTTAAACGCGTGTAGTTCATATCTATCTAATGCGTCTGGTCTCGCCTCATGCAGTTCTTTGTGGACGTCAATCTCATATCGGCACCCCGCAGGCCACCTCCTCTGTGCCATCGCTGTAGAGCTCCGTTTAAAAATCTAATCATACCCCTGTATTGCCCCTTGTATCAGCGTTATGGCCCCACTTGTCATTCGATATACCGAAGCCCCACTCGTCCGCGTTTTGGTCAGGGATACGGCGATGCTTACGGTCAAACAAAGATGGATGCTCTGACGTGTCTTTGCGGGCTCTACGTGGCCCCACTAGTCAGCAGTTAACGGTCAAACGTGTTCAATCGTCGGGCAACCGGCCGTTCCAGCACTGGTGACGATTTCAGACAAGGGCTAGGATAAAACTGAGGAAAAACTAAGGAGCTGGGGAAAACTGAGTACAACTAAGGACTCGAGGGCACAAAAATTAAAATCCCTTTATTTAAATACGCAAAAATTACCCAGATTTTCTATGCATGAAATGCAATGCACACATCTATTGCCTTTATTTTATAACCTCTAATCCTGGGATATTACAATACCCAAAATCTTTGAGTTGTTGTTCTTCAGCTAGTCACAAATCCCTCCCGATGGGAGTGAAGTAGCGAGTTAATTTGTTTGATATTGTCGACAATGAAGTCGATGATTCTCTTGATAAGGAATCAATATTTTCCATATTCATCGGGTGCACGATCGGTGCTCCCGATGGGAGTAGCCCCTGAGGCTATAGTCGAATATTTTTGAGTATAGGCTCAAAAGATATTGTCTTCTCTTCTTTTCTTCTTCTTCTTCTTCTTCTTCTTCTTATTTTTATTTTTATTTCATCGGGTGCGCGACCAGCGCTCTCGATGGGAGTAGCCCCTGAGGCTATAAGGGGGGTGCTTGCAACCTTTTATAGGCTCAAAGAATCAAATATCTTCTTCACACAGGTTTTCTTTTCCTATTGAAACTTCATAAATAAATTTTCCTCCTCTCTTTTTACTTTCCACCGCACGATCTTTCTCATCAACTCTTCACTCTCTCTCTTTTTTACTTAGCTGACGGAATATTTGGGCTCATTCTTTATTTGGACCTTTAATTTGCAAAGGTCCATTAAAGATAGCTTATCAATAAGGGCCCTTCCTTCATCAGGGAAAACCCTAAACTGCCACTATTGATCTTCACCGTCGCATCATCTTCTTCCCCAGATTAGTTAGGGTTTCCCACATGCTCACTCGCCAATTCATCAAAAGATCTCCATGGCTGATACCTGAGTTGTCGATCTAGATGCTGGTGTCTTGGTGGAGAAGCGTGGGCGCGGCCGCCCTCATGGCAGCAAGAACAAATCCAAAGGGGCTTCCATGGTAGTTTCTTCTTCTTCTGCGCCAGTAAAATGGTGCCCCGGTCGTCCGTTGGGAAGTAAGAACAAACCTAAACCTTCTGCCTCTCTTGCCAATGAGCCATTGGATGCAACTGCTGCACGCTGCAATACTCCTCCTCCATCTTCTGGAAATATATTCTCTTTTTTTGCTTTCGCTGGTGCTCAATGTCGTGAGCAACAACGTGTGCCTTTAAAATTTACCGAATTTATGGATGGCCAAGAGCTTTGTGAAGCCATCCTTCGAGAAGAGTCGGGTGAAGGATCTTCATATGAGGTGGAGGTATACTATGATGGCGATGGAGAGATGTTCTTCAGGGGCGGCTGGCCCTGTTTTGCAGAAGATTACGATCTGCATCAGGGGTGGTTCTTGCTGTTCAACTACCATTGTGGCACTGCGAAGTTTGACGTGAAGATCTTTGATGGGATGCAGTGCTAGAAGAAATATGAAGCTCAAGTGTATTTCCACTAGACTTTTTTATCTTTGATGTAATCTCTGTGCAATGTACTACTTTCGTTTCATCTGTAATAGCAATAAGTACTTGCTATGAACAATGTTTTTGCGTGCTTGTCAATGAAAAACCAAGGGAACAGCCAGTGTTCCGAGGTATTATTTCGAGCATCCTTGTGCTATTTCTTCATGCTTAGTCGTCTGATTTTCGTGTAGCAGATTGCCGAACTCACTATTTAGATAACTCGATATTTCCTTGTGAGAAAACATGATAACATGATCTCAATATTATTTTTACTGCCATCATAACGACTCGAGGTCCAAAGCCTCCGAGCAAAAAATGTTGATATACATATACAAATCGTAGAGTTGACCCAAGAAACCCAACCTGTGGTCATAACTCAAAGTTTTATGTATGTTGATGAAAATCATTAAGGGCAATGCCTCTTATGCATAAAAACGCCAAAGTTGCTCCGCGTTCCATGGGTTGCCTTCGTCTTTGCCTGTCTTTTTATCATGTAGTCAATATGATCCTCCTAGTATTACTTCTGTGACTATGTAAGGTCCTAGCCATGGCGATTCTAACTTTCCATGGCCGTCCTGCTTGAGTCGTAACACGAGATCTCCCACTATGAAAGAGCGGGGACGAACTCGAGTACTATGATAATTTCTCAGGCTCTGCTTGTATTGCGTGGCTCTAGCCAACGCGACATCTCTGGCTTTGTCGAGTGCATCAACATCGTCTTGAAGTGCTTCATTAGAAGAAGTTGCATCATAAGTCGCAATTCTGGGAGCCTCATGAGTGATTTCAGCTCGAAGCACGGCTTCTGCGCCATGGATCAGAAAGAAAGGTGTTTCTTGAGTTGCTGCATTAGGAGTAGTTCTAAGACTTCAAATCACGGAGGGTAACTCATCTACCCAAGTGTGTTTGGCTTTCTCGAGGGGCCCCAGTAGCCTCTTTTTCATGCTGTTGCATATTAACCCGTTTGCTTTTTCGACTTGTCTATTTGTCTTTGGATGCGTGAAGGATGCAAACTTCAATTTGATGCCCATACTCTCACAATAGTTTTTGAATTCCTTGGATGTGAAGTTTGTCCCGTTGTCCGTGATGATACTATGTGGAACCCCAAAGCGAAATATTATCGACTTGATGAAATTGATCGCTGTTGTGGAATCTTGAGTAGTTACTAGGGCTGCCTCAACCCACTTGGTGAACTTATCAACTGCCACCAACATGTAAACATGCCCGCCTGGCCATGATTTGTGCAATTTGCCTACCATATCTAAACCCCATTGTGCAAAGGGCCAAGATAACGGTATCGGCTGGAGTTCTACTGCTGGCGTGTGAGGCCTAGAAGCAAATCGTTGTCAAGCCTCACATCTCCGAACGATGTCCTTTGCATCTTCTACCGCTGTTAACTAGTAAAATCCTACGCGAAAAGCTTTTGCCGCTATAGCTCTGCTGTTGGGTGATGACCGCAGACTCCTGCATGGATATCTTTTAATATGATTTGCCCTTCATGAGGGGTAACGCATCTTTGCAAGACGCTAGTTATACTTTTCTTGTACAACTTCCCTTGTAGGACAACGAAAGCTTTAGATCGTCATACTATCCTCTGTGCTTCAACCACATCTTCGAGTAGTGTCTTGTTAACCATATATGCTAAGTATGGCTGCATCCAGGTTACTTCAACCATCATGACCTCCTCTGGCTCTGTCGTACTTTCTACTGCTGCCTTGCTAGCCCCCGAGCCTGTTGTTGTATGCTGGCCTAGTTTGCCAGAACTTGAATTTTTTGCTTTCCTTTATTGATCTCTCGATGATTTCTTCCCAAAAAACTCCTGGTGGTATGGGCAGCCATTGGGATCCGATGTTTGCCAAAGTAACGGCTTCCTCGTTACTTGCCCTGCAGACATGAGATACTTCGCATCCGTCGAAAGTTCCTTCTAAATAGTAGTACAGGTTTTGGTATGCAGTCATGTTGTCGTTGATAGCATAGCAACGATTCATCACTTGTTGAACCACAAGATTCAAGTCTCCAAATATTTTTAATCGAGTTGCGCCACATGCTTTAGCCATCTTCATTCCATGCAGCAAAGCCTCATACTCGGCTTCATTGTTGGAAGCTTGCGGGAAACTCATCCTTTGCACATATTTTAGTTTATCTCCTTGTGGCGATATTAATACTACCCCTGCTCCAGCTCCTTGGACCCTTTTTGACCCGTCGAAATACATTGTACAGATGCTCGACAAGTCAGGTGGTCCTGTGTTCTGCAATTCTAGCCACTCTGCTGTGAAATCTGGAAAGACCAGGGATTTGATGGCTTTCCTCTTCTCATACATGATCCAAAGGGCAAAGTTTGATTCCCCACAAGGAGACACGTCATGTTGCTTTAGGGTTGTTCAGTATATTTGATAGTGGAGCTTCGTTAACCATTATGATTGGATGAACGGAAAAGTATTGTCTTAATTTCCATGCCGTTGTGAATATGTTGTATGCAAGTTTTTGGTAATATGGATAGCGCTGTTTTGATGGTGATAACACTTTGCTGAGGAAGTATATTGGTCGCTGGATGATACGTCTCAAACGTATCTATAATTTTTGATGCTCCATACTTGTTCTTACACCATTTGCTTAGTGTTTTGTTACACTTCATGGCGTTTTTATGCATTTTTCTGAAACTAACCTATTAACAAGATGCCACAGTGCCAGTTCCCTGTTTTCTGCTATTTTTGTGTTTCAGAAAAGTTACACAGGAAATATTCTCGGAATTGGACGAAACAAAAGCCGAACCTCCTAATATTTACCGAAGCTTCTAGAAGTCCGAAGAGGAGACGGAGGGGGGCCACGGGCCGGCCACACCATAGGGCAGCGCGGCCAGCCCCTGGCCCACGCCCCCTATGGGTGAGGCCACCCTGACCCACCTCTTACGCTGCTCCTTCGCCTATAAAGACCCCCCGACGGGAAAAACCTAAACACCCGATCAATTTTCTAGAAACACATCGTGATCCGCCGCCGTCGTCGACTCGAGATCGGGAGGGTCCAGAAGCTCTTCCTGGCACCCTGCCGGAGAGGGGAATCGCCACCGGAGGTCTTCTTCATCACCATGCTTGCCTCCGGCGCGATGAGTGAGTAGTCTACCTTGGACTATGGGTCCATAGCAGTAGCTAGATGGTTGTCTTCTCCACCATGTCCTTCATGTTTAGATCTCGTGAGCTGCCTTACATGATCGAGATCATCTTTGTGTAATTCTACATGTTGTGTTTGTTGGGATCCAATGAATATTGGTGTTATGTTAAGTTGATGTGCTGAATATTATCTTATGTTATCTCTATGTTGTTTATGATCTTGCATGCTCTCCGTTGTTAGTAGCTATCTTGGCCAAGTAGATACTAGTGACTCCAAGAGGGGGTATTTATGCTCGATAGTTAGGTTCATGCCTCTATTTAATCTGGGGGAGTGACAGAAACCTCTAAGGTTGTAGATGTGCTATTGCCACTAGGGAGAAAACAACATTCTTGTGTCCAAGGACTTTCGTTTTGTTTACATTACACACTTTGCTTAATGCAGTTATCTGTTGTTCGCAACTTAATACTCGAGGGGTGTTCGGACGATATCCCTGCGAGTGGATTATTAGTCATAGATACAGTTGGATGGCGGTCTATGTATTTTGTTGTAATGCCCAGAGTAAATCTCATAGTGATCCTCGTGACATATGCACGTTATCTTTATTCTATCAATTGCCCAACTGTAATTTGTTTACCCAGCATATTGTTATTTATCTTATGGAGAGACACCACTAGTGGACTGTGGACCCCGGTCCAATTTCCATTACATTGCTATTACTGTTTACTTTTACTCGCATTGTTTACTTTCTCGCATACTACTATATTGCTTTCCACTAGATACGCTCAATCCTTTGTTTACAGCAAACTGGTGAGATTGACAACCTCATCGTAAGTTGGGCGCAAAGTACTTAGTTGTGTTGTGTGCAGGTTCCACGTTGCTGCTGGTGCAAAGCAAAGCCCTGGACGAGGTGCCTTATAAATTGTCCAGAGCTGTCGCGAAGCTAGCAGGCATCACCTTCTGAAGTTTGGCTTTTTCCTACTGGTTTGATAAACCCCGGTTTCTTTCTGAGGGAAAAACTTGCTGCTGTGCTCATCACACCTTCTCTTGGGGTTTCCCAACTGGTCTGTCATCTACATCAACACCGCACCGCAATCAAGCCTTTTTCTGGCGCCGTTGCTAGGGAAAAAGAAGATATCTGCAAGGGGAGTTTCGCACGCAAATCCTTTACTTTGTTTATTGTTTTGCTTTATTTTATTTTTGCTTGCATCGTTTTATCAAAAACACAAAAAATTAGTTCCTTTTATAGTTGTTACTTTTGTTGGTCTGTTATTGTCTTGCTTTATCATGCTTTCTATCAATGGTTGGTTTCTTTGAAACTAAATCTTTTTGGCAAGGTGGGTTCACGGAAGAACAACAAAAATATTATGAGGAACACCGCTTGTCACAAAAAGGGAAACACTTATGGAACAAATTAATAGATTGTATATCATTGCTAGAAACATGTGCTCTACTTATAATGTTACTTATTGTTTTGATAGATCTTGTTGCTGTAGGAGGTATAAACACCTCCCTTTTCAATGTGAGTATAACGATGATGTTATCATATCTTCTTATATTAATGGAAATTATGACTTTTATGATGTGGAACAAATTGAAGAATTTTTTCCTTGGAAGGGTGCATTCGAACTTGCTTATTTGCTTGAAAATACTGATGATGCACCTTATAAATATGAGGTCTATGATATACTTAATTTTTGCTTTGATAATTACAAGGAAGAAAATGACTATATCCTTAAATATCTTAATAGATGCTCTCAAACGGAAGAGACTAATGCCTTGAAGGAGCCTATGGAAGAAGAAATTGCTGAAACTGGAAGCTCATTGGATGAAAAAGAGGAGGAGAGTGATGATCAAGAGGAGGAAGAATGGAGCTACCCATGTCTACCTCCCAATAAGAGTAACTCTTTAACTAATACCTTATTTGATAGCCCTCCATGCTTAACAAAGGAGGATCAGTGTGATATTTATATCGTTGAGTTTGTTCATGATGCTATTGAAAATTATTATGAGAGAGGAAAATATGGTTGTTGGAATTCTCATGTTACTAAAACACCTCTCTTTATATTGAAAGTTCTGAAGTTGCTCTTATTTTATATACCCATACTTGTGACTATGTGCTTCTTTGATTTATTTTCTTACAAGATTCCTATGCATAGGAGGTGGGTTAGACTTAAATGTGTTTTATATTTGCTCCTTGATGCTCTTTTTGGCTTCCATTCATATTTCTTATGTGAGCATCTTCTCAAATTACTGAGCCTAGCTCAAAGGCGTTAAAGAAAAGCACTCTTGGGAGATAACCCATTGTTTTACTTTCAGTTATTTTTCTTTTATTTGAGTCTTGGAAGTTATTAATACTGTAATAACTGCTCCTTATCATTTTTATTTTGTTGTTGTGCCGAGAGAAACCTATAATTTGAGTGAGGTAAGATTTGGGGATGTTGCTGTCCTGAAACAGATTTCGGTGCTGCACCGTAAAAATTCGTGAAAATTCTCAGAATATCTTTTTGACCTGCGATTTTTTGTGCATATGCCCCAGGTTATATCCAAACTTTCATTAGTTTTACACTTTTTGATTTGAGCAACAGAAAACCCTCGAAAAAATCGACCTTTGTCAGCGTTTATGTTTTGACAGATTTATGCCATTATTTGTGTTTGCCTCTTGATCGCTTTCTTTTTAGTTCTTTTGATCACGGAACTTTTGGGGAAGTTGCTACAGTAGTATATGCTTTATATGTGGTGGTTTTGAGTTGAAATCTGAACCAAACAGGGGTTGATTCATTATTATGCTTACACTAATGTTGCTAATAGAATTGTGTTGACTTTTGTATGAAGGAAGTTTTCAAGTGTAGGGATTGGAGAATGATGAGATGAGTTGAAGAATGGACAAAAGCTCAAGCTTGGGGATGCCCATGCACCCCAAGAAATATCCAAGAGGTACAAGCGTCAAAGCTTGGGGATGCCCTCGAGGCACCCCTTCTTCATCGGTAAAAATCAGGTCACCTTTCAACACACTATATTTTTATTGCTTCATGCACTATGCATTTTTCTTGCAGCGTCTTTACTTTAGTTTTCAGTTTAGTTTAGTTTTGTTTGCTGCAATAAATGGTTGGACCCCAACAAATTTCTTTTGGAGAAGTTTCCTTGCTTTTCATTTGCCAAGAACACTCTGTTTTTCACTCTTATCGTTCAACGAGTGTTCTCTTTTTCTTGAACTGCGTTTAGCTTTCGTTTTTCGCCTTGATTTTTTTTCAGATATTGTTTTATCTTTGCATCAAGGTGTATTTTGACCTCTGGTCCATGTTGGTTTTCATCAAAAGAGTTGTTTCAAAAAGGTTCGAATGGTGTTGGAAAAGAGAAAAAGTTTCATGCAAAAAAGTAGTACAAAAAGGAGCTTGTTTAGACTGCGGCTTAGACTTTTGCATGTCGTGCTTGATGTCGTTTTGATAGTATGCTTAGTGTGTTTGCTGTAGCATGACTTGTCTCAAATGACTGAGATTGCTTAATGAGCATTTGAAAAAATCATGTGTTGTTTTTATTATTTGGAAGCATTAATTTGGTTTTCTCCTTGATGCTTTATTTGGGTTGACTTGGCGCATGATTACAACATGTTTGACTCATACAAAGTCGCCATAAGCCTCTATGATCATTTAGTTTTTGACTTTTGATGCCATTTTATGCTTCTCTTAATGATGTTTTGTCGCTATGCATGATTATGGCCGTTATTGCTCTCTTAGTTGGTCGCTCCCAGTCTTTTGCTAGCCCTCATTTTGTACTGAGTATGAGCTCTACTCGTGCATCCAACTCCCAAAAACCAAGTTATGCAAATGTGTCCAATATAAATTCCTATGCATGGTATTTGCAAGCCATTCCAAGTAAATTTTCATGTGCTACCTTTTAAAAAACCTTCAAAATACTTCTCGTTTTGTGACACAGTTTTCAGCTCATGGGGACGTAGTGGTCGGATTTTCTATCTTCCATATTGTTTATTCCAAAAAGAAAAAAAAAGACACTCCTCCATGGTATGTGAATGTTGGTGGGCACCCGATGGAATCGGTTAGCCATGGTTTGACAAAGGAAAAAAAAGGTGGCGAGGAGTGCCAAGCTTTATAAAAGAGCACAAAAGTGCCAATCTCTCTCAAAAACTTGCTTCATTTTTTATGGAAGATAGTAAGAACCCCATTGCCAGTCGTTGACAAAGACAACCACCTCTCAAAACCCAATTTTTGTCTCTCAATTTTACAAATGAAAAGCTCTAGCACATGTTTAATCACTGCTTCCCTCTGCGAAGGGCCTTTCTTTTACTTTTATGTTGAGTCTCCACCTTCTACCTTTATGCACCGTCTAAGAGAGCATAGTTGTCATTCTGAGTTTAATGTGCATAGTCCCAAAGTTTATCATTGATTGATTCATGATTTTGGTTTCACTTGTTCTTAAATTATTTGTATCTAGTCACCCTCTTAAACTTGAAGGTTTCCTATGCATTTATGTTTTGCTATTCCATGAAGGACAAGCTAAAAACCATTTGCTATGTTTTTCCATATGATTTGAACACACGTTTGACTTTCATTATTTCATTTTTCATGATCTTTTGTTTGTGTTCTTTTTCATGTTATAACATGGTTGCTAAGTTTCTTCTATCAAGATTATGTCTTTCATGCCCATGTTTTAAGTTCTTTTGATCCCAGCACTCAATGCTTACATAGATGATCAAGATTGTGTTGGTGCATGTCACCTCAAAAATTATTATTTTGTTATCACTTACCTACTCGAGGATGAGTAGGAGTTAAGCTTGGGGATGCTTGATACGTCTCAAACATATCTATAATTTTTTATGCTCCATGCTTGTTCTTACACCATTTGCTTAGTGTTTTGTTACACTTCGTGGCATTTTTTTGCATTTTCTGGAACTAACCTATTAACAAGATGCCATAGTGCCAGTTCCCTGTTTTCTGCTGTTTTTGTGTTTCAGAAAAGTTACACAGGAAATATTCTCAGAATTGGATAAAACAAATGCTGAACCTCCTAATATTTACCGAAGCTTCTAGAAGTCCGAAGAGGAGACGGAGGGGGGCCACGGGCCGGCCACACCATAGGGCGGCGCAGCCAGCCCCTGGCCCGCGCCCCCTATGGGTGAGGCCACCCTGGCCCACCTCTGACACTGCCCCTTCGCCTATAAAGACCCCCCGACGGGAAAAACCTAAACACCCGATCAATTTTCCAGAAACACATCGCGATCCGCCGCCGTCATCGACCCGAGATCGGGAGGGTCCAGAAGCTCTTCCCGGCACCCTGCCGGAGAGGGGAATCGCCACCGGAGGTTTTCTTCATCGCCATGCTTGCCTCCGACGCGATGAGTGAGTAGTCTACCTTGGACTATGGGTCCATAGCAGTAGCTAGATGGTTGTCTTCTCCACCATGTGCTTCATGTTTAGATCTCGTGAGCTACCTTACATGATCGAGATCATCTTTGTGTAATTCTACATGTTGTGTTTGTTGGGATCTGATGAATATTGGTGTTATGTTAAGTTGATGTGCTGTCGTGGGGATGACATAGGGGGCGCACCACAGGCCGGGCAATATGCCGACTGGCATCCCAGGAACCCCCACGGCTTCAACACGAGAAGACCGGCTCCGCCCGAAGGGCTGGCTGCGCCAGCAGCTGGCTGGCGACTCCGCCGTGGAAGACCGGAGCCGGGCGATGAAGACAAAGCTTCCCAATGGTCGTCTGGCCGAAAGTAGGACGGCCCCGACAGGAGCGACAGAGGCCAAGGACGGAATGACGCCCGCCACGACCGGCCTCAGCCAATGAGAGATCGAAGACCCTTCCCCACGATGGGATCCGAGGCAAAAGAGAAGGAATATGCCCTCCAGATGCCAGCCCGGGGGAAAGGCACTTTATAAAGTGCCTTTGCCAAAGCAGGGCCAGAAGATGACGCCAGGAGTGCCGCCGCCGAGGAGCTGGCAGCCGGCCGAATCGCTACCTAAACCTGTAACCAGGCCCCCATCTATATAAGGGGGCCTGGACCCTTAGCATGGGGGGATCCGATCTTCTTCTTCCTCCTCTAGCCCGAACAGCTCGAGGAGCATTGTAACCAATACTGTCCAATCAATACGAAGCAGGCAGGAAGTAGGGGTTTACCTCCACCCGGGAGGGCCCTGAACCTGGGTAAACCGTGGTGTCTCCGTAGGCATAATCCCGAGCCGGGCCCCTCGTCGTCACCGTCGAGCCCCTCCGATAAGCCTACCCATGGCTAATGTCTCTAAATTCCCATGACAGTTGGTGCCCACCGTGGGGCAAAGCGCGGTGGCGAGCGGAGTCAAGCTCCGGCCGGGACCCTCCGGTGAAAAGGTCGCCTCCGGCCTCGTCTGGAGGTTCGGTACCTTCGACTGCATCAGCGACAACTTGTCCCACTTCGAGAATGGCTTCGGCAACAGTGGCTCCTTCCTCGACGTCGGCAGCCACCGCTTCTACGTCGCCAAGCCCTTCCCGGAGGAAGTGACCGACGTCTTCGACTCCCTCTGCGACGGAAGCTTGAGCTGCTGTGAAAGCAGCAGTCTTGGCGCCATGGTCGAGGTGATGGCCCTGGGAGAAGAGGAGGGCGGCGACTCTCTGCACCCCGAGCGCCCGTTGCCCGAACGCCTTCCTCCACAGGAGCAAGATGCTCCACTCCCAGAGCAGGACGCCCCGGACGTCTCCGTGGTGGACCTGCGCGCTCCCCTCGGCCGCGTCATCGATCCCGCCCGGGTCGCCGAGGCCCTGGAGCGGACGCGTCTCATCCTCCTCGGCAAGGTGGCTGAGGACGGGGCCAACCGGTGCCGTGCGAGCACCACGCTCAGCAAGTTCTATGACGTGCATGGAGACGCACCGACCGAGCTCGCCCGTGACCTGCGCCACAGTTTCGCCACCATCATCCCCGGCCAGATCCAGCGGTCGCCATCGGCGAGCCGAGGCCGCGGAGGGCGTGGACAGGGAGGCCGTGCTCTGAGCGGCAACGTTCAAAGCCGCCGTGTCCAGTAGGGCGGCGGAACAATCAGGCCATGCTTGATCGCGGAGTCAGCGCCAGGGTCGGAGCCCCAGGCTCGCCCATCGGCGCTGCACATCCACCTGTGGCTTGACCACGCCAAGACACTTCCCAGAGGATCTGCTAGCTCAAAGCGAGCGGCTTCTGACCAAGGAGGCCCGGGGGCTGCCGGCAGCGGTCGTGGGCGCAAAGAGGGTAAATACACCCTCGATGCTGCGCTTGACCAGCCGTGTAAATTCCATACCTCCCCGGGCAGGGAAGCGACCCACTCCACACGTCAGTGCCGTTTCATAAGAGAGCTGGAGCAGCGCGCTCAGCAGATCCCTGGTACGTCGCAAGCGCAACCAGCTGAAGGTCAGGAGGACCAACAGCGCGACCCGGCTGGAGGTGAGCCAGATCAAGATGATGACTTCCCGACGGATGTGGAGCAGTATCACATCTTCACTACCCCTGGCAAGGACAAAAGAAGCGACCTTTGGCACGAGGCAGAAGTGAATGCTGTGATGCCTGCAGAACCCTAGCTCATGCATTGGTCCGAGGCGGCCATCACCTGGGGGCGCGAGGACCATCCGAGGCTGATGCCCAGCCCCGGAGAATACGCTCTGGTCGTGGATCCTGTCGTGTGTTCCGACATGCACATGTGCCGGTTCTCCCGCGTGCTCATCGACGGCGGTAGTAGTATTAACCTTCTTTACCGAAGCTCTCTGGAGAAGTTGGGCATCCCGCTTGCTCAGCTGAAACCTAGCCGGCTCACCTTCCATGGCATCGTGCCTGGGCATTCGTGCACCCCTTTGGGTAAGGTGCAGCTGGAGGTTCTCTTCGGAAAGAAGGGGAATAGCCGCCGCGAGCCCATCTGGTTCGAGGTGGTGGACATCAGCAGTCCCTACCACGCGCTGCTAGGCTGACCGGCCCTGGCTAAGTTCATGGCTGTCCCGCACTACGCCTATCTGAAGATGAAGCTCCTAGGACCCAGAGGTGTGATCACAGTCTCAGGAAACTTCAAGAAGTCCTTGGCCTGCGCAAAGGAGAGCTCACAGCTGGCAGAGGCGCTGGTCGTCGCCGAGGAGAAGAGGCAGCTTCTACATCGCGTGGAGTTGACCCAGCAAGACGTGCCAGTCCGCCAGTCGCCGGTGAAGCAATTCAAGCCGGCCAACTACGTCATCATCGGCACCGGCTTATCTGCCAAATAGGAAAGCGAGCTCACCAGTTTCCTCCGTGAGAATCGGGACATCTTTGCATGGTCTCCAAAGGACATGTCTGGTGTGCCGAGGGAGCTGGCTGAGCATGCACTCAACGTCCAGCCGGACGCCAAGCCGGTCAAGCAGCCGCTGCGACGGTTTGCAGAAGAAAAGAGGAAAGCTATTGGTGAGGAGATTGCCCGGCTCCTTGCAGCCGGCTTTATCATGGAGGTGTTTTACCCTGACTGGCTTGCGAACCCAGTCTTGGTTCTGAAGAAGAATAACACTTGGCGAATGTGTATCGACTACACCAGCCTCAACAAGGCATGCCCCAAGGATCCTTTCGCACTGCCGCGGATTGACCAGGTGATCGACTCCACAGCCGGCTGTGACCTGCTGTCCTTCCTGGATGCCTATTCAGGCTACCACCAGATCCCGCTCTTCCAGTCGGATCAGATCAAGACCTCCTTCATCACCCCGTATGGAGCCTACTATTACGTCACCATGCCGTTCGGCCTGAAGAACGCTGGAGCCACCTACCAGCGAACCATGCAGCGATGTCTGCAGGAGCAGATTGGGAGGAACGTGCACGCCTATGTGGACGACGTGGTGGTAAAGACTAAGCAGAGCGGCACGCTCCTGGACGACCTCAAGGTGACCTTCACCAACCTGCGGCGCTATCGCATGAAGCTAAATCCTGAGAAGTGCACCTTCGGTGTGCCGGCTGGGCAGCTCCTAGGTTATACCATTTCCCAGCGAGGGATCGAGGCTAACCCCTCGAAGATAAAAGCCATCGAGGCCCTAGAGAAGCCCACCCAGCTTAGAGATGTGCAGAAGTTCGCTGGTTGCCTGGCCTCGCTTAGTCGGTTCGTCAGCCGGCTTGGGGAGAAGGCCATGCCGCTGTACCAGCTGATGAAGAAGACAGACCACTTCGTTTGGTCCCAGCGTGCTGATGACGCCTTCAACGACCTCAAGCGAGCCTTGTCTACCGCGCCAATCTTGGCAGCGCCGGCTCCGCGAGAGCCAATGCTGCTCTACATCGTGGCTACTCCGCGAGTCATTAGTGTCGTGATCATGGTGGAGCGCACCGAGGAAGGCAAAGAGCTGCCGGTTCAACGCCCGGTGTATTACCTGAGTGAGGTGCTCACTTTCTCCAAGCAGAACTACCCGCACTACCAGAAGGTCGCGTACGGCGTGTACATGGCGGCCAAGAAGCTGAAGCACTACTTTGAAGAGCACCCAATCACGGTGGTGAGCACCACTCCGCTCTCGGAGATCATCGGGTGCAAGGACGCATCGGGAAGAGTAGCCAAATGGGCGATTGAGCTCGCAGCTCATACCATTCAGTACAAGCCCAGGACAATGATCAAGTCGCAGATCATAGCGGACTTCTTCGCTGACTGGGGAGAGCACCAGTACCTGCCGCCAGCTCCAGACTCCACCCACTGGCGCATGCACTTCGATGGCTCTAAGCTGCTCGGGGGCTTGGGAGTCGGCGTTGTCCTCACCTCTCCCAAGGGAGACAAGCTACAGTATGTACTGCAGATGCACTTCCATGCGTCGAACAACGTCGCCGAATACAAAGCCCTGGTGCATGGGCTCAAGATGGCCAAGCAGATTGGCATCAGGAGGATCCTTTGCTTCGGAGACTCTGACCTGCTAACGCACCAGGTTTCAAGGGATTGGGACGCCAAGGACGCCAACATGGCCTCCTACCGCTTTTACGTGCAGCAACTCAGCGGATTCTTTGAGGGCTGCGAGTTCCATCACGTCCCCAGAGCAAACAACGAGGAAGCAGACCGGCTATCCAAGATCGGCTCCACCAAGCAGGATATCCCAGCTGGGGTGTCCCTGGAGATCATCCACAAGCCGTCTATCAAACCTTCGCCGGAGTCCATATCCATCTATGTGCCTGGAGACCCAGCCCCGGCTCAGGTGCCGCCACCATACCCGGGGGCTGCCGTCTCGGGGCTGAAGGAGGCAGCCGGCCAACCCAGCGCGGCCGGCTTGACGAAGGACAAGGGGACTGCCGGCTCCACGCCCGCTCCCCAGCCGGACAATCAGATGAAGTCGGCGCAACGACGGACCCGGGGGCTGCTGATCCCCTGGTCGCCAGTGTCTTCCACATACGGGAGATACCTTCCTGGGCGGAGCCATTCTCCAACTACCTCATCACTGGGGACTTGCCGCAAGACGAAGCGGAAGCTAGGCGAATTCAATGTCGAGCCAGGGCATACACCATCATCAATAGCGAGCTGTACAAGCGCAGCGTGTCAGGCATCTTCCAGAAGTGCATCGAGCCGGAAGAAGGGATAGAGCTGCTAAGAGAGATACACCAAGGGGAGTGCGGGCATCACGCATCTTCCAGAGCCTTGGTGGCCAAAGCCATCCGCCATGGTTTCTACTGGCTGACGGCCAAGCAGAATGCAGAGCAGCTGGTGAAGCAAAGCAACGGCTGCCAGCGCTTCTCCAAGCACAGAAACACTCCAGCGGCAGCCCTCAAGACCATCCCGCTCACCTGGCCGTTCGCTGTCTGGGGCCTGGACATGGTAGGGCCATTCAAGACCGCACCTGGGGGCTTGACGCATCTGTTGGTCGCTGTGGACAAGTTCACCAAGTGGATCGAGGCCAAGCCAATCAAAAAACTTGACGGCTCATCCACAATCAAGTTCTTCAACGAGATCATCACAAGATACGGAGTTCCCCACAGCATCATCACCGACAACGGGATAAACTTTGCGAAGGGAGTCTTTGCTGATTACTGTGGCAAGAAAGGCATCCGGTTGGACCTAGCGTCAGTGGCGCACCCTCAGACAAATGGGCAAGTGGAGAAGGCAAACGGGCTGATCCTGGCTGGCATCAAACCAAGGCTGATTGAGCCTCTCGAGCGCTCAGCAGGTTGTTGGGTCGAGGAGCTACCTTCAGTGCTCTGGAGCTTGCGCACCACTCCAAATCGCTCTGTCGGCTTCACACCTTTCTTCCTGGTCTATGGAGCAGAAGCGGTGCTGCCCACGGACATCGAGTTCGATGCGCCCAGAATTGTCCAGTACACAGAAACGCAAGCAAAAGAGGCTCGTGAAGATGATGTCGACCTCCTCGAGGAGGCACGAGAACAAGCTCTGGCCAGATCAGCGCTCTACCAGCAGCAGCTGCGACGATACCACAGCCGGAAGATTCGCCCGCTCGCGTTTCGCGAAGGAGATCTCGTACTCCGGCTGGTCCAAAGCACCAAGGGCATGCACAAGCTGTCTCCTCCCTGGGAGGGACCGTTCATTGTCAGCCGGGTGCTGGGCAATGGGGCATATTACCTCATCGACACACAAGAGCCCAGGAAGAACAAGGCAGATAACTCTGACAAGGAGACCGAGCGTCCCTGGAATGTCAGTCTCCTAAGACCTTTCTTCTGCTAAGGCAAAAGCTTATACCCCGAAAAACATGTCAATGAATAAAGGAAAACGGAGCGGCCAATTATGACCGGCTCCGAGGAAAACATTTCGCGTATGTTTTGCTTCCTGCGATATTCACTTGACCGGCAGCCGGCTCCAGGCACCGAGCCACAGCCGGCAGCCCCGAAAAAATCGATCTCTCACCAGCTGGATGAGTACTACGTATGAAGAAGGTCTCGAGCCCAGTCTCCGCCTTCCGGCTCCGCGCAGCCGGACGGGTAGGAGCCGGCAGGCCACATACGGAGGAAAGCCGCAGAGCAGAACCGCAAACGATAGAAAAATCGCTCAACCAGGCGTTAAGGGCAGTGTCTATTAACTAAGCGTTGGCTAGCACAAGTCGGGGGCCCGATAGACCGAAGTACTACTTCTCACTCCGCAGCACGCTCCCACCCTAGGCCGGCATTCGGCTGCCGGCCCAAGGGAGACCAACCGGCACCAGGCTGCCGGTTGGGGGTAGAAGGGCCGAAGGGTGGGAAGATTAAGGAAAAAGTTGAGGGAACCGAACAAAGGCAAAGCCAGCAAATGGTTGATAGTCACAGTCTCTCGACGTTTGGGCTGAGAAGCCACGCCCAAGAGGTTCGAAGCTAGAGCTGCCTCACTTGGCGATGGCGTCGTTTTGCGAAAAGTTAGTTTCGAGCTAGCTGCCAATCCAGCTACCCCAAAACTCGGGGGCTAGGGGGAAAGGGAATTGGCCCTCAGAAGTGGGCCGGCTCCAGTACCTCGCCGGCTATCCGATCAGTTGGCGCTGTGACGCGGTCAGCTAAAGAGCAACGAAATCGAAACCTAACACGCGCAAAGCAACGGCTAGAGCCGGAAACCGGGAAATCTACTCCAGCTACAGCAAGGAACGTGCGAAGGCCCAGGGAAGGAAACGTGCTGGCTCCGACCCCCGCCCAAGCCGGTACAAGACTCAGCCTCCGTTCCGTCCGCGCTGGAGCCGGGACTAGTCCATCCTTCCCGGAGCCGGCAAGCAGAAGCGCCGCTTTTGTCTGCGCCAAGGCTGGAAGATCTTGCCCGACGCGGTTGTGCAAACTAGTGATCATCGCGGTCCCTATCTACGGATTCGCATCACAACGGTGTCAAGCAAAAGACATTTGCGTGATGGCAAAGCACACAGTGAAGAAAGACATTCACACAGCAAACGAAGAAGAACAAGTAAAGATCTGCAGGAAATTAAAGGAGTTCTTAATTATACGGCCGGCGGTTACACAATGAAGGCCACGCTAAGGGCCGAAATAGCAAAAGGACTTCCCCCTCCAACCCCTAGATTCCCGTTGACGGTGTTGCCGTCAAGGAAGGGGCTTCGAGGGCGCTCGCCGATCACGGCCAGGGGAAGTAGGCGCGGGCGCAGCCGGAGCCGTCAATGACGCGAACTGCTACTCCAAATGAATGTTGCTACAGACAGTCCTTGTGCGTGGTGGATAACCAGCCCGTTGGGAACCCCAAGAGGAAGGTATGATGAGTATAACAGCGAGTTTTCCCTCAGTTAAGATACCAAGGTTTATCGATAAGGAGAGGAGAGACAATGACGACTGAAGGTGATGCGGAACCTGCACACACACAAACAAATACTTTGTTCCCAACTTGCGATGAGGTTGTCAATCTCACCGGTTTGCTTGAAACAAAGGTTATGAGCGTATCGAGTGGAAAACAGTAGAGTATGCGAGTAAAGTAAACAGTACGAGTAAAGTAAACAGGTGATAGCAATATGATGTAAATAGGACCGGGGTCCACAGTTCACTAGTGGTGTCTCTCCATAGATAAAATAACACATGCTGGGTAAACAAATTACAGTTGGGCAATTGATAGAATAAAGATAACGTGATATGTCAAGAAGATCACTATGAGATTTACTCTGGCCATTACAACAAAATACATAGACCGCCATCCAACTGCATCTATGACTAATAATCCACTCCCGGGGATATCAATCCGAACACCCTAGAAGTATTAAGTTGCGAACAACAGATAATTGCATTAAGCAAAGTGTGTAATGTAAACAAAGCATATGCCCTTGAGCATATGAATGTTGCTTTCTCCGTAGTAGCAACAGCACATCTACCACCTTAGAGGTTTCTGTCACTCCCCCAGGTGAAATAGAGGCATGAACCCACTATCGAGCATAAATACCCCCTCTTGGAGTCACTAGCAACTACTCGGCCAAGATAGCTACTAACAACGGCGAGCATGCAAGATCATAAACAACATAGAGATAACAAAAGATATAATTCAGTACAGCAACTTAATCATAAACACCAATATTCATCGGATCCCAACAAACCAAACATGTAGAATTACATAACGGTGATCTCAATCATGTAAGGCAGCTCATGAGATCTAAACATGAAGCACATGGTGGAGAAGACAACCATCTAGCTACTGCTATGGACCCATAGTCCAAGGTAGACTACTCACTCATCGCTCCGGAGGCAAGCATGGCGATGAAGAAGACCTCCGGTGGCGATTCCCCTCTCCGGCAGGGTGCCGGGAAGAGCTTCTGGACCCTCCCGATCTTCGGGTCGACGGCGGCGGCGGATCGCGATGTGTTCTGGAAATCTGATCGGGGTCTTAGGTTTTTTCCATCGGGGGGTCTTTGTAGGCGAAGGGACGTCGTCAGAGGTGGGGCCAGGTGGCCTCACACGGTGGTGGCGCAGGCCAGGGGCTGGCCGCGCCACCCCTGTGTGTGGGCCCCTGGTGGCCCCCCTCCTACTCCTCTTTGGATCTCTGGAAGCTTCCGGGTAAAATAAGACTTCGGGAACTTGTTTCGTCCAATTCCGAGAATATTTCCTGTGTATCACTTCTGAAACACAAAACAGCAGAAAACAGGAAACTGGCACTGTGGCACTTCGTTAATAGTTTGTTCCGGAAAATGCATAAAAGTGCCACTAAGTGTAACGAAACAATAGGCAAATGGTGTAAAAACAAGCATGGAGCATCAAAAATTATAGATACGTTTGAGACGTATCAAGCATCCCCAAGCTTAACTCCTGCTCATCCTCGAGTAGGTAAGTGATAACAAAAGAATAATTTTTGAGGTGACATGCACCTACACAATCTTGATCATATATGTAAGCATTGGTGAGCTGGGATCATTAGAACTTAAAACATGGGCATGAAGATATAATCATGACAATAAGAAACTTAGCAACCATGTTGTAAACATGCAAATGAACACAAACAAAAGATCATGAAAATGAAACAATGAAAGTCAAACGTGTGTTCAAATCATAAGGAAAAACATACAAATGGTTTTCAGCTTGTCCTTCAAAGAGAGCAAAACATAAATGCATAGGACACCTTCAAGTTTAAGAGGGCGACTAGATACAAATAATTTAAGGACAAGTGAAACCAACAATATGAATCAATCAATGAACTTTGGGACAATGCATATCACACTAAGAATGACAACTATGCTCTCTTAATGGTGCATAAAGAAAGAAGGTGGTGACTCAACATAAAAGTAAAAGAAAGGCCCTTCGTAGAGGGAAGCAGTGATTGCAAGTTTTATAACCTTCAAAAATTATGGTACTTACCGGCTTGAGCTCTCATTGCCCCCATCATAAGCATCTTGAATGGTTAAAGTTAATGCGAGAACAATTATGATGCATATGCTTGACAAATCATAAGTTGAAAACCTCGTGCCCCGTGAATACGAGTACCCAAACCTCATGCTACTTTACTTAGAGTCCCAAGCAAGGCTCTTGTCATTGTAAGTATATGCATATCATTGAGAACCGCCAATGGGGTACCTCCGTGCCCGATGACATGGAACAAGCCCACACCAAAATGACAGGACAAGCAGACAATGAACACCTCGACATCTCTTTTATTTGCCTTTTGTTTAGCTTTTTATTATGAGATGCGTCGTCGAATGTTCACCATGGGTATGCTGCAAATTTCCACCATGAATTATGCATGGCTTAGATTGGCGGCCCGGCGTTTCCCTAACACATATACAAACTCCATGATCCCCACAAGATTCCCAATTCATTTCACACCGCGGGCATCCATAAACAAAAGATCACAATATCAACTCAAATAAGAAGTGCAATGTTGAAAGCTTGCCCATGACTGCATGGCTGGGCTAGTCTCCAACTTACAACTTGCAAGCATAACAACTCAACATAAGAGACCACAATGTCAAATTTTTAAGAACAGGAAAAAGTAAAGTGTGCCTTCCGGTTCGTGAGAGCTTTACTGACCGAATTTCGCATAACACTGGTAAGAGTTTAATTTGAAGAGAAAATAAAAGCAAGTCAAATTTACTTGGAATAGCAAATTGCTAGTAGGTATGTATGGTGGACACTATGGAAAACTTTGGATTTTAGGAGTTGGATGCACGAGTAGAGCTCATACTCAGTACAAGGCGAGGGCTAGCAAAAGACTGGGAGCGACCAACTAAGAGAGCAATAATCGCCATAATCATGCAAAGCGACAAAGCGACATTAAAAGAAACATACGATGGCATCAAAAGTCAAAAACTAAATGATCATGAAGGCTATTGGCGACTTTGTAAGAGTCTAACATGTGTGAGCATGCGCCAAGTCAACCCAAATAAAGCATCAAGGAGAAACCAAAATAATGCTTCCATATAATAAAAACAACGCATGATTTTTTCAAAGGCTCATTAAGCAATCTCAGTTATTTGAGACAAGTCATGCTACAGCAAAACCACTAAGCATACTATCAAAAAGACATCAAGCATGACATGAAAAAGCCTAAGCCGCAGTCTACTCAAGCTCCTTCTTGTACCACTATTTTGCACCAAGCTTTTTCTCTTTTCCAACACCATTTGAAATTTTTATAAACACCTCTTTTGATGAAAACCAATAAAGATCAGAGGAAAAAATACACCTTGATGAAAAGATATGTCAGGATCTGCACGCAAATCAAGGCGAAAATGAAAACCAAAAGCAGTAGCGGAAAAAGAAGAACGCATCGATGAACGATAAGAGTGAAAAACTGAGCGTTCTTTGCAAATGAAAACGAGTACATCTCCTCCAAAAGAAATTTGTTGGGGTCTAACCATTTATTGCACCAAACAAACAAACTAAACCAACTAAGAAAACTAAAACAACTGACGCTCCAAGAAAAACACATAGTGCATGAAGCAATAAAAATATAGTGTTTTGAAAGGTGACCTGATTTTTGCCGATGAAGAAGGGGTGCCTTGGGGGCATCCCCAAGATTTGACGCTTGTACTTCTTGGATATTTCTTGGGGTGATGCATGGGCATCCCCAAGCTTGAGCTTTTGTCCATTCTTCAACTCATCTCATCATTCTCCAATCCCTACACTTGAAAACTTCCTTCATACAAAACTAAACACAAATCTATTAGCAACATTAGTGCAAGCATAACATATAATCAATCCTTTATTTGCTTCAGGTTTCAACTCAAAACCACCACATATATAGCAAATACTACTGTAGCAACCTCCCCAAAAGTTCCGTGATCAAAAGAACTCAAAAGAAAGCGATAAAGTGGCAAACACAAATATTGGCAGAAATCTGTCAAAACTGAACAGCTGACAAAGGTCGAATTTTTGAGGGATTTTCTGTTGCTCAAATCAAAACGTGTTCAACTAAGAAAAGTTTGGATATAACCTGGGGCATATGCACCAGAAATCGCAGGTCCAAAAGATAAACAGAGAATTTTCACGAATTTTTACGGTGCAGCACGGAAAACAGTTTCAGGACAGCAACATCCCCAAATCTTTACCTCACTCAAATTAGAGGCTTCTCTTGGCACAAAAACGAAATAAACAAGATAAGGAGCGGTCATTACAGTAGTAATGACTTCCAAGACTCAAATAAAAGAAAAAGTACTGAAAAGAAAACATTGGGTTATCTCCCAAGAGTGCTTTTCTTTAACGCCTTTGAGCTAGGCGCAGAAAATTGCGAATCAAGTAATATCAAGTGATGAAGCATCAAGCTCATAATTTGCTCTAAGAATAGAGTCAAAAAGTAATTTCTTTATTTTCCTAGGGAAGTGTTCCATACCTTTCTTAAGTGGGAATTGATACTTAATAGTGCCTTCCCTCATATCAATGATAGCACCTACAGTTCGAAGAAAGGGTCTTCCCAAAATGATAGGACATGAAGCATGGCATTCAACGTCCATAACAAGAAAATCAACGGGAATAAGGTTATTGTTAACCACAATAAGAACATCATTAATCCTTCCCAAAGGTTTCTTCTTAGCAACATCAGCAATAGGAACATCAAAATAACATTTTTCAAGCGGTGGTAAATCAAGCATGTCATAAATCTTTCTAGGCATGATAGAAATACTAGCACCTAGATCACATAAAGCATGGCAATCATAACCATTAACATGCATATCAATGATGGGTTCCCAACCATCTTCTAACTTCTTGGGAACAGAGGCATTCTGCTTCAACTTTTCATCCCTAATCTTTATGAGAGCATTGGTAATATGCTTAGTAAAAGCAATATTTAAAGAACTAGCATTGAGAGTCAAAGCAAGCTTTTGCAAGAACAAAATAACTTCAGATATATTGCAGCCATCAACATCAAAATCATTAAAAGACATAGAGCTATCATCTCCCACACTCCGAAATATTTCAGCACTCTTTTGAGAAAAAGTTTGGCAGTTTTAGGCTTTTTAACACAAGGAGTGGGAGTTTTCTCTACACCAATCAAAGTAAGAGGATTGCTAGCATTAGGAGCAACATCATTAGAGGTAGTAATGGTACATACCTTCATCTCTCTAGCCATCTCATCTTGTCTTTCCCACCTGGCATGCAATTCCGCTAACAATCTAATATTTTCATCAATTCCAACTTGAATAGCATTAGCGGTAGCAAAAACATTGTTCTCTTTCACATCATTAGGAAACACTTTTAATTTCAGAATTTCAACATCATGAGCAAGGCTATCAACTTTAGAAGCAAGAATATCAATTTTGCCTAACTTTTCCTCAACAGACTTGTTAAAAGCAGTTTGCTTACCGATGAAGTCCTTGAGCATTACCTCAAGCTCGGAGGGCGCGGCCCTAGTGTTGTTGTAGGAATTACCATAAGAGTTACCATAACCATTACCATTGGTAGAAGGATACGGCCTATAATTGTTACTAGCAAAATTATTCCTATATGCATTGTTGTTAAAATTATTGTTTCTAATGAAATTCACATCAACTTGCTCTTCTTGAGCAACCAGAGAGGCTAAAGCAACATTATTAGGATCAACATGAGTCCTATCATTAGCAAGCATAGCCATAATTGTATCAATCTTGTCATTCAAGGAAGAGGTTTCCTCAACAGAATTTACCTTCTTACCTTGTGGAGCTCTCTCAGTGTGCCATTCAGAATAATTTACCATCATGTTGTCGAGTAGCTTTGATGCGGCTCCCAAGGTAAGGGACATAAAAGTGCCTCAGCAGCTGAATCAAGTAGGTTCCTTGAAGAAAAATTCAGTCCTGCATAAAAAGTTTGGATAATCATCCAAGTAGTCAGTCCATGAGTGGGGCAATTCTTTATCATAGATTTCATTCTTTCCCAAGCCTGAGCAACATGTTCATTATCAAACTGAGTAAACTTCATAATATTGCTACGCAAGGATATAATCTTAGCAGGAGGATAGTATCTACCAATAAAAGCGTCCTTACACTTAGCCCATGAATCAATACTATTCTTAGTCAAAGACAGCAACCAATCTTTAGCTTTTCCTCTCAAAGAAAAAGGAAACAACTTGAGCTTAATAATATCACCATCAACATCCTTATATTTCTGCATCTCACATAGCTCAACAAAATTGTTGAGATGAGCTGCAGCATCTTCAGTACTAGCACCAGAAAATTGCTCTTTCATAACAAGGTTCCATAAAGCAGGCTTAATCTCATAAAAGTTTGCGGCAGGAATAGGTGGTGCAATAGGAGTGCAGATAAAATCACCATTGTTTGTGCTAGTAAAGTCACACAACTTGGTGTTTTCAGGATTGGCCATTTCTGCAAAACGGAAGTAAACAAGTAAAAACAACTACCAAGGATTCTAAATTTTTTTTGGGTTTTTGATATAAAACGATGCAGGTAAAATAAATAAAGTAAAGCAAAACAATAACAAAGTAAAGAATGTGTGTGCGAAAAACTCCCCTCGCAGAAGTCTTCTCTTCCTCCCCGGCAACGGCGCCAGAAAATAGGCTGCTACTCCAAATGAATGTTGCTACAGACAGTCCTTGTGCGTGGTGGATAACCAGCCCGTTGGGAACCCCAAGAGGAAGGTATGATGAGTATAACAGCGAGTTTTCCCTCAGTTAAGATACCAAAGTTTATCGATCAGGAGAGGAGAGACAATGACGACTGAAGGTGATGCGGAACCTGCACACACACACAAACAAATACTTTGTTCCCAACTTGCGATGAGGTTGTCAATCTCACTGGTTTGCTTGAAACAAAGGTTATGAGCGTATCGAGTGGAAAACAATAGAGTATGCGAGTAAAGTAAACAGTACGAGTAAAGTAAACAGGTGATAGCAATATGATGTAAATAGGACCGGGGTCCACAGTTCACTAGTGGTGTCTCTCCATAGATAAAATAACACATGCTGGGTAAACAAATTACAGTTGGGCAATTGATAGAATAAAGATAACGTGATATGTCAAGAAGATCACTATGAGATTTACTCTGGGCATTACAACAAAATACATAGACCGCCATCCAACTGCATCTATGACTAATAATCCACTCCCGGGGATATCAATCCGAACACCCTAGAAGTATTAAGTTGCGAACAACAGATAATTGCATTAAGCAAAGTGTGTAATGTAAACAAAGCATATGCCCTTGAGCATATGAATGTTGTTTTCTCCCTAGTAACAACAGCACATCTACCACCTTAGAGGTTTCTGTCACTCCCCCAGGTGAAATAGAGGCATGAACCCACTATCGAGCATAAATACCCCCTCTTGGAGTCAGTAGCAACTACTCGGCCAAGATAGCTACTAACAACGGAGAGCATGCAAGATCATAAACAACATAGAGATAACAAAAGATATAATTCAGTATAGCAACTTAATCATAAACACCAATATTCATCGGATCCCAACAAACCAAACATGTAGAATTACATAACGGTGATCTCAATCATGTAAGGCAGCTCATGAGATCTAAACATGAAGCACATGGTGGAGAAGACAACCATCTAGCTACTGCTATGGACCCATAGTCCAAGGTAGACTACTCACTCATCGCTCCGGAGGCAAGCATGGCGATGAAGAAGACCTCCGGTGGCGATTCCCCTCTCCGGCAGGGTGCAGGGAAGAGCTTCTGGACCCTCCCGATCTTCAGGTCGACGGCGGCGGCGGATCGCGATGTGTTCTGGAAATCTGATCGGGGTCTTAGGTTTTTTCCATCGGGGGGTCTTTATAGGCGAAGGGACGTCGTCAGAGGTGGGGCCAGGTGGCCTCACACGGTGGTGGCGCGGGCCAGGGGCTGGCCGCGCCACCCCTGTGTGTGGGCCCTTGGTAGCCCCCCTCCTACTCCTCTTCGGATCTCTGGAAGCTTCCGGGTAAAATAAGACTTCAGGAACTTGTTTCGTCCAATTCCGAGAATATTTCCTGTGTATCACTTCTGAAACACAAAAACAGCAGAAAACAGGAAACTGGCACTGTGGCACTTCGTTAATAGGTTAGTTCCGGAAAATGCATAAAAGTGCCACTAAGTGTAACGAAACAATAGGCAAATGGTGTAAAAACAAGCATGGAGCATCAAAAATTATAGATACGTTTGAGACGTATCACGAACGCAGAGGATGGGTGACCTGGCGCGATGGGTCAGGATGAGAGACCATCCCCGCTCCAGGCCGTAGTCGGTGAAGAACTGTTCCCACCCCCCGGTGAGATAGCTCTTCCCCTCCTCGTCGTGGAGGACCTCGACGTCGTACAGCGGCTGACCGCCGCTGCCATCCTCGATCATGAAGCTTGTTGGGGGATTCTTCCCCATCGTGCCAACGAAGCTGGCTGGGAGCAGAAGGCGCTCCTTACTCCCGGCCAGCAGGGGCACCATGGCGGTGGCAAACCCGTGCTTCGGGACGTAGGAGAGCCGTTGTTTTGTCGGCGGGCGCGGCGGCGGAGCTCGTACCTTCTCCGCGGCCGCGCTGGAGGAGCCGCCGACACTCAGGCCAGCGAGGCCCGGAGGGGGGGCCCCAAATGCCATCGCGGCACCGACGAGGGCGGCCGCCGCCTCCAAGGGCGTCCCGGTGAGACCGGCGACGGGGGCCGCGGCCGCGGGAGCCACGGCGCCGCTGGCGGCCGCGGCCACGATCCCACCAGGGGCCGCGACGATGGCGGAAGAACGGCTGGCCCCGAAAGGCTCGGTGGCGGCCGCGGCCGCGAGCGCGGCCAGGGTTTTCTTGTTGCGGCTGCCCCGCGGGCGACCGCGCTTCCGGGGCACCACCGGCGTCGCTGCCAGATCTCCGGCTCCATCCGGGCCTCCGAGCGGGCGACCGCGCTTGTTCCCGTCCGGCCCGTCGCCGGCCCCGGCTCCGCTGGTTGCCTTGGGCGACGACATCGGGAACGAGACGGGAGTAGCGGAGGTGACGGTTTGGTAGGGCGAAGGAGTAGAGGCGCTCGAGAGAGAAGAAAACCCTCGAGAGCTCCAAGATTTAAGGGCTGGCAAGATGTGAAAAGCCGAGCCGGTTTAATGCGATTAAGTCGTACGCGTGGCGCTTCGATGGGATGTGTCGCTGATGCCAGCCCCGTTCAGTTACATGACGTCTACCGGAATCATTGCGGTGGCTGAAGGGTCAAAGTGACAAGACTGGCCACTGGCACGCTGCGCCGGCCGCCGCGTGGGAACAAGACTCGAGGCGGCGCAAGTTCCCAGGAGACAGCGCACCGGCTCGCA
The DNA here is from genome assembly GCA_007115705.1 of Dactylis glomerata. Classification (NCBI taxonomy): domain Eukaryota; kingdom Viridiplantae; phylum Streptophyta; class Magnoliopsida; order Poales; family Poaceae; genus Dactylis; species Dactylis glomerata. The sequence goes on along the minus strand of QXEO01002105.1, from coordinate 1,369,876 downwards.
GTTCGCCTGCTCGCGGCCGTCAGCCGGATCGCGTCTTGGAACCGGCTCGTCTTGAGATGGTCGGGAGGACTCCACAAGACTCAGCCTCGATGATTAGAGTGACCAAGCCGGACCAGAAATCCTGGGACTTCAACGAGGACGAGAAAGACTTCGGCGAGAAGAGGAACCCGCCGAAGCCCCATGCTAGCCCATGAGACTTCGCCAGTTTTGGGGGCTAGTGTCGTGGGGATGACTTAGGGGGCGCACCACGGGCCGGGCAATATGCCGGCTGGCGTCCCAGGAGCCCCCACGACTTCAACACGAGAAGACCGGCTCCGCCCAAAGGGTCGGCTGTGCCAGCAGCTGGCTGGCGACTCCACCGTGGAAGACTAGAGCCGGGCGATGAAGACAAAGCTTCCCAACGGTCGTCTGGCCGAAAGTAGGACGGCCCCGACAGGAGCGACAGAGGCCAAGGACGGAATGACGCCCGCCACGACTGGCCTCAGCCAATGAGAGATCGAAGACCCTTCCCCACGACGGGATCCGAGGCAAAAGAGAAGGAATATGCCCTCCAGATGCCAGCCCAGGGGAAAGGCACTTTATAAAGTGCCTTTGCCAGAGCAGGGCCAGAAGATGACGCCAGGAGTGCCGCCGCCAAGGAGCCGGGAGCCGGCCGAATCGCTACCTAAACCTGTAACCAGGCCGGCCGATCTTCTTCTTCCTCCTCTAGCCCGAACAGCTCGAGGAGCATTGTAACTGATACTGTCCAATCAATACGAAGCAGGCAGGAAGTAGGGGTTTACCTCCACCCGGGAGGGCCCTGAACCTGGGTAAACCGTGGTGTCTCCGTAGGCATAATCCCGAGTCGGGCCCCTCGTCGTCACCGTCGAGCCCCTCCGATAAGCCTACCCATGGCTACTGTCTCTAAATTCCCACGACATGTGCTGAATATTATCTTATGTTATCTCTATGTTTTTTATGATCTTGCATGCTCTCCGTTGTTAGTAGCTATCTTGGCCAAGTAGATACTAGTGACTCCAAGAGGGGCTATTTATGCTCGATAGTTGGGTTCATGCCTCTATTTAATCTGGGGGAGTGACAGAAACCTCTAAGGTTGTAGATGTGCTGTTGCCACTAGGGAGAAAACAACATTCTTGTGTCCAAGGACATTCGTTTTGTTTACATTACACACTTTGCTTAATGCAGTTATCTGTTGTTCGCAACTTAATACTCGAGGGGTGTTCGGATGATATCCCCGCGAGTGGATTATTAGTCATAGATGCAGTTGGATGGCAGTCTATGTATTTTGTTATAATGCCCAGAGTAAATCTCATAGTGATCCTTGTGACATTTACACGTTATCTTTATTCTATCAATTGCCCAACTGTAATTTGGTTACCCAACATGTTGTTATTTATCTTATGGAGAGACACCACTAGTGAACTATGGACCGCGGTCCAATTTCCTTTACATTGCTATTACTGTTTACTTTTACTTGCATTGTTTACTTTCTCACATACTACTATTGCTTTCCACTTCATACGCTCAATCCTTTGTTTACAGCAAACCGGTGAGATTGACAACCTCATCGTAAGTTGGGAGCAAAGTACTTGTTTGTGTTGTGTGCAGGTTCCACGTTGCTGCTGGAGCAAAGCAAAGCCCTAGATGAGGCGCCTTATAAATTGTCCAGAGCTATCACGAAGCTAGCAGACATCACCTTCTGAAGTTTGGCTTTTTCCAACTGGTTCGATAAACCTCGATTTTTTTCTGAGGGAAAAACTTGCTGCTGTGCTCATCACACCTTCTCTTGGGGTTTCCCAACTGGTCGGTCATCTACATTAACACCGCACCGCAATCACTGGACTCCGTGCACCTTCCCCTCTTCAATTCGTTCAACCGCTAGCACCGTGCTCACCACCTGGTGTGTAGCGGCGATGTATAGTAGTAGTGGTTCCCTCTCTTTTGGTGCGACCAACACTGGTGGTGTGGAGAGCACTTTTTTCAGCTGCGAGAATGCTGCTTCTGCTTCTTCTGTCCACTCAAAAAAAAATCTAACTTTTTAATGAGTGCGCAAAATGGGAGAGCCTTTTCGCCTAATCCTGCGATGAATCAACTTAATGCTGCTACATGCCCTGCGAGTTGCTGCACCTCATGCAGTTTTGCTGGTTTTCCCATTGTTAGTATTGCGTGGATTTTCTCTGGGTTTGCTTCTATTCATCTTGCCGATACCAGGAATCCTAGAAGTTGTCCTGCTGAAACACCAAAAGAACATTTGGTCGGGTTTAGCTTTAGTTCGTACCTATTCAGGTTGTCAAAAGTTTCCTTCAAGTCATCGATTAGGGACTCCTCTTTTCTTGTGGTGATGACTACGTCATCGATGTACACTTGGATGTTTCGACCTATTTGGCTTCCGAGGCAATTTTGCATCATCCTTTGATAGGTTGCTCCCGCGTTCTTGAGGCCGAAAGGCATGACTTGGTAACAAAAGACGCCGTATGGTGTGATAAAGGCCGTATTTTCTTTGTCTTCTTTCTTCAACTTGATCTTATTATATCCCGAATATGCATCCAGGAAGGAAAGCCTTGTGCACCCCACCGTTGAGTCAATTATTTGATCTATTCGAGGTAGCGGGAAGGGATCCTTGGAACAGTGTTTGTTGAGGGATGTGTAATTGACACATACGTGACGCACGTATGTGTTTTTCTTTGGGACGATCACTGGGTTAGACACCCAAGTCAATGTTTTGATTTCTCTGATGAAGCCTACACTTTCTAATCTATGTAGCTCAGTTGCCATTGCTTTACGCTTGGGTTCATCAAACCGTCATAGAGGCTGCTTGACCGGCCTTGCTTTTGGATCCATGTTTAGTGAGTGCTCGATGAGTTCCCTGGGAACCCCTGGCATGCCTGAAGGACACCGGGCGAAGATTTCCCAGCGCTCATGGAGGAACTCGATGAGCGCGCTTTCCTATGCGGGATCCAAGTTTACCGCGATGGAGGTTGTTTTTGCTGGGTCCGTGGGATGAACCCGAACTTTTTTAGAGTCTTGGGTTGCGTCGAAAGCCTAATCTGGCAGGGATCAACCTACGTCGGGTAGTACATTATGATCAGTTTCTCCTTTGAATCATGCATATTCGGCTGTCATGCCGAAGTTTTGTGCCATTCTATTAAATTCCTTGTCGCAGGTGTCTGATACTTCAAAGCTCCCTTTCACAATGATGACTCCTTTAGGTCCTGGGATTTTGAGCGCAAGGTATGCGTAATGGGGGACCGCCATGAACTGTGTGAACGCTGGTCATCCTAGGATTGCTTGATATTGCGAGGGCCAGTCCATGATTTCGAATTCCAACTTTTCTCTTCGGAAGTTGCCACTATTGCAGAAGCAAACATCGAGTTCGATTTTCCCTAGTGGGTGGTTTGCACTTCCTGGTACTATCCCGTGGAAAGAGCAGTCTGTTGGCTGCAACCATTCTAGTGATATGTTCATTGCCTTCAAGGTTCTTACATATATTAGGTTTATACCACTGCCAGCATCCATGAATACTCGTCATATGTCGTATCCTCCAATTTGCGCCTTCAACACCATTGGCGCGTGCCCTGGCCTAGGTACTTTTCTCGGGTGGTCTTCTCTGCTGAACCTAACTGTTTGGTCCGACCATCATAGATACTCTATGGTGGCCGGTGGTGATAATATTGCTAGTTTTACTTGCCTCGATATGCTTTTCTGCTCTTTTTTAGACTTTCGAACAGGCTGGATCATTGCAGATATCTACACCTTTGATTGGGGATAGCCTGTGCCGCTTTGTATTTGGTATCCTTGATCTGTGGTTGTCCTGTCATATGTCGTGCACCCTAGCTTTGCTCCTTGGCTTAGTTCCATGGCTGCTTGCAGTTTTAAAAACGTTCTGCAATCTCTCATCAGATGATTGGAAACCCTCTTGCCATCTAGATACGCATAGTGGATGGGCAAGGTCCGTGAAGGATGTCCTTCGCTGATGGGTCAGAATATTTGGGCCTATCCCATATGTAGTTGTCTTTTTTATGATACTCGTCATTCTTTTGCTCATCTCCTTCTCCGTGTCTTCTCTCGTACCCTGCAGCTACTTGGTTACGCATGGTGCGGTCGTCCTCGTTGTGAGATCTGTGCCTTTGGTTGCGTTGTCTGCTTGACCTGACATACTCGGGCAAACGTGCTCTTTTGCTATGATAAGAGTCTTCTCTATCTGCGAATCATTTTGCTATTTCCATTAGTTCTGACACTGTTCTGGGCTTTGTTCTTCCCAACTCTTCAACGATATCCAAATGGCGAAGGCCAAATGCAAAGGCATCTACTGCTCGCTCGTCAGAGATGTTTTCTGCTGAGTTTTTATTATACTCCACCATTTTATATACAAACACAACGTTTCGCCATTTTTCTGCATATAGGATTTGACTTCTTCTATTGATGCTGGTCGTTTGTACGTTGACCAGAAATTTCTTGTGAATTGATTTTCTAGCTCGCCCCACCTTCCGATAGAATCGTCGGGTGGCGTGCTTAACCAAGACCATGCTGCGCCGGTGAGGTGTAGCTGCAAGCTTTGCATCACTGTTGCTCTTGATCCTCTGAGTATTTGTACTACCTGAAGATAATCTGACAACCAAAACTTGGGTTCTTGCGACCCATCATATTTTTGCTGGTCATGTGGTAGTTTGAATCCTCTGGGTACCCGCGTTCTGTGAACCCTTCAGGTAAAGCATAGCGCGCCCATTTCCTTTTCTTTGTCCTCATAGTTTTCTTCATCCCATGCATAGCGTGATTTGTTCACCCTGGATTGTGTGATGATATTCCTTGCGTCTTCCCTTTGTGCTTCCTGGTTTTCCCTGCCGGTGACTTGGTCGCGGAGATTGGGACTTTTGGCTTCTTTTCCTGTATGTTCATGATGTGTTGATTCCCTTCCTAAAGAATTCTGCTTTAACTCATCTCCCACTAGTCTGAGGCTTTTTATGGCCGCTTGGTGCATGTGCTCCCTGATACGTTGCAGATGTATCTATAATTTTTTATGCTCCATGCTTGTTTTACACCAATTGCTTTATGTTTTGCTTACACTTTGTGGCATTTTTATGCATTTTCTAGAACTAACCTATTAACAAGATGCCTGATACATCTCAAACGTATCTATAATTTTTGATGCTCCATGCTTGTTTTACACCAATTGCTATGTGTTTTGTTTACACTTTGTGGCATTTTTATGCATTTTCTAGAACTAACCTATTAACGAGATGCCACAGTGCTAGTTCTCTGTTTTCTACTGTTTTTGTGTTTCAGAAAAGTTACATAGGAAATATTCTCGGAATTGGACAAAATGAAAGCCGAAGTTCCTATTTACCTGACACGAAGACGGAGTCCAGAGGAGAGACGGAGACGGACCAAGGGGCAGCCACACCATAGGGTGGCACGGGCCACCCCCTGGCCGCGCCACTAGGTGGTGTGACCACCTGGTCCACCCCCTGACATCGCCATTCCGCCTATAAATTCCCTTCAAAGGGAAAACCCTAAGGAGACGAACACTTTTCCATGAAACATACTGCAAGCTGCCGTCGTTGCTGTCCCGAGATTGGGAGGGTCTAGAAGCTCTTCCCGGCACCCTGCCGAAGAGGGGAATCATCACCGGAGGCCTTCTTCAACATCATGCCAGCCTCCGGAGTGATGCGTGAGTAGTCTACCTTGGACTATGGGTCCATAGCAGTAGCTAGATGGTTGTCTTCTCCATGTGCTTCATGTCTAGATCTTGTGAGCTACCTATCATGGTCAAGATCATCGTTATGTAATTCTACATGTTGTGTTTGTTGGGATCCGATGAATATTGAGTACTACGTCAAGTTGATTGTTGATTTATCATGTATATGTTATTTATGATATTGCATGCTCTCCATTGCTAGTAGATATCTTAGCCGAGTAGATGCTAGTGACTCCAAGAGGGAGTATTTATGCTCGATAGTGGGTTCATGCCTCTAGTAATCTAGGAGAGTGACAATAACTTCTAAGGTTGTAGATGTGTTGTTGCTACTAGGGAGAAAACAAAAATCTTTTGTTCAAGGACATTTGTATTGTTTACATTACACACTTTGCTTAAGGCGATAATCTGTTGCTTGCAACTTAATACCCAAGGGTTGTTCGGATGATATCCTGCGGGTGGATTATTAGTCATAGATGCAGTTGGATTACGGTCTTTGTATTATGTTGTAATGCCCAAGTGAATCTCATAGTGATCTTCATGACATGTACATGCATTGCTTTGCATTCTTTATTCTGTCAATTGCCCAACTGCAATTTGTTTACCCAGCATGTTATTTATCTTTATGGAGAGACACCTCTAGTGAACTATGGACCCCGGTCCATTCTTTTTCATATATATTACCATCTACTGCAAGAACCGTTTACTTTCCACAAGTATTATTTATTTACTTACTGCAATCAAATATCTTTTCCGCACGATATGTTTAATCCTTTGTTTTCAGCAAACAAGTGAGATTGACAACCTCACTGCAAGTTGGGGCAAAGTATCTTGGTTGTGTTGTGTGCAGGTTCCACGTTGCTTCTGGCGCCGGTAGTGCACCCTGCCAAAAGCCAGTTAGCATCAACTTTCAAAAGTAGTTTATTTCTCCTTCTCGTCGATTAAACCTTAGTTTCATACTGAGGGAAAACTTACTATTGTGCTCATAATACCTTCCTCTTGGGGTTCCCAACTGGTCGTCAACACTACGCACCAACAAAGGTAAAAGACAAAAGCATCCTTGCTTTGGAGAGGGGAGGAACAGTGGCTGCCAGGGCAGAATCTCAATGGCGGACAGACTTTAAGACTGTAGTACTAGCTCCTCATACAACTGAGATCTTAATGCTCAAGTCACATGTGGAAAGAGGCCTCAACATGCCGCCATCTCATTTTTTCAGCAACCTCCTCCAGTTTTATGGTCGGCAACTCCACCACATCCCGTCAAATAGTTTGGTCTCCATAGCGGGATATGCTACACTTTGCGAGGGCTACCTCGAGATCCCACCGAGGGTCGACCTCTTCCAGCTCTTCTTCTGCGTCCGGCCCAATGTTGAAGATGAAGGGTCCCTTTGCACCTGCGGGACATTTTTTTATCCCACAGAGCACAAAGGAATATCCCTTCGTCAGTCCATTGGACTCCGCCAAAGGTTGGAGAGGCTCCTGGTTCTACATGGCGGACAAAGCTGCACCCAAACGATCCTTTGGACTTCGCCCCTTTGACAATGTTCCTGCTGAACCCCGAGATTATTGGAAACTGGTCAATGATGAATATGCCACACCTTATATCAAACTCTTGGCACGACAGACCGCCAAGCTCACCCGCGATGGCCTTAAAGGCATTAATACCATCAACTGTTGGGTGTCCCGATAGATCCAACTCTTTCAACACCGCGATCGCCTGATGCACCAATACACTGGTGCAAGTGATGGCATGCGTTGCTCAGGATCCGAAAAGACTGAGGAGATGGTGGCCAAACGGATATGTTCTTTAATGAAGATCCCTCGAAAGGAGAAAACTCTCAAGTTCGGCTTGGGAATGTATGAGAATGGCAGCTAGCCCAAGGTCCGTCCGTGCCTTTGTCACTGTTCCAGTTATATTTTCAGCTTCACCATGAACGTACTTTAACACGAGCCTTCTCTTTTTTAGGTCAAGTCCTTGCCTCCCACAGAATTTACCATCAGCATTTGTCATCCACTTTCCCGCGACGCCACCGACAATGAAGAGGATGAAGAAAACATCCCATTTGGCGGTGGTAAATATGAGGCACTCGGTAGTGTGGATACAGCCGATGCATCGCATGCCAGGAAGGAGGGGATGGCGGAAACTCCAAAGGCTACCAAATGGGGGACCAGTGGCGAGAGAGCGCATGGCGCTGGTTGGAGAATCCTTGATTCCCGCTGTCTAGAGGCTCAACGCTGCGCTCAACTAGACACTCCTCCTGAAGCCGTCGCCACCATTCAGATGCCCACGGGAAGGTATGCACGGCGGTTTTAGCTGATGGTTGCATTGTCATCATTTAAAGAGCTTCCTTCTTACCATACACTTGTCCATTTAGGAGGAAGAGACCCGCAGTGAGAGAACCTCAATCCAAGCGAGCCAAGGCTTCTCCTGCCATCGTCCTGACCACCCCGGACGCTCCTGATGTCTACGCACTTCTATTCTTGTAGACACTTGTTGGGCCTCCAAGTGCAGAGGTTTGTAGAGCAGCAGTAAGTTTCCCTTAAGTGGATCACCCAAGGTTTATCGAACTCAGGGAGGAAGAGGTCAAAGCTATCCCTCTCAAACAACCCTGCAATTACGATACAGAAAGTCTCTTGTGTCCCCAACACACCCAATAAACTTGTCAGATGTATAGGTGCACTAGTTCGGCGAAGAGATAGTGAAATACAAGTGGTATAGATGATTATAAGTAGTAAATGTAATCTGGAATAAAAATTGCTGCAAGCAAACATGTAACAAAACAGCAAGTAAACGGTGTGCAAAGCTTGGAAACAAGGCCTAGGGATCATACTTTCACTAGTGGACACACTCCCAACAATATAACATGATTGAACAAATAAACAACTTCTCTCCACTAAGGTACTCTGAATTACTCTCCTATTGAACAACACTAATCATTGCGTAGTGGCTACAGAAGCACCCCTTAAAGTTCATCAAGTACTTGACAAACACCACTCATAGAGATATCCAAATCAAAGCACACCTCAAGATAGATATTATTGCAACTTAGACCAAGTACTAACACGGTGCACACACTGTCAACATTACACCATGAAAGGAGGAATAGATCACTTCAATACTATCATAGCAATAATTACTCTCATAATCTACAAGAGATCACAATCATAGCCTAAACCAAGTACCACCATGATGCACGCACTGTCACCGTTACACCATGGTAGGAGGAATAGATTACTTTAATAACATCACTAGAGTACACATAATATCTGAATAATAACATCTACTTGTTCAACATGATACAAAGCTCACGATCACATAAAGATCACATCATGGGAGAGAGAGGTGAACCACATAGCTACCGGTAGAGCCCTTAGCCCCGGGGATGAACTACTCCCTCCTCATCATAGGAGACAGCAAGGTTGATGGAGATGGCGGTGAGGTCGATGGAAAATGGCGGAGACGGCGATGGAGATGGCTCCGGGGGCACTTCCCCGTCCCGGCAAGGTGCCGGAACAGAGACTTCTGTCCCCCGAAATTCGTCGGTGGCGGCGGCGGAACTGCGGAACTCTTTCTGGAAAATTGCCGACTCCCCTAGGGTTTTCCGTCCCGAGGTTTCTTATAGGCGAAGGGGCGATGTCAGAAGTGGGGCCAGGGCTCCTCACCCTATGGCGGCGCGGCCAGGCCACTGGCCGCGCGAGCCACGTGTGAGGGGGCCTAGTGGCCCCTGTCCTACTCTCCTTCGGATCTCTGGAAGCTCCCGGGTAAAATAAGACTTCAGGAACTTGTTTCGTCCAATTCCGTGAATATTTCCTGTGTATCACTTCTGAAACACAAAAACAGCAGAAAACAGGGAACTGGCACTGTGGCAACTTGTTAATAGGTTAGTTCCAGAAAATGCATAAAAGTGCCACGAAGTGTAACGAAACAATAGGCAAATGGTGTAAAAACAAGAATGGAGCATCAAAAATTATAGATACGTTGGAGACGTATCAGCATCCCCAAGCTTAACTCCTGCTCATCCTCGAGTAGGTAAGTGATAACAAAAGAATAATTTTTGAGGTGACATGCACCTACACAATCTTGATCATATATGTAAGCGTTGTGAGCTGGGATCAAAGAACTTAAAACATGGGCATGAAAGACATAATCTTGATAATAGAAACTTAGCAACCATGTTATAACATGAAAATGAACACAAACAAAAGATCATGAATAATGAAACAATGAAAGTCAAACGTGTGTTCAAATCATAAGGAAAAACATACAAATGGTTTTCAGCTTGTCCTTCAAAGAGAGCAAAACATAAATGCATAGGACACCTTCAAGTTTAAGAGGGCGACTAGATAAAAATAATTTGAGAACAAGTGAAACCAACAATATGAATCAATCAATGAAAACTTTGGGACAATGCACATTATACTAAGAATGACAACTATGCTCTCCTAATGGTGCATAAAGATAGAAGGTGGTGACTCAACATAAAAGTAAAAGAAAGGCCCTTCGCGGAGGGAAGCAGTGATTAAACATGTGCTAGAGCTTTTCATTTCTAAAACAGAGAGATAAAAATTGGTTTTGAGAGGTGGTTGTCTTTGTCAACGACTGGCAATGGGGTTCTTACTATCTTCCATACAAAAATGAAGCAAGTTTTTGAGAGAGAGATTGGCACTTTTGTGCTCTTTTATAAAGCTTGGCACTCCTCCCCACCTTTTTTTTCCTTTCACAAACCATGGCTAACCGATTTCATCGGGTGCCCACCAACATTCACATACCATGGAGGAGTGCCTTTTTTCTTTCTTTTTCTTTTCTTTTTTTTCTTTTTGGAATAAGCAATATGGAAGATAGCAAATCCGACCACTACGTCCCCAAGAGCTGAAAACAGTGTCACAAAATGAGAAGTATTTTGAAGGTTTTTTGAAAGGTAGCACATGAAAATTTACTTTGAATGGCTTACAAATACCATGCATAGGAATTTATAGTGGACACAATGGCAAACTTCGATTTTGGGAGTTGGATGCACGAGTAGAGCTCATACCCAGTACAAAATGAGGGCTAGCAAAAGACTGGGAGCGACCAACTAAGAGAGCAATAACGGCCATAATCATGCAAAGCGACAAAGCAACATTAAAAGAAGCATAAGATGGCATCAAAAGTCAAAAACTAAATGATCATAGAGGCTATAGGCGACTTATTTTGTAGTCAACATGGTGTAAGCATGTGCCAAGTCAACCCAAATAAAGCATCAAAGGAGAAAACCAAATAAATGCTTCCATATAATAAAAACAACGCATGATTTTTTTCAAAGGCTCATTAAGCAATCTCAGTTATTTGAGATAAGTCATGCTACAGCAAAACCACTAAGCATACTATCAAAAAGACATCAAGCACGACATGCAAAAGCCTAGGCCACAGTCTACACAAGCTCCTTCTTGTACCACTTTTTTGCATAAAGCTTTTTCTTTTTTCCAACACCATTAAAACCTTTTTGAGGAAACTCTTTTGAGGAAAACCAATAAAGACCAGAGGCAAAAATACACCTTGATGAAAAGATATGACAAGGTCTGAATGCAAATCAAGGCAAAAACGAAAACCAAAAGCAGTAGCAGAAAAAGAAGAACACTCATTGAACGATAAGAGTGAAAACTAGAGTGTTCTTGGCAAATGAAAAGCGAGTTCATCTCCTCCAAAGGAAACATGATGTGATCTAACCATTTATTGCAGGAAACAAAGCAAAACTAATAATGAAAACTAAAACAACTGACGCTCCAAGAAAAACACATAGTGCATGAAGCAATAAAAATATAGTGTCTTGAAAGGTGACCTGATTTTTGCCGATGAAGAAGGGGTGCATCGGGGGCATCCCCAAGCTTTGACGCTTGTACTTCTTGGATATTTATTGGGGTGATGCATGGGCATCCCCAAGCTTGAGCTTTTGTCCATTCTTCAACTCATCTCATCATTCTCCAATCCCTACACTTGAAAACTTCCTTCATACAAAATTAAACACAAATCTATTAGCAACATTAGTGTAGCATAACATATAGTCAACCTCTTTTTGCTTCAGGTTTCAACCCAAAATCACCACATATAAAGCATATACTACTGTAGCAACTTCCCCAAAAGTTCCGTGATCAAAAGAACTCAAAAGAAAGCGATAAAGTGGAAAACACAAATATTGGCAGAAATCTGTCAAAACGAAACAGCTGACAAAGGTCGAATTTTTTAGGTGTTTTCTGTTGCTCAAATCAAAAAGTGTTCAACTAATGAAAGTTTGGATATAACCTGGGGCATATGCACAAGAAATCGCAGGTCCAAAAGATATACAGAGAATTTTCACGAATTTTTACGGTGCAGCACCGAAAACTGTTTCAGGACAGCAACATCCTCAAATCTTACCTCACTCAAATTAGAGGCTTCTCTTGGCACAACAACGAAATAAAAAGGATAAGGAGCGGTTATTACAGTAGTAATAACTTCCAAGACTCAAATAAAAGAAAAATTACTGAAAATAAAACAATGGGTTATCTCCCAAGAGTGCTTTTCTTTAATGCATTTGAGCTAGGCGCAGTAATTTGCAAAGATGCTCATGCGTGCGCCATATAAGAGCTTGAGGCAAAGGCGCCATATAGAAACTTAAAGCAATAGAGAGCATCAAAAAGCAAGTATGGAACACATTTAAATCTAAACCACTTCCTATGAAAAATAGTCTTGTAAAGAGACAAGTCATGAAAGCGCAAAGCAAAAAGCATAGGAAGGCAAAACAAGTACAACTTCAAGAATTGCAACATAAAGAGGGGAAACTCAATATTGTTGAGGTCCATCAAACCATGTTTCCCTCTCTCATAATAACTTTCAGTACCATCATGAATAGTATTAACAATATAACTATCACATAAAGCATCACTATCATGAGCCACATGCATAAAAGAATTAATACTCACCACAGGAACAATAGTAGTAGGAGCAAATTCAACAGAATAATTATTCTCATCACCATAATCATCATAAATAGGAGGCATATTGTAATCATAACTAATTTTCTCCTCAAAAGTAGGTGAACTGAAAATATTATACTCATCATCATAGCCATCATAAACTAGAGGTTTAGTATCATCACAAGCTAGAGAGCAACTATTTCGCAAAGCATATTCTTCAAACATATCATCATAAGAAGGAACATCACATATGGGAGATAAAATATTATCAGAACAAACTTTCTCCACTAAAGCTGGGAAACTAAAAATATCATGCTTAACAAAACCAGCTTCCCCAAGCTTAGACTTTTCTATAGCATTATCAACAACGGTGTTCAAAGCATTCATACTAACAACACTATTAGCATGCAAATTAAGCTCCAAAGGTTTTTCAATTTTCTCTTCAAACACTTCATATCTAAACTCAGGAAAAAGACTAAAGAACTCTTTATTTTCCATTAAGCCTAACTAGTGAAAATAAAAACAAGAAACAAAAAGATGTAATTGCAGAATCTAAAGGAAATAACTCCGAGCACTCACACAGGAGGATGCGAGTACCTTTTACCTTACCTCCCCGGCAACGGCGCCACAAAAGAGCTTGATGTCTACGCACTTCTATTCTTGTAGACACTTGTTGGGCCTCCAAGTGCAGAGGTTTGTAGAGCAGCAGCAAGTTTATCGAACTCAGGGAGGAAGAGGTCAAAGCTATCCCTCTCAAACAACCCTGCAATTACGATACAGAAAGTCTCTTGTGTCCCCAACACACCCAATACACTTGTCAGATGTATAGGTGCACTAGTTCGGCGAAGAGATAGTGAAATACAAGTGGTATAGATGATTATAAGTAGTAAATGCAATCTGGAATAAAAATCGCTGCAAGCAAACATGTAACAAAACAGCAAGTAAACGGTGTGCAAAGCTTGGAAACAAGGCCTAGGGATCATACTTTCACTAGTGGACACACTCCCAACAATATAACATGATTGAACAAATAAACAACTTCTCTCCACTAAGGTACTCTGAATTACTCTCCTATTGAACAACACTAATCATTGCGTAGTGGCTACAGAAGCACCCCTTAAAGTTCATCAAGTACTTGACAAACACCACTCATAGAGATATCCAAATCAAAGCACAACTCAAGATAGATATTATTGCAACTTAGACCAAGTACTAACACGGTGCACACACTGTCAACATTACGCCATGAAAGGAGGAATAGATCACTTCAATACTATCATAGCAATAATTACTCTCATAATCCACAAGAGATCACAATCATAGCCTAAACCAAGTACCACCATGATGCACGCACTGGCACCGTTACACCATGGCAGGAGGAATAGATTACTTTAATAACATCACTAGAGTACACATAATATCTGAATAATAACATCTACTTGTTCAACATGATACAAAGCTCACGATCACATAAAGATCACATCATGGGAGAGAGAGGTGAACCACATAGCTACCGGTAGAGCCCTTAGCCCCGGGGATGAACTACTCCCTCCTCATCATAGGAGACAGCAAGGTTGATGGAGATGGTGGTGAGGTCGATGGAGATGGCGGAGACGGCGATGGAAACTGATGGAGATGGCTCCGGGGGCACTTCCCTGTCCCGGCAAGGTGCCGGAATAGAGACTTCTGTCCCCCGAAATTCGTCGGTGGCGGCGGCGGAACTGCGGAACTCTTTCTGGAAAATTGCCGACTCCCCTAGGGTTTTCCGTCCCGAGGCTTCTTATAGGCGAAGGGGCGATGTCAGAAGTGGGGCCAGGGCTCCTCACCCTATGGCGGCGCGGCCAGGCCCCTGGCCACGCGAGCCACGTGTGAGGGGGCCTGGTGGCCCCTCTCCTACTCTCCTTCGGATCTTTGGAAGCTTCCGGGTAAAATAAGACTTCAGGAACTTGTTTCGTCCAATTCTAAGAATATTTCCTGTGTATCACTTCTGAAACACAAAAACAGCAGAAAACAGGGAACTGGCACTGTGGCAACTTATTAATAGGTTAGTTCCGGAAAATGCATAAAAGTGCCATGAAGTGTAACGAAATAATAGGCAAATGGTGTAAAAACAAGCATGGAGCATCAAAAATTATAGATACGTTGGAGACGTATCAGCTCTCATGCCAGATGCACATATAGCCTCTCCGATCCTCCATGACTCCATGGATCACGGATTTGAGCAGGCTAGCGATCAATTCGGCATGGCTCCAGAATCTAATCTCATGGCTGAAGCTTCGGCTAAGGATGCCATACCAACTTCCAATTGAGATTCTGGTTCGTCACAAGGCCAAGGTGTGGACATGTTTAAGGCAGATGCTTCTGGTGTCATATGCAGGGCATGAACAACACATGATTCCACATAAATGCCAGTGAGCACACCCTGATCATCCACATAAACAAAAAACCACCAATTAAAACCCCCAATCAACCTCCCCATTAGATCAATTATACCTAAACCACCCCTGATCATCCCTCAATGTACCACCACACACCTCTCATAATGACCACCGTATGAAAACCTAAATCACCAAACTAACTCCTAAGAAGCCCAAACCACAGAATGGAAACACACACTGGCGACCTCACTCCTAGTCGAAAAACTACAAAAACAACCAAACTCGTTCGAAAAACCTGACTTCTACGCTACAACCCCACCAAAACAATCTCCACCTGAAAACAGAGAATGAAGGAGCAGAAATGGTAGCAGCGCACACACCTCCAACACAGCCGCAACCACAGCGCACACACCTCCAACACAGCCGCATACAATGACTATCACTACATCCCCGGCAAGAGACCAATCACCACCTCGAATTCACGCTGCAACTAACTATAGACACAACCGCGGAAATCGATAGAAATGCGTGAAATTAAACAACTCCAGGACAGTATAAGAGGTGGCGGAGGAGTGCATACCTCGGGGCACATCGGAATTGGCCGGAAACACGCCGGATTGTGACCGGAAACGGCAGAAATCGGTGAGTCGCCCGAGAGGAGGAAGTGGGAGGAGCAAAGGAGGAAGATGAGGAATGGTCGACACCGTAAATGACGGGGAGATGGTGGGCGTGGTGGGGACCCCAGGGTGCTGCGTGTCCGGACCCATGCGGTTTGATTCCGGCGTGATCTGGACCACTCGAACTCTATCTAACAAAGCGTTAAACGTAATGGTTCGCCCCCACCCGCCTCGATCTGGACCACAGGATTTCAATCGAACGGCTAAAATTTACTCGTTGGGAAAGTTTGTTTTTAGGACGCCCTTGAAAATAGATTTCTGTAATAAAAAGTTACTGAAATGGATCTTAAGGGCGACTAGAGGGGGGGGGGTGAATAGGCGCTACACAAAATTACCTTTTTCAAATTTAAGGCTTGACACGAAATAAAATTCACTAGATGTGCAACTAGGTGAATTTCCTACGTGACAAGCAAGCAAGTAAGCAAGTATGGAAAACGCAAACAAGATACAAGTAAGGGTAAGAAAGAACCGAAAACATGTCAAAAAAAAAAGAAAGAACCGAAAAGTGGAGACCGGAGACACAAGGATGTGTTCCCGTAGTTCCTTCCTTTTGAGGGGAAGTACGTCTACGTTGGAGAGGTGTGGCGACATGGAGTCCACCGACGCCACAAAGGCTCACCTTGTTCTCCGATGAGCAAGCCACGGAGGCTAGCTCATTTCCACTAAGCGGTGGTATTAGGGGCACCGACCAAAACCCTTACACGGAGGTTGGGGCACAACTCCACAACTCAATTGGAGGCTCCCAACAAGAACAACCACAAAGCTTTTACACGGAGCAAGCTTTGAGGTGACCTCTCTTGCTCAAGGCAAGATCCACAGAGGAGGAGTGAAGCAAACACAAATCACTTCGGTAGGATTGTAGACCTAGGGCTCCTCTCCCAATCTACCAAATCTTGAGGGATTTGGTTGGCTAGGGAAGGAGATCTACGGAGTTGAAGCTCTGCTATAATGGAGGAGAGAGAGTGTGGATGAGGTAGCTCAGATCTGAGGTAGGGGATGACTATTTATAGGCCAGCTCAAAATCTGCCCGTTGGAGAGAACTTACCCCGGAAATTCCGGCCAGGGGGCGGAAATTCCGGCCCCCGAAAATTCCAAACTGGAATTTCCGGCCAGAAATTCCGGCCCCTTTACAGAGAGTTGCATCACAGCTCGAGGTAAGGGACTTAGCGAAAAATTGTGGGGCCGGAAATTCTGGAATTTCCAGCCCCCGGAAATTCTTCCTTAACAGAATTTCTAGCCCCTTACCAGAGAGTTGCACCATAGCCCTTTGAAAAGGACTTAGCCAAATTTTTGAGGGCCGAAAATTATGGAATTCCGGCCCCCGGAAATTCTGCCAGACCAAAATTTCGGCCCCTTTACAGAGCGTTGCACCACAACGTTTTGTAAAGGACTTAGCCGAATTTCGAAGGGCCGGAAATTCATGGAATTTCTGGCCCCCGGAAATTTTGTCCAGGGGCGGAAATTCCGGCCCTGGGGCGGAATTTCCGGCCCTGAAACATAATTTCCGGCCCTGGAAATTTCTCTTCTCTGGGTGATTTCAAGCCTTTCTACAGCAGTCCCCTTTCCCACTTCTCTTCACCTTTAGTCTTGTGCAATACCTGGAGAATTCCTGCAATGCTTAGCACAAGATTAATTTCCTTGTGTTGTAATCAAACACCCAAAAACCAGAAGCTAGGAACATCTCCTTTCAGTTACTCCCTCCGGCCCGGATTACCTGGCCCCTGTAATTTTTTTCGAAAACACCCTAGAGAATTTCTGACACTCCAGTCTCCTCCCTTCCCTCCTCCCCACTCGCTCACCACGCCGCTCCAGTCTCCTCCCTCCCCTCTGCCCCACTCACTCACCGCGCCGCCCCAGTCGCCTCCCACCTCGTCCCCTCCAATCCCCCCCACAGGTAGGCTAGGCCAGGGCCAGCTCTGCCCCGCCCCGCATCGCCCCACTCCCTACTCGCTCACCGCGCCGCTCTTCCTCCCTCCCCTCCGCACACCGGCAAAAACCTTCAAGCTTTCCTTGCTCCATGGGCTGTTGCGCCTCCTCACTGCGGGAGCTGGTCCACGCGGAAAAGCTGGCCAGGCCACCGTGGCCGGTTCCGCAACAGCCATCCTTCTTCCTGAGCGCGCAACAGGCCGTGCTGCCGCCGCCGGTGCACGGGGAGGATGAGGTTCCGACGCTCGCGGAGTTCTCGCTGGCGGAGCTCCGCGCGGCGATGGACGACTTCGCGGCGGGGAACATCATGCTGGAGAGTGGCAAGAAGGCACCCAACCTAGTCTACAGGGGCCGACTCAAGGGCGGAGGCGCCGCCCCCTACCGCTCCATCCCTGTCAATGAGTTCTCCAAGCTAGCCTGGATTGGATTGCAGGAGGAAGCGAGGGAGGTGGGCAAGCTGCGGCACTGGAGGCTGGCGAACCTTATCGGCTACTGCTGCAACGGCGACTTCTGCGGCAACGTCATCGTCATCCAGGCCGAGCGCTTCTTCACCAAGCTCAAGGAGGTACTTAGCACCCACCAATGCCTCTATCTCTGCTGCAGTACTACGAAATATGGGATCTTTGCACCTCTGGTTGATAGAGTAATCAGTTAGCCACAGAATGGCATCCTTTTGAACCCAACCTCTACATCAGTTAGCCAAAGGATTGGCACACCAGAGACGTCGTTGCTTCTGTTAATATCAATCAGTAGTATAGTTTCAGTATATTTTGCAAGTACTCATTTCTTGCTCTTGCCAAATTTCAGTTGATTCAACTAGTGAGGGCTCACATTAATTGTGCCATATAGTTTCAGTATAGTTTGCTTGTGCCCCATGTTGTATAGTAGCAGAGTACTGCACTCCTACTTCACAAGGAGCATGATAAATCAAGTCTTAGGTCTTAGACCATTAGACATCCTGTAAGCTGAAAAGAAAACCTATGTACACTGCTCTCCTGAAGTTTATGACCATGCATTCTAGAGCCTATAGTTTATTGAAGCCTATAAATCTCTGTTTCAACTATAGCTGCTTGTGCTTTCTTGAGCCGATGCGCCAACTTGAGCTGTCCCGTGTCCTCTTGGAATTCGCCAACTCGACGCCTCTTGGAGACAAGGCTTGATGGGTCTTTCAACCATGTCATATATACAGTTTTTTTGATTATCGTCTCATTATCCACAATTACTTTGGGGACTGTCCGGCTTGCTTTTTTCTTTGATGAGTTGTTCAATGGATCCCCTGCACATGAGTCAGCAATCAACATCAAACTCCAAGTTTTCCGATAGATTAGGGAGGAACTAACTAGAGGACAAGAAAATATCATTAGGGAGGAATCTATACCTGCATGTTGAGCCAATGCGGCCTCATGATTTGCTATGATCTCCATGCTTTTCCGATAGATTGCAGCATCACATTTTAGAACCAAAGGCAGCTCTCCTTCTTTTTTCAGTTTGTCTTTGCCCATGTGTGTTATCTTGTAGACATTTCCTCCTTCATCTTTCATGACTTCAATCATGACAGATTGAAGGGTTATAAACACTTTCACTAGGATATCCACAGGATACTCATCATATGCCTTTTCAACCGACTCTATTAGTTCCTGGAGAGTGTTAGGTGCATAGCAAACTGTGATGGACTGAATTGAGCTAAAAAAGCCAAGATCGAGGGCATTCAAGTCCGGGGAGTTGGCTGCTTGTTGCATCAACCGAATATCGCGTCCTGTTTCTTTCACGACAGCAAGAAACGTTGGATCATCTCGAAGAATGTGCGTCCGCGCATTATCTTGTTGTATAAATATGGTTTCCTTGTTGTCAGGCCATAGAGCTGCGATAGACGGAACTACCTTCTCACAAATATACTCCCTCATCACGTCTCTAGTTACAACTATTGACTTGAGCTCCATGCTTCCTTTGAGCCTATTCTTGGAGTCATTCTTAGCTGCCGTTTCTTTCACGAACGCCCAAATTCCGATCTTACCGTCGAATGTCTCCTTTCCTTGCTCATCATATCGGGGTTTCACCATCGCTGTTAAGAACATGACCTTCCCGATACTATTTTTTGTTGTGTATAGTTTGCACGGGATCTTCCTCTTCATAGAGGAGATAGTATGTTCTATTCTTTTTCGTCATGTCAAACCATTTTCATCTATATGAACTATGTTCTCCATATTGAGAAACGATTGTTTGTCATCAGATGTTGTTGCTTGATCAAACATTGACGTGCAAAACTTTAGCCTCGCAATCTTGTTTTCAGGTTCCAGTGCTGGTTTGATTGAACTTGTGTGTCGGCGTATTACTCCTCCCCATTGGAATCTTCTCTGCAATGTGGCATAGGGGACATTCAGTTCCCTTGCGAGCCCCCTCAGTGTAGACCTCTTGTTCAGCTCAATGGAACGAATCCTTGACAGACTAAGCTCTGATTTCTTCCTTCCACAATTCCCCTTGTTTTTACTGGACACATCTACCTCCACTATTCTCTTGCCTGCTCTTTCTTGTTCTTGTGCCGCCGTCCAGATTCTATGAATAGTGGTAAGACTTGTTTCCAAAAGAGCAGCTACATGTTTTTTATCTTCCTTTGTAACTTGTCTGTCTTTCCCGAGAGCTTTTAATGCAACATATATCGCATATCTATGACTGTCTGGCAATTCCCTATGGTGTGTCGGTTGTACATCTTCTTTTTGTGCATGATGTTCATCTTCTTTTTGTGCATGATGTTCATCTTCTTCTTCTGCATGATGTTCATCTTCTTCTTGTGCATGATGTTCATCTTCTTCCCGTGGAGTCAAATTGAGATCCAGGTCCATCTTGTGCCTGCTGTAATAAGCACAGTAATGTCAATAAGAAGCTTGCAAAATCATCACCAAAGTAGTAAGAAGCAACGCAAACACAAGGAGTATTGGTTGTTGACCATTGATTGAATTAATCACTAGTGTTTAGTAACCATAAGAACATTATCTAGATTGTTCACCTAGCTGCAACATTGAGCTGTTCCCCTATTTTGGTCTCTCCTTTGGGCAATGTTCTGATTTCTTTGTTCATTTTATTAATAATATCATCCTATTGTGTAAACAGGTCAATATCCTCACGCATACTGATGTAATAAAGCTCAAAGCTGAAAGGGTTACAACAATTGAGAACAAGAAAGAGAGTTTGACCATAAAGGAAGACAATAGAAATCTTGAGGCTTCACAAACAGGTACTGCAGTTTTGTTACAGTTTTACTAGCTACAGCATGATAAGAATTATATTGAACCAGAATAAAAGGTTGCTTTACTTGGAGTATGCATTGCTACTGAATTTTAAAGAACAATAACAACTACAGGATATATTTTCTTGCATATTTGCTTCATCATAAATAAATAATTAACTATTGCAGTGCCTCTCATTTGTATGTAGATATTAGCTGCTATGTCTAGATTCTGGGCAAGTATGCTTGCTTACAGGCATATTCTGACTGTCATTCTTACTTGTATTGCTTCACTTATCATTTTCAAGTATATATGGTGCTTTAAATCTGCCTGTCAGTGTCATGGTTTTGCTTTTGAGTCCTTTAGTGTCGTTCTGTTATCTACTGTTCTGAAGTGTGAACAGCTTATCTTTTACACTGTTCTGTTATCTACTGTTCTGGAGTATCTACTGAAAGCATATTTATCGAAACATCCATTACCATCACAATTTGGATCAGACAAATTGGGGGATAATGTTCTGGACTTGAACGTTTATCAGCTGATATCAAAAGTGGAACTTAGAGAAGAACAAAGGAATCATATTCCTAATTTCCTGTTTGCCACTATTTTGCATATTTACCATGCCGATTTGTCACATTTTTCTGTTTAGTGCAGTTATGCTTCAAAGTATGTGAAAGAATACATTGAGGAATCAAAGCTTCATTCCTGAAGATTTGATGTCACAATTATCTGAAATCCCACAGGCATGCCCCAGTTTTTCTCCATACAAATGTTACTGCCCAGTTCTACTCTAGCTAGAGGATGGACTTCATGGTTTCCTCTTCTTTCTTACATCAGTATGGACTTCTTTATTTGTAGGGTATGAGAAACGGAAACAACAGCTAGAGGATATCATGGACCAAGCGTTTCCATTCAGGACAGAATGGACCAAGTGTTTTCTGGTATGCTCTCTGAAGTCACAACATTTCTGGTATGCTGGTAACAACAGAGTGCTACAAGGTTAATTGCCTTATTTGCAGTTTTGAATATTAATATGATGCAAATGTCTGTGTACCATTTGCTTCAAATTCAGTATGGTGCAAATGTCCTTCAAATTCAGAATGCACTCTGTTTGCTTAAGTTCTTTTGACACTAAGCCTGTCAGCTAGTGTTTCTGAAATCTAAAACTACATAATAACAGTACCTCAGAATTAACACTTGATATATACACATATCTGTGTGCAGTTCGCATAGTAGCATTTGATAGAGTTACTGAATAGTCAACTCTATCCATTTTTTGTGTCTCCTTCGTGTACTGTTTGTAGCAATAGAATACTGTTGTGGTGAGTTGTTACTGAATAATAGAGAGGATAAGAACTGTCATACATGCACTGATGCACTCAGACTGAAGAGTAACAGTTCCAGTATGCACAAAACGATGCAGTGCATTCAGAACAAATCAAATTCAGATTGACACAATAGATCCTAGCTAGGAAAGTGTTACTTCCTACTCACATGAAAAAACAAACATTGTGAGTACTTGAGCAATCAAGTAAACAAAATTAATCGAGATACATCACATGCACTTCTGTTTGAAGCAGGCAACATTGTCCTCCTCTTCTGCTGTATGCTTCCCCACCAGGCATAACTAGTTAGGTAATCAGGCCAGTGACTAGTCGGATGTTGTAAATTTCCAACTAGATCATACCCACAACATCACCTTTTATGGTGAAAAAAGAAACAGGGACATAGGACAGCTACTGAGCTTCCTCTTCATTTTGTTCAAAATTGTATCTTATGGCAAGAACAAGTTAGGCAACTGATAGACCTCTCTTCCACCGTAGGTCATACAAATTCTGTAACTCCTCTTCCTGGCAGCACATCTATCCTACCAAATCTGGAGGCAACAGAACTCACTGAATTTACTGTATCAGTGCATGAATATTTAGATGAGCACTGTCAACCATCAAGTTAGCACTAAATTTCTGTCACAATTATTTTGTTTCTACTATGTCACCAACCCCTCTGTGTGAGCTCCTTGCTGAGTTGAAAACTGAATTTTAATGTTGTCGTGAGCTGCATTTCTTGTCAGGAAATAAAATTCATTCCAGTCACTGGTAAATACTCAATCAAATGATTTTCAGTTACCCTTTACCTTTTTGTTATTCAGGATACGATCAGCTGGTCATGGAATTGATCACGAGTCAAGTGGAGGAGGCGGCGGGAAGCCGGCTGAGTCGAGTCAGTCGGGAGATCCTCTCCGCCCCACCTGCACGGGGATCCCAAGCAGCAGAGGGGTCCCACCCTCCGCCAGGGAGCGGATGGCGGTGGCGACGGCCGGGGAGGACGATGGGGAGACGGCCGGCGGGGGAGCTCGACCTCTCCTCCGCTCTTGGAGGGCCCGCCTCCTCTCTGGAGGCACTGCCTCCTCTCCTGGAGCGGCGCGGCCGGATGGCGGGGGCGCGAGCCCAGCTCTGGCGCACGAGCCCAGGTCCGGGCGGCGGGGGCGCCAGACCAGCTCGCTCCCGTCCCCTGGATTTTGAAATCAGGACCGCCGATGGAGAAGACACCTTTTAGGGAGGGTTTTTTTTTACAAAATTTAAGTTTAATGAGCTGGGCCGCAGGGGGCCATCTAATTCAGGCCGGAGGGAGTACTAAAATACTCCCTCCGTTTCAAAATATAAGATGTTTTAGGTTTATAAAGCAAATGTATCTAGATATGTTTTAGTGTGTATATTCTGTTAGACTGAAGACCGAGTCTCCAGGAGAGCTACCGCCTTATCCTTATCCATGCAGCGCATCCTGATCCATGTACAACGTGCTTCCTCTTAGAGTGGATCACTAACTGAATTAGTTAGAGTGTGCGTGCGTCTCTCTCTCCCATCCCCTTGTACCTCTCTATATAAACTGTGTACGAGGATGTCACTATCATATTCAATACAAGTGTGTTCATACGCACCAAACTCCTGTGCCCTAACTTTCATGGTATCAGATTTTTAGCTTCGATCCTATGGCCACGTCCACCACTCCAGCCGTCTCGGACGGCACGGCGCCCGTCCTCTCCTCCTCGACGGCGCCCGCTCTCTCCTCTGCGACAACTCCGGCCTTCTCCACTGCGACGGCGTCCGTCTTCAACACCATGACCGCGCCGTCAGTCTTCGCCGGCGCCTCCATGCCAGCGGCGTTTGCTCCGCCTGCACCCTCCGGCGGCTTCAACTGGCCGATCTCCCAGGTTCTCCAGCCCCCTACCTATCCAGCTCCACCACTCACTCTCTCCTATAGCATGCGCAGCGTCCAGATCACTCAGATCATCAAGCGCACGCTGGAGCTCTCCACGGGCTCCTTCACCCAGTGGCGTAACCTCATGGAACTGACCATTGAGGAGTGCGGCGCCCTGGATCATCTGCTGGAGGATGAGCCCGCCGATCCGCCGGCGGACTGGCGCACCGTCGACCTCATCATCAAGCGGTGGATATACGCCACCATCTCGCCGGAGCTGACCGGCATGATCATGGACTCCAGCCGCACCGCTCGGCAACTCTACCTCGCGCTGGCCGCCATCTTCCTCAACAACAAGAGGATCCGTGCGGTACATCTTACCTCCGACCTCTTCGAGCAACGCCAGGGCTCTCTCGGTATTGCCCAATACTGCGGGAGAATCAAGACCATCGCCGACGCGCTCCGCGATGTCGATCAGCCGGCCTCCGACGCCACTCTCGTCACCGTCCTGACGCGCGGCCTCAACGAACGCTTCCACGTCACGGCCAAGATCCTCAACTCTTCGAACGGGACGGTGTCCTTCGACGAGGCCCGGAACATGCTTCTCCTCGATGAGATGCAGACCCGCGGGACTGAGCGCCTTGCCTCTCAGTCCGCTCTCATCGCCCTTGGCCGCAACGGCGGTGGCGGTGGCAATCAAGGCGGCGGTGGTGGGGGTGGTGCTGACCACCCTCCATACGGCGCTCCCCGCCCACCTCCTCTCCACGGCGGCGTCGGCACCTACGGCGCTAACTACGGCGCCCCGTCTCCATCACCCAACCAAGGTAAAACCAAGAGGAAGAGGGTCACCAACCACGGTGGCTACACTCCGAACGGTGCCGGCTCTCCTCAGCAGCCCGCGCCGCGCCCTTGGACTGGCTACGTCCAGGCTTGGTCGGCTCCGGCGCCCCGTCTCCCTGGTCTCCTCGGTCCGAGGCCACCACAGGCCTACACCGCCGTCGCTCCTGCGCAGTACGGCGGCTACCAGTACGTCGCGCCGCCCTCCGTCATCCAGTCGCCGTTCTACGGCGCGCCTCCTCCACAACCGCCCCAGCAGCTTCTGCGTCCGGCGCATGGACAGGCCTTCGGCTCCGACCCTCCACCGCCATACCAGCCTCCGCAGCCGTACCAGCTCCAGCAGCCGTACCACGACTACTCCGCGCAGCAGGCCGGGCCCAGCACCACCAACCCCTCCTTCGAGCAGTCCGCGTTGATCGGTGCCCTCACCGATCTGTCGCTGGTCGGCGGCCAGCCCGGGCAGTGGGTTGCAGACTCCGGCGCCTCCACGCACCTCTCGGCACAGCAAGGTATCCTCGCTCACACTCGACCCGTTTTTCATCATGCACCGGTTATTGTTGGCAATGGATCCCATCTTCCTGTTACACACATAGGTTATTCTTCTGTTCCCACCGCCTCCCGACCCCTCTATCTGCACAATGTTCTCGTTGCTCCTAACATCGTTCAGAATCTACTTTCAGTTCGAAAATTCACCACTGATAACTCCTTAATTATGGCGTTTGATCCTTTTGGTGTCTCTGTGAAGGATCTGCAAACGGGGACCCTTCTTCATCGATGCAACAGTGAAGGAGACCTCTACCCCATCTTCCCGGCGTCCACCGCATCCACGAGTTCTGCTCACGCCTACCTCGCCTCGTCTACATCGTTGTGGCACCGGCGGCTTGGCCACCCAGGATCTGCGACGTCTTTTAGAACATTACCTTTGAATAAATCAACCGGGCTTTGTGATGCTTGCCAATTGGGAAAGCATACCCGGTTGCCATTTTCCCCTTCAACTAGTTTTACTTCCGCTGCTTTCCAAATAATTCATTGCGATTTGTGGACTGCTCCCATACTCAGTGTATCCGGATGCAAGTATTATTTAATCATTATCGATGATTTTTCACATTATATGTGGTCTTTTCCTTTAAAGTTGAAATCTGATGTGCACTCTACCTTCTCTAATTTTCATGCTTATGTGCGCACTCATTTTCACACAACCATTGGCACTGTTCAATGTGACAATGGCAAGGAATTCGACAATCACGCAAATCGCCTCCTTTTCTCTCCTCATGGCACAACTCTGCGATTCTCTTGCCCCTACACCTCTGCCCAAAATGGCAAAGCTGAGCGAGCCATCCGGACCACGAACGATGTTATTCGTTCTCTCCTTATTCAGGCCTCTATGCCTCCTGAATATTGGGCAGAGGCTCTTAACACATCCACCCATCTCCTCAACATTCGGCCCACAAAACCACTTAATCTTAAAACTCCACACGAGGTTCTCTTCTCACGACCACCGTCCTACGATCACCTCAGGGTTTATGGATGCCTCTGTTATCCTAACACTAGCGCAACCACACCCCACAAACTGGCCCCTCGGTCGATTCCCTGTGTTTTCCTCAGTTACGCCACGGAGCACAAAGGGTATCGATGTCTAGATCGCACCTCTGGTCGAGTTCACATCTCCCGTCACGTCACTTTTGACGAGGCAGTCTTCCCCTTCGCCGCCACACCTAGTCCTCCTACCGACGACTACTCGTTCGAGCACCCCCCCAGCCCCGATACCAGCACGGCCCCTCCTTTCTCTCCGATCGCCCGATCCGTTGGTCCTCTCCCTGCCGCGGCAGGAAATCTGCCCACGGCAGGCTGCCGTGTGCCCACGGCAGGACCCTCTGTGTCTTCTTCGCCTCCTCCTGCCGCGCCTCTGCCTTCGCCCATGACTGGCCCTCGCGCGTCTTCGCCACCTGTTTCTCCTGCCTCAACCCCGCCCATCCCTACTGCTCCACCTGCTGTCCGTCCTCCACCGATTCCTTCACATCCCATGCGTACACGAGCTCGCGACGGAATTTTTAAGCCTCGCCGGCTTTTCAATCTATCCGCCGCCATTGCCCCTTCACCCATACCCACCAACTACCGTTCTGCCCTTGCAGACACTAACTGGTCTGAGGCCATGCGATCCGAGTATTCTGCACTTGTGGACAATTCCACCTGGTGTCTTGTCCCAAAACCTCCCGGCGCTAACGTAGTCTCTGGTAAGTGGGTTTTCCGGCACAAGTTTCACTCCGACGGATCTCTAGCACGCCACAAAGCCCGTTGGGTTGTTCGTGGATTTTCCCAGGGGCACGGGATTGACTACGATGCCTTTTCATGCACGCACCTAGATCATCTCACATGAATCTTGTCAAACGCATCATTCGTTATATCAAAGGTACCTTAGATTTAGGTACTACCATCACTCCTTCTTCCACTGCTCTTGTCGCATACTCTGACGCTGATTGGGCCGGTTGTCCCGACACGCGTCGATCCACCTCGGGTTTCTGTGTATTCCTTGGAGATAATCTCATATCTTGGTCATCCAAACGCCAACAAACCGTGTCTCGGTCGAGTGCTGAAGCCGAATATCGTGCTGTTGCTCATGTGGTTGCAGAGAGTTGTTGGATTCGTAACCTTTTGCAGGAACTGCATCGCCCCCTCGACAGATCTACTGTTGTGTACTGTGATAACGTGTCTGCTATTTATCTATCTGCTAACCCGGTTCAGCACAGGTGCACGAAGCATATCGAGATAGACATCCATTTTGTCCGTGACAAGGTCCAGGTTGGCGACATTCGAGTTTTGCATATTCCGACAGCCTCTCAATATGCAGATATCTTCACAAAAGGACTTCCTACAGCGGCCTTTGTTGAATTTCGCTCCAGTCTCACCGTTCGAGATCCTCCCGATGACACTGCGGGGGGGGGGGGGGGGGTGTTAGACTGAAGACCGAGTCTCCAGGAGAGCTACCGCCTTATCCTTATCCATGCAGCGCATCCTGATCCATGTACAACGTGCTTCCTCTTAGAGTGGATCACTAACTGAATTAGTTAGAGTGTGCGTGCGTCTCTCTCTCCCATCCCCTTGTACCTCTCTATATAAACTGTGCACGAGGATGTCACTATCATATTCAATACAAGTGTGTTCATACGCACCAAATTCCTGTGCCCTAACTTTCATATTTGAATGAACTTACACATTAAAAAATGTCTAGATATATTTGTTTCACAACGAGTATGTGATAATTTGGAAACCGTGAGATGTGCGCGCTGTTGGAGTAGTGAGTCATCAGCCCATCCTCACTCATCCAGTCAGTCCTCCGACATCGCTGGGAAGAGGAAGAAACGTCGGGGACTCCTCGACGTCCGTCCCCAGTGAGTCACCACACTTATCCAGCAACCAGACACTGCCCCACCCCCCACGCCGCGGCGCAGCATATCCCCGACCAAACCCATCCCCGACTCAGTCACCCCGCCACACCGCTCTGCCCGCCGCCACCATGGCCTCCCTTCTCCTCCGCCTCCACCACCAGCTCCGGCGCCGCCGCCACGGCGCTCTAAGCCCGGCTCTAGTAAGCAGGCTCCTCTCCTCCTCTTCCTCTGCCCCGGACCCGGCGGTGGACAAGGTGCTGGTGGCGAACCGGGGGGAGATCGCGTGCCGGGTGATGCGCACGGCGCGGCGGCTCGGGATCCCCACCGTCGCCGTCTACAGCGACGCCGACCGCGCCGCGCTGCACGTGCGCGCCGCAGACGAGGCCGTCAGGCTCGGCCCGCCACCGGCGCGGGAGAGCTACCTCAACGCCGCCGCCATCGTCGACGCCGCCCTACGCACCGGCGCCAAGGTGAGCTGCCTGCAGGCTGCAGCGAGCGAGACCTTCCTTACGCTTTGGCCAATGCTGCCACCCACCCGGATCAACTGGGGAGCGCCGCTTGCTGCTCTGTAGAGTTCAGCTACACCGTTACTTACTTGAGATAGGCAGGCATCCCCGGCTACTTGCAGTGATAAGAGTTAGTCCTGCTGACAAATCGTAATTCGGCCGCGTCATGCGCTCACTGACTCACGCTGATTGCTGATGGAGTGGCAGGTGCTGGGATGCGGTCTTACAGCAGTCCCATCACTGTTCTTCTTTACTCGTTAGGATTAACATCACAACTGAAACTAGCTACTGATTACTACTGGACTACTGCAGTCGGCAGTGCATTCTTGGTTTCAGTGTACATTGCCTAAGGTAAACTGAAATTCCTGCTGCGGCCACCCGGATCAATTGGCAGTTGTCGGTTGCTGCTCTGCAGACCTCAGTTAGGCTGTTGCTTGAAACAAGTAGGCGTCAGCTGCTACACACACTGACGCAAGTAGCTACTCCTGTCAAACTGTAATTCTGCTATGATTTCTGACATGATCTGGCAGATGTCATGCAACAATTTTACAGTGTTCGTTACTTGTCAGGATTTACGTTATAACTGGAACTAGTTACTGACCAATACTGGAGTACTGGACTAGTGCATTCTTGCTTCTGGTGTACAGTTGCCATTTTCTTTTGAACAATTAGTTGCCAACTTATGTTCTAGGTTGAGGTGTGTTGTGATGGGATATTAATTTTTCTTAAGCCTGACATATATATGTTCTTGCAGGCTATCCACCCTGGATATGGTTTTCTTTCAGAGAGCGCAGATTTCGCGCAACTCTGTGAGTCCGAGGGGCTTACATTCATTGGGCCTCCACCATCTGCAATCCGAGATATGGGTGATAAGAGGTAAATATTCTCTTCCGTGGTTTGCATAAATATTTACATCTCTTTATTGCATATGGGACAATGCGTTCTAAGGACGTTCTGTAAAAAATAGCGCGTCAAAGAGGATCATGGGTGCTGCTGGAGTGCCGCTTGTTCCGGGCTACCACGGAGCTGACCAAGACATCGAGTTGTTATCACATGAGGCTGATAAGATTGGATATCCAGTTTTGATAAAGCCTACCCATGGTGGAGGGGGCAAGGTATGCTAGGAATGCTTTGCACAGCACAATGTTAATTGCAGTTTCCTATATTTTCAAGAGAAGAACTTGAGGCTAATCCATATGCAACACATTCGTTCATGCGGTTGTAGGCTCTCTTGTACGTGAGTTCGTGATCGAATTTTAGAGAATAGTATTTATAGAGTCGCTTATCTAAATCAAGTGTTCTGTTCTCTGTGCTTTTCTTTTGATCTTTGATCTTTGTATTCAAGGGGATGAGAATAGTTCAAGGGCCTGGTGACTTTGTGGATTCTGTACTGAGTGCTCAACGTGAAGCTGCAGCATCATTCGGCATAGACACGCTGTTGATTGAGAAGTATATTACTCAACCCAGACATATAGAAGTCCAGGTAATATTCTGATTTCAGCCTTTCCACAATCCTTCTCTCAATCTGCACAGGTACTCTGGTGTTTAATGTGGCACTATTTCAATATGTGAAGGTATTTGGTGACAAACATGGAAATGCTATTCACCTTTACGAGAGGGACTGCAGTCTACAAAGAAGGCATCAAAAGATTATTGAGGAAGCACCAGCTGTAAGGCTTTATTACCTGTCAATGCCCTGGATATTTTTAATACAATAATTTTACATTTACATATTCTCTGCAGCCAAATGTGACAGCGGAATTTCGGACTCATATTGGTGAAGCTGCTGTATCTGCTGCGAAGGTGACATACTTGATACTTCTACATAATATTGCTTGCTGTGGTTTAAGATACAAATTTGATGGTCTTATGTTTTTATCTCATTATTCTGTCAAAGTTATTTGTTTGTTCCCTGCACACCAGTAGTCCAGGAACCAAGCCATACAATCTTTTCTTACATACAGATGGCAAATATGTAAAGAAAATTATTCCATATCTTGAGTACATTTCAATTTTCCGATTTGCTATTTTCCTGTTTAGAACTATGGGTTCATTCACTATTTATGGTGATGAAACAGTACCCAACTTAACACTTGTAAACTATCTAACCCTCAACCCTATGTTTG
The DNA here is from genome assembly GCA_007115705.1 of Dactylis glomerata. NCBI lineage: Eukaryota > Viridiplantae > Streptophyta > Magnoliopsida > Poales > Poaceae > Dactylis > Dactylis glomerata. Next base: position 1,338,993 of record QXEO01002105.1, on the reverse strand, counting down.
GCTGTAGTTATTCTGTTTAATCTTTATATTTTATACACAGGGTCACTTATTGGATTCTTTGTGTTGAAGGCAGTTGGTTACTACAGTGCTGGAACAGTGGAGTTCATTGTGGATACTCTTTCAGGAGAATTCTATTTCATGGAAATGAATACTCGACTCCAGGTACTAAAATATGATTATCAATTGCTCATCTAAGATGCTTGAGTACCATGTGAATGCCAAAACACACAAAGCTGCAAGAACCATTTAGGTTAAATAATACATTAACATGTTCATAATTGGAAGTTGAGGGTGTGTCACATATGTTAGTCATTTTGCATATGGACTGCCTTCTAACCACATCTAGCTTAAATGCAAAATGTGTGTTGTTGCGGCCATAATCTCTCTCTCTCTCTCTCTCTCTCTCTCTCTCTCTCTCTCTCTCTCTCAAACTCACCTGGATCTTTGAAGGTTGAACACCCAGTAACAGAGATGATCGTTGGTCAAGATCTTGTGGAGTGGCAAATACGTGTTGCAAATGGAGAGCGCCTACCATTATCTCAGGAGCAGGTCCCGTTAAATGGTAAGTCCTGTCAATCCTTTTATGATTTTCTCCTAAACACCTACAGATGTTTGTTAGTGTCATGATTTATCTCTTGGTTATGTGTCCTTTTCACTTTTCATAACATAACCAACTCTTTTAGTTGTACTTGGATTATGATTTTGAAGATCGTATCTCTATCTACAAATCTGTTAGTACTGCATATCATGGTATTGTAGCAAGCATTGGTAAATGTGTTATTGTTGGTTAAACTCATTAAGCAGGTATACTAGTGAGTAACCAAATTCCAGCTATCGACTTCTCTAGCTTATTGGATCCATTTATCATTCAGAAGAGAAAAGGAATCCAACTATTCTCTAGAAGCGGGCTGGAATCTTTTCATAAACGTTGACTAAAGGGGGAGGAGTCCCTCCTTTAGCTGTCCGTTGTCAGAGAGATGATACTCTCCGCGAATAAACGCGGATAATACACGGAGTCTGCGCGCTGCGCAGGACTCGAACACGGGTGGGGAGGTTCAGCAACTTGAACTCCTGCCAGTGAGCAAGCACTCAGTTCTCAATCTTTTCATGCATTTAACAAAAATGTGCATAACATGAATGTCTTCACTTGATACTTGAGCAAGTATTTGTTACCCTGAATTTATGTTAGGAGTAGATGAATAACATTAGTTCTTCTGATGTGCTTACACAAATCATATGGGTGGTCTCAGGATGTAAATTTATATTGGTAGCATTAACAGTTCAAGTTTATGATGCCATTTCAAATTTTCAAGTAAGAACTATTTATTAACCATCAGTGTACCGTGATCCAGGACATGCATTTGAAGCCCGAATATATGCTGAAAATGTTCCAAGAGGATTTCTTCCTGCAACAGGAACCTTACATCACTATCGACCAGTCCTGTCTTCTACAACAGGTAATATTGGATATATCCAGCGATATAATCTATTACCAGCTATCTTCAGTATGGTGGTGCTAACATATTCTTCATCAGTAAGGGTCGAAACTGGAGTTGAACAAGGAGATACTGTCAGCATGCACTATGATCCCATGATAGCCAAACTTGTAGTATGGGGTGAATGTCGCAATGCTGCACTAGTCAAGCTAAAGAACTGCTTGTCAAACTTTCAGGTATATATGCCCGTCAAGCCATTACCCTAGTTTACACTTGTTTAGAAGTCTCATCTCTTGGACCCTTTTAATCCTACTAGTTACTTAGAAATCTACTATTCGTTATCATTTTTTTCTGAAAGATACTACCTGTTATCGTTGGTATGCTAAGGATCATGTTGCGCTGCTTTTGATATTCCCTGGCTATCAAGCTGTAGTTAATGAATAGACAGATTGCAGGTTTGCCCACAAATATTGCTTTCCTTCAAGAACTCGCAGGCCATAGTGCATTTGAAAGAGGCCTAGTTGATACGCACTTCATTGAGCGGTACAAAAATGATCTTCTAAGTACTGCTGCTACGGCCTCGAGTGAAGAACATGATGCAGCTGAGCTTGGTGCAATTTTGGCTGCTGCTTGCATTTGCAGAAAGGATCACATTACCTCTGAAGAATCCCTTCGTATGTTTTGTGCGAACCCTTCTGTTTTTTCATTCGATAATATTTCCAATATTGCCTGATATTAACATATGCTTGTGGGTAGGTGACAAGACACTTTCTGTATGGTATACCCGTCCACCTTTCAGAATGCATCACTCGTCAAAGCGTCTAATGGAGTTTGAGTTTGATAAAGAACTTGAGGGGTCGAGTGATGAGCTTCTCAAATTCTTGATTACATATAGATCTGATGGAAGTTACTTCATTGAGGTGATTACTATACACACATATCATTTGTTTGCTTTTGGTTGTTTGAATTGTAAAACCTAAGGAAGCGTATAATTTAACTCTAATAGGCAATGATGGAAATGGGAAATGATATCTAACTTTATTTGGTGGAAAGTATATTTTCAGTCGTCATATATTTGAGATCAGTCATGTTTCAAAATATTTGTGATAAGCATTGTATAATTACATCAAAATGCATTTTCAGCAATGTTTCTTTGATATTTTTTTTGAGAAAACGCAAAGACTTTGCGTTTCTTTTCATTGAACAGAAGGGTTTAAGGTTACACGCCTCCTGGGAGGCCGATTACAGTTTGGATTACATCGAAACTGCAAAATCGACTACAGTTTGGTCCTTATTGTGGAAGCTGCTACATGTGCTTTCTACCACATCATTTTGAATGAAGTTGTATGCTCCATTTTGGTTTTTTATATGCCTTCTTACAGTTAAAGACAATGGGCTTCAAGAGGGTAACAGTATACTGAAACTTTCTCGATTAGATTAGAATCTAAACTTTGTGTGCACTACCCATATCATAATTTCTGCTTACCAGAGCAATAGGCAACCTCTTAACTGGCGTTTAACGCTGCACAACTGTTGACCAATATCTTCACTCATTATTGTTCTGCTTGTGACTTGTGACCAGACTGAAGATGGCTCTTCTCCTGGTTTGGAGATCAAAGTAGATGATAGGGGTGGACATGATTTCCGGGTTGATGTTGGTGGTGTGCAAACAGATGTGACATTAGCATTCTATTTAAAGGTTAGCCTGGTACCTCCTTACTATGGTGATTATGAGTTTATTCATTAGTTTCTTCGACTGTAATATCGTCCCTAAAATATTTCTTCCTCTGCTGCTTCAGGATAATTGCAAACATATACATATCTGGCATGGGAAGCATCATCATCATTACAGGCAGACCATGAGAGCTGAGCAGTTAGTTGATGATAGTTCTCAACCTAGCCATGCTTCCGAGGGAAGGTCACATCCAAAAGGAAGTGTTTTGGCACCAATGGCTGGTTTGGTTGTTAAGGTTTTGCTTAAGGATGGAGCACAGGTGGATGATGGTCAGCCTGTCATGGTTATAGAAGCAATGAAGATGGAGGTTCGAATGAACTTGCTGCCACTTCTTCCAAACTTTTGATCAAATTAATCAAATCTGACGGAAATATCTTGTATTCCTTTTCTCAGCATGTTGTGAAGGCGCCACGGGCTGGTTACATAGAAGGGCTAAAGGCTACTGCTGGACAACAGGTTTTTGACTCCAGTGTCCTTTTCACTGTCAAGGTATGTGTTAATTATTGACCATATCTTGGAATTTCACGCTTCTCTTTCCAATTTTTTACAACAAAGTTTAGGCCAAGTCTAAGTTTCGTCGTCATTATATTTTGACCTGTACGCAATGATATTCTTGAGAAAGTATTCGAAGTTTCGAACTTAAAAGAAACAGTAGAAAAGTCCACAAGAAATCATATTAATAAATGTGTAGTTTATTGGCAGCATGTCTCCGGTCATGTGGGTGTGGCATAAGGTCATGGCAAGTGCTAGCAGCTGCAAGTACTAGTTGAAGCAATTTCATACATCTAATGTAAAGTTTTTTCATCTCTAAGGAGTTAGACTCGAAGAGTAGTGTTCGAAGAAGCAGCTGCGGTAGCCACAAGCCGGTAGCACCTAATTTCAGCTGGAAACTTCCACAGTTTGAACCCCACCTCGAGTGTCCCAGGGGTCTTGTGGTAAACCGGGATCCCCTGCCGAACTAAAATAAAACCATACATTTAAAGAGAAAATAATGTCCTTTTTCCAATCACCAGAGAATATCCCATCATTCGTGGATCATAGCTTTTATTACCCTGTGATCATCTGAACTTGATTCTTTGCTTTCTCCAGGATAAGAGCACGAACTGATGAAACCAGAAAACCTGACCCGTGACCTGTACCAATTAGTGTACAGATGCTTCAGAATTCAACTTATGCGTGTCCTCCAGGGAGACGAATAAGCAAACAAGCAGCTGGAGATACCTCGTGACTAAATAATACTACTCCAGCTGATCTCCCTAGTACATATAGCTGGAGTTCATATCTCACTTTCCCTGTATAGCGTGTATGTTACTGTTTATGGTGGTTAATTGGAGAAACCATGTAGCAAACAAGGTGGAGGTGTTCATTGCCAGTCCATTTGTCCCTCTATCCACGATTAAGACCAATTCCGCAGCACATGAAGATCTTGGACTGCTAAGAGCATTTTTTTCAAGGATACACCCTTGGAGGTGTATCAGATTCATAGAAGAAGCCAAGACGGCCGGTACAACAATAAAGGGAACCCGATACAAACGCACGCCACCCGGATAACAACACAACCCATAACCACTGAAAGACAAGAACTCGCCTTGCACAGCCTATTGCCAAGAATGGCGAGGAGGCAACACACTAGACTGCGTCATGACCGAAAGAAACTCCAAAGAGCCGATTCCAACTCCAAATTGGCACAAGTCGACGCACCACTCGCCCTTAAGTGCCTAAGAGTCGGCAGATGAACGATAAGATCGAATCAAACCGGAGGAGGCGCTGATCAAGAAGTGTCGCCTGACAGGCCACGCTCTGAGCGGCGACCATGAAGGATCCAACTGACGCACCGAGGATACCACGCTCAACCTAAGCAACGCCTCCAAGGAGGAAACGGCACTGCCGAGCTGTCGCTGCCCAATCTGAAGATGGATCTAGGGTTTCCCCCGGTGCACTAGGCGGGAAAGCTCGGGCAGGGCCATAACGACGCCTTTAAAAAGGTTACGGCACCATCGGATACGTAGAAAAGAGCCGCCTTTAGCCTACCGCCATCGAGAGGCAAGCCAGAACTTGCTGTCGATGGAGCAGGAGGTGCTGCCCAGTCCACCATGGCCATCTCAACGAAACTGGACGTGGAGGTCCACACCGTCGGGAATCATCTCGAGGCGGGAAATGCTGGGAAACAGTTGGAGGATCAGGCGACTCGATCCTCTGGTTTCCATCGCGCGCAACGCACGACGTGGGTGGCCCCACCCAAACCCATTCGCGCACGATTCGTCATCGACCACCAGGTCTTGCGCCGCCCGCCCCAACGCCACCCACCGCCGCCCCTAGGCCTCGCGCCGCTGGTCACCCGCCACCGCCGCTGGTAGGACGCGTCGCCACTGCCACTAGGGCACGCCGCCGCGGATGGAGAGGCTGGCTACGCCACCCCAGAAAACCGCACCGCCTATGGAGGAGCTCCACGCGCCGCCTATGGAGGCCGCCCACGCCGAAGCTCGCCCGCACCATGGATTTTGCTCAAGGACGTTCTCGGATTTTTGTACGCGATGCTACAATAGAACATATTGTTTGCTATAATTGTTCTAAAAGTTTGCATCAATAGAATAATTTTTTGCTTCATTTTGCCCAGTGTTTTTGCAACTCGCCGGAAATTACTTGCTACGATGCTACAATAGAATTTTTATTTTGCTACGATTGTGCTTCGATTTTGCATTTTTAGAATATGTTTTTGCTACAACTATTCTCCCGGTTTGCACCATAAAATTCATCGGAATATTTTGTCTGATTTTTTTTTGCTACAATGCTACAATAGTAAAAGAAAATTGCTCCGACGTCTCCAACGAGGTCTCATGCAAGAAATTTTGGTGTGATTTTTTTATTACGATGCTTCAATAGTATTAAAAAAATGCTCTAACATCTCCGGCGAGATCCGCTCTGTTTTGCTACAATGAAGCAAACGCGGTACCATTTTTTTTTTGCTTCATGAAGCAATTCCGGGATTTTGGTGCGAAAAGTTTTTGCTCTATTCATACAAAAAGTTGCTATAATAAATTGTTTTCTACTGCATTGGTACATTATAGAAGCAAAAACGGGATTGGGGGAGTCTGGAGGGACATGTGTCATCATGCTGACCCGGAGGATCGGCGCCCCGGATCCTCGGAGGAACTAGTCCTTTCCATCACGTATTCACATTCAAAAAAAGGAGAGTATGTGCAGGCTACTTTAAGACCAAAATTTTGGTCCCTGCGTCTCTCGGAATGTGATTAACCAAGCCACCAAAAATTACAGAGTAGTGCCATGGAAAAAATGTTGAGTCTTCGTGATTATTCATGATAAAATGTTGCAATTGATTCATAAGGCAATCGATGACAACAGTAGGCCTATTCCTGAAACCCTAGCCGCCGCCCCCACCGTTCCGCTCGATCGTCTCCCCTGCTATCGCCAGAGGACACCAGCCAAAACCCGTTGGGGTTAGTGATGCCGGTGGACGGTCCGGCGGACGAGGCGGACGTCCGCTCGGGGTGCATTTCAAGGCAAAAACGAATTAGCTAGCGTCATGATTAAGTCATTAAGAAAACGAATTTGTCCGCCAACGACGTCAGAGTGGACGTCCGCCTACATCCCTAGTTGGGGTGCAACAGTTTGGTCCTAAGGCGATGGAGCGCTTGTGCGGTCCCGCATTGGCGACGCGGTGGTGGCCTCACCTCAGGCGTGCTCGAAGTCGTGTTGCCTTCAGACGAAGGCTTCGGGCGGCGCAGGTCATCTTCTTCACTGCTGGTCGAGCCTATGAAATGCCGATGGGGATTGGGGCAGCCGGTCATGATGGGAGCCGACTCGTGACGTGGGGGTTGCTCGCATGGACCAAATTGTTTGGCCCTTGCTTTCTTCTTGTGCCATGCCGCCACTCTGTGTTTTGTCGACCTCTTCGATCTGGACGCCGACAAGTTCCGGGCCTCCTCTCGGTGAATTTCGTTGTATGGCGTATGACATCCTTGGATTTCTAGATCAGTCGTGTGAGCCCTTATCTAGGGTGTGGCACGAAGCTTCTCTTTATTGCTGGTGCCATGTGACATGCCTAAGTTTTGAATTCCAATGTGCTAATAGAAGTGTAGAAAATCATGGTGGGTGTGATCTGAAGTTTGTAATGGTGGAGAGGTGTATTGGTGGCGATGAAGATGTGTGGAAATTGTGGGACGTAACAGTTCATTACTTCATTACGGTCCCATGTTGTGTGCTGACAACTACATACTGGAATCTGAAACCAACAAAGATAATTCAAGATACTACAATTCATGCCAGTATGTATAGCACATACATCACTATTAATTCAACATGAAAATGCTTGGAGTATTAGCATACGTGAGGAGTGCCAAGCGCTTTTGTTCCATTCTGTATGATCTGATATATGCAATTAGGCATGATAGTTTCTAACAGTACTACATTGTAGACTTGTAGTGTATTAATCAATCTGATTGTACATGAGACAAGAAGCCCAGACCTACCCTAGTTGAATCAAGGCAGCAAACAAACAAGGAGGAAGAACAACGGACTCGGGCAACACAAACAATGCCACTCAGCTGAGCACTACACGGACCCGAGGGATAATGCGTTTGGATTTGGGATTACTGTTGCTCCGAAATCTAAGCATAAATAATACAGGACGAGGTATCTTGTGTGAAGATCCACCCCCATACCCAGTATCACAGGGACTGCAGATCAGCATCTACATACTGAGAGTATATCAAATTGATGTAAAAAAAAAGGAGAGTACCAAATTCGAATTCAGAAATCCCAATTCAGGCTATGTGATCCTCACAAGAACATACAAATAACTGCACCAAATTTATAATGAACCCGATGCTGAACCACAGACTTTTCTTATGTTCAGTACTAAGGTCACAAAGAGCACAACCATAAACCACTACCACCATGTTTGTAATCAAAGCTAACGGATATATCTATATGAAGCCCTAACATAATGCAAGACAACCTATCAACCACGACGGGGTCTGAACAAGCAGAAGCACCCGGGGTTCTTATGTTCCGGGATCATCCCATACGGGGTCATGCCACCACCATTGCTCGTGTTAAGATCCTCCAGGAGCTGCACCACCTCCTTCATGTCGGGCCGCTTCTCAGGCTTTGCGGCCCAACATCGCTTCATGATGTTTGCCATTGGGGTGGGGCAGCAGGGTGGGATCGGAGGTCGCAGTTTCTGTACAGACAACATAAGCAATTAATATTTTTAGCAAAAAATGCTGCTGCATGGGCTAGTTTAACTTGTTTTTGCATGGAAAAAATTGGGGTTGTAACAATAAGAGTAAATCCATCAGGCAAAAAAATATAAACCTTATGAACAATGGCAGATGTCGCCTCTGCAAAACTGAGGTCCGGGTAGTATGGCATGTCACAACAGTATATCGCCCATAAGCATATCCCAAAACTGTAGATGTCACACTTTCTATTGTATGGCTTACGTTCAAGGACCTGAAGAGGAAGCACAAGAATCGGAAATTGTCATACAAAATGCGAAATAGAGCACCGATAGCATAAATTGGTGGTTTGCGGTAGGTAGTACCTCTGGTGCCATGTAACCTAGTGTTCCTGTCACACCCGTCATCTCCGCTGGATTCTTTGCCTCGATACGGGCAACGCCAAAGTCAGCGATCTTTAGGGTTCCTTTAGAATCAAGCAACATATTTTCGGCTTTGACATCTCGATGCACGATATCTTTGGAATGTAGGTAGCTCAAGCTGCATAAGATATGTATGAGATTGATGGTTATCCGTGGATTCACTTGGAAAATACATGACACCAAAATTGTGCCGAGTTGCTTACCCGTTGGCCAAATCCAATGCAAGCCTAACCACAACTTGGTATTCGAGCTTTTCCTCCCTATGTGCATATAGATATTGCCTTAGTGTTCCTCCGTCGATATACTCGACGACGACACAACATGCTCTCTCTGGGAAATCAATGGGTGTAGTATCGTCGTCATCGTCAGCTGGAATGTTAAGGTCAATGGTACCCATTGATGCACCAATGAACTGCAAGAAAGAAAAAACAAAATACTTTAAGTTTTTTTTTTCGATAAAGACAAAACACTTACACAATGCAATAAGAAGAAAGCCTTAGCAGATGACCATGCATTCAAAGTGCGGGAGCAAAATTATTCACCTTTGTAACATTCCGATGGTTGAGATCCTTCCAAACGACAACCTCCTTCCTTAGAGCCTTGCGTCGAGCAGCGATTTCAGATTCGTTTAGAAGGCCATCCTCTCCCCAGTCTAACAGTTTAGCTGCGCAAAATTTAAGCAAGAGGAAAACTTAGCTACTTTGGGAAGATCAGGTGCGCATGCAACCAGAATAGGTAGCTGAAATCTTTTATGTATATATAGAACCCTAGACCCCACACCACCATGGTTAGATAGATCCGACCGTACGTATAGAACCCTAAAACCCAGATAAAAATCAAGAGACACGAGGAAAGCATCGATCCAGGAAAAATAGTCTCCCCACACCACCATGGTTAGGTAGATCCGACCGTACGCATATAGAACACTAAAACCCAGATAAAAATCAAGAGACACAAAGAAAGCATCGATCACTCCAGGAAAAATAGTTACATACCTAGGACGACCTTGCCGTCGTAGGTGGCGCGGTACACGGAGCCGAAGGTCCCCGGCGATATCAACTGTTCAACCTCCAGCTTGGCGAGGTCGATCTCCCATGGCTCCATTGGCTCGTCGTCCCTGCGTTGCTCCGTCTCCGCTCGCTTCTTCTCCGCGGCCAGAAGCTTGTCAACGGCTCGCTTGTCCATCGCGACATCAAGATTGCAAAGATCAAACGTGTCGGCCCTCACGTACTCGTCGCTGAAGTTTCCCGAGTGGAGCGTCTTCATCATCTGCGAGCTCGAGGCAGTCTCCTCCGGCGCGTCGCCGCCGTCGAGAATCCCCGAGACGCTCTCCGCCGCCATCTTTTTGCGTCGGAAGTCTAAGTCTCGGCGATCGCCGCCCGCCCTAACGAAGTCTAGGTCGATCGCGATGCCTTAGGTTGAAGCTCTTGCCGGGAAGACGTACGTGTTTTCCTTGCGGCAGATCCGTATATATAATAGCATGGGATCGACTCAATCCCGAGTCGAACTACCTACCTGAACCTTAATCGATGAGGACACTAGCAAACAATATTGTGGACGCCCAAACTAACTCGTGTACGTAGTTATCTTAGTCACGTGCCCTGCCGACCTCGTGACTCTCAACCCTCGTGCTATACTGTGTTTCATCAAGGAAAAAGGGCCCACACCCAGGTCCGCAGCCGTCTGTAACACAGCAGGATGCCACCACAACAAAGACGTAATCGAAGAAGACGCCATCGAGTTGAAGAAGCGGAATAACTGTGTGAGTTCAGTTATGGGTAGTGTGGGCCTTAAAGGCATGTGTGCTGTAACGTGGGGGTATTGAAGAAACTAGACTGAAAAAGTTCAGAACTATCCCTTCCTCTCCAAGTTGTAATTCTCCTTCTGTCGATCCCCAATTCTAGATCCAAACCTTGTATCAATCTCACGCCTTGATTGTATCTTGGCCAAGGGATATTACATCTGGTATCAGAGGTCCGGAATCGATCGCCTGTTTGTTCGACCCAGATCGTAAATCCGGTAGAAGGTTGGGGAACTCGGAGGATTTTCGCTTCGCGAAATTTTCTCTGTTGATTCCCGTAATTCCGGACGCGGTCGATCGGGTTTGACGAGCGAATCGCAACGGCGCCTCCGAAACCTTCCGCTCAAACCCAGCTCGTGTTGGAGGCGATGGGAGAGGTGGCAAATCGGTCTGAAGAAGCAGTTGCGAAGTTGCAGGAAGGGCTCACCGATCTGTCCTCTCAAGTGGCGGCGCTCACCACCACACAGCAGCAGGTGACGGCGCAGCTCGAGCTGGCGAATCGCGCGGTGGTGGACCATACGCGGTTCGCGGACAACATGGATCGCAGGCACGACGCGCTCGCCCGTCAGATGACGGCGTTGGGCGCGGCCATGGAGCGGCTGGTCAACCGTTCTGGAGCGCGACAAGAGGACGAGGGTGACCCCTTGCAGGGGATTCCGGTGGGGCGGGGCGTGTATGCTCCGGCTCCTGCCACGGCGGTGTCTGGTGGCGGGGCTCGGACGGAGGCGCCCGCTCCAGAGCGCTCGGCTGAGCAGGTGAGTCTCGGCGTTGGGGTGGCGTCTGGCGGCGGTAGACCAAACAGCGGCCAACCGGAGTTCGGAGGTGGGGTGGCGTTTGGCGGCGGTAGAACACGCAGCAGCTATGAGGCTCTCGGCGGCGGGGCGACATCAGGCGGTGGGGCGACATCAGGTGGCGGTAGACCTCGCAGTGGCCACGAGCATCATCACTCACGTGCACCACTGCCGAAGATGACTTTTCCAAAGTTCAGTGGAGAGGATCCGCATATCTGGAGAGACCAACAGCTAGATTATTTCACGCTGTTCAACATTGAGGAAAATATGTGGCTCACGGCAGCCACACTACATCTCTCAGGTAACGCTGCTCACTGGTATCGTGCATACAAATTGCGCAATGTGGTGTATGATTGGCATACATTCATGGAGGCGGTGGAGGCTAAGTTTGGAGCCTCGGATCATCGTAATTTTATATCTGCATTGCTGAACCTGAAACAAGTAGGAACAGTACAAGACTATAAACTGCAGTTTGAGGAATTGATGTTTAAGATAGGCAGTCATAATCCATACTATGATGAGACATTTTTTGTTCAGCAATTTGTCAAGGGACTTAAAAAGGAGATCAGAGGTGCTGTAGCTTCACAATTGCCAGAGACTGTGGATAGGGCTATTTTGTTGGCACTTGTGAAGGAGGATGTGTTGGCTTCAAACAAACCATGGCGTGCTCCTGTTGTCAATCGCAATGAGGCTGCCCCAAATCGTGTGGAAGCACCCAGAAACACCCTCAAGGTTGGCCAAGGGGACTTCTAGAAGGAGCGACAGCTACGTGATTACAGGAAGGCTAACGGCTTGTGTTATAAGTGCGGGGAAAAGTTTGATCCGCAGCATCAGTGTGTTCAGAAACAAGGGCCTGCATTACATGCTATTTGTGTTGAGAATAACACTGATGAAATATCTGAAACTGTGCTGAATCTGCTTGCTCTTCAATACTTTGCTGAAACTGAACAATTGCAACTGTCCCTGAATGCTCTTGCTGGAACTGATAGTGGCAATACTCTTCGTCTCCGGGCGTTATCTGGCAATCAAGTGCTGGTGATCTTAATCGACTCTGGAAGCACCAGTAGCTTTGTTAATACTAATGTGGTTCAACGTTGTCAATTAACTACTATTCCTGTTCAGGCAGCATCAGTCAAGGTTGCAAATGGGGAATACATGCAATGTAACAGCAAAGTGCAGGCGATGCAGTGGTGGACTCAGGGGTATACCTTCCAAACTGATATGTTGGTACTTGATTTGGGGGCTTATGATGCGATCCTTGGTGTGGATTGGTTGAAAACCTTGGGAGATATCACTGGGAATTGGAACACAAAGACACTATCCTTCTGTCATAAAGGAGAAAGGATCACACTCCACGGTATGCCCGCACCTAGTCAGAACAAGGTGACTGAAGTACCAGTGGATCAGGTGCTGAAATGGACTAGGGGCAATGACATTTGGGCATTAGCACTGGTGGAAGAACTGTCTCCGCAAGCTACTACCAGTGATTCCACAGCAGAGCCATTACCTACTGAAATTCAGCAAGTATTAACTGAATTTGGTGATGTTTTCGCTGAACCGCAGCAGTTGCCTCCTAGGAGGGAGTATGACCATGCTATTTCATTGACACCGGGCTCCACTCCTGTGAATGCACGTCCTTACAGATACTCCCCTCTCCACAAGAGTGAAATTGAGCGCCAAGTGGCAGAAATGCTCAAGTCAGGAGTTATATGTCAGAGTATGAGCCCATTTGCCTCTCCTGTATTGTTGATTCAAAAAAAAGATGGCACATGGAGATTTTGTGTGGATTACCGACGATTGAATGAATTGACAATCAAAAACAAGTTTCCTATGCCGGTTATCGATGAATTGCTCGATGAATTGGCTGGTGCATCTATCTTTTCCAAGCTCGATCTGCGGGCGGGCTATCATCAAATTCAGATGCGGCCAGAAGACGAGGAGAAAACGACATTCAAAACTCATCAAGGTCATTACCAATTCCGAGTTATGCCGTTTGGCGTATCAAATGCACCGGCGACGTTTCAATGTGTGATGAACACAATTCTGCAACCATGCTTGCGCAAGTTCACGACATCTGCAAATTGTCCTTCAACTACTGCGAGAGAATCAACTCTTTGTCAAGACTTCCAAATGTTCATTTGCTCAGCGCCAACTGGAGTACTTGGGCCATCTGATTTCTGCCGCAGGAGTAGCCACAGATCCTCGCAAGACCCAAGCTATGTCTGCGTGGCCGCGACCCACTACAGTCACAGAGCTGCGAGGATTCCTTGGGTTCACAGGCTATTACCGTAAATTTGTGCGTGATTATGGGCGCATCGCAAAGCCTCTGACATCCTTATTGAAGAAGAAAGGGTTTGAATGGAATTCAGCTGCTGAGAAGGCGTTTGGCGCCTTAAAATTGGCAATGATGCAAACACCTGTGCTCGCGCTTCCGGACTTTGACAAGCAGTTTGTAGTCGAGACAGATGCTTGTGATTCCGGTATCGGCGCTGTGCTGATGCAAGAAGGACACCCCATTGCATTTTTGAGCAAAGCTCTTGGTCCCGCTCATAGTCATTTGTCAATTTACGACAAAGAATTCTTGGCGCTGATAATGGCTGTTGAGCGGTGGCGCTCTTATTTGCAGCGGGGCGAAATTCTAATTCGAACTGATCATTCTAGCTTATGCTACTTGGATGAACAACAATTGCAATCACCCCTACAACGGAAGGCAATGTCACGAATGATGGGATTACAGTTCAAAATCTGCTACAAGAAAGGTTCAGATAATGTCGCGGCTGATGCTCTGTCTCGTGTAGCGCCTCAACTAGCTTGCTCGGCATTGTCCATGGTGCAGCCGGCTTGGATGCAGGAAATCATCAATTCGTATGTCACTGATAATGCCGCTCAGAAACGTTTGCAAGCTCTGGCTGTACTCAGTCCTGATACAGAAGGATTTGAGCTGGTAGATGGGTTAATCAAACTCCATGGCCGAGTATGGATTGGTGAAAATTCTGCCATTCAGACAAGAATCATTCATGCTTTGCATGCGAGTGTCGTGGGAGGTCACTCTGGGATCCAGGCAACGTATCAACGAGTGAAGAGGCTGTTTGCTTGGTCAGGTTTGAAGACAGATGTTGAAAATTTTGTGAAGCAGTGCGGAGTTTGTCAGCATGCTAAGCATGAGCTAACACACCCAGCCGGTCTTCTTCAGCCCCTGCCTGTTCCCGAAGGAGCATGGCGTGATCTGTCACTCGATTTTATCGAAGGCCTTCCATTATCAGATGGAGCTAATGTGATATTGGTCGTGGTGGATCGCTTTACAAAATTTGCCCACTTTATACCCCTCCGACATCCCTTCACAGCCCAATCTGTGGCTCAGATTTTTGTTGATTCTGTGGTCAAACTGCATGGAGTTCCCCTGACATTGGTATCAGACCGTGACAAAAATTTTACCAGTGCGTTTTGGAGGGAACTATTCAAGATTTTGGGTACACGTTTACAGTTTTCCACAGCATATCATCCACAAACGGATGGGCAAACGGAACGGGTAAATCAGTGTCTTGAAATGTACCTTCGATGCATGATTTCTGACTGCCCAAAACAGTGGCGCAAGTGGTTGCCTCTAGCCGAGCTGTGGTACAATTCCAACTATCATTCGTCCCTGGGTTGCTCACCGTTCAAGGCATTGTATGGTGCTGATCCAAATCTGGGAGCTATGCCAGTGGATGCATCTGTTTCCTCTACTTCAGTTACAGAGTTCTGTCAGGTATCCTATCATCAGTACCCGTATTGGGCCTCTACGGTTATGGGCTGCGTCCCTCATTGGGCTTTGGGCCTTGTATCCAGTTGGACTAGTCGTGTGCATGCGTGTATTAAGGGAATAGGCTGCGTCCTTCCCAGGGTATCGAAGAAGAGAACTCTGATCTCCTATCCCCTCCCTCCTGTATCCCGAACCTGATGCTTCTATCTAGTCCTCAACCCTAGATTTCCCTCCCGAATCTCCCTTCCAGTCACAGATCTCGCCCTAGGATCATGACAATCTAGTATCAGAGCCAGTCACGCTGGCGCCCCGGCGAAATCAGGATCAGCTCACTGAGCAAGTCTCGAAATCCATGGCGGAGATGTCCGAGCAGACCCAGGGTCTGACGGATATGATGAAGCAGTTGATGGATAGCTTCAATGATCTCAAGGTGAACCAGATCGAGATGCGGGACGCGCTCCGTGAGGTCCAGTCTCGCACGGAAGCGGTGGAAGCACACGCAGCGGAGATCGAGCGGCGCACGACGTCCACGCCAGCAGATCCGGTGGCAGCGCCACCCCAGCCTCGACCTGCTACCGCGCCGTCGATCGGGGAACAAGGAGCGGGACTTCGAGATTTCCGCGCTCCAAATCTCTTCCGGGGTGACGCCGCTGGTATCCTTGGGGTACCAGTGACAGCCCCGGGCACAGGTGCGCTTCAATCCGGGCCATCGTGTCCTACTCCTCTTCGCAGTTATGTGGGAAATGGTCAACATGATTACCGGGAGGAGCAAATTCGTGCTCCTGCTCCTAAAATTGAGTTTCCAAAGTTTGATAGAGAGAATCCAAAGCTGTGGCAGCAGCAGTGTGAGACCTATTTTGAGGTGTTTCGAGTTCAGCCTTGTCTCCGGACTCGTTACGCTGCTCTCGGGTTTCAGGGGGAACGCCGCCTTGTGGTTTCAAGGTGTCGAAGCCAAGGGCCGTGTGGAGGATTGGGGTGTGATGTGTAACATGGTACATGAGTATTTTGGGAAGAATAAGTAAGCTAGCTATAGACACCAAATGCGTGTGTTGAGACAAACTAGTACAGTTGCTGACTACTGGGATAAATTCTCTAGGCTTAGACATCAATTGTTGCTTTACAATCCATACTTAGATGAAGGGCACTTCATAGATGAGTTTATAGCTGGTCTTAAAGAAGATATTCGTTCTGCCATTTGGCTTCATCGACCCCAGGAATTGGAAACTGCGCACTTGCTTGCTTTGATGCAGGAAGAAGAAGCTGCTCCAGTGAAGAAAAGATCTTACTCCAAGCATGACTATAAAGATCACAGCAGATCCAAGTGGCCTACTCGATATTCTGATGACATGAAGCATGATGGGAAAGTTTCCGAAGGGCAGAAAACTGAGGACAAATTGGATGCACTGAAAACTTTCAGGCGCAACAAGGGCTTGTGCTTCACTTGTGGCGACAAGTGGAGTAAGACTCACAAATGTCCAGACAAGGTGCCATTGCATGTGATTGAAGAACTCTTGGAAGTGTTGCAAATTCAAGCACACGATGAGAACCTGCTGGATGAGTCCTCTGAGTCTGAGGACGAAGCGGTTATGTTGTTGGGCAAGACATCGCTGTCCGGCAAAGCTCGCAAGAAATCATTTCAGTTGCATGGCACCATCGGCAAGCATCATGTGCTGATACTGGTCGACTCTGGCAGTGTATCTTCTTTCATCAACTCAGACTTGGTGGGCAAACTGCAGTGTCGTACTGAGGCATTGCCTCCTTCTACTTTTGTTGTGGCCAATGGTGAGAAGATGCAGTGTTCAACCTTTATTCCTCAGCTGGAATGGGTTACACAAGGGCACACATTCAGGCAAGATGTCAAGGTTTTAGCACTGGGCTGTTATGACATGATACTGGGTGAAGACTGGTTGGATGATCACAGTCCCATGTGGATACACTAGAGAAAGAAAATTATGAGATTTCCACACTTGCATCGCAGAATCACTCTGCAAGGAGTCACTGACAACATTAGTTCATGTAAACCTGTTGATGCCCCAAAATTGCAAGGTCTGCATAGACGTGGTGCTCTCAGTCATGTGGTGCAAGTCCAGCCTGTGCCTGACGGCCATGTATTCCAGGTGCAAGCTGTGGACAGTGTCAATGACAATGACCAGACTGACACAAACATTCCAGAAATCCAGAATCTGTTAGCTGACTATGTGCACTTGTTTGATAAACCTGTTGGTCTTCCACCATCACGCAGAGCTGACCACAAAATACCCTTGATTCCCGGAGCTCAACCGGTGAAAGCTCGTCCATACCGTTACACTCCACAACAGAAGGACGAAATTGAGGCTCAGGTGCGCGAAATGCTCCGAGCTGGGATCGTTCAGATAAGCTCCAGTCCTTTTGCTTCACCAGTGCTGCTTGTCCGCAAAAAGGATGGAACCTGGCGATTTTGTGTGGATTATAGACAGTTGAATGCTCTCACTATTAAGCATAAACACCTGGTGCCCATTGTGGAAGAATTGATTGATGAGTTAGCTGGAGCGTGTTGGTTTACTAAGTTGGATTTAGCTTCTGGTTACCATCAAATTTTACTGGCTGATGGTGAGCAGCATAAGACAGCTTTTCAGACACACCACGGTTTGTACGAGTTCTTAGTCATGCCTTTTGGATTGACCAATGCGCCTGCTACTTTCCAGAGTTTGATGAATCAAATCTTTGCACCACTCCTCCGTCAGTGTGTTCTGGTATTTGTTGATGACATATTGATCTATAGTCAGTCTCTGGGCTGCCATGTGAAGCATTTGAAGGCTGTATTCGATATCCTTCATCAGAATGGCTTATTCCTCAAGCGCAGCAAGTGTTCTTTTGCACTGCAAGAGTTGGAGTACTTAGGCCACATCATTGGTCGTGCGGGAGTGGCTACTGACAGAACTAAGGTACAGGCAGTGACAACATGGCCACAGCCCACTAATGTGAAGGAGCTGAGGGGTTTTCTGGGCCTTACCGGCTATTATCGCCGATTTATCCAACATTATGGAATCTTGGCTCGCCCATTAACCCAGTTGTTGTGCAAAGGGGTAGCTTTCAGTTGGGGACCTGATCAACAACATGCTTTCACCTTCTTGAAGGACGCCATGTCCACTGCTCCTGTTCTGGCAATCCCTGACTTCGCCCAGCCATTTGTACTTGAGACAGATGCAAGCAATACAGGCATTGGGGCAGTGTTGATGCAGGGTGGACATCCAGTCGCATTCTTGAGCAAATCCTTGTGTCGTCGCAGTCAAACCCTATCGACTTATGAAAAAGAATGCATGGCCATCATCATGGCTGTGGACAAATGGAGGGCATATCTTCAACATAGGGAGTTCCTCATCCTCACTGATCACCAGAGCCTTCTGCACCTCTCGGATCAGCGTCTGTTAACAGGAATCCAGCACAAAGCCTTTGTCAAGCTGCTTGGCCTCCAGTTTACTATCAAATACAAGAAAGGCAGTACTAATGCTGCTGCTGATGCTTTGTCGAGGCAACAAGTTCATGCAGTCTCCTCCGTGACCCCTGCTTGGTTGGACAATCTCCAACATGGCTATCAGGATGATCCAAATGCGCAGAAATTGCTTGTGGAGCTGAGTTCTGCCCCATCACACACTAATGAAGAGGGTTTCTCTTTAATGGATGGGCTCCTTCGTTACAATGGTCGTATCTGGGTGGGCACTAATAGCATTGCACAAAACCACATCTTGCAAGCACTGCATTCTAGTGGTGTTGGCGGCCACTCTGGCGTCCGAGCAACTTATGAAAGAGTCAAAAACTTATTTGCCTGGCCCAAACTCAAACAATCAGTACATGAGTTTGTTGCAGCATGTGCTGTGTGTCAGCAGGCAAAAGTCGAACATGTGAAATCACCTGGATTGTTGCAGCCCTTGCCAATCCCGACACAACCCTGGGAGATGGTTAGCTTGGATTTCATTGAAGGTATGCCTCGTTCACACAACTGTGATGTGATCTTGGTGGTGATTGACAGATTTTCCAAATTTGGGCACTTCATTCCTCTGTCGCACCCCTTCACTGCTTTGCAAGTCGCTCAGGCCTTCATCAACACCATCTACCGGTTTGCATGGTCTACCCAAAAGCATTGTGTCTGACCGTGACAAGATTTTTACCAGTGCGTTGTGGCGTGAACTCTTCCGACTCTCAGATACTGCCCTCCACATGAGTTCTTCTTATCATCCTCAGTCTGATGGTCAGACAGAACGCCTGAATCAGTGCCTTGAGACTTATTTGCGTTGTGCTGTGCATGCGTCTCCTCGCAAGTGGTATGACTGGCTTCCCTTGGCCGAACACTGGTACAACACCACCTATCATTCCTCTCTGGGCAGAACTCCCTTCGAAGTGATCTATGGACGCAAGCCTCGCCAGTTGGGTATTGTGGCTGACAGCAATGGTAATTCTGGTGATCTCGATGCTTGGTTAGCGACTCGGGCAGAAACAATGGAGATTCTTCGCCAGCAACTCCTCCGAGCCCAACAGCGCATGAAGAAGCAAGCTGATCGCCGCCGTTCAGAGCGCCATTTTGAGGTGGGTGATTTGGTCTATCTCAAATTGCAACCGTTTGTGCAGCAGTCTGTGGAGAAACGCACTTGCAACAAGCTGTCTCTCCGCTACTTTGGCCCGTACAAGATTCTGGCTCGTGTGGGCACTGTGGCATACAAGTTAGAGTTACCGGAGTATAGCAAGATCCATGATGTGGTGCATGTGTCACTCTTGAAGAAGCATGTGCCGCCCCTCGCGGTTTCACAAGACGCAGGTTCATCGTCGTCAACTCACAGCTGATCCGGCATGAGGGCATGCCGGAACTGAAGGAGAGGGCATTGTCACGTATCCTATCATCAGTACCCGTATTGGGCCTCTACGGTTATGGGCTGCGTCCCTCATTGGGCTTTGGGCCTTGTATCCAGCTGGACTAGTCGTGTGCGTGCGTGTATTAAGGGAATAGGTTGCGTCCTTCCCAGGGTATCGAAGAAGAGAACTCTGATCTCCTATCCCCTCCCTCCTGTATCCCGAACCTGATGCTTCTATCTAGTCCTCAACCCTAGATTTCCCTCCCGAATCTCCCTTCCAGTCACAGATCTCGCCCTAGGATCGTGACAAGTTCATTGCTGATCGCAGTTTGCAGTTGGAATCCTTGAAGCAACATTTGGAATCAGCCCAGGTACGCATGAAAGCATATGCTGATAAGCATCGAGCAGAACGCTCATTTCAAGTTGGTGAGCAGGTTTTGTTGAAGCTTCAACCATATACCATGTCTTCTGTTGCCAACCGGCCATATCCCAAGCTGGCTTTCAAGTTTTTTGGCCCTTATCAAGTGCTGCAGAGAATTGGCTCGGTGGCATATAAGCTCGAGCTCCCAGCCGATAGCCAAGTACATCCTGTTTTCCATGTCTCACAGTTAAAGCCATTCACCCCGGATTACTCACCAGTCTTCAAAGAATTGCCCAAGGTTGCTGAGCTTGATACTGGTCAGCCGGAGCCAGAAGAAATTCTCGAACGACGACTTGTCAAGAAAGGTAACTCAGCGATTCCGCAAGTGTTGGTTCGCTGGTCCAATGTTCCAGTGGAGGCGTCTACCTGGGAAGATTTCCATGTGGTGAAGCAGCGGTTTCCATTCTCACTTGCTTGGGGGCAAGCAAGTACTTCTGGAGGGGATGGTCCCAGGTTTTGTCGATACCCACGGGTCCAGTCTGCCTGTAGGATAACCTTGCCAACGGACATTGTTAAGTCTAGTGTCAAAACTATTTTAATAAAAATGCGTTGGATAGATCTAAGTAGCTCTGTATTTTTCTTCTTACCTTTGTGCTTTGCTCCTCTTACCATTGCGAGTTTTGAGTCTCCCCTCTTAACTACTTCTTTGAGTTCTAGGTTCGCACGTGGGTGGACGATCTCTTGCCTTTTTCCTAATAGGTTCGTTTCGTCAGAAGGTCTTCATCGTCAATGTGAGCAAGCATCTCTTGTTGGTGGTGTCGAGGAGAAACCTCTTGTTAGTGGTGTCGTGAAGATCAACTCGACGCATGAAGAACCGATAGTTTATCCTACTCCTTCCCCGCCTTAACGTGGATCTCGGGGCGAGATCCCTTGTTAGTGGTGTCGATTGTAACGACCCGGAAAAATTCCCCTTATTAGAAATTGTTTGTTCTTTTAATTTGGCGCGTCATCGCGACGTCATGCATCATCTCCATGTGCATTTTTTTTATATAATAAAAATTATTTTTCCAAAATCATATTTTGTATTTGCTATTTATCCGGATGGTTTAATAAACCTCCACTATTTTCTTATTTTCGAAATTAAAACAAAATAGTATTTTCTGGCCCGTTTCAAAATCACAAAAATATTTTATCATTTTTCTAAAATGAAATTAGGCAAAAGCCGAACAAATTTTTAGACTAAAAACTAACGGACAAGATCTCCGTCTTTCGCAAACCCTAGTCTCCTCTTTACCCACTTTTTCTAGATCTAAAATCTGTCCTGCAATTCCTCTCCTTTTTCTCTTCTCCTCCCCCCCCCCCCCCCCCCCCCCCCCCCCCCAAATACCTGCCCGTGTTCTTTCTTTCTGTTTCAGATTTGCCGCTGTCTCAACGCCATCAGCTGGCTGCTACCTCAAGCTCAAATCGATCAGCTCCAGATACGGCTAGACACCACCGCTCATGTTCTCTGACTCGTTCGCATGACCGCGAGCGCGCCTTGTCCTTCGCGTCGCCAGCTTCCGTGCGCCCAGCTGGGCCTTCTCCAGTGCATCTACTACCAGCAGCTAGCAGCAGCGATGCTGTCTTTTCCGTGCATGAGCGCCGCCGCCTCAGTCCCTCGTCACCAGTGAACCATGCCTCCGTCCGTGGCCTTCATGCCCGGCAAGTGTTCGACGAATTACTGTCAAGAGTTTGGCTGCGTATTCTTCAATCCGGCGCCTTCTATTCATCCGTCCCGTCCGTCGTTCGCCTCCAACCACCAGGCAGCAGCAGCAGGTAAACAACAGCGACATCACGCTGTTGTGCATCCTCGTGAAAGCAAGCCAGCCATCAAGTCCTCCCATGCGTAGGCCTTGTGCCATCCATGTGCTAGCTTGTCTAGTTAGCACTATTCCTACCTGTGCGTGTCTTGCCTGCCATCTCGACATATCTTTTGTTTCGCCACTATTTGCTCGGCCGCAGGTTGTTTCGTTTTGGGCTTTTTCCTGTGTCCGCTGCCATTGCCCGCCATCTCTTTGATAAAATACCCATGAGGGTTCGACTTCTGCTTTTTGGTCTGGTGCGACAGCTGCGTTCTGGTTGTCCGTCAAACGCTGCAACGACAAAGTCTACTTCCCAGCGGTGGATACTCTGATTTCTTTGGCTACTTCAACTATTTAAGGTCGTCTCTTCGATCCAACTGTGAGACCCCGCCCTAAGCTATATGTTTTAAAATGTATATCTTTTAAATGCAAAATCATTCATATTGCATTGCATAACATATTTAGGGTAAATAGGAATCACCTAATAATTAAATATGGAATATGCGGGAATGCTATATCTTGTCCCGGTTCCATTTAATTTTGTGTAGCTCACCCATGCCTTGTCTTTGCCATGTTAATCAATATATAATTTTGCCGTGTAGTAAAACAACTTGAGCCATATATGTGTGTGCCAGAATTTCTATTCCGCTTAATCTTGGATAAGTTGCATTGCATCATAATTGCCATGTCATGCATACATGCTCCTCATGATCATGCCGATTCTTTTACCGTAGTAGTAAGTGTTGCATCCGTTGCTTGTTGTAGCATTTTGCTTCCTCTCGGATAGGACGCTTCGTGGTGATGTGAGCAACGACAAGTTCTTCGGGTGTTCTTCGACAATCTTTTCAGGCGAGCCCTTTTCTCTCTACCCATTTAATACTTTTGCTCTCGCTAGCTCTATATTCTAGCCTTGTGTCGCGATGCTTTGTTCGAGTCACGTGTCCTATCCACCTGTTTATCCAAAGCAAAGCCATAGAACCTTCCATACATCCTATTGACAGTGTGCTTGTTGTCCGAGTTGGCCTTGCGAGTCGTAGGCATCTTCAGGCTGTTCGACTTGTTTTTATCTTATTGGGTTGGGAAGTTATCACATGCTCTACTTTACGGATATATGTTGTTGGAAATACTCATGGCTTACTTTACTGTTAATACTTAAAATTGAATTAAGCAGAGGCATCGGTGAGTCATTTTGCCAGTTTTCCGATGGCTCACTTGTGTCCCCTAGCACCCCGAGATCGCATGAACTGTTCTGAGACTGAGCGCTCTAACCATACGTGGGTACGCTTCTGGGCCTCCCCTTGACACTGCTGGAATCTACATACTTGTCCAGTGGCCACAACTAGTTTGAGGTTTTCCATTTGTTTCTTGTCGGGCGTGCAGCTTGTATCTTATGGTCCTATTTTATTTGGGGGAAGCCCCAGAGTGCCTTGTAACCCCTTTGTTTCTGCACGCTCGTGTAGGTGCGGGACGACTGCAGGTGGGCACCCTCCCCAGAGCGAGGTTCCAGCCCATTATGCGGCGTCGGCGCAAACAGCTAAGTCCGTTCGGAGATTCGGCCGGACTCTCGATACGGGTCAAACTTAGTTAGGTGGCTTCCTGGACTTGTTTGTAGTGAAGGAGAGTGCGAGTCATGACCTCCTACCGACACACCTTTGGAAGTGTGCTAATCGTAGGCATCAAGGGGTGATCGTATGTGTGGGTACATTTGGGCACCCCTGCAGGGTTAAATCTTTTCGAAAAGCCGTGTCCGCGGTTATGGACGACTTGGAGCTGTACTACTCGATCATAGAACAACTTGCACCTGCTATTTTAATACCAATAAACTTGTGTAGTAAGCTAGCACAACTACAACAATAAACCTCCAATAAAACTTGATAACCGTGTGAGTGCCTTTGATACTTGCTTCTTCGTTTGGTCACGAGAAGGTGATTCATCGGTTGGGTTATGTTTGGTGTTAGTTTCTAGTTGGTTACTTTTATGCGCTATCTTATCTTATTATATTTAGACGAAAGTTGTAGTGTGTCTCTGTAGTTTAGTGCTTATGTTGCCGCTAAGTCCACCATATAGCCTGTAGGCGAGCACAGCTGAATTCCAGTCTCGCGAGTACGTGCCTCGGTACTCACCTTCGTTTTTTTTTCTTTTTCTCTTTCTCCCTCCTTGTTCGGCAACCATTGGCCCGACGATTTTTGACAGGTATGGGAGCGACGACGTTAGCAAGGTTACCCTTCCGGCTTGGCCTGGGCAGGGTATGGACGCCATCGTTTATCTTCTGGCCTCTTAGGCCCATTTGTATTCTTGTCTGTACTCGGATACTATTTTGCTTTATGTATGATTTGGATCTTTGTATGTATATTTGGATTTTTTTTGACTCATGGAGTCTTCGTGGTTATATTACATATTCTTCTGTGGGTTCTATCATGAACTTGTGTAACTGTTGCTACCTGATTCCACCCGCATCGCGTGCATATTGTATGTGCACGAGGCGCTTGGTGGTGCGTTTCCAAAGCGACATCATGTAGATTGTGGCGTCATCGCCATAATTTGCAAGGTGCCGGTTTTGGGGCGTTACAACAAAGACGTAATCGAAGAAGCCGCCATCGAGTTGAAGAAGCGGAATAACTGTGTGAGTTCAGTTATGGGTAGTGTGGGCCTTAAAGGCATGTGTGCTGTAACGTGGGGGTATTGAAGAAACTAGACTGAAAAAGTTCAGAACTATCCCTTCCTCTCCAAGTTGTAATTCTCCTTCTATCGATCCCCAATTCTAGATCCAAACCTTGTATCAATCTCACGTCTTGATTGTATCTTGGCCAAGGGATATTACACCGTCCGATGAAAACGGAACAGATCAGAGTCAACCCTCCCACGCAAAAACAAAGAGGGGGTAAAAGCACAAGAGAGAAGCGGAAAATGCTAATAGCGCCTGGGCACCCTGGTGCTTGGTAACTTAAACATCAAAAAATTCAAAATTCAAATCTTCAAAAAAATATATGTATGTATCCAACTGTATACACTACGATCATGTAATTTTTCAATATGAAATATTTTGTTGTGTAGGCTCAGCAAAAAAGACAAATTGGTCAAATTTTGGGGAAAAAAATCGGTACTATTCATGCTCTCAGATCTGGTTTTTGTTATTTTTGCCAAGGACATAATACAAAGTATTTTGAAATAAAATTTTATACAATCGTAGTGCATGCAGTTGTCTACAGCTAAGTATTTTATTTATTTATTTTAAAGCTTTAAAATTTGAAATTTTTTGAGGTTCAAAAAAAGGCTCCAGGGCGCCCGTCTGCCAGAACAACGCACTCAAGAGAGAAGTCCACATTATCCCCCTTAAACTTGTCTCAGAATTCACATTACAACCCTTAATTCCGATTTGGTTCAACTTTCACACCTGTACTGAAAAAACCATTCGGAATACATCCTTCCACCGTTTCAACGGATTTATACCCGATTTATTGTCACATCGGCCGGTTTTTTGTATAAGAACACAACCATACGTATATCTCGTATCTGCTGCCCCTCCTCAAGACGCCCGTCAGCCCCTGCCCAGGAGAATGTATCGTGTACTCCAAGCAGTGGAGTACTCCGGCTACATCAGACAAATCCTAGATTGGATATATTAACAATGGACATGATTGAACAGGTCGCCACTTCCATTGGTACATTTGCAAAATAACCCAGATAAATGTCTATCTTCCTGGCAGAAGTCCTTTGTTCGTTGTTCCTCTCTCCCACGTTTAGGATTTGAAACAAAAATAAATACTACTCCCTGTAGACCTCTGGATGCGCCGTCGTTACTGTACCTTGCAACATCCATCCTCGAGCACCATCTCCTTCCGGGCCGTCGTCTGCTGCGGTGGCCACATGGCGTCCGGATCTGGAAGCATGCACCACACAACCATTATGCATTTATACTCAGGGTAATTGCTTTAGAGTTGCAATTTCTGGATCTAAAGTAACTTGCAGTTTCAAGATGCATTGTGCAGAAATTGTAGGAAAAAGTTCAAAAAATACTTGGTTCTTCAATCTTTAATTGTTATCCATCCATAGTACGGTGCTACTATAATTGGTGGCTAGATAACATGCCCGAAGTAAAAAATTGGCCTACGGTTCAATGAATATGTCATTTTAGGTTATATTATGTGTGCTTGCTGGCACTTAGCATTCACGGCGGAGGTGTGCCACTGAAGCCTCTGATCCCTACACTTGACTGGGGCAGGTTAGGAGGTAGACAAGAGCAGAATTGCAAAAGTATGTACTGAGACGCCGTGCTTTCTGCAAATATCACATGGTGGACCGGTCGTTGCATTAAAAGTTCCATCCTCTTAAGCTTCATGCACTAGCCAACGCAACCAAAAGTTCGGACTTTTGGTTGCGTTGGCTAGTGTATGAAGCTTAATATGGTATCAGAGTCCAGGGTCTTGAGTTTGAGTTCTGGTTTTCGCAATTTATAGCTTAACACATCCTAGACCTAGATTTGCATCGAACGGCTTAAGTTATGTGGGCTGGAGTACTTGATACATTCTCCCCCCTGCCCAGTTCGCCATCCGCAGGCCGCTGGCCCTGCCCAGGCTGATCGGCACCAACAGTTTTATGCAAATTGGTGAGTGCGCATACTGATCACCAGCTACATGTTTGGAGGTTCTCGGTCAGCAATGGCATAACCATTTACTTAGCCCATGACCGGCTCCTATTCTATATATAACAGACTATTTCTTGGTTTGTTAATCTAGAGATCTCATCAAACTATGTTGCAAATCCTAATATGCTTACATGATGACCGATGGAAATGAAGGATGGGGGTGATGGATCCATTGCACAACTGAGCTGAGCTCCCGTAATGGCGTGCTAGACAGAACCATGGCGGTGGCCTGGGTAGAGGCATAGTGTCGGCCTGCAGGCTGGGGCACGGTGGCGGCAGCTGACGACCGCCGTCTAAGCACGACAGCGGTGGAGGACGGCTTGGCACGCCACGATATTGGCGACAGATGATAGTGGGGTCAGCGGCACTGTGGGCATGCAAGGAGCACGATGCCAGCCTCGGTATGCGGCAATGTGGCACTACACAAAGGAGGAGTTATATGAATAGTTGAATACACATACAAGGTTTTTTAACAAATTGATATGCTGACCTGGCAATTAAAACTGGTTAAAACCTACAGTATTAAGATTGGTGGAAGAGGGTGTATTTCGAACGGTTTTCAAAATATAGCGGTGAAAGTTGAACCAAATCGGAATTAAGGGTTGTAATGTGAATTCTGAGACAAGTTAAGGGGGTAACGTGGACTTCTCTCGTTCTCCTTTCTCCTGTAGTTTCGGGCTACTACCCAAACAGTCGTGGCAACCCTCCCCGTTATCCCGCGTCCCAAATCCAAAATCTCCAACCCCACACCTCTATCGCCGGCGCCGCGGACGATGACGGAGCAGACGGCGACAGCGAAGAAGGGCGGCCTCCGGATCACCATCGACTGGATCGACAGCGACGGCGACGGCGACGGCGACAGCGACGACGCGTTCCGCCCCTCCTCCCCCGACCGCGGCGTCCCGCCTCCCTCTGCGTCGAGGAAGGGGGACGAGCTCGCACGCTCCTCCCATGTCCGCGGCGGCACCTGCATCCACATCAACGTCTTCTTAACCTACCCTCCCTCGTCTGCAGTGAAGGTGAAGCCTGATGTGTTCGTCGACGTCCGCTCCTCCCCCGACCCTGGCGACGACGACGTCTGCTTCGTTTCCCCTCCCCCCGCGGCGGCGGCCAAGGGTAAGGGGAAGAGGCATACGGCGGCGGAGGCGGAGGGGGAGTTCTTCCAGGGGATGCCGAACAGCATGCTCCGTCGATTCCAACCGTCCTTGAGTCGCCTCAGCCCGCACTACGAGGCAGAAGCGCGGAAGAGGAAGGAGGATGCGTGCTCCCGCTCGTTCGCTGACATCTGCTTCGCCTCCCCTCCCCCGGCCTTGGCCAAAGGTAAGCGGAGGAGGGATGCGGCGGCGGAGGCGGAGGCGGAGCTCTTCTCTGGGATGTCCAACGACGCGCTGAGGCGGGACACACTCCGTCGATTCCAACCGTCCTTGAGTCGCCTCAGCCCGCACTACGAGGCGGAGACGCGGAAGAGGAAGGAGGATGCGTGCTCCCGCTCGGCCGCTGACCACGGCGACGACGTCTGCTTCGTCTCCCCTCCCCCGGCCGTGGCCAAAGGTAAGCGGAAGAGGGATGCGGCGGCGGAAGCGGAGGGGGAGCTCTTCTCGGGGATGTCGAACGAGGGGATGCGGCGGGACATCGCGATGATGTCCGCCGACCAGCTGCGGCGGGAGATCGCTAGCCTTGAGCTCCACCCGCGTCTGGCGGAACGCCGCAGGCGCCTCCTCCCGCTGCTCAAGGCAGAGTTGCGGCGCCGCCCAGGTTCGACACGGACGCAGGTTTGATCTGCTTGCAGTGAATTTTTTGGAATCGATCGTTGATGTGTACTGCAGTTGTAGATGATTGATGTGCATTGCTTGCGATGTTGTCCTTAGTGCCGTTGCTCGAATTGTTTGCAGGATGGTGATGATCGCAGTCCGGGTGCTCGTCGTCGTACATCTACTGCTAAGCTTGTACCGTCTCTACAATTCTGGTAAGATTTTTTTACTTGCTGCTGAGCTTGCACATCTACTCAATGGAAACTAAACGACTGTTGATCGAGTCTGCTTCCAGTCAATTTGTTCATTGTTACTGTTAACCATGGTTTGCAGGATCAAGTGTGCCATACTAAGGGACGCGCGTGACATTTTTTTGTTTTCAGACATTGAGGACGCCGAGATGGGATCATGCTGCTCGCGGATAGTGCTATTGGAAGGCATAGCCCACTCGTTCTTCAGTGTCCCGCCGTGGTCGACTGCTTGCCTCCAGGGATCCCATTCCCTCCAGCAAGTGACATTGTTTTAGAGTTTTGTTCGGCTCGTGGCTACATGCCAGATCGTTTCGGATTTGATCAGTGACTGAACATAGTATGATCCTACTCTGAGAGTTCAGTTTTGCCTGGAACTTTGAGTTTCACATATATAGTATATACCAACAGTTGATGTAAACTTAAGAAAGACTGCTCTATTCTGCCGAAAATTTTCAGAAGCTGGAAAAGTACATCTCGAATGATATAGCTGCCATTCTTGTCCTACTGTCGTCATCATCCTCCCAGACGCCGACGGCGGTCGCGAACCTGACGACGCTGGGGAGGACGACAAGCCCAGCAGGCCAGGTCTCTTCTTCCAATAGAGCTCCGCGTGAGAGATGTATATTTGCTATTGAGTGAGGCGGCAGTTGACATTGTCAAGCTTCAGCTACTCCGCTCCAGCTCAGATGATCCTCTATCTCTGATGGCAAGCATCACATATTAATGATATAAAGTAAAGTACCAGGGCGAAAGAGGAAAAGTAAATGCGTTTGTAAGATCAGTACTTCAGCAGGAGGATTTCTCTGCACTGAAAAATTCAGAAAGATTGTGTCCCTGCTCGTTGCTCGTTGCCGCTGAAGATCTTCAGAAACTGAAAAATACACATCTTAAGTGTTACTCCTCTCTTGGCAATCATCACATGTTAATGATACAATTTTAAGTACTAAACCGGAAGAGGAAATCTGAACACATTTCTGAGATCAGTACCAGTATTCATCCATGCCAAGGCTATACAACAGGATCATCAAGCTAAACTCCATTTAGCTAGCCATCAAAAGGTGACCATGGCTAATTAATCTACTCCAGTAGTTCCATGATCATTAAGATCCCAGTGAGCCACTACACAAACCTCTTAAACTAATCCAGTAGATTACATTATGCAAGTTCTACAGATCAGTATTGGTTTGTTCGGACGAACTCGATGACCTCATGCAGCGTCGCTTTCCAATCCTCCTTATAGTTCCACAACACCTTTTCGGGATAACGTCCGCTGGGGTTGTACTCGTTGATTTCTAGCAGCGTCTTCATCACCAGGGCGTAGATTTCCTCGCCGTGCTCTTTCAACTCACGGAGCTTGTCGTCCTCCTCCAAGAGAATTTCCTAATCCAAACAAAGATAGGTATGGAATCATGAAAATGTTTGCAAGCTTCCATGAATGCTAATGGTCTCCAAGAAACCAAAGAGCCAAGCTTATATATAAACTAGCATAATAAAAATAATATACAGTCTGCATACCAGCGGTTTACCATTAACCATGATTATCCTAAAAGGATGCCACTCTGAGTTTGCAATTTCTGCTTTCCATTTAGAACAAAGAAGATCAGAGTTAAGTTGTGCATCCTCGTCTGGTACATTTGCTCTGTAAGCATTGGCAAACACATTGTGGTCAAGCTCACCCATCCTTTTGACACCTATATGGGCCCGACCCTTTTTATATTGCCCCAATTCCTGCAAAACATGAGGGAAGTTAGTGAAAAATACAATGAGTTATTTGTGGAAGTATCAAATGCATGCACCCTAACATCATTTATAAGGCCTACTTGATTTATATTTGTTCATGAAGAAGACATCGGTTGCACATGTACCTCTATCACTATTTTCCGAGTGCCTTTCAACTGATCACTGCTTTCTCTTTCCTTGGCAACGAGTGCCTGGTTGAGCGAATCCATTGCTTGCATGTCGCCATCTCGCTCGCCAAGTTGTTTTCCTTTCGCGTCAAGCTTGCCCTCTTTCTCATAAAGCTGTTTTTCTTTCGCGTCAAGCTTGCCCTCTTTCTCATAAAGTTGTTTTGCTTCTGCATCAAGCTTGCTCTCTCGCTCGCCAAGCTATTTTGCTTTTGCGTCAAGCTTGCCCTCTCGCTCCCCAAGTTCTCGTCAAGTTTGCCCTCTTTCTCATAAAATTGTTTCGCTTTTCGGTCCAAATTTTGTTTGTGTACTACACTTTGAGTAATATTTAAAATTTCGCATAAATATAAGAGATATCTTTAGCTAATTTTCTGGAGTAGGGGGGCCATGGCCCCCTTGTCCTAGGAAAGCTCCGCCACTGTGAACAAGAAACCCTTAGTGTTGTATCGCCCTCGGGCCCACAAAATCTATGGAACGGCCCTGCCTGCTTCCTATGATGAACAAAACAAGTTCAAATTACCTCTGAATAATGCAGCCTGGTCTAAGAAGCCTAACAATCTCAGTGCAAGCCCATGTGACAATGTGATCAATGAAATGGAACTTTGTACATGAAACAATCGCAGGATTATTTGATCCAATGTGTTACAGGTGTTGCTTGTTCTT
The DNA here is from genome assembly GCA_007115705.1 of Dactylis glomerata. Lineage (NCBI taxonomy): Eukaryota > Viridiplantae > Streptophyta > Magnoliopsida > Poales > Poaceae > Dactylis > Dactylis glomerata. The sequence goes on along the minus strand of QXEO01002105.1, from coordinate 1,307,623 downwards.
CTATGTGGTATAGAAACCGGCTAGCAGCCTCTGGGACAATTTGAATGGCTGTGAAGTGAGCTAGTAGGCCTAGCATGTTGTCCATAATAACTTGAGCTGCCTTGTAACTTAAAATCACCTCATTTTTAGACTTGGTATGCTAGCAAGATAAAAATAATATTAATGGTGTTTATTGGCCAATTTTGAGATGGAATCTATCTTGCTTGTTGATGAGTCATAAGCCATCTTGCTCTGGACTGCCAAATAAGATTGATGATAGCTCAAAGAAAAAAATAAAAACCTTAGAGACAAGCATAAACCTCAACAAACCCTATCACAACAATTAGACCAAGTACTCTTCTATTATCTCTGAGTTCCCTAGTTACTTTCCACAACTTAATGTTTCAAATTAAGGCATGATTTCTACATCTATCCTCCAAGAAACCCAACACAACAATTAGACCAAGAATACTTCTAAAACCTGTGAGTTCCCTAGTTACTTGCCACAACATAATGTTTTCAAATTTTGTGAAATTTAAATTTTCAACAAGACCTGAGTTCTACATCAATCCTTCTTAGGCCTTGTTTGGTACTTGAGTTTTCGTGGAGATTAGTGGGGATAATCTCCACCAAACCTCAATTTCCCACTTGCTTTTAAAAATATGTTTAATACTAGAGTATTGAAGGAGTTTAATCCCCGCTTATCCCATTTCCCCCCAAATTTCATTGTATTTTTCTCAATCCCTAATACTATGTCCCTACCTAGCGGATTACCGGTGGGGTTTTGTGAGGATTATGTGAAGATAGGGATTTCACCCAATACTCTAGGGGATTATCCTCACTAATACCCACAAAAAACTCTAGTACCAAATAAGGCCTTAAGCATCATTAGACTTAAAAAATCATAGACCCTCACTAGAATTATCGTTAACAAGTAGCACATTTGTCCCAAAAAGTAAGACATTTTTGGTAGGCCAAAATGTCTTATATTTGGGGCGGAGGCCATACTAAGAGTGAATAGCATAAAACCAAGACAATTGTGCACAAGTTTCGAAACAAAACCACGCCTTCACGTTTACGGAAAAAAATTCCATAACATTTTGGTCGATTTTTTTGCAATGTACACTAAATCGGCATTTTAGACGAGTTGATGTTGAAACAAATAGCGTGACCCACCCAGGAGGCTCACATGGCACTCAGATACAACATGCGGACACGGCTATTAATGGCATGTTCGGAGGCCCACACATGGACTGGGTCCCGCTTGTTAGTCCAATAAAAATTATAGAAGTCAACCATCTCTGCATATGTGTAGATGCAGTGTCTGTGTTGTTCTCTTTAAAAGCCACACATATGAGCGGGTCCTTCTTATGGACGCGGCATACCTCTTTCACATCCTACTGCTACACCCCGGAATGTGGTGTCTTGTAGGGTATTTGAGCAATAGTCTATGTTCGTGTGGTCCTAGTGCACCAGGTAGAGGTAAGGAGGTCAAGCAACCTGAATCGAGCAAACATTGAAAATTTCCAACTCCAAAACCCTAACCCTAGAAAAAGCATTAGGTGACACTGGAACACCCATAGAATAGTCATGTTTGAAGACAAGTATTCTCCACCGGGATCGGGGAAATTTCCCCACGGTCGGCGCCAATTGACGAGGGGTTAACTCGACAAATGTCCTAGATGAAGGACTTAGGATCGGGGAGATAGGGCGTCGGATGAACTCGAAGGTAAACTCAGTCAAACAAGGTGACTATGAAAGTAAATGTGGGTGTAGAACCTGGCTTGCTTTCAATCCGGCCTACACCGTCCCCTCCTGGCCCCTATATATAGGTGGTCAGGTCTCGAGGATCGGGTAGGGTCCAATTCAGATTACAATATCGATATACGGTAAGAACTCGTATTTCGACTAGTATTACAATTGGGCCTAGCTTAACGGGCCTCATGGGTACTCAACTGACGGGCTCTATTATCTATACCCTTATCACCATCATTCCAGCTCATCATGACGACGACGAGCGGCGGCTCTCACGAACAGGGAAGATGGCGACGACGTGTGTGCCGGAGGCGACAAGCAAGGGAGACGAGTGGAGTGAAGACAGAGGTCGACGACACAATGCGGAGTTTGGGTAGTCGCTATCTACGCACGACTCGGGTCCCACATGCCGGTAATGGCCATGTCGGCGACCGTCTCCTAGCTACCACGTCAGCCTTACATGTGGGTTTAGGTGGTCAGAATGGCTGTCAATCGTGTTCAATCACATTGTAATATTTCTTAGATTTTTTTTTAAAGTCTAACGATCTCATATCCGCAGAACTAAAAATGGTACCATGGTGGTTTTTTGAGCGCCCATCGTCGCGTCTGGTGTGTCCGACGCACGGTTCCGCCGACTCTGGCGTCACACTTACGCGAGCCTGAGCAGCAGCGCTGGAGTCCACCCGTAATTCAAATTCAAACGAAAATCCCGTATGTATAACCTATAATAACTCGTATAAGAACCTCCTCGAGCCAATCTTCCGGTGGAAGTTAAGCCTTAGGGCATATTTGGTTGGTGCCCTATTTTAGCTCTACCAAATGTTGGTAAGAATTGGCTTGCCAAAATTTTAGCTAAGGAATCCTCAGCCCACACTTGACTAAAAGTTTGGCAAGAATCTGTGAGAGAGGTGGAGGGATATTCATTGGCAGCCAAAATTTTAGCAACAAACCAAGTATAAACCAAAATATCGTAGACATCTAATTTTTTGACAGGGCAAACGTGGGCAACAATTAATTTTCGGAGTAATCCCACTCGTCGCGGCAACCTCCCCATTTCCCCCCAAACCCCAAACCCAAACCCAGACTTTCCCTCTCGCATTAACCCTCGAAACAAAACAAAATTCCCCAACGTTCTGTTCCCATCGCCCTCCGCGCCGATCGCCGGCGCCGCCCGCCGATGAGGATACAGCCGCCGAGGAAGGAGGGCGACAGGCCCATCAACATCGACTTCCTCAAGGAGTTCGTCCACTCCTCCTCCTCCTCCGACCGCGGCGGCGACGATGTCTGCTTCGTCTCCCCTCCTCCCCCATCGGCGGCGCGGAAGGGGAATGCGGCTGCCGGCTCCCCCGGCTGCAGCGTGGTCTACCCCGTCTCCCCCGACTCGGCGCCGGCCAAGGGGAAGCGGGGGAGGGAGGAGGCGGAGTGGGTGTCGGATGAGGACGAGGGGATGTCGAACGAGGCGATGCTGCGGGACATCGCGGGGATGTCGGACGGCGAGCTGCGGCTCGAGATCGCGGGCCTCTCCGCGTTCGCGGGCAACCCCGGATTCGAAAGCCTTGTCACGTCGGAGAAGAGGCGGCGCCGCAAACGCATGTTGCCGCTGCTCGAGGAGGAGGCGCGGCGCCGCCGGAGGATCCGTACGGGCGCCGCGAAGGTTCGATTGCGCACCATCGTCTAATTAGCCCCCCCCTCTATTTTCGTGCGATCTATCTGTGTCTTTGTGAGGATCGGTGCAAATTGGTTAAGCGCACCTGAATTGGGGAATGAACGGTCCTGTGTTTGCCTGTGCATGCGGGGGATTAGAGTTGCTGCTGTATAGGATCGATGTGCATTGTGCTGTTGTTCCTAAAACGGTTGCTCGTTTTATTTGTAGGATGGTGATCTCAATCGGGGTGCTCGTTTATGCGGTAAGATTTTTTGGCTTGCTGCATTTTCAGTTCTGAGCTTATACCACTAATCCTCTAGCAATGACAAGAGAGGGATTGTCAAAGTATAAGTTCATGGGATTTATTTGCGAATGTGAATGCATGCGGTTATTTGAAGTATCTAGTGAAAATAAAACCAAATATGCTCTAGTTAATTTGTTCGTCATTTCTGCTCACCTTGCCCTGTGAAAATAAAACCACATAAGTGTACCAGCGTGTTATGTGCTCCTTTTTTATTCTAGATATGGATGAGCTGCCGGAGGATGCTGCTCAGAAATACTGCCGGAATTCAATTCCTGTTTACCCGATGAAAATGAGATATGGCCAGGTATACAGTAATGCTTTGTGCGTGTTTTTGTTAATCTCTAGACATCTCCGGAAATTTGGATGCGATCATTGTGAATGCAGCTAGGTGTACAGACACGCCAAAGTTCTAACCAAACTGGACGAAGGAATCCTATTACAGTGGATAAGATGTACTCGAGCAAAACATCACCAACAGCCTTACATGGGCACCCACTGAGAGTTCGTGCCGTTGATCCAAAGGAACATGATAATGAAAAATCTCGGCAGAATGAAAACAACAATTACAGAAATAATGCAAAGATGTATGTGTCAAATTTTCAGAAAATCAGGGCAACACCTCTTATCATTTTCTAATAGAAATGAAACATACCATCTAGTGTAAGCTTCTTAGCACACTACATATGTGATATGTGTCCATTTTGGTTTGTTGACAGTCTCTGTTCCTTGCATTCTTGCCCAAACTGTTTTAGGATCTCGGTGCTGCTAAATCATAGTATTTCTCCCATGCGCCCTGCATTCTACCAGTGTCACTACTTGTGTACTCCCTCCGTTCGGAAATATAAGATGTTTTAGCTTTGTGAATTGAATGTATCTAGACACATTTTAGTGTATAGATTCGAGCGAATCTATACCCTAAAAGGTGTCTAGATACACTCACTTCACAAAGCTAAAACATCTTATATTTCTAAACGGAGGGAGTATTCAGCAAGCATGCTATATTTTCTTTTGGTGTTTCACAATTTCAAGGCCTTTTGATTTACAGACTTTATGTTTGATTTGAAATATCAGTATTTTTCTTAGCTGCAATTTTTTTTTCAAGAATACACCCTGGGAGGTGTATTAGGTTTCATAGAAGAAAGGCTAAGATAGCCGGTACAACGCCAAAAAGGCTACACGATACAAACACGACGCCACACGGCTTACAACACAACCCACAACAACCGAACAACGAAGACTCTCCTTGCACTGTCCCGCCACGAATGGTGGGGGGAGATACACCGAGCTCCCAAACCGCGTCACAACCGAAAAAGAAAACTCCGGGGGCCGACTCTGAAGGATGGCACAACTAACGCAACCGCCCACCCTTAAGCGCCTAAGAGTCGGCGAGTTAGTGGCGGGACCTAACCAACCGAAAGACGACGATAAAGAAGTGCCTCTCACGGCATACATTGCACCCTGGAAGCCCTCGCTCAAGGCGGCCGCCAACCTGGACTCCATCGTGCCTCTTCGGAGACTCCACCAGCGACCTAGACAACGCCTCTAAGGAGGGGACGGCACCGTGGTGCCGCCGCTATTCGATCCGGCAAGCCGAATCAAGGGTTTCCCCCGGCCTGGTGGTGGGGCAACACGGGCAGTGCCATGACGATGCCCCCAAGGAGGAAACGGCATCCGCAGGCGTTGCCATCGTCATCTTCAAGCAGGGCTTTCGCCCCGGCACCCCTGTTAACCCCAAAAATCGCCGGAAAAGGCCGACTTGAGCCACCCTTGGCCGCACCACCGACAAGAGGAGAGCCGAACCTCGCTGCCGACGAAGGGGATGCGTTGACCATCGTTCCACCTCCACCATCGGTCGGAATGGACGGTGGAGGTCAGTCCGCCGTCGAAGCCCGGCCGGTCACAGGCACCACCACGATGCCAAGAGGCCGTGGCTGCCAGGCGCCGCCACGCCCCTTGCAGCCATGGACCCAGCACCACAGCCCCCCCCCCCCCCGAGCCCAGGGGCCCACGTGCGAGCCCGGCGCTGCCATCCACGGGTGCAGGAGCACAACCACCGGCCGGAGGTAGATCCTCCACAACCGTCGCCGAAGAGCCGCCTTCCGTCGAGATCCTGCCGCCCCGCGCCGCCAGATCGAGTCGGAGTCGCGCCGGCCGCCGTCGCCTGCCGGGGAGCCGCCGCCACCGGCGCTGTACTACTGCCCGTCGCGTCAACGCCCAGAGGAGCGCCTCCCGCCCTGCATCCCGGCGGGAGATCTAGTCTCCGGCCCGGTAGAGGGGACCCGTGGCCACCCCACCGCGCGGGAGGACGCGAAGGCCTCGCCGCCGCCTGCGCCAACCGGGCTTCGCTCGGCCGCGCCCTCTTGCAGCGGTGAGGGAGGAGGGGGTGGGGGAGGGCCCGGCGGCGGGGGGAGTTAGGGTTTCCTCCCCGTCGCCATGCGGGGGCGAGAGGGAGGAGCCGACAAGTATTCTCAAAATATAACACTTCGTCTTAGCTGCAATTTTTAAGAAACCACTCTTTTATAACGAAGTACTTTCTAGGAATAATGCACTTGGTTACTTAGTTCGGTTGTGTTTTGGAATATTGCACACCTTGTTAGTAGCAATGGAGTTCCAAACAGAGGACTATTGATTGTTTTTTATCAAAATGGTAATAGCATGTCGTATCACTTTAGCTGGTGGCTTCATGCTGGGTTCATGCATCTACTGTTAAGCATTCTTCAAGGCCATGTCAGCTTTCCATATTTTTTGGAAAGAGAATGCCTTCTCTGATGTTTGTTTTGATAGATGTGCTTTACCATTTTTCTTGCTTATACATTCGGTATACAGAGAACCAGTACTCCAATTTGTTAGACCTGTTTGGTATAAGATAATAGAAATGTGTGGAACACGTATTCTGCTGAATTCTTCTAAAGCAAAAATCTGTTGTATTAAACATTGTGTATATATTATTCACATACTCATGCGGTCTTATCTCTCATGACTTCTATACAATATATCTCAATGTACTTATTGTATTTAACCAAAATATTAATGTGACGTTCCTCTTCAACTCTTTGACACAGGAGGAAGGCACATCACGAAGATTCATCTCTTCTACATCAAAAGGTGGGCATGCTGACAAAGTGTCGATCATCTATAACAATAGAATTATGATTTTAAAATTTATCTTAGATTTACTCTATACAAATGATCCTCATTTTCTATTGCTCGAGTGTTACTTGATGTTGACTTATGAAGAAAGCAAGCTCCTCCATTGGTATACAGTGCTGTAATTTCCACTAGTTGTTTGGCCATGCTAATTAAGGCTTTGCATAGAAGTTAGGCCATCATAAACCATTACCAAGACATTTTTTGGGCACTATGTTGTGCCTTCAATTAGTAGATTCTCCCGATGCAACTTTTACATGAAAATTTTACCTTACACGATTTTGCATTATTATTGCATTGCCTCTTAGATTAATGACGTGGTTCTCTTGGATGATGAAGGTGTGCAACCTGATGAACCTGTAGACTGCGGGTTGCTGGAGAAATGGTATGCTTCACCCCAAAATTGTGTTTGCTATGTTATATGTGCTGACCTAAGCTTTTGATTAATCTTTCTGATAAACAACGGTTTTTTCAGGAAAGAGTTAAAAATCTACTATCCGTCAAGGTGAACACTGTGCATTGTTTCTTAAGAATAAATTCGTGGTAGTATTAAGATTCTAAAGCGACATCAACCAAGATTGATTTGGCATTCAGAAAGTTCGACGCGGCAACCAACAAGATCGATGCTGCATTCAAGAAATTCGACTCGGATCCGTCCATGGCGGGTGCTCAAAGCACATTGCTTGTCCGAAAGAAAGAGGAAATAAATCGAGCAGCTCTTAGTGAGAACCAAAAGCAGATTGATTTGGCATCGAAGAAGTGTGATTCCTCATCCGATAGGGCAGCTATGAAAGTCCAGTTTGATATGGTAACCAGGATGATCGATGTAGCCTCTAAGATGGTGGAAACCACATCCAAGCAGTCTAAGATGAATGAAACCACATCCAAGCAGCTTGACGTGAGAGCAAAACAGCTTGATGAGAAAGAAGACAAGCTTGACGCAAAAGCTAAACAGCTTAGCGAGCGAGAGGGCAAGCTTGACTCGAAAGCCAAACAGCTTGACGAGCGAGAGGGCAAGCTTGACGCGAAAGCAAAACAGCTTGGCGAGCAAGAGGGCAAGCTTGACGCGGAAGCAAAACAGCTTGGAGAGCGAGACAGCGACATGGAAGCAATGGATTCACTCAACCAGGCACTCGTTACCAAGGAAAGAGAAAGCAATGATCAGTTGCAACGCACTCGGAAAATAGTGATAGAGGTACGTGTGCAATCGATGCTTTCATGAACAAATATAAATCAAGTAGGCGCAAGCTTATAAATGATGCTAGGATGCATGCATTTGATGCTTCCACAAATAACTCATTGTATTTTTTGACTAACTTTCCTCATGTTTTGCAGGACTTTGAGCAATATAAAAATGGTCGGGCCCATATTGGTGTCAAAAGGATGGGTGAGCTTGACCACAATGCGTTTGTGAATGCTTACAGAGCAAATGTACCACACGAGGATGCACAACTTAACTCTGCTCTTCTTTGTTCGAAATGGCAAGCGGAAATTGCAAACTCAGAGTGGCATCCTTTTAGGATAGTCATGGTTGATGGTGAACCGAGGGTATGCAGATCGTCTACTATTTTTTACTTATGCTAGTTTATATATAAGCTTGGCTCGTTGATTTCTTGGAGACCATTAGCATTCATGGAAGCTCGCAAACATTGTCATGATTCCATACCTTTTCTTTGTTTGGTTTAGGAAATTCTCTTGGAGGAGGACGACAAGCTCCGCGAGTTGAAAGAGCACGGCGAGGAAATCTATGCCCTGGTAACGAAGACGCTGCTAGAAATCAACGAGTACAACCCCAGCGGACGTTACCCCGAAAAGGTGTTGTGGAACAATAAGGAAGACCGAAAAGCGACGCTGCAGGAGGTCATCAAGTTTGTCCTGAAACGGTCACACAAGAGGAAGCGCTGAGCCCGAACAAACCAATACTGATCTGTAGGAGGAGGATGGGGTGTGTCCTGCTTTTGCTTTCCTGGAACCTTAACGTGGCGCCTTTGAACTTGCCTAATGTAATCGTAGTGCTACTGGATTAGTTCAAGAGGTTTCTGTATTGGCTCACTGAGATTTTACTGATCATGTAACTACTAGATTAATTAGCCATGGTCGCCTTCCGATGGCTAGCTAGCTGGAGTTTAGCTACATGTTCCTGTTGTATAGCCTTAGCATGGATGGATGCTGGTACTGATTTCAGAAATGTGTTTCAACTTCCTGTTTCGTCTTAGCAACTTAAAATTGAATTATTAGAGCATCCCCACTCGCCCCCTAAAGCCTCCGCCAGCGCAGAACATCTTGTCCAGTCGCTCTACTCAAATTAATTTTTGATTCGTTTCTTCCTCCGGCGCACCCGATCAAACCCTGTCCAGGGGGAGCGGGGGCGCCGGCTGGACACGTGACTCCCCCCTTGGCCCACTGTCAGCGACAACCTCGACGCTTTGTTGTCTCCACTCGTCCGTCACCTTGTCTCCCGCGCCGAATGACTGCACCAGCGGTAGCTTTGTGCAGCGGCGCAGCGAGGCGTTGCTTCGGAGCACGGGCTGGCGTAAATGCGTGCCACGCGTGCATGCCCACCGCTCGTCGTGGCTATGAAAACCCTCTGCGGCGCCATTGTTGTTCATCCTCGCTGCTGCGCAAAGCTTCCCTCCTCGCCACACTCGCCTCATGTTCCCACGCCGCATAGATGCAACCCGCCGGCCACGAGGCGAATGGCTTTGGCCGTCGGTACTACGAGGCGCGGTACATGGCGCCGCCGTACTTCTGGTGCCCCGGCACCTGGAGGCTAAGCACGGGCGGGATCCTAATCTCGCCAGTGCCACACGGCGCAGCACGGAGCGCCGCCATCCACCGGCACTACTATGAGGTCCTCACGCCGGAGGAGCGCAACGATCCCCTCTAGGATCTCGACAATGAAGACCAGTGGACGGCGTTCTTCACGGAGCGCCGGAACCAAGAGGTGGCTGTGGGGACCCCGGTTTACCACCCGGGATACCCGTTATGCATACAATTCACGATTCCAGGAATAGTGTCATGAATCCACATAACCGAGTCGATGCCAGATTACAACATCCATTACAATACCGAAATAAAACACTTACAATTGGTCACATGACCAAGTCTGATAATGCCACACAGGGCAAGTTCACAAATAGCAGCGGATACAAAGCAGCGTTGATGACCCATGTCAAGCCTATTACCCTACAGGCAACTGACTGGGAGACGTTCCTAGTTCGCACAGGCATCGTCGTACCATCACCATCTTCATTGAAGTCTTCCTCCAAGTCTGACCAAGTTAATAGCCAGGAACAAAGCCATGAGTATATTTTGGAATTGTACTCGCAAACCATCTAAAGAGAGAGTGTGATATGCAGTTTGGCTGTAGCAAGGATGGGCTCTAGACTAGTTTGCCTTCTTTTGGAAAACTCATTTTTCTCATGTCGATATAGCATGTCTAGAACCATGTTCTACGACATCTCTATATCTCTACTAAAAACTTTTATAGAACATTTTTAGTAAAAATCTCTAGGAAGGGGGAAACCCTTTTTGTTCATACACCAGGTCAATCAAACATGACCATCTCCAATCTCCTCGGCAGTACCCTACAAGTACTCTGAACTCCATCATGCCACGGCAGTACCCTCCGAGTACTCCGTCGAGCACATTTCTCCAATCATTTCTGAAATCATTTTATAAAACCAAAACCGACATTTGGTTAAGCAACGGCCAGTTCAACCATCCATGACCGAGGACTCGGCTATTCGAATAGATTTACACTCTGCAGAGGTTGTACACTTTACCCACACCATCTGAATACTCATCGTGTGGGCATCATCCCCGCATAGCATTCTATGCCACGAGAAGCACCCGATCAAAGCCTTTCGCTTATCTACCTTAGTACGGGAATCTACCCTATGGAGTATATGCCTCCCCGACACACCCTGACAGTCTACCTCCATGTTCGAGCGTAACTCCAGTGCCACGTCAGGAGACCCATAGTATCTTCCGACCGGATAAATCCCTCATTGGATCTCGATTCACTATTACCCAGTCGCAGCAATCCGGATTCCGGGGTACCGCGTACCCTTATATAGTTATGAGACTGCCGTACTAAAATAAACAAACTATGAGCTAAGCCCCGTCCCATACCAGGGTAATGTGGTTACACGGGTTAATTATCCCGGGTGAATACCTAATCACCTCCTTTTTAGAAAAATCTCCTGCCTCCAACTCCAGGATAAACATCCCCACATTACTTTCAAAACTTAGTTTTGAAATCCATCAATGGAATAGCAATCCATCTCAAGGTTTTCAAAATCATTTTCAAAATCCCATTGAGTGTTCCCAACCTAGAGTTTTTATTCTACTACAAGGTTTTCCAAAGGTCATGATGCTAGCCATCAAGCCACTAACCCAAGGGATAAGTAGGTGTCAAGGAGGTGTCATTCATAAGAATGATATCAATTTACTTGTGGAGCCAAGTCGCCAATAATTGCTATCTAGGGGCAATAGCAATACAAAAACATGCATCTTCATAAGCATTTATAAACCATGCAATAAGTAAAACTAGGATCAGATATGCAACAAGTTTAGATGGCTTGCCTTTCTCAGCTTGTCCCTGGTCTTCTTCTTCTTGATACTCCAACACTTTCCCCTCTTCGGTGCACTCATTGTTGTTCAAATCTATTGCCGGTAAATAATAGCAAATATAAGCATGCAAGCATACAAAGGCACTCACACCACAACACCAAACATTCCACACCAAATAAGCATCAGAAGCAACAAGTTTAGATATTAAGCAAACTTTCAAGGTTAAACATTATAGCTAATCATATTAACTAGGGTGGTTTTTAATTAGCAAGCAAACCTTAGTTTTCCCCAAACAACTTGCAGGTACCTAAGCTTGTTCAAACCCTGCAACCAGCATACTAATAGGGAGGTATCAATTTTTTGAATCCAACAAAGGTGGATTGACCCAAAAATAAGTTATGGTTAATTTCCTATGATTTTAATAGTATCAACAATGACTAGAACACTTAAATAATTCTCAGATATTTTCTGAGAATCAGAAAAATATGCCAGAGGACGCTTTGGAAAGCTACGGCAATGCCTGATACAGAGTAATTGGATTCATACCAAAATAATATTCCTATTAGGTTTAATAATTTAAACAAAACAAGGTATCCTAAACAACATTTTAATTACTACTATAGATCTAGGAATCTTAAAATACCAAACCAGGTGTCACATGCAAGGTATTCAGCTAGAGCATCACTGAAAATTAGATTCACACAATTTCAACACACAGAACTTCATATTTGAAATTTGAATGAATATGCGCTAAATCTACTCAATTAAATAACACTCAAACTACACGGCTCCTCTCGATATGCATGCGGATAGGTATTGAAATAAGGAGTTCAAAGAAATATGAATCATTCAATTTGGGTTCATAATTATTTTTCTATGAATTTTCAAAGTTTGCAGATCTAGGAAAAACATAAAAATGATTTCCTAAAAAATACACCGTGGGCTGGATTTAAACGGATCTGGGCCGGACAGGCGCCGGTTGGCCCAAATCCACCCACGACGCGCGGGAGGCGGCCGATTCAAATGGTCGGTTTGGGGCCCGTCGGTCAGCGGCCGTGGAGACCGAAGCGGTATGGGGCAACCCGGGCCATCGGATCAAGTCCGGATCGATGGTCCATGGCCGTCGTCTTCCTCTGGCCGCGCGGAAAAGAACCGAAACCCTAGCCGGGGTTCGGGCGGCGTGGGTGCTCACCTAGGAGGCTCCCCGGTCGACGGCGACATGACGAGGTGATGTGACACATCACAGCGAGCCCGTCGATGGGCAGAACGGCCGATCTGAGTCCCGGTAGGCAGATCTGCATGACGGCGGGGGAGGAGCTCGATCAGGTGCTCCAGAGGGTCATTGTTTTTGGAGTTCCTGGGTCAAGAGAGGAGTAGGGTTAGGTATATACAGGCGAGGAGAGTGCAAGCATGCGCAAATAGAGAGCAGAGAGGGTCCAGAGAGAGGGTAGTGTGGTCTTCTTCCTCGCAGGTCGGGAGGGAGGTTTCTTCCTTCCCTCACTGATGCAGAGCAAGGGGTTGCGCATGTGTCTCTAGGAGGGCTAGATAGAGGCGTGGGAGTGAAATGAGGGGGTAGAGAGGGGCTGTGGGGTTCTGTGGCCTTATAAACCGAGGGGACATGGTCTATGGTGGTCTCAGTCCATTTCTGGCCATGGAGAGGGGTGAGGCCAGGGATTGGGCATGGGTGGCGGTGGGGAGAGTGAGTGGGGTTCAGGAGGGTGGCTGGCTTGTCTTGGAAGGCAGTGTGGCTGCAAGATTTTTAAATGCCCAAACTTTGCATGGATCTCCTCCTCCTCCTCCTCCTCTCCAACCACAAAAAGACAAGAGGGAGAGGGCTGTTACAATACACTACAACTAGAGGTGTGAGAGGGTGCTGGGAAGGTCAAAAGATTTCATAGTAATTAAGAAATAGGCATGGTGAGGAATGCATGCATGACACATTTCTTGATTTTTGGGGGAGTCCCAAATTGTGCCAAACAATGTCAGGAAAAGATGGATCAAAAGCATCGGATTGGTTGTGCTTAACAACATTTCCAAGTTGGCAATTTTTTAGCAATAAAAAGGTTCACTAGAATTTTGTATCTTGAAAATTGGCATATAATTTGAACAAGATTTTGAAATTATTGGAGGATAAGCAACTAGGGTTTTAGGATTCATGGGATTATTTAATCACAAGATAGCATGGTGGAGTCTTACCAACTCTAGTTCATGAGAAAGGTGCAAGAAAAATACATTGTTGCTAATCCCATGCAAATTTTTAGTTCATAAGAAAATATAGTATGGAGACAGTCCTATAGAAATTATTTTTGAGAAAAAGAGGGAGGGAGTGTTAAGAAGCATGAATGACATATCCAATGTCATTTGGGGAAGAGTTGGATTTCTGGAGGGAGTTAATGGTGAGGGTTGATAGTAGTTTACAGAAATTTAAGAAGAATGCTAAAGATGGAAGTAGTTTTGACTATGGTTCAAAACAGTCAAATAAATGGGTGACAGGCTTCAAAATGCACCAACAAGTGCATAGATAGTTAGAGCACATCAAAAGGAAGAGTAATAGGTCATAGGATGGTCTCTGAACAATTAATTTCAAAATATAAAAGGGTGAGCAAAAGTGCGTCTGATAACAGTCAAATGGTCATTGATTTGATTCTCCTCAGAAACGGGATTGAAACGATTTGAAGATGGACTCAATTGACCAAGTGGTAATGGAAGGAATGAAAGAACACATGTCAAAGATGAGTTCTAGGAAGGTACACTGTCATGGATAGAGTATTGATGGTGTGTGGTAGGCACCCAATTGGGAACCCCAAGAGGAAGGTATGATAAGCACAGAAGCATGTTTCCCTCGGTATGAAACCAAGGTTTATCGAACCAGTAGGAGAAAGAACCAACTTCCGAAGGTTGAGGCTAGCTGGCTTTGCGAAAGCTCCAGAAAATTTATATATGGCGCCTTATCTGGGGCGTAGCTTTGCATCAGTAGCAACGTGGAACCTGCACACAACACAACCGAAGTACTTTGCCCCAACTAGCAGTGAGGTTGTCACAATCTCACCGGTTTGTTGTAAACAAAGGATTAAACGTATCGTGTGGTAAAAGATATTTGTTTGCGAGAAAGTAAATAATGCTTATAAAAGTAAACGGTAATATGAATGTAAAAGAATAGACCGGGGTCCATAGTTCACTAGAGGTGTCTCTCCATAAAGATAAATGACATGCTGGGTAAACAAATTACAGTTGGGCAATTGCCAGAATAAAGAATGCAAAAAATGCATGTACATGTCATGAGAATCACTATGAGATTCACTTGGGAATTACAACATAATACATAAACCGTAATCCAACTGCATTTATGACTAATAATCCATCCGCTGGATGTCATCCGAGCAACCGTTGGGTATTAAGTTGCAAGCAATAGATTATCACCTTAAGCAAAGTGTCTAATGTAAACAATACAAATGTCCTTCACACAAGATTGTTGTTTTCTCCCTAGTAGCAACAACACATCTACAACCTTAGAAGTTATTGTCACTCTCCCAGATTACTAGAGGCATGAACCCACTATCGAGCATAAATACTCCCTCTTGGAGTCACTAGCATCTACTCGGCCAAGATATCTACTAGCAACAGAGAGCATGCAAGATCATAAACAACATAGAGATGATAAATCACAAATCAACTTGACATAGTACTCAATATTCATCGGATCCCAACAAACACAACATATAGAATTACATAACGATGATCTTGATCATGATAGGCAGCTCACAAGATCTAAACATGAAGCACATGGATGAGAAGACAACCATCTAGCTACTGCTATGGACCCGTAGTCCAAGGTAGACTACTCACACATCACTCCGGAGGCAGGCATGGTGATAAAGAAGGCCTCCAGTGGTGATTCCCCTCTCCGGCAGGGTGCCGGCAAGAGCTTCTGGAGCCTCCCGATCTCGCGTCGATGACGGCGGCGGCTTGCAGTATGTTTTCTGGAAAAGAGTTCGGGCCCCTAGGGTTTTCTCGTTGAGGAGAATATATAGGCGGAAGGGCGATGTCAGGGGGTGGACCAGTGGCCCACACCACCTGGTGGCGTGGCCAGGGGATGGCCCGTGCCACCCTATGGGGTGGCTGCCCTCTGGCCCCCTCCGTCTCTGCTTTGGACTCCGTCTCATGTCGGGAAAATACGAACTTCGGCTTTTATTTCGTCCAATTCTGAGAATATTTCCTCTGTAACTTTTTTGAAATACAAAAACAACAGAAAACAGGAAGCTGGCACTGTGGCATCTCATTAATAGGTTAGTTCAAGAAAATGCATAAAAATGCCACGAAGTGTAACAAAACACAAAGCAAATGGTGCATAAACAAGCATGGAGCATCAAAAATTATAGATACGTTTGAGACATATCAAGCATCCCCAAGCTTAACTCCTGCTCGTCCTCGAGTAGGTAAGTGATAACAAAACAATAATTTTTGAGGTGACATGCACCAACATAATCTTGATCAAACGATTTAAAGCATTGAGTGCTGAGATCAAAGTACTCTAAACATGGGCATAAAAGACATAATCTTGACAATAGAACTTAGCAACCATGTTATAACATGAAAAGTAACACAAACAAAAGATCATGAGTAATAATGCATTGAAAGTCAAGTGTGTGTTTCAACCATATAGAAAAACATTGCAAAGTGGTATTCAGCTTGTCCCTCATGGAGTAGCAAAACATAAATGCATAGGACTGATGCGTGGTGAATGACCAGCCCGTTGGGAACCCCAAGAGGAAGGTGTGATGAGTATAACAGCTAGTTTTCCCTCAGTAAGAAACCAAGGTTTAATATCGTTCTTGAAGAAGAGGGACGGTGACGACTGAAGGTGATGCCGACTAGTTTGCGACAGCAGCGGACAATTTATATATGGCGCCTCGTCCAAGCTTTGCTTGCTAGCTGCAACGTGGAACCTGCACACACACAAACAAATACTTTGCTCCCAACTTGCGATGAGGTTGTCAATCTCACCGGTTTGCTTGAAACAAAGGTTATGAGTGTATCGAGTGGAAAACAGTAGTAATATGCGAGTAAAGTAAACAGTGCGGAAAAGTAAACAGGTGATTGCAATATGATTAAAATAGGACCGGGGTCCACAGTTCACTAGTGGTGTCTCTCCATAGATAAAATAACATGCTGGGTAAACAAATTACAGTCGGGCAATTGATAGAATAAAGATAACGTGATATGTCAAGAAGATCACTATGAGATTTACTCTGGGCATTACAACAAAATACATAGACCGCCATCCAACTGCATCTATGACTAATAATCCACCCTCGGGGATATCATCCGAACACCCCAAAAGTATTAAGTTGCGAACAACAGATAATTGCATTAAGCAAAGTGTGTAATGTAAACAAAGCATATGCCCTTGAGCATATGAATGTTGTTTTCTCCCTAGTAGCAACAGCACATCTACCACCTTAGAGGTTTCTGTCACTCCCCCAGGTGAAATAGAGGCATGAACCCACTATCGAGCATAAATACCCCCTCTTGGAGTCACTAGCAACTACTCGGCCAAGATAGCTACTAACAACGGAGAGCATGCAAGATCATAAACAACATAGAGATAACAAAAGATATAATTCAGTACAGCAACTTAATCATAAACACCAATATTCATCGGATCCCAACAAACCAACATCATAGTATTACATAACGGTGATCTCAATCATGTAGGGCAGCTCATGAGATCTAAACATGAAGCACATGGTGGAGAAGACAACCAGCTAGCTACTGCTATGGACCCATAGTCCAAGGTAGACTACTCACTCATCGCTCCGGAGGCAAGCATGGCGATGAAGAAGACCTCCGGTGGCGATTCCCCTCTCCGGCAGGGTGCCGGGAAGAGCTTCTGGACCCTCCCGATCTTCGGGTCGACGGCGGCGGCGGATCGCGATGTATTCTGGAAAACTGATCGGGGCTTAGGTTTTTCTCGTCAGGGGGTATATGTAGGCGAAGGGGGGCTATCAGAGGTGGAGCCACGCGGCCTCACACGGGGCTGGCGCGGCCAGGGGCCAGGCCGCGCCGCCCCTGTGTGTGGGGGCCACGTGGCCCCCCTCCGTCAGGTCTTCGGATGTTTGGGAGCTCCCCGGTGAAATATGACTTTAGGAACTTGTTTCGTCCAATTCCGAGAATATTTCCTGTGTATCACTTCTGAAACACAAAAACAGCAGAAAACAGGAAACTGGCACTATGGCACTTCGTTAATAGGTTAGTTCCGGAAAATGTATAAAAGTACCACTAAGTGTAACGAAACAATAGGCAAATGGTGTAAAAACAAGCATGGAGCATCAAAAATTATAGATACGTTTGAGACGTATCAAGCATCCCCAAGCTTAACTCCTGCTCGTCCTCGAGTAGGTAAGTGATAACAAAGAATAATTTTTGAGGTGACATGCACCTACACAATCTTGATCATATATGTAAGCATTGATGAGCTGGGATCAATAGAACTTAAAACATGGGCATGAAAGATATAATCATGACAATAAGAACTTAGCAACCATGTTGTAAACATGCAAATGAACACAAACAAAAGATCATGATAATGAAACAATGAAAGTCAAACGTGTGTTCAAATCATAAGGAAAAACATACAAATGGTTTTCAGCTTGTCCTTCAAAGAGAGCAAAACATAAATGCATAGGACACCTCAAAGTTTAAGAGGGCGACTAGATACAAATAATTTAAGAACAAGTGAAACCAATCAATATGAGTCAATCAATGAACCTTGGGACAATGCATATCACACTAAGAATGACAACTATGCTCTCTTAATGGTGCATAAAGAAAGAAGGTGGTGACTCAACATAAAAGTAAAAGAAAGGCCCTTCGCAGAGGGAAGCAGTGATTTAAACATGTGCTAGAGCTTTTCATTTGTAAAACAGAGATAAAACTTGATTTTGAGAGGTGGTTGTCTTTGTCAACGACTGGCAATGGGGTTCTTACTATCTTCCATACAAAAATGAAGCAAGTTTTTGAGAGAGAGATTGGCACTTCGTGCTCTTTTTATAAAACTTGGCACTCCTCCCCACCTTTTCCTTTCACATACCATGGCTAACCGATTCCATCGGGTGCCCACCAACATTCACATTCATTGGAGGAGTGCCTTTTTTCTTTCTTTTTTCCCTATTTTTTTTCTCTTTTTGGAATAAGCAATATGGAAGATAGCAAATCCGACCACTACGTCCCCATGAGCTGAAAACAGTGTCACAAAACGAGAAGTATTTTGAAGGTTTTTGAAAGGTAGCACACGAAAATTTTACTTTGGAATGGCTTACAAATACCATGCATAGGAATTTATAGTGGACACAATGGCAAACTTTGGCTTTTAGGAGTTGGATGCACGAGTAGAGCTCATACTCAGTACAAGGCGAGGGCTAGCAAAAGACTGGGAGCGACCAACTAAGAGAGCAATAATGGCCATAATCATGCAAAGCGACAAAGCGACATTAAAAGAAGCATACGATGGCATCAAAAGTCAAAAACTAAATGATCATGAAGGCTAATGGCGACTTTGGAAGAGTCTAACATGTGTGAGCATGCGCCAAGTCAACCCAAATAAAGCATCAAGGAGAAAACCAAAATAATGCTTCCATACAATAAAAACAACGCATGATTTTTTCAAAGGCTCATTAAGCAATCTCAGTCATTTGAGACAAGTCATGCTACAGAAAAACCACTAAGCATACTATCAAAAAGACATCAAGCATGACATGAAAAAGCCTAAGCCGCAGTCTACACAAGCTCCTTCTTGTACCACTATTTTGCACAAAGCTTTTTCTCTTTTCCAACACCATTTGAAATTTTTAAACACACCTCTTCTGATGAAAACCAATAAAGATCAGAGGCAAAAATACACCTTGATGAAAAGATATGACAAGATCTGAACGCATATCAAGGCGAAAACGAAAACCAAAAGCAGTAGCAGAAAAAGTAGAATGCTCGATTTTGAATAAGAGTGAAAACTAGAGCATTCTTTGCAAATGAAAACGAGTACATCTCCTCCAAAGGAAATTTGTTGGGGTCCAACCATTTATTGCAGCAAACAAACAAACTAAACAAACTAAGAAAACTAAAACAACTGACGCTCCAAGAAAAACACATAGTGCATGAAGCAATAAAAATATAGTGTTTTGAAAGGTGACCTGATTTTTGCCGATGAAGAAGGGGTGCCTCGGGGGCATCCCCAAGCTTTGACGCTTGTACTTCTTGGATATTTCTTGGGTTGATGCATGGGCATCCCCAAGCTTGAGCTTTTGTCCATTCTTCAACTCATCTCATAATTCTCCAATCCCTACACTTGAAAACTTCCTTCATACAAAACTAAACACAATTCTATTAGCAACATTAGTGTAAGCATAAAATATATTCAACCTCTTTTAGCTTCAGGTTTCAACCCAAAACCACCACATATAAAGTATATACTACTGTAGCAACTTCCACAAGAGTTCCATGATCAAAAAGAACTCAAAAGAAAGCGATAAAGTGGCAAAAACAAATATTGGCAGAAATCTGTCAAAACTGGACAGCTGATAATGGACGAATTTTTGAGGGATTTTCTGTTGCTCAAATCAAAAAGTGTTCAACTAAGAAAAGTTTGGATATAACCTGGGTCATATGCACAAGAAATCGCAGGTCCAAAAGATATGCAGAGAATTTTCACGAATTTTTACGGTGCAGCACCGAAAACAGTTTCAGGACAGCAATAACCCCAAATCTTTACCTCGCTCAAATTAGAGGCTTCTCTTGGCACAAAAACGAAATAAACAAGATAAGGAGCGGTCATTACAGTAGTAATGACTTCCAAGACTCAAATAAAAGAAAAAGTACTGAAAAGTAAACAATGGGTTATCTCCCAAGAGTGCTTTTCTTTAACGCCTTTGAGCTAGGCGCAGAAAATTGCGAATCAAGTAATATCAAGTGATGAAGTGCTAGGATCAGCGCGTGCCTTACGTCTTGCTTTCATACCTTTGCTCTTGATTTTAGGAAAGACATGGTTATTGCAAGGTGGAGTGGTAAATGTTATATTGCCTTTTCCCACGTCGATGACGGCGCCCAAGAGCTTCAAGAGGGATCTTCCAAGTGTGATTTGTCCTTTCCCTACACATTCAATAACAAGATAATCAGTAGATATCATTCTTCCTAGGACTTTTGTAAAGATTCCTTCAGCAATTCCAAGGGGAAATATAGTGGCATTGTTAGTAAGAGAAATTTCTTCTCCCCCCTCAGAAAGTTTCCAAAGGCTCAAAGATTCATAGACACTCTTTGGCATAAGACAAAATTCAGACATGATATCGCAACGAGCATGAAAAGTTTCACCATTAATGGTGATTTTTATTGTAGGTTTCCAACTCGAAGGTTCAGAATTTATTGGCACATAATCAAAATGCTGGCGCAAAGTATTGTAGCAAGAGTTCAAACTAGCAGTGCGCGCCTCAAGAGTATTAAGTCTATTAAAGATGCACACAAGAGAGGAATCAAAATAGGTTGGCATGCTATAAATTGTAATCAACTTTTTAATAATATTGAAGGCTTGATCTCCATCACAATGAAGGAAATCTCCTTCTGCAGTAGCATCCAAAGCATATCTATAACGAAGAGAAAGTCCAAAGTAAAAGCTACTAAGAAGCAAACTCAAAGTCATTTTAGGTTCAGTTTTTTCATACCAATCATAAATCCTAGACCAAGCTTCCTTAAAACTTTCCTCATCTTTTTGCTTACAAGTGAAAATCATGTCCTCGGGGGACATAGCAGTAGCAACGGAACTAGACATAGTAAACTAAAGCAAGCAAGTAAAAACAGCTACCAAGGATTCTAATTTTTTTTGGGTTTTTGATATAAAGCAATGCAGGTAAAATAAATAAAGTAAAGCAAACAAATAACAAAGTAAAGAATGTGTGTGCGAAGAACTCCCCTCGCAGAAGTCTTCTCTCTTCCCCGGCAACGGCGCCAGAAAATTAGCTTGATGCGTGGTGAATGACCAGCCCGTTGGGAACCCCAAGAGGAAGGTGTGATGAGTATAGCAGCTAGTTTTCCCTCAGTAAGAAACCAAGGTTTAATATCGTTCTTGAAGAAGAGGGACGGTGACGACTGAAGGTGATGCGGACTAGTTTGCGACAGCAGCGGACAATTTATATATGGCGCCTCGTCCAAGCTTTGCTTGCTAGCTGCAACGTGGAACCTGCACACACACAAACAAATACTTTGCTCCCAACTTGCGATGAGGTTGTCAATCTCACCGGTTTGCTTGAAACAAAGGTTATGAGTGTATCGAGTGGAAAACAGTAGTAATATGCGAGTAAAGTAAACAGTGCGGAAAAGTAAACAGGTGATTGCAATATGATTAAAATAGGACCGGGGTCCACAGTTCACTAGTGGTGTCTCTCCATAGATAAAATAACATGCTGGGTAAACAAATTACAGTTGGGCAATTGATAGAATAAAGATAACGTGATATGTCAAGAAGATCACTATGAGATTTACTCTGGGCATTACAACAAAATACATAGACCGCCATCCAACTGCATCTATGACTAATAATCCACCCTCGGGGATATCATCCGAACACCCCAAAAGTATTAAGTTGCGAACAACAGATAATTGCATTAAGCAAAGTGTGTAATGTAAACAAAGCATATGCCCTTGAGCATATGAATGTTGTTTTCTCCCTAGTAGCAACAGCACATCTACCACCTTAGAGGTTTCTGTCACTCCCCCAGGTGAAATAGAGGCATGAACCCACTATCGAGCATAAATACCCCCTCTTGGAGTCACTAGCAACTACTCGGCCAAGATAGCTACTAACAACGGAGAGCATGCAAGATCATAAACAACATAGAGATAACAAAAGATATAATTCAGTACAGCAACTTAATCATAAACACCAATATTCATCGGATCCCAACAAACCAACATCATAGTATTACATAACGGCGATCTCAATCATGTAGGGCAGCTCATGAGATCTAAACATGAAGCACATGGTGGAGAAGACAACCAGCTAGCTACTGCTATGGACCCATAGTCCAAGGTAGACTACTCACTCATCGCTCCGGAGGCAAGCATGGCGATGAAGAAGACCTCCGGTGGCGATTCCCCTCTCCGGCAGGGTGCCGGGAAGAGCTTCTGGACCCTCCCGATCTTCGGGTCGACGGCGGCGGCGGATCGCGATGTATTCTGGAAAACTGATCGGGGCTTAGGTTTTTCTCGTCAGGGGGTATATGTAGGCGAAGGGGGGCTGTCAGAGGTGGAGCCACGCGGCCTCACACGGGGCTGGCGCGGCCAGGGGCCAGGCCGCGCCGCCCCTGTGTGTGGGGGCCACGTGGCCCCCCTCCGTCAGGTCTTCGGATGTTTGGGAGCTCCCCGGTGAAATATGACTTTAGGAACTTGTTTCGTCCAATTCCGAGAATATTTCCTGTGTATCACTTCTGAAACACAAAAACAGCAGAAAACAGGAAACTGGCACTGTGGCACTTCGTTAATAGGTTAGTTCCGGAAAATGTATAAAAGTACCACTAAGTGTAACGAAACAATAGGCAAATGGTGTAAAAACAAGCATGGAGCATCAAAAATTATAGATACGTTTGAGACGTATCAAGGACACCTTCAAGTTTAAGAGGGCGACTAGATACAAATAATTTAAGAACAAGCAAAACCATAATCATAAATCAATCAATAATAAATTTTGGGACCATGCACATTATACTCAGAATGAAAACTATGCTCTCTTAGACGGTGTAGAAGGTAGAAGGTGATGACTCAACATAAAAGTAAAAGAAAGGCCCTTTGTAGAGGGAAGCAGGGATTTAGCATGTGCTAGTGCTTTTCATTTGTAAAACAGAGATAAAAATTTGTTTTGCGAGGTGGTTGTTCTTGTCAACGACTGGCAATGAGGTTCTTGCTACCTTCCATACTAGACAAGTTTTGAGAGAGATTGGCACATTTGTGCTCTTTTATAAAGCTTGGCACTCCTCCCCACTTTTCTTTTCACAAACCATGGCTAACCGATTCCATCGGGTGCCCACCAACTTTCACATACCATGGAGGAGTGCACTTTTTTTCTTTTCTTTTCTTTTTTGAAAGATTACAATATGGAAGATAGCAAATCCGACCACTACGTCCCCATAAGCTAAAAATAGTGTCACAAAATGAGAAGTATTTTAAAGGGTTTTTTGAAAGGTAGCACATGAAAATTTACTTGGAATGGCTTGAAAATACCATGCATAGGAATTTATAGTGGACTCTGTGGAATAAACTTGGTTTTTGGTAGTTGGATGCACGAGAAGTATTCCCTCTCAGTACAAATGAAGGCTAGCAAAAGACTAGGAGCGATGATATCTACGCACACGTCTGTTCTTGTAGACAGTGTTTGGCCTCCAAGTGCAGAGGTTTGTAGAGCAGCAGCAAGTTTCCCTTAAGTGGATCACCCAAGGTTTATCGAACTCAGGGAGGAAGAGGTCAAAGCTATCCCTCTCAAACAACCCTATAATTACGATACAGAAAGTCTCTTGTGTCCCCAACACACCCAATACACTTGTCAGATGTATAGGTCACTAGTTCGGTGAAGAGATAGTGAAATACAAGTAGTAGTGATGATTATAAGTAGTAAATGTAATCTGAAATGAATATTGCTGCGAGCAAACATGTAACAAAACTGAAAGGAAATGGTGTGCAATGCTTGGAAACAAGGCCTAGGGATCATACTTTCACTAGTGGACACACTCTCAACAAATATAACATAATTGAACCAATAGATACTAATATCAATATGCCACTCTAAACAATTCTCCAATGGAAAACAAAAACTAATCATGCGTAGGGCTACGAAGCACTCCTCAAAGTCCGTATTTCCCCAAACTAGATTGTCCCACACTGTCACCGTGAACGCACTAGATGGTTCCAACAAACACCAACAATTCATAGAGACATTAACCAAAAAGACACACATAATGCGCACACTGTCACCTTCACATCATGATACAAGGTGTCTCCGAAGATTACAAATATAAAGCACGGGAGTAGCATAATATCTGAATAATAACATCTACCAATTCAACTAGATACAAAGCTCATGATCACATAAAGATCACATCATGGGAGAGAGAGGTGAACCACATAGCTACCGGTAGAGCCCTCGGCCCCCGGGGAGAACTACTCTCTCCTCATCATAGGAGAAAGCAAGGTTGGTGGAGATGGCGGTGAAGTCGATGGAGACGGCGGAGACGGCGATGGAGACCGATGGAGATGGCTCTGGGGACACTTCCCCGTCCCGGCAGGGTGCCGGAACAGAGACTTCTGTCCCCCAAAATTTGTCTTCGACGGCGGCGGCGCTGCGGAACTGTTCTGGGAAAAACGCTGATTCCTTTAGGTTTTCCGTCGGGAGGCTCTTTATAGGCGAAGGGGCGTCGTCAAGAGTGGACCAGGGTGGTCTCACCACAGGTGGGCGCGGCCAGGGGCTGGGCCACACCACTCATGGTGAGGCTGGCCCCTGGCCCCCCTCCGGCTCCCGTTCGGTCCTCGTCCTTCTTTCGGGCAAAATAGGAGTTTCAGTCTTCGTTTTGTCCAATTCCGAGAATATTTCTTGTGTAGCTTTTCTGAAATACAAAAAATAGCAGAAAACAGGGAACTGGCACTGTGGCATCTTGTCAATAGGTTAGTTCCGGAAATCACATAAAAACGCCACGAAGTGTAAACAAAACAGGAAGCAAATGGTGTAAAACAAGCATGGAACATCAAAAATTATAGATACGTTTGAGACGTATCAAGCATCCCTAAGCTTAACTCCTGCTCGTCCTCGAGTAGGTAAGTGATAACAAAAGAATAATTTTTGAGGTGACATGCACCATCACAATCTTGATCATCTATGTAAGCATTGAATGCTGGGATCAAAGAACTTAAAACATGAGCATAAAAGACATAATCTTGACAATAAAAACTTAGCAACCATGTTATAAGATGAAAAGTAACACAAATGAAAGATCATGAACAATGAAACATTGAAATTCAAGTGTGTGTTCAAATCATATGGACAAACATTGCAAAAGATTTTCAGCTTGTCCTTCATAGAATAGCAAAACATAAATGCATAGGACACCTTCAAGTTTAAGAGGGCGACTAGATACAAATAATTTAAGAACAAGTGAAACCATAATCATGAATCAATCAATGATAAACTTTGGGACTATGCACATTAAACTCAGAATGGCAACTATGCTCTCTTAGATGGTGCATAAAGGTAGAAGGTGGTGACTCAACATAAAAGTAAAAGAAAGGTCCTTCGCAGAGGGAAGCAGTGATTGCAAGTTTTATAAACTTTCAAAAATTATGGTACTTACTAGCTTTGAGCTCTCATTGCCCCCATCATAGGCATCTTGAATGGTTAAAGTAAATGCAAGAATGTTTATGAGCATATGCTTGCCAAATCATAAGTTGAAAACCTCGTGTCCCATGAAGTACGAATACCCAAACCTCATGCTACTCGATTTAGGGTCCCAAGCAAGCTCTTGTCATTGTAAGTATACACGTATCATCGAGAACCACCAACGGGGTACCTCCTTGCCCGATGACATGGTACAAGCCCACATCAAAATGACAGGTGACGAGGGGTTAACTCGACAAATGTCCTAGATGAAGGACTTAGGATCGGGGAGATAGGGCGTCAGATGAACTCGAAGGTAAACTCAGTCAAACAAGGTGGCTATGAAAGTAAACGTGGGTGTGAAACCTGGCTTGCTTTCAATCTGGCCTACACCGTCCCCTCCTGGCCCCTATATATAGGTGGCCAGGTCTCGAGGATCGGGTAGGGTCCGATACAGATTATAATATCGACATACGGTAAGAACTCGTATTTCGACTAGTATTACAATTGGGCCTAGCTTAACGGGCCTCAGAGGTACTTAACTAACGGGCTCTATTATCTACACCCTTGTCAGTAGCCCCTAAGATTCTACCAGAATTGCAGATTCGGGTTGAATCTCTATTTTTAAAATTTTTGACTTGATCTATACTTCGACTTCTTCATCTGTTCAGATCTTCGACTTGGTCTTTGCGAATTATTTTCGTTATAATACCTCGCAAGGGGTTTTGATGAGCAAGCCTGACAACTCTGACGGATCAAGAGGCCAGTTAACTGCCGGAACAGAAACTTGTCACCTACTTCAAATTCAATCCCAGTAGTTCTCAAGGTACCCAGTGCGTCCACCAGGATTTTCTTCGCGTCATAGACACGGATACATACCAGCAGAACGCATCCATGTGCGTATACCGGGCCACACAAGACGAATCCCAGGGTCTTACCTTCGTGATAAACCACGGCATTCGAGTTTTAGTCGCGATGACACAACTCGAGAATCATATGTCACAGCCTTGTTTGACTGTTTCAGAATATAAAATATTCGAGTTATTTAATTTGATAAAAAAGGTCGGTCCCGATGGGAGTAATAGAACTTTCCGATCACTTATGTTACTTCGGTACTCATGAATAAATATCATCGGGTGCACGCCCAGTGCTCCCGATGGGAGTAGCCCCCGAGGCTATAGCCGAAATTTTTGGGTATAGGCTCAAAAAATTTGTTGAGTTTATTTTTTGTACTTCTTCGTGCGTCAATTGTCGACTTCTTTCACTTACACAATGTATTCCTTTTCTTCGAATCTCATAAGCCCCTGAGTCATAAACGGGGTAAACTTATGCTTCTTTATTTTCCTCTCTTCCTTCATATTCTTTTTCCTCTTCCTCTTCTCCTCTTTCTTTTTTTAATGCTTTCTTGTCCTCAATATGTTGACCTGTCTGTTATCGTCTGCTCTGGGCAGCATATAAGAGCCTGTGATTATATTTTGGCCCTTGCAGAGGCCCATTATTCGTGCTTATAAATAAAGCACGTCTGGCGATAGGTAAAAACCCTAATCCAGTATTTAGCTTTTCCGCCGCTCCATCCTTCTCCTCTCAAACTCATCTAGGATTTCTTTCCCCAACTCCTGCCTCCATGGCTGATGTAAGTGGGTCCCGCTTGAACCTTGGCACCCCGGTGGAGAAGTAGGGCCGCGGTCGCCCTCGCGGCAGCAAGAACAAGGCTTCGATTGATGCTTTGGTGGCTTCGTCATCCGCTCTGGTGAAACGGTGCCCTGGCCGTCCGGCAGGGAGCAAAAACAAACCCAAGGTGCCCTCTGCACCTGGTCCAAGTACTCCATCTGCTAGTGCGGCTCCTGCTCCGCCCAGACTCTTCTCGTTCTTCAGCATCACCGGCCCGCAATGCCGTGAGATTCAACGTCTGCCATCAAAATTCACGAATTTCATGGATGGGCGGGAACTGCGCAAAGCAATTCTCCGCGAACATTCTGGTGGAGGAACTCCATATGAAGTGGAGGTGTGGTACGACGGCACCGGTGAACAATTCTTCAAGGGCGGCTGGTCGCGATTTGCGGAGGATAATGACCTTCATCAGGGGTTCTTCATGACTTTTGACTATCATGTTGGCACGTCGAAGTTCGATGTGAGAATCTTCGACTGCACCCAGTGCCAGAAGGAGTACGAAGCTGAAGCGTAGTTTCACTAGATTTCTTTGCTATGTAATCCAGCTGTCGTGCTTACTTTTAATGAACCATCGTATCTGAATTATTTGTTTTACCATGGGAACAAATCATGTTTCCGTTGTGTGCATTTGATATTTTATTGGGTTCCTTTGAACCATTTATTGCGCTGTCAAAAATATCGGGTTGTGATCAACCGTATAGTATATCATAGATAATTGCAAGTACTTGTTAATAATATTATTTCGTACGACTCGAGGGTCTTAGCCCCCGAGTGTAAAGTAAGATATTTACACATATTGTCGATTTGACCCAATAAACCTGACCTATGGCCTCATGTTCTGGATCCAGAGGGTCATAACTCAAAAAACTTCTTAGTCTCCTTATTTCGCATATGCGTAGAATTGTCGTAGTTGCTCTGCATTCCACGGGTTACTCTCGTGTTGCCCCGTTTTCTTGTCTTGTAGCCGATAAGCTCCTCCTGGTATCACTTCTGTCACGATGTAAGGTCCCACCCATGGGGACTCGACTGCTGTGGTAATTTCACAAGTTTTGCTGATACTGAGTAGCTCTGGCGAGCGCTATGTCTCTTGCCTCATCGAGTGCATCGACATCATCCTGCAGCGCTTCTGTGGAGGTTGCTTCATCGTATGTTGCGATCCTTGGAGCTTCATGAGTTATTTTAGCTGGAAGCACGGCTTCTGCGCCATGGACCAGGAAAAAGGAAGTTTCTTGAGTAGCTGCGTTGGGTGTAGTTCATAGACTCCAGAGTACGGAGGGTAGCTCAACTACCCAAGCGTGCTTGGCCTTTTCAAGGGGTGATAAAAGCCGCTTCTTTATCCCATTGCATATCAAGCCATTGGCTTTTTTGACTTGTCCATTTGTCTTCGGATGTGCTACAGATGCAAACTTCAGTTTGATTCCCAATCCTTCGCAATAGTCTTTGAACTCCTTCGACGTGAAATTCGTACCATTGTCTGTGATTATGCTATGTGGTACTCCGAAACAAAAGACTATAGACTTGATGAAATTTATTGCGTCTTTAGAATCTTGGGTTGTCACTGGGGCTGCTTCTATCCACTTGGTGAATTTGTCGACTGCCACCAACATATAGACGTGTCCTCCTGGCCAAGACTTATGCAATTTGCCCACCATGTCGAGACCCCACTGCGCAAAGGACCATGATAATGGTATTGGTTGTAATTCTGCCGCTGGCACGTGTGGCCGAGATGCGAACCTTTGGCATGCTTTGCACTTTCGAACTATATCTTTTGCGTCTTTGATGGCTGTTAAGCAATAGAATCTTGCTCGAAAGGCCTTGGCTGCGATAGCTCTGCTACTTGCGTGATGTCCGCATACTCCTGCATGAATATCCTTTAAGATTTCTTGTCCTTCTTGAGGAGTGATGCATCGTTGTAGGACGCCCGATATACTTTTCTTATATAATTTTCCCTGTAACATGACAAAAGCCTTGGATCGCCATATTATCCTTTTGGCTTCTACCGTGTCTTCTGGCAATGTTTTGTTTATCATATAAGCCAGATATGGCTGCATCTAATTTTCTTCTATCATCATGACTTCTTTTGGTTCTGCTACACTTGCTTTTCTAGCCCCCGAGCCTATCGGTTGTCCCTCCGTAGTCGAGGTTTTGCTGCTCTTTATTGATTGTTCCATGATTTTCTCCCAGAAGACTCCTTGTGGTACGGGTAAGCATTGGGACCCGATGTTTGCTAAATTGTCAGCTTCCTCGTTGCTGGCTCTGCTGACATGCGAAACTTCGCATCCATCGAATGTTCCTTCGAGATAGTAGTATAAGTTTCTATATGCTATCATGTTGTCGCTGATGGCGTCGTATTTGTTCATTACTTGTTGAACGACGAGGTTCGAGTCTCCGAATATTTTAAGTCAAGTTGCTCCGCAAGCCTTTGCCATTTTCATTCCGTGGAGCAATGCCTCGTATTCAGCTTCATTGTTGGAAGCTTGGGGAAAACTCATCCGCAACACATATTTCAGTTTGTCGCCTTGTGGTGAAATTAGGACTACGCCTGCTCCTGCGCCTTGGATTCTTTTGGAGCCATCGAAATACATCGTCCACACACTCGATAAATCTAGAGGACCTGTGCTTTGTAACTCCAGCCATTCTGTTGTAAAATCTGGCAAAATTTGTGACTTGATTGCCTTTTGCTTTTCGTACGTGATGTCCAGGGGTGATAATTCAATTCCCCATAAAGAGACACGTCCTATTGCCGAAGGATTGTTCAATATATTGGAGAGTGGTGCTTCATTGACCACTATGATTGGATGCACCGCGAAGTATTGTCGTAATTTCTGGGCTGTTGTGAAAACACTGTATGCGAGCTTTTGGTAATATGGGTACCTTTGTTTTGTTGGAGAGAGTACTTCACTGATGAAATATACTGGCCTCTGAACGCCGTGTGCTTTTCCTTCTTTACTTCTTTCGACTACTAGTACTGTACTTATCACTTGATGTGTTGCTGCGATGTATAATAGTAGTGGTTCTTTTTTCCTTTGGTGCAACCAACACCGGAGGCGTGGAGAGCACTTTTTTCAACTGCGTGAAGGCCACGTCCGCTTCTTCCGTCCACTCGAATTTATCATCAGATTTTTTCATGAGCCCGTAGAAAGGTAGTGCTTTGTCTCCTAGTCAAGCCACAAATCGACTTAGCGCTGCAACGCGCCTTGTGAGCTTCTGTATGTCGTGTAGCTTCGTTGGTTTTCCCATTGTTAATATTGCTTGTATCTTTTCTGGGTTTGCCTCTATTCCTCTTGTTGATACTAGGAACCCCAAAAGTTGCCCTGCTGACATGCCGAATGAGCATTTTGTCGGCTTGAGCTTGAGCTTATACTTGTTCAGGTTGTCGAAGGTTTCCGCCAGGTCGCTGATAAGATATTCTTCCTTTCTCGTGGTGATGACCACGTCATCAATATAAACTTGGATGTTTCGCCCTATTCGACTTCCAAGGCAGTTTTGCATCATCCTCTGATAAGTTGCTCCTGCATTTTTTAGGCCGAAAGGCATGACTTGGTAGCAGAACACGCCATAAGGTGTTATGAAAGCTGTTTTTTCCTCATCTTCTTTCTTCAACTTGATCTGGTTGTAGCCGGAATATGCGTCCAGGAAGGAAAGCCTTTCGCATCCTGCTGTTGAGTCGATTATTTGATCGAT
Organism: Dactylis glomerata; assembly: GCA_007115705.1. NCBI lineage: Eukaryota > Viridiplantae > Streptophyta > Magnoliopsida > Poales > Poaceae > Dactylis > Dactylis glomerata. Next base: position 1,276,465 of record QXEO01002105.1, on the reverse strand, counting down.
GCGAGGCAGGGGGAAGGGATCCTTTGGACAGTGCTTGTTGAGAGATGTGTAGTCGACACATACTCTTTGTACATCTGTATTCTTCTTGGGGACTATTACTGGATTAGATACCCAAGTCGATGTTTTGATTTCTCGGATGAACCCTGCATTTTCCAGCCTATGTAACTCTGATGCTATTGCTTTCCTCTTGGGTTCATCAAATCGTCGTAGTGGTTGCTTGACCAGCTTTGCTTTAGGATCCACGTTTAGTGCGTGCTTGACGAGTTCCCTGGGAACACCTGGCATATTGATACGTCTCAAACGTATCTATAATTTTTGATGCTCCATGCTTGTTTTTACACCATTTGCCTATTGTTTCGTTACACTTAGTGGCATTTTTATACATTTTCTGGAACTAACCTATTAACGAAGTGCCACAGTGCCAGTTTCCTGTTTTCTGTTGTTTTTGTGTTTCAGAAGTGATACACAGGAAATATTCTCGGAATTGGACGAAACAAGTTCCTGAAGACTTATATCACGGGGAAGCTTCCAGACATCCGAAGAAGAGACGGAGGAGGGCCACGTGGGCCCCACACGCACAGGCGGCGCGGCCAGGCCCCTGGTCGCGCCACCCCTGTGTGAGGGGGCCTGGTCCCTCCTCTGACATCGCCCCTTCGCCTATAAAGACCCCCCGACGAGAAAAACCTAAGGGCCCGATCAGTTTTCCAGAATACATCGCGATCCGCCGCCGTCGTCGACCCGAAGATCGGGAGGGTCCAGAAGCTCTTCCCGGCACCCTGGCGGAGAGGGGAATCGCCACCGGAGGTCTTCTTCATCGCCATGCTTGCCTTCGGAGCGATGAGTGAGTAGTCTACCTTGGACTATGGGTCCATAGCAGTAGCTAGATGGTTGTCTTCTCCACCATGTGCTTCATGTTTAGATCTCATGAGCTGCCATACATGATTGAGATCACCGTTATGTAATTCTATGATGTTGGTTTGTTGGGATCCGATGAATATTGGTGTTTATGATTAAGTTGTTGTACTGAATTATATCTTTTGTTATCTCTATGTTGTTTATGATCTTGCACGCTCTCCGTTGTTAGTAGCTATCTTGGCCGAGTAGTTGCTAGTGACTCCAAGAGGGGGTATTTATGCTCGATAGTGGGTTCATGTCTCTATTTCACCTGGGGGAGTGACAGAAACCTCTAAGGTGGTAGATGTGCTGTTGCTACTGGGGAGAAAACAACATTCATATGCTCAAGGGCATATGCTTTGTTTACATTACACACTTTGCTTAATGCAATTATCTGTTGTTCGCAACTTAATACTTCTAGGGTGTTCGGATGATATCCCCGGGAGTGGATTATTAGTCATAGATGCAGTTGGATGGCGGTCTATGTATTTTGTTGTAATGCCCAGAGTAAATCTCATAGTGATCTTCTTGACATATCACGTTTATCTTTATTCTATCAATTGCCCAACTGTAATTTGTTTACCCAGCATGTTATTTTATCTATGGAGAGACACCACTAGTGAACTGTGGACCCCGGTCCTATTTTAATCATATTGCAATCACCTGTTTACTTTTCCTGCACTGTTTACTTTACTCGCATATACTCTACTGTTTTCCACTCGATACACTCATAACCTTTGTTTCAAGCAAACCGGTGAGATTGACAACCTCATCGCAAGTTGGGAACAAAGTATTTGTTTGTGTGTGTGCAGGTTCCACAACACCTTCAGTCGTCATCGTCTCTCTTCTCCTGTTCGATAAACCTTGGTTTCTTAATTGAGGGAAAACTAGCCGCTACACTCATCATACCTTCCTCTTGGGGTTCCCAACGGGCTGGTCATTCACCACGCACAAGGACAGTTTGCTCCCACATCAACTTGGAGTAGCAGCTACTTTTCTGGCGCCGCTGCCGGGGAAGAGAGAAGACTTCTGCGAGGGGAGTTCTTCGCACACACATTCTTTACTTTGTTATTTGTTTTGCTTTACTTTATTTTATTTTACCTGCATTGCTTTTTATATCAAAAACCCAAAAAAATTAGAATCCTTGGTAGCTGTTTTTACTTGTTTACTTTCGTTTTGCTGAAATGGGTACTCCTGAAAACACCAAGTTGTGTGACTTTGCTAGCACGAACAATAGTGATTTTATCTGCACTCCTATTGCACCACCTGTTCCTGCTACCACCTTTTATGAGATCAAGCCTGCTTTATTGAACCTTGTTATGAAAGAGCAATTTTCTGGTGCTAGTACTGAAGATGCTGCAGCTCATCTCAACAATTTTATTGAGCTATGTGAGATGCAGAAATATAAGGATGTTGATAGTGATATTATTAAGCTCAAGTTGTTTCCTTTTTCTTTCAGAGGAAAGGCTAAAGATTGGTTGCTGTCTTTGACTAAGAATAGTATTGATTCATGGGCTAAGTGTAAGGATGCTTTTATTGGTAGATACTATCCTCCTGCTAAGATTATAGCTTTGCGCAGCAATATTATGAAGTTTACTCAGTTTGATAATGAACATGTTGCTCAAGCTTGGGAAAGAATGAAATCTATGGTAAAGAATTGCCCCACTCATGGACTGACTACTTGGATGATTATCCAAACTTTTTATGCAGGACTGAATTTTTCTTCAAGGAACCTACTTGATTCAGCTGCTGGAGGCACTTTTATGTCCCTTACCTTGGGCGCCGCATCAAAGCTACTCGACAACATGATGGTAAATTATTCCGAATGGCACACCGAGAGAGCTCCACAAGGTAAGAAGGTAAATTCTGTTGAGGAAATCTCTTCCTTAAGTGATAAGATTGATACCATTATGGCTATGCTTGCTAATGATAGGACTCATGTTGATCCTAATAATGTTCCTTTGGCCTCTCTGGTTGCCCAAGAAGAGCAAGTTGATGTGAATTTCATTAGAAATAACAATCTTAATAACAATGCTTATAGGAACAATTTTGCTAGTAACAATTATAGACCGTTTCCTTCTAATGGTGATAATAGCTATCTTGGTAGACCTAAAATGCCTAGTGAAGAAAGAATTTTTGAACTTGAAAAGGCTACCAAGAATTTTATGCAGGTGCAATATGAGCAGAACCGGGCTTTCACCAAGACTATGGAGGAGCAATCAGCTCTGTTGAGGACTATTAGTCATCAACTAGAAAATTTAAACAAGGCTGTTCCTGAATTACAAGCTAAGGCTTCCAAAGCTGAAACCGATATCTCATTATTGTCTAATGTGCAATCTTCTTTAGTTAATAGAATGTCCGCTAAGCCTGATCCTTTTGCTGCCGCTAATGCTATCCAAGTTGGAATTGATGAAAATATTAGATTGTTAGCGGAATTGCATGCCAGGTGGGAAAGAGAAGATGAGATGGCTAGAGAGATGAAGGTATGTACTATTACTACCTCTAATGATGTTGCTCCTACTGATAGCAACCCTCTTACTTTGATGGGTGTAGAGAAAACTCCCACTCCTTGTGTTAAAAAGCCTAAAACTGCCAAAACTTTTTCTCAAAAGAGTGCTGAAATTTTTCGGAGTGTGGGAGATGATAGCTCTACTTCTTTTAATGATTTTGATGTTGATGGCTGCAATATATCTGAAGTTATTTTGTTCTTGCAAAAGCTTGCTTTGACTCCCAATGCTAGTTCTTTAAATATTGCTTTTACTAAGCATATTACCAATGCTCTCATAAAGATAAGGGATGAAAAGTTGAAGCAAAAAGCCTCTGTTCCCAAGAAGTTAGAAGATGGTTGGGAACCCATCATTGATATGCATGTTAATGGTTATGATTGCCATGCTTTATGTGATCTAGGTGCTAGTATTTCTATCATGCCTAGAAAGATTTATGACATGCTTGATTTACCACCGCTTGAAAAGTGCTATTTTGATGTTCCTATTGCTAATGTTGCTAAGAAGAAACCTTTGGGAAGGATTAATGATGTTCTTATTGTGGTTAACAATAACCTTGTTCCCATTGATTTTCTTGTTATGGACGTTGAATGCCATGCTTCATGTCCTATTATTTTGGGAAGACCCTTTCTTCGAACTGTAGGTGCTATCATTGATATGAGGGAAGGCACTATCAAGTATCAATTCCCATTAAAGAAAGGTATGGAACACTTCCCTAGGAAAAGAAATAAATTACTTTTTGACTCTATTCTTAGATCAAATTATGAGCTTGATGCTTCATCACTTGATATTACTTGATTCGCACTTTTCTGCGCCTAGCTCAAAGGCGTTAAAGAAAAGCACTCTTGGGAGATAACCCATTGTTTACTTTTCAGTACTTTTTCTTTTATTTGAGTCTTGGAAGTCATTACTACTATAATGACCGCTCCTTATCTTGTTTATTTCGTTTTTGTGCCAAGAGAAGCCTCTAATTTGAGTGAGGTAAAGATTTGGGGATGTTGCTGTCCTAAAACTGTTTTCGGTGCTGCACCGTAAAAATTCGTGAAAATTCTCTGTATATCTTTTGGACCTGCGATTTCTTGTGCATATGCCCCAGGTTATATCCAAACTTTTCTTAGTTGAACACTTTTTGATTTGAGCACCGGAAAATCCCTCAAAAATTCGTCCTTTGTCAGCTGTCCAGTTTTGACAGATTTTTGTCAATATTTGTTTTTGCCACTTTATCGCTTTCTTTTTAGTTCTTTTTGATCATGGAACTCTTATGGAAGTTTCTACAGTAGTATATACTTTATATGTGGCGGTTTTGGGTTGAAACCTGAAGCTAAAAGAGGTTGAATATATTTTATGCTTACACTAATGTTGCTAATGAGATTGTGTTTAGTTTTGTATGAAGAAAGTTTTCAAGTGTAGGGATTGGAGAATGATGAGATGAGTTGAAGAATGGACAAAAGCTCAAGCTTGGGGATGCCCATACATCACCCCAAGAAATATCCAAGAAGTACAAGCGTCAAAGCTTGGGGATGCCCCCGAGGCACCCCTTCTTCATCGGCAAAAATCAGGTCACCTTTCAAAACACTATATTTTTATTGCTTCATGCACTATGTGTTTTTCTTGGAGCGTCAGTTGTTTTAGTTTTCTTAGTTGGTTTAGTTTGTTTGTTTGCTGCAATAAATGGTTGGACCCCAACAAATTTCCTCTGGAGGAGATGTACTCGTTTTCATTTGCCAAGAACGCTCTAGTTTTCACTCTTATTAAAAATCGAGCGTTCTACTTTTTCTGCTACTGCTTTTGGTTTTCATTTTCGCCTTGATTTGCGTTCAGATCTTGTCATATCTTTTCATCAAGGTGTATTTTTGCCTCTGATCTTCATTGGTTTTCATCAAAAGAGGTGTTTATAAAAATTTCAAATGGTGTTGGAAAAGAGAAAAAGCTTTGTGCAAAATAGTGGTATAAGAAGGAGCTTGTGTAGACTGCGGCTTAGGCTTTTTCATGTCATGCTTGATGTCTTTTTGATAGTATGCTTAGTGGTTTTGCTGTAGCATGACTTGTCTCAAATAACTGAGATTGCTTAATGAGCCTTTGAAAAAATCATGCGTTGTTTTTATTGTATCGAAGCATTATTTTGGTTTTCTCCTTGATGCTTTATTTGGGTTGACTTGGCGCATGCTCACACATGTTAGACTCTTACAAAGTCGCCATTAGCCTTCATGATCATTTAGTTTTTGACTTTTGATGCCATCGTATGCTTCTTTTAATGTCGCTTTGTCGCTTTGCATGATTATGGCCATTATTGCTCTCTTAGTTGGTCGCTCCCAGTCTTTTGCTAGCCCTCGCCTTGTACTGAGTATGAGCTCTACTCGTGCATCCAACTCCCAAAAGCCAAAGTTTGCCATTGTGTCCACTATAAATTCCTATGCATGGTATTTATAAGCCATTCCAAAGTAAAATTTTCGTGTGCTACCTTTCAAAAAACCTTCAAAACACTTCTCGTTTTATGACACTGTTTTCAGCTCATGGGGACGTAGTGGTCGGATTTGCTATCTTCCATATTGCTTATTCCAAAAAGAAAAAAAAAAGAAAAAAAGAAAGAAAAAAGGCACTCCTCCAAAGAATGTGAATGTTGGTGGGCACCCGATGGAATCGGTTAGCCATGGTATGTGAAAGGAAAAGGTGGGGAGGAGTGCCAAGTTTTATAAAAAGAGCACAAGAGTGCCAATCTCTCTCTCAAAAACTTGCTTTATTTTTGTATGGAAGATAGTAAGAACCCCATTGCCAGTCGTTGACAAAGACAACCACCTCTCAAAATCAAGTTTTATCTCTCTGTTTTACAAATGAAAAGCTCTAGCACATGTTTAAATCACTGCTTCCCTCTGCGAAGGGCCTTTCTTTTACTTTTATGTTGAGTCACCACCTTCTTTCTTTATGCACCATTAAGAGAGCATAGTTGTCATTCTTAGTGTGATATGCATTGTCCCAAAGTTCATTGATTGATTCATATTGTTGGTTTCACTTGTTCTTAAATTATTTGTATCTAGTCGCCCTCTTAAACTTTGAGGTGTCCTATGCATTTATGTTTTGCTCTCTTTGAAGGACAAGCTGAAAACCATTTGTATGTTTTTCCTTATGATTTGAACACACGTTTGACTTTCATTGTTTCATTATCATGATCTTTTGTTTGTGTTCATTTACATGTTTACAACATGGTTGCTAAGTTCTTATTGTCATGATTATATCTTTCATGCCCATGTTTTAAGTTCTATTAATCCCAGCTCACCAATGCTTGCATATATGATCAAGATTGTGTAGGTGCATGTCACCTCAAAAATTATTCTTTGTTATCACTTACCTACTCGAGGACGAGCAGGACTTAAGCTTGGGGATGCTTGATACGTCTCAAACGTATCTATAATTTTTGATGCTCCATGCTTGTTTTTACACCATTTGCCTATTGTTTCGTTACACTTAGTGTCATTTTTATACATTTTCCGGAACTAACCTATTAACGAAGTGCCACAGTGCCAGTTTCCTGTTTTCTGCTGTTTTCGTGTTTCAGAAGTGATACACAGGAAATATTCTCGGAATTGGACGAAACAAGTTCCTGAAGACTTATATCACGGGGAAGCTTCCAGACATCCGAAGAAGAGACGGAGGAGGGCCACGTGGGCCCCACACGCACAGGCGGCGCGGCCAGGCCCCTGGCCGCGCCACCCCTGTATGAGGGGGCCTGGTCCCTCCTCTGACATCGCCCCTTCGCCTATAAAGACCCCCCGACGAGAAAAACCTAAGGGCCCGATCAGTTTTCCAGAATACATCGCGATCCGCCGCCGTCGTCGACCCGAAGATCGGGAGGGTCCAGAAGCTCTTCCCGGCACCCTGCCGGAGAGGGGAATCGCCACCGGAGGTCTTCTTCATCGCCATGCTTGCCTCCGGAGCGATGAGTGAGTAGTCTACCTTGGACTATGGGTCCATAGCAGTAGCTAGATGGTTGTCTTCTCCACCATGTGCTTCATGTTTAGATCTCATGAGCTGCCATACATGATTGAGATCACCGTTATATAATTCTATGATGTTGGTTTGTTGGGATCCGATGAATATTGGTGTTTATGATTAAGTTGCTATACTGAATTATATCTTTTGTTATCTCTATGTTGTTTATGATCTTGCATGCTCTCCATTGTTAGTAGCTATCTTGGCCGAGTAGTTGCTAGTGACTCCAAGAGGGGGTATTTATGCTCGATAGTGGGTTCATGTCTCTATTTCACCTGGGGGAGTGACAGAAACCTCTAAGGTGGTAGATGTGCTGTTGCTACTAGGGAGAAAACAACATTCATATGCTCAAGGGCATATGCTTTGTTTACATTACACACTTTGCTTAATGCAATTATCTGTTGTTCGCAACTTAATACTTCTAGGGTGTTCGGATGATATCCCCGGGAGTGGATTATTAGTCATAGATGCAGTTGGATGGCGGTCTATGAATTTTGTTGTAATGCCTAGAGTAAATCTCATAGTGATCTTCTTGACATATCACGTTTATCTTTATTCTATCAATTGCCCAACTGTAATTTGTTTACCCAGCATGTTATTTTATCTATGGAGAGACACCACTAGTGAACTGTGGACCCCGGTCCTATTTTAATCATATTGCAGTCACCTGTTTACTTTTCCCGCACTGTTTACTTTACTCGCATATACTCTACTGTTTTCCACTCGATACACTCATAACCTTTGTTTCAAGCAAACCGGTGAGATTGACAACCTCATCGCAAGTTGGGAACAAAGTATTTGTTTGTGTGTGTGCAGGTTCCACAACACCTTCAGTCGTCATCGTCTCTCTTCTCCTGTTCGATAAACCTTGGTTTCTTAATTGAGGGAAAACTAGCCGCTACACTCATCATACCTTCTTCTTGGGGTTCCCAACGGGCTGGTCATTCACCACGCACAAGGACAGTTTGCTCCCACATCAACTTGGAGTAGCACATATCTGAGGGACACCAGGCAAAGATTTCCCAGCGCTCACGGAGGAACTCGACGAGCATGCTTTCCTATGCAGGGTCCAAGTTTACCGCTATGGAAGTGGTCTTGTTTGGATCCATCGGGTGGACCTGTATTTTCTTTGAGTCTTGAGTTGCATCGAAAGCCTGATCTGGCAGGGATCGCTCGATGTTGGGTAGCACGTTGTGGTCGGTTTCGCCTTTTAGTCTTCCGTACTCTGCTGTCATGCCGAAGGTTTGTGCCAACCTGTTAAATTCTTTGTCACAGGTGTTGGATACTTCGATACTTCCTTGTACCATGATCGTTCCTTTAGGTCCTGGTATCTTGAGTGTGAGATATGCAGAATGAGGTACTGCCATGAATTTTGCAAATGCTGGGCATCCCAGGATTGCATGATATTGTGAGGGCCAGTCCATGACTTCAAACTCCAGCTTTTCTCTGCGATAATTGCTGCTGTCGCCGAAACAGACGTCGAGTTCTATTTTGCCCAAAGGATAATTTGCGGCTCTTGGTACTATTCCGTGGAAAGAACAATCTGTTGGCTTTAGATTTTCCAATGATATGCACATTGCTCTCAACGTTCTGGCGTATATTAGGTTTATACCGCTTCCTGCGTCCATGAATACTCTTCCGACATCATATCCTCCTATCTGGGCTTTGAGCACCATTGGCGAGTGGCCTAGTCTGGGGACTTTCCTCGGATAGTCTGCTCTGCTGAACTTAACTGGCTGATCGGACCACTTTAGATACTCCGTTGTAGCTGGTGGTGATGTTATTGCTAGGTTGACCTATCTTGATATGTTCTTCCTTTCTTTCTTTGACTTTGGTACTGGTTGGATCATTGCTGATATATATACTTTTGACTCCAGCTGTTTTGTGAGTCGTTGCATTTGATATCCTTGATTTATGCTTTTTCCTCCCTGCCGTGCCCCTTGGCTTGAATCCATGGCATTCTGCAACCTTAGGAAGGTTCTGCAATCCTTCATCTGGTGGTTGGATACTCTCTTCCCGTCTAGGTAAGCATAATGGATGCGACAAGGACCATATAACATATCTTCTGCCGAAGGACCCGAGTACCTTGGCTTCTCCTTTCTCCTGGTGTCTTTCGTAGGGAACTCAGTGTTTTCATAGCCTTCTTCGTTCCTTTCGTCATATCCTGTGGCTATTTGATTTCTCCTTCTGTGGTTGTCGCCGTTGTGGTATCTTCTTCTTTGCTTGCTTGCTCTGTCGACTTCCGATGATTGACCCCTTTTGTTATTGTACGCGTCTTCTCCATCAGTGAATCTGTTGGCTGTTTCCATTAACTCTGATACCGTTTTTGGCCTTGCTCTTCCTATTTCTTCCACTAGATCTGTACGACGAAGGCCGCTCGAAAAAGCATCTATCGCTCTTTCGTCGGAGACGTCTTCTGCTAAATTTTTGATTACACTCCAGCGTTGTATATAAGAACGTAGTGTTTCGCCTTTTTGCTGTACGCATGACTTGATTTCTTCTAGCGATGCTGGGCGCTTATATGTTGAGCGAAAGTTTCTCGCGAATCGACTCTCTAATTCTCCCCAACTTCCAATGGAATCGTTGGGTAGGGTATTTAACCAAGACCGTGCTACGCCGGTGAGGTGTAACTACAGGCTTTGCATGGTTGTTGCTCTTGTTCCTCCTAGTATATGTACTGCTTGCAGGTAATCTGACAACCATAAGGTTGGCTCCTGCGATCCGTCGTACTTTTCTTGGTCATGTGGCAACTTGAAGCCTTTGGGTACCCGTGTTTTGCGAACCCTTCGGGTAAAGCATAGCGCGCCCATCTCTTTTTCGTCGTCCTCGTAATTCTCTTCCCTCCATGCGTACAGCGAGTTATTTACCCTTGCTTGTGTGATTATGTTCCTTGCATCCTCCTTCCTTTTTTGACGCTTCTCGTCTTCTGAGGATTCGCTGGTTTGATTTCGCGAAAGTTTGCGCTTGACTTCTTCTTTTTCCCTTGCATTCCAGTGAGTCGACTTTTTCTCTGGAATACTTCCTTTTAGCTTCTCTTCTACTAACCCGAGGCTCCGTATCGCAGCTTGATGCATTTGTTCCCGTGGGTCACCAGGTTTTGGCTGCGTAGTTAGTAGGTACGCTTGTGCTGCTATCAATGCTGCCTCTGGTGTTTCTTGTATGAATTCTTCTTCCTCTTCTGGTTGGTTTGGGCTTGTACTTCCTGTATAGCTTTCTTCTACTACACGTGCTGTTGTCCTCCTACTATGCTTTGGGTCTCCGTGCCTCTCCATGCTGGATTCTGATGAGTTGGTATATTCACTCCAATATCCTTCACTTGGTGTGCTGTTGTAATCTGGACTTCTCATAATCATCTCTCTTTCCTGCCTGAGCTTTTTCCTACGCTGGTGCAGCGCGTATTGGTACCCCATTAAAACTTCTCTTCTTGAATCTGTGGGTACATCAGTCCCATGGTTGACACCTGTCATGATCATTCTCCATTCTCCAGCCGAAACATGTACTTTCTCCTTCTCTTTCTTGCTATTGCTCCTTATTTTGTCGACTTGCATGTCGACCTCCTTATTGCTGAGGTGATTGTTTTCTTCTTCTGCTGCTTCAGTGATGATTATGCATAACGGGTGCACGCTCCTGGTGGCGCTGCTGCTTCTGCTGGCTGTATCTCTTGATTTGTCCACTGTTTCTTCAACAATGATTTCTTGCTCGATTTCTTCGGGTTCCTCTAATTTTCCCAGCAGATTTTCTATTGCCGCTAAGCTGACTAGCGATTTTACCTCACTAGAAGAGCCTACAGATGATCCCGATGCTATCGTCCTCTCTGCTTGGCCTGCCGACAGAATTGGTTTCGTCGGATCCGAAAGGCGAGTTGAACCCGAAGGTCCGATGTAGAAGCTTAGACTTCCGAACGTCAATTCTTTTTCTTGACTTCCGTTGACTTCTTGGTTGCTATTGGCTAAAAGCGAAAAAGCCATTGAATTCATGATTCCAACGCCCAGAGTCCCCACGGTCGGTGCCAATTGATGAGGGGTTAACTCGACAAATGTCCTAGATGAAGGACTTAGGATCAGGGAGATAGGGCGTCGGATGAACTCGAAGGTAAACTCAGTCAAACAAGGTGGCTATGAATGTAAACGTGGGTGTGAAACCTGGCTTGCTTTCAATCTGGCCTACACCGTCCCCTCCTAGCCCCTATATATAGGTGGCCAGGTCTCGAGGATCGGGTAGGGTCCGATACAGATTATAATATCGACATACGGTAAGAACTCGTATTTCGACTAGTATTACAATTGGGCCTAGCTTAGCGGGCCTCAGGGGTACTTAACTAACGGGCTCTATTATCTACACCCTTGTCAACAGGACAAACAGACAATGAACACCTTGACATCTCTTTTATTTACCATTGGTATAGCTTTTTATTTTGAGACGCGTCGTCGAATGTCCACTATGGGTATGCTCTAAATTTCCACCATGAATGATGCATGGCTTAGATTAGCGGCCCAGGCGTTTCTCTAACACGTATACAAACTCCATGATCCCGCAAAATTCCTAACTTATTTCACATCGCGAGTATCCATAAATAAAAGATCACGATTTCAACTCAAATAAGAGAAGTTTAATGTTGAAAGCTGATGCGGGCAGGATGACCACCCAGTTGGGAACCCCAAGAGGAAGGTATGATGAGCACAGTAGCAAGTTTTCCCTCAGTAAGAAACCGAGGTTTATCGATCCAGTAGGAAAAAGGCAAACTTAAGAAGATGATGCTTGCCAGCTTCGTGACACTCCAGCAAGGGTGCCGTTTACGACACTTGTTGGTGCGTCTTCAACTAGTAGCAACGCGGAACCTGCACACAACACAACCAAGTACTTTGCTCCTAACTTACGATGAGGTTGTCAATCTCACCGGTTTGTTGTAAACAAAGGTATGAGTGTATCGAGTGGAAAACAGTAGTAGTATGCGAGAAAGTAAACAGTGCGAGTAATAGTAAAATGGTGTAACAATGTAAAGGAAATTGGACTAGGGTCCACAGTTCACTAGTGGTGTCTCTCCATAAAATAAATAACAACATGCTGGGTAAACAAATTACAGTTGGGCAATTGATAGAATAAAGATAACGTGCATATGTCACGAGGATCACTATGAGATTTACTCTCGGCATTACAACAAAATACATAGACCGCCATCCAACTGCATCTATGACTAATAATCCACTCGCGGGGAATCATCCAAGTACCCCGAAAGTATTAAGTTGCAAACAACAGATAACTGCATTAAGCAAAGTGTGTAATGTAAACAAAACAAATGTCCTTGGACACAAGAATGTTGTTTTCTCCCTAGTGGCAATAGCACATCTACAACCTTAGAGGTTTATGTCACTTCCCCAGATTAAATAGAGGCATGAACCCAACTATCGAGCATAAATACCCCCTCTTGGAGTCACTAGTATCTACTTGGCCAAGATAGCTACTAACAACGGAGAGCATGCAAGATCATAAATAACATAGAGATAATATTTAGCACATCAACTTAACATAACACCAATATTCATCGGATCCCAACAAACATAACTTGTAGAATTACACAAAGATGATCTCGATCATGTAAGGCAGCTCACGAGATCTAAACATGAAGCACAAGGTGGAGAAGACAACCATCTAGCTACTGCTATGGACCCATAGTCCAAGGTAGACTACTCACTCATCGCGCCGGAGGCAAGCATGGCGATGAAGAAGACCTCCGGTGGTGATTCCCCTCTCCGGCAGGGTGCCGGGAAGAGCTTCTGGACCCTCCCGATCTCGGGTCGACGATGGCGGCATATCGCGATGTGTTTCTGAAAAATTGATTGGGTATTTAGGTTTTTCCTGTCGGTGGGTCTTTATAGGCGAAGGGACGGTGCCAGAGGTGGGCCAAGGTGCCCTCACCACAGGGCGGTGCGGGCCAGGGGTAGGCCGCGCCCCTGGTGGTGTGGCCACTCTGTGGCCTCCCTCCGTCTCCTCTTCGAACTTCTGGAAGCTTCAGTAAATATCTGGATGTTCGGATTTTGTTTCGTCCAATTCCGAGAATATTTCCTGTGTAACTTTTCTGAAACACAAAAACAGCAGAAAATAGGGAATTGGCACTGTGGCATCTTGTTAATAGGTTAGTCCCAGAAAATGCATAAAAACGCCACAAAGTGTAACAAAACACTAAGCAAATGGTGTTGGAACAAGCATGGAGCATCAAAAATTATAGATACGTTTGAGATGTATCAGCATCCCCAAGCTTAACTCCTGCTCGTCCTCGAGTAGGTAAGTGATAACAAAAGAATAATTTTTGAGGTGACATGCACCAACACAATCTTGAACATCTTTGTAAAGCATTGAGTGCTGGGATCAAAAGAACTTAAAACATGGGCATGAAAGATATAATCTTGATAGAAGAAACTTAGCAACCATGTTATAACATGAAAAAGAACACAAATGAAAGATCATGAAAATGAAACAATGAAAGTCAAATGTGTGTTCAAATCATATGGAAAAACATAGCAAATAGTTTTCAGCTTGTCCTTCATGAGAGAGCAAAACATAAATGCATAGGACACCTTCAAGTTTAAGAGGGTGACTAGATACAAATAATTTAAGAACAAGTGAAACGAAAATCATGAGTCAATCAATGATAAACTTTGGGACTATGCACATTAAACTCAGAATGACAACTATGCTCTCTTAGATGGTGCATAAAGGTAGAAGATGGAGACTCAACATAAAAGTAAAAAGAAAGGCCCTTCGCAGAGGGAAGCAGTGATTGCAAGTTTTATAAACCTTCAAAAATTATGGTACTTACTAGCTTTGAGCTCTCATTGCCCCCATCATAGGCATCTTGAATGGTCAAAGTTAATGCGAGTACAATTATGAAGCATATGCTTGACAAATCATAAGTTGAAAACCTCGTGTCCCCTGAAGTACGAATACCCAAACCACATGCTACTCGACTTAGAGTCTCAAGCAAGCTCTTGTCATTGTAAGTATACACGTATCATCAAGAACCGCCAACGGGGTACCTCCATGCTCAATGACATGGAACAAGCCCACATCAAAATGACAGGACAAACAGACAATGAACACCTCAGCATCTCTTTTATTTAGCATTGGTATAGCTTTTTATTTTGAGATGCGTCGTCGAATGTTCACTATGGGCATGTTGTAAATTTCCACCATGAATTATGCATGACTTAGATTAGCGGCCCAAGCGTTTCTCTAACACATATACAAACTCCATGATCCTGCAAGATTCCCAATTTATTTCACATCGCGAGTATCCATAAACAAAAGATCATGATATCAACTCAAATAAGAAGTGCAATGTTGAAAGCTTACCCCATGACGGCATGGTTTGGCTAATTTCCAACTTACAACTTGCAAGCATAATAACTCAACATAAGAGAGCCACAATGTCAAAATTTTAAGAACGAGAAAAGTAAAGTGTGCCATCAGGTTCGTGAGAGCTTTACTGACCAATTTTTGCATAACACCAAAAGAGTTTAATTTGAAGGATGGATAAAAGCAAGTCAAATATACTTTGGAATAGCAAATTGCTAATAGGTATGTATGGTGGACACATTGGAACAACTTGGTTTTTGGGAGTTTGATGCACGAGTAGAGCTCATACTCAGTACAAAATGAAGGCTAGCAAAGACTGTGAGCGACCAACTAAGAGAGCAATAACGGCCATAATCATGCATAGCGACAAAACATCATTAAGAGAATCATAAGATGGCATCAAAAGTCAAAAATTAAATGATCATAGAGGCTTATGGCGACTTTGTATGAGTCAAACATGTTGTAAGCATGCGCAGGGTCAACCCAAATAAAGCATCGAGGAGAAAACCAAATTAATGCTTCCAAATAATAAAAATAACGCATGATTTTTTCAAAGGCTCATTAAGCAATCTCAGTCATTTGAGACAAGTCATGCTACAGCAAAAATCACTAAGCATACTATAAAAATGATATCAAGCATGACATGCAAAAGTCTAAGCCGCAGTCTAAACAAGCTCCTTTTTGTACCACTTTTTTGCATGAATTTTTTTCTCTTTTCCAACACCATTCAAACCTTTTTGAAACAACTCTTTTGATGAAAACCAACATGGACCAGACGTCAAAATACACCTTGATATAAAGATAAAACAATATCTGAACAAAACTCAAGGTGAAAAACAAAAGCTAAACGCAGTTCTAGAAAAAGAGAATACTCATTGAATGATAAGAGTGAAAAACAGAGTGTTCTTGGCAAATCAAAAGCAAGGCAACTTCTCCAAAAGAAATTTGTTGGGGTCCAACCATTTATTGCAGCAAACAAAACTAAACAAAACTGAAAACTAAAGACAAGACGCTCCAAGAAAAATGCATAGTGCATGAAGCAATAAAAATATAGTGTGTTGAAAGGTGACCTGATTTTTGCCGATGAAGAAGGGGTGCCTTGGGGGCATCCCCAAGCTTTGATGCTTGTACCTCTTGGATATTTCTTGGGGTGCGTGGGAATCCCCAAGCTTGAGCTTTTGTCCATTCTTCAACTCATCTCATCATTCTCCAATCCCTACACTTGAAAATTTCCTTCAGACAAAACTAAACACAATTCTAATAGCAACATTAGTATAAGCATAATAATGAATCAACCCCTTTTTTCTTCAGATTACAACTCAAAACCACCACATATAAAGCATATACTACTGTAGCAACTTCCCCAAAAGTTCTGTGATCAAAAGAACTCAAAAAGAAAGCGATCGAGAGGCAAACACAAATAGTGGCAGAAATCTGTCAAAATAGAACAGCTGACAAAGGTTGATTTTTTGAGGGTTTTCTATTGGTCAAATCAAAAAGTGTATAACTAATGAAAGTTTGGATATAACCTGGGGCATATGAACAAGAAATCGCAGGTCAAAAATATATGCTGAGAATTTTCACGAATTTTTACGGTGCAGCACCGAAATCTATTTCGGGACAGCAACATCCCCAAATCTTACCTCACTCAAATTAGAGGTTTATCTTGGCACAACAACGAAATAAAAAGGATAAGGAGCAGTTATTACAGTATTAATAAGTTCCAAGACTCAAATAACAGAAAAATAACTGAAAATAAAACAATGGGTTATCTCCCAAGAGTGCTTTTCTTTAACGCCTTTGAGCTAGGCGCAGAAAGTGCAAATCAAGTATTTTCAAAAGAAGCATCAAGTTCATAATTTGCTCTAAGAATAGAGTCAAAAAGTAATTTCCTCCTATTTCTAGGGAAGTGTTTCATGCCTTTCTTGAGTGGGAATTGATATTTGATGATGCCTTCCCTCATATCAATGATGGCACCTACAGTTCGAAGAAAGGGTCTTCCCAAAATAATAGGACATGAAGCATTGCATTCAACATCCATAACAAGAAAATCAACGGAAACAAGGTTATTGTTAACCATAATAAGAACATCATTAATTCTTCCCAAAGGTTTATTCTTAGCAATATCAGCAATAGGAACATCATAATAACACTTTTCAAGCGGTGGTAAATCAAGAATGTCATAAATCTTTCTAGGCATAATAGAAATACTAGCACCTAGATCACATAAAGCTTGGAAATCAAAACCATTAACATGCATATCAATGATGGGTTCCCAACCATCTTCTAAATTCTTGGGAATAGAAGCTTTTTGCTTCAACTTTTCATCCCTAATTTTCATGAGAGCATTGGTAATATGCTTAGTAAAAGCAACATTTATAGGACTAGCATTAGGACTTAAAGCAAGCTTTTGCAAGAACAAAATAACTTCAGATATATTTCAGCCATAAACATCAAAATCATTAAAAAAATAGAGCTATCATGTCCTACACTCCGAAAAATTTCAGCACTCTTTTGAGAAAAAGTTTTTGCTGTTTTCGGCTTTTTAACACAAGGAGTATGAGTTTTCTCTACACCAATCAAAGTAAGAGGATTGCTATCATTTGGAATAACATCATTACAGGTAGTAATGGTACATACCTTCATCTTTCTAGCCATCTCATCTTCTCTTTCCCACCTGGCATGCAATTCTGCTAACATCCTAACATTTTCATCAATTCTAACTTGGATAGCATTAGCAGTGGCAAAAGTATTATTCTCTTTCACCTCATTAGGCAACACTTTTAGTTTCAGAAGTTCAACATCATGAGCAAGGCTATCAACTTTAGAACCAAGAATATCAATTTTGCCTAACTTTTCCTCAACATACTTATTAAAAGCAGTTTGCTTATCGATGAAGTCCTTAAGCATTACCTCAAGCTCAGAGGGCGCGGCCCTAGTGTTGTTGGAGGAATTACCATAAGAGTTACCATAACCATTACCATTGGTAGAAGGATACGACCTATAATTGTTACTAGCAAAATTGTTCCTATAAGCATTGTTGTTAAAATTATTATTTCTAATGAAGTTTACATCAACATGCTCTTCTTGAGCAACCAAAGAGGCCAAAGGAACATTACTAGGATCTAAATGAGTCCTATCATTAGAAAGCACAAGCATAATAGCATCAATCTTATCACTCAAGGAAGAGGTTTCCTCAACAGAATTTACCTTCTTACCTTGTGGAGCTCTCTTGGTGTGCCATTCAGAATAATTTACCATCATGTTGTCAAGGAGCTTTGTTGCGGCGCCCAAGGTAAGGGACATAAAAGTGCCTCCAGCAGCTGAATCCAATAGGTTTCTTGAAGAAAAATTCAGTCCTGCATAAAAAGTTCGGAAAATCATCCAAGTAGTCAGTCCATGAGTGGGACAATTCTTTATCATAGATTTCATTCTTTCCCAAGCTTAAGCAACATGTTCATTATCAAACTGTCTAAACTTCATGATATCACTATGCAAAGCTATAATCTTAGCAGGAGGATAGTATTTTCCAATAAAAGCATCCTTACACTTAGCCCAAGAATCAATACTATTTCTAGGCAAAGATAGCAACCAATCCTTAGCTTTTCCTCTCAAAGAAAAAGGAAACAACTTAAGCTTAATAATATCAACTTCTACATCCTTATATTTCTGCATCTCACATAGCTCAACAAAATTGTTGAGATAAGCTGCAGCATCATTAGTACTAGCACCAGAAAATTGCTCTTTCATATCAAGGTTCAATAAAGCAGGTTTAATCTCATAAAAATTTGCAGCAGGAGCAGGTGGCGCAATAGGAGTGCAGATAAAATCACTATTATTAGTGCTAGTAAAATCACACAACTTGGTGTTCTCATGAGTACCCATTCTAGCAAAACTAAAAGCAAGTAAATAAAAGCAACTATAAAGGAAACTAATTTTTTTTGTGTTTTTGATAAAAAGGATGCAAGTAAAAATAAAGTAAAGCAAAACTAAAACAAAGTAAAGTATGTGCGTGCGAAACTCCCCTTGCAAAAGTCTTCTTTTTCCCTGGCAACGGCGCCAGAAAATTATGCTTGATGCGGGCAGGATGACCACCCAGTTGGGAACCCTAAGAGGAAGGTATGATGAGCACAGTAGCAAGTTTTCCCTCAGTAAGAAACCGAGGTTTACTGATCCAGTAGGAAAAAGCCAAACTTAAGAAGGTGATGCTTGCTAGCTTCGTGACACTCCAGCAAGGGCGCCATTTATGACACTTGTTGGTGCATCTTCAACTAGTAGCAACGCGGAACCTGCATACAACACAACCAAGTACTTTGCTCCCAACTTACGATGAGGTTGTCAATCCTCACCGGTTTGCTGTAAACAAAGGTATGAGCGTATCGAGTGGAAAACAGTAGTAGTATGCAAGAAAATAAACAGTGCGAGTAATAGTAAAATGGTGTAACAATGTAAAGGAAATTGGACCGGGGTCCACAGTTCACTAGTGGTGTCTCTCCATAAAATAAATAACAACATGCTGGGTAAACAAATTACAGTTGGGCAATTGATAGAATAAAGATAACGTGCATATGTCACGAGGATCACTATGAGATTTACTCTGGGCATTACAACAAAATACATAGACCGCAATCCAACTACATCTGTGACTAATAATCCACTCGCGGGGAATCATCCGAGGATCCTGAAAGTATTAAGTTGCGAATAACAGATAACTGCATTAAGCGAAGTGTGTAATGTAAACAAAACGAATGTCCTTGGACACAAGAATGTTGTTTTCTCCCTAGTGGCAACAGCACATCTACAACCTTAGAGGTTTCTGTCACTCCCCCAGATTAAATAGAGGCATGAACCCAACTATCGAGCATAAATACCCCCTCTTGGAGTCACTAGTATCTACTTAGCCAAGATAGCTACTAACAACGGAGAGCATGCAAGATCATAAACAACATAGAGATAACATAAGATAATATTCAGCATATCAACTTAACATAAGATGATCTCGATCATGTAAGGCAGCTCACGAGATCTAAACATGAAGCACATGGTGGAGAAGACGGCCATCTAGCTACTGCTATGGACCCATAGTCCAAGGTAGACCCTGGTTGTCAGTATCGGGATACTAGGTAGTATCGTTTTCCTGTCAGCAGTATCGTATCATAGAATCGTATCGTAGTATCACGATACTATGAGATTTTTATTTTGAATAAAATATATCTATATGTTACTAATATACCTAAAATATATATTGGAATTTAATTTCAAATTTGAATTTTAAGCATATTTTATGTATTTCATAGAATCTGATCTTGTAAAATGATGCATTTATAATATAAATATGGGCCCACCCATCCAGAACATAATACAGTCATAACTAATTAGGAACCCACAAAACAAAAGACCAGGTTTAAGAAAAAAAAATGAATACACACAACTCGCTAGTTGACTGCTTTCTTGCATATATGAAGTCCCTTTTTAAACCCATCTCAACAAAACTAATGGACATTGTATTGTTTATTATACATAGTTAGCCTTGAGACTACAAAACTAATTTTAATCTTGAGCTTGCCACGACTTTGTGTCCTTACTTTTTACCATAGGCGTGGGATCCTATTGTATCATTTTTGTATCGGGATACTAAAGATACCATGATACATATCGGGATACGAGTAAGATACCACCCAGATTAAGATACCATCACGATACATATCTATTGGCCGTGGTAGTATCGTAAAATCGTAAGATACTAAGATACGTATCGGGATACTGACAACCATGAGGTAGACTACTCACTCATCGCGCCGGAGGCAAGCATGGCGATGAAGAAGACCTCCGATGGTGATTCCCCTCTCCGGCAGGGTGCCGGGAAGAGCTTCTGGACCCTCCCGATCTCGGGTCGACGACGGCGGCGGATCGGGATGTGTTTCTGGAAAATTGATCGGGTATTTAGGTTTTCCCGTCAGGGGGTCTTTATAGGCGAAGGGGCGGCGCCAGAGGTGGGCCAGGGTGCCCTCACCACAGGGCAGCGCGGGCCAGGGGTAGGCCGTGCCCCCTGGTGGTGTGGCCACCCCGTGGCCCCCCTCCGTCTCCTCTTTGGACTTCTGGAAGCTTCGGTAAATATCTGGATGTTCGGCTTTTGTTTCGTCCAATTCCGAGAATATTTCCTGTGTAACTTTTCTGAAACACAAAAATAGCAGAAAACAGGGAAGTGGCACTGTGGCATCTTGTTAATAGGTTAGTCCCGGAAAATGCATAAAAACACCATGAAGTGTAACAAAACACTAAGAAAATGGTGTAGGAACAAGCATGGAGCATCAAAAATTATAGATACGTTTGAGACGTATCAAAAGCTTACCCCATGACGGCATGATTGGCTAATTTCCAACTTACAACTTCCAAGCATAACGTCAACATAAAAGAGCCACAATGTCAAAATTTTGAAAGCGAGAAAAGTAAAGTGTGCCATCAGGTTCGTGAAAGCTTTACTGACTAATTTTCACATAACACCAAAAGAGTTTAATTTAAAGGATAGATAAAAGCAAGTCAAATGTACTTTGGAATAGCAAATTGCTAATAGGTATGTATGGTGGATACATTGGAATAACTTGGTTTTTGGGAGTTGGATGCACGAGGAGAGCTCATACTCAGTACAAAATGAGGGCTAGCAAAAGACAGGGAGCGACCAACTAAGAGAGCAATAACGGCCATAATCATGCATAGCGACAGAACATTATTAAAAGAAGCATAAAATGGCATCAAAAGTCAAAAACTAAATGATCATAGTGGATTATGTCGACTTTGTATGAGTCAAACATGTTGTAAGCATGCGCCAAGTCAACCCAAATAAAGCATCAAGGAGAAAACCAAATTAATGCTTCCAAATAATAAAAACAACGCATGATTTTTTCAAAGGCTCATTAAGCAATCTCAGTCATTTGAGACAAGTCATGCTACAGCAAAAAACACTAAGCATACTATCAAAATGACATCAAGCATGGCATGAAAAAGTCTAAGCCGCAGTCTAAACAAGCTCCTTTTTGTACCACTTTTTTGCATGAAACTTTTTCTCTTTTCCAAAACTATTCAAACCTTTTTGAAACAACTCTTTTGATGAATACCAATATAGATCAGAGGTCAAAATACACCTTGATGCAAAGATATAACAATATCTGAACAAAAATCAAAGCAAAAAACAAAAACTAAATGCAGTAGCAGAAAAAGAGAACACTCGTTGAACGATAAGAGTGAAAACTAGAGTGTTCTTGGCAATGAAAAATAGAGTATATCTCCCTCCAAAGCAAACATGATGTGATCCAACCATTTATTGCAGCAAACAAATCAAAAGAAAACTGAAAGCAAAAACAACTGAAGCTCCAAGAAAAACGCATAGAATATGAAGCAATAAAAATATAGTGTCTTGAAAGGTGACCTGATTTTTGCCGATGAAGAAGGGGTGCCTCGGGGGCATCCCCAAGCTTTGACGCTTGTACCTCTTGGATATTTCTTGGGGTGCGTGGGCATCCCCAAGCTTGAGCTTTTGTCCATTCTTCAACTCATCTCATCATTCTCCAATCCGTACACTTGAAAACTTCCTTCATACAAAACTTAACATAATTCTATTAGCAACGTTAGCATAAGCATAATAATAGATCAACCCTTTTTGTTCAGGTTTCAACTCAAAAACACCACATAAAAAGCATATATTACTGTAGCAACTTCCCCAAAAGTTCCGTGATCAAAAGAACTCAAAAAGAAAGCGATCGAGAGGCAAACACAAATAGTGACAGAAATCTGTCAAAACAGAATAGCTGACAAAGATCGATTTTTCAGAGGGTTTTCTGTTGCTCAAATCGAAAAGTGCAAAACTAATGAAAGTTTGGAAATAACCTGGGGCATATGCACAACAAATCGCTGGTCAAAAAGATATTCTGAGAATTTTCACGAATTTTTACGGTGCAGCACTGAAATCTGTTTTAGGACAGCAACTTCCCCAAATCTTACCTCCCTCAAATTAGAGGTTCTTCTTGGCACAACAACGAAATAAAAATAATAAGGAGCGGTTATTACAGTAGTAATAACTTCCAAGACTCAAATAAAAGAAAAAGTACTGAAAATAAAACAATGGGTTATCTCCTAAGAGTGCTTTTCTTTAACGCCTTTGAGCTAGGCGCAGTAATTTGAAAAGATGCTCATGTTGGCATCATAAAAGAGGTTAAGGCAAGAGAGAGCATAAAAAAATGTGAAACATATTTAAATCTAAACCACTTCCTATGCATAGGAATCTTGTAAGAAAATAAATTAACTAAGCACAAAGTAACAAACATGGATAGATAAAACAAGTGCAACTTCAAGATTTGCAACATAAAGAGGGGAAACTTAATATTGTTGAGATCCATCAAACCGTGTTTTCCTCTCAATATTAACTTTCAGTAGCATCATGAATAGTATTAAAAATATAACTATCACATAGAACATCCCTATCATGAGCCACATGCACAAAAGAATTAATACTTCCCACATGAACAATCATAGTAGGAGCAGATTCACCAAAATAACTATTCTCATCACCATAATCATCATAAGCAATAGAATAGCTATCTTCCAAAGCGTATTCATCAAACACATCATCATAGGAAGGAACATGGATAGTACTGATGGTGCAACAATTATTAACCTCATAATTTTCAGAATTTGTACCAAAAAGAATTTCAATATAGAAAGTAGAGTGTTTTTCCCAGTCATGATCACTAACATA
This sequence comes from Dactylis glomerata, assembly GCA_007115705.1. NCBI lineage: Eukaryota > Viridiplantae > Streptophyta > Magnoliopsida > Poales > Poaceae > Dactylis > Dactylis glomerata. The sequence continues at coordinate 1,252,975 of QXEO01002105.1, read as the reverse complement.
AGTAATAGGCATAAGCACATCATCAAGTTCAGAATCATCATAATCTATAATAGTAGCAATATGCTTAGGGAAAGATACCGTTTCCTCTCGCCTTTTACTCCTCCTCTTCTTCTTCTTACTCTCTTCTTTGGATGGAGAGGCTTGAAAGGCATCTTCTCCACATAATCTGATTTACTGACAGAAACAACAGAAGAAACTTTGGATGATTCCTCCTCTCTATTAATAAGAAGGAAACATATATTAGTCCTGTCATAGCTTGGCAAAACATCATGTTTTATAACATTTTGTAAGTTAGTATTTGTGCGACAATCTTTAACACAATAAAGATGACAACCCTGCAGGATGCTAATATTTTTAAAAACGCTCATATCTACCAAAGAAGTTTTTCTAGATAACTTTTCACACCCCAAAAACAAAGTAAGCTCATCATGCTGATTGAGAGTAATCTTGTCATCACAATACAAGCTTGCAGTACTCATTCGATTAGAAGGGTCACTATTATGGCCCGAGCATTGAAAATTAAAATGACCCTTGTCATCGCAAAGTTCACAAATAAAAGGATAAAGCTCACAAACCTTTTTACCAAGCTCATCTAGAGCCTTATCCCACATTCGGGTTTCTTCATTCCTGTGGTGGATACAATAATCTTCTTTGTCGTAACTCTATTCACAAGGTCTAAGTACTCCACAAAAATTAACATGCCTATAAGAAGTAGTACTTTCAGAAGTTTGAGCATGTTTATTGCAATCATCAATAACAATATCACTTTCTATGCAAGTGTCTTTAAAAGGTTCATGATACACGTCTCCATTTCCTTTGGGAACATTAATATGGGAAGCAAAGGCTCTAAAGCAATCAACCATAACTTGAGGATCAAGACCATACTTAGCACTAAGCTCTTGAAAATCAGCAGTTTCAGCGAAAGACTTAATGCAATCATACTCATAATTTATACCTGATCCTTTACCTTTGTCGCTATCCCAATCTTCAATATTGTTTTGAATTGTTTCAAGCAGATCCCACTTGACGTCAACATCCTTTCTTGTGAAAGACCCATCTAAGCATGCATCTAGATAATCCTTGTAATATCCTGAAAGCCTTGCATAAAAATTATTAATAACAATATTACGGGGAAGCTCATGAATAGGACATTTGAGCATTAGTGACTTCAATCTTCCCCATGCTTGGGCAATGCTTTCTTCATCATGAGGATGAAAATTATAAATATAATTCCTATCTTTATAAACCTCACTAGAAGGATAGAATTTAGAATAAAAGAGAGGTACAATTTCCTCCCAGTCGACAGGTCGGCCATCCTTCAGTGTTTTATACCATTCCGCAGCTCTGCCCTTCAGTGATAAAGAAAATAGCTTCCTCTTAACTTGGTTCATTGAAATACTTGCACACTTGAATAACTCGCATAATTTATGTATAAAAAGCAAATGATCACCAGGATGGACACTTCCATCTCCTAAATAGCAGGTATTCATAGCACGCTCAACAATTTTCATAGGTATTTTAAAAGGATGAGGAGCACAAGCATCATAAGAATTATCACATATGGGAGATAAAATATCATCATAGCAAATTTTCTCCACTAAATCTGGGAAACTAAAAATATCATGCTTAACAAAACCAGCTTCCCCAAGCTTAGACTTTTCTATAGCATTAGCAATAACGGTGTTCAAAGCATCTACTATATACTAAAAGCACAATACGGAGGTCTAAAATAAAGCCACCATGTTAATCCACATAGGCTAAAAATAAATATACCGTTGATTTTACTGCTAACGGTTAAGATTTAATAGATCTAAGTGTTACGTAAAGGATAGACACGTGACAGGTTTGTTGCATATCACACACGTGTATGTCAAAAAAAAATTAAGAGGACTCGGCCAACATGTAGGTGGTTTCAAAAACGTACGCGGTGAGAGAAAAAACAAGAGAAAAAAAATACATGGTTTTAGTTTTTAAAACTTACGTGGTGAGTGGAAAAAACGTGGATCTTATGGACTGTTGCAATAAAACAGAAATCTTAACACAATATTTGTATTCATATGCCTACTAGGACATAGTAGTAAAATATGTGCTAGACTATTTGGAAAGTGGTATGTAAAAACGTGGTGGCTCAATGAGTCGTGTATTTGGGTCTGTACAAAGTGTTATTAATATACGGGTATGTAACAGATATACCATATTAAGCCACATCATTAAAATTATTCTGACGGTTAGATGTAAATTTTTTGGCCATGATTTAACACGAGATTAGTAATTACGTAAAACTATATAGTTTAGCTTGACACGATATATGTTCGTGTTCAATTTAAAGCAAACTCCCGTACAAGATCAGATGTAGAGTACTAATAAAATTGATGAGCAAAGTTAGCCGTGTCCAAGAGGGACTCCTGCTATGTCCGGTATAAAAAATTATAATATCAGGCGTTGCGGTAACCTGTCACGTAAATCAATCATGAGTAGCCCTTTCCGCACACATGCAATAGAATTTGACATCCGTCGTGTATCTTTCTTTTGGTTGCTCCAACATTTAATTTTGCTTGGTCAGGAACTATCATGCGATATTCAGATATTTATGTAGATAATTAATTTTCTTTCTTATGTTGTCCACGGCATAGGCGACCTAATAATAAATTGAACTACTAAAGAGTTGTGTAGTTTTCATAGCTACTGCACGATATAATCCGAAAAATTCTTGTGGCTCTGATTTTGAACCTATTGTCAACACTTTGAACACGAAATTTTAAGATTAAACTGTGAATGAACTATGAAAATAAATATAATGCCCTTGACGGGAGGGTGTACACTTATAGAGTTTCGTATGATTTCTAAATATATTTTAACTTAACTACATGTTTAAAGTTAAGTTTAATTAGACAGGGTTCACACCTAGACGGGCCAATAAGGTGAACCTGAAAGGTAATAAAATTTTAGAGCAAAAGAAGATTTTGGTATTGATTCGAAAACCATTATAATATTACGTTGGGTGCGCATAAGGATCTGCTTGATTTTTTTTTGATAAATACATGTAATTTAGTTGTATCTATTCATAAAAGCATAGTTGCTATATAAATATATATACACGTGGTTTTGTGTGGTTGATGTACCCCGGAGCATATGCTCCCAGTTTTTCAGTTTTACTTTAAATACTCTTTGTAAATTTCAAAAAGTTTGGACAAAAAATCTGACACGCACAAACATTCTATGCGCTCAGAAAGTTGTTTCATAGAAAACCGACATTTTTGTGTCATCGTCAAAAAGACAACATTTGGTGTCAAAAAGGTCGTTTATCGTGACATTTTTTGTCTTTTTACACAAGCCGCAAAAAATGTCGGTTTTTCACGAAACTTGGTGTGCGCACATAAATAACGAGATGTAAGAACAAATTTTTTGTTTGGAATTATTTGACATTTTTTTCAAAATATTTGTTTTGGTGGCACGATCATAGGATTCCATGTGCCAAATTAAATTTCTGCGGTTTTGTTTGAAATTTCTTGACTGAGTTCTTCGTAGAGAGAGAAAATTGTGTTGGCTGGTACATTTGTCTATATATTTTCGCTGACTTTTCAACTAATCTTCCTCTATCTAGAACAATAATTTGTGATGTCCGGTGATAGGATCAAAATGCATGCATCCAATTTTTGTTTTGGAATAAATCTGTATCTGCCAGCTATCTTTGGATGAAAATGTAGTGTCGAGGGTAGCCTCTGATTTGATTTTCTTTTAATTAAAATTTATTTACTTTGTTAAAAAATCAAACATCATAGACAATTGGTGCTATCCGGACATATGAAAACGTGACGGGTGATACACTACAAAAATGTGCATCTAATTTGCCGAGCATCGGAAAAAGAGTATGTGGTGGAGCATAGATTACTAGAACCAAAAGATTGATGTTGCGCTGGTCATGGTAAGTTAATTTTTTTTTGTTTATTTCAGAAAAGAGAAATCCAACTGTATATGCAATCAGTTAACTCTCAATCATACATTTGTCATGAGGATAATAGGACTATGAGAACTATTATTTGTAGGAATATTAAATAATATATGTGTACAGCTAAAGATTCATGCTGGTAAGCACTTACAAGTGTTGCTCTCGTATTGCGAGGGCCACTGTGCTAGTTCATACTAACAACACTATTAGCATGCAAATTAAGCTCCAAAGGTTTTTCAATTTTCTCTTCAAACACTCCATATCCTAACTCAAGAAAAATACTATAGAACTCTTTATTTTCCATTAATCCTAACTAGTGAAAATAAAAACAAGAAACAAAAAGATATAATTGCAGAATCTAAAGGAAATAACTTTGAGCACTCACCAGCAACTAAAAGACTTAGTAACCAAAGAATATGAGTACCTTTTACCTTACCTCCCCGTCAATGGCGCCAGAAAAGAGCTTGATGTCTACGCACGCGTCTGTTCTTGTAGACAGTGTTGGGCCTCCAAGTGCAGAGGTTTGTAGAGCAGCACAAGTTTTCCTTAAGTGGATCACCCAAGGTTTATCAAACTCAGGGAGGAAGAGGTCAAAGCTATCTCTCTCAAACAACCCTGTAATTACAATACAGAAAGTCTCTTGTGTCCCGAACACACCCAATACACTTGTCAGATGTATAGGTGCACTAGTTCGGCGAAGAGATAGTGAAATACAAGTAGTAGTGATGATTATAAGTAGTAAATGTAATCTGTAATGAATATCGCTGCGAGCAAACATGTAACAAAACTGAAAGGAAACGGTGTCAATGCTTGGAAACAAGGCCTAGGGATCATACTTTCACTAGTGGACACACTCTCAACAAATATAACATAATTGAACCAATAGATACTAACATCAATATGCCACTCTAAACAATTCTCCAATGGAAAACGAACACTAATCATGCGTAGGGCTACGAAGCACTCCTCAAAGTCCGTATTTCCCCAAACTAGATTGTCCCACACTGTCACCGTGAACGCACTAGATGGTTCCAACAAACACCAACAATTCATAGAGACATTAACCAGAAAGACACACATAATGCGCACACTATCACCTTCACATCATGATACAAGGTGTCTCCGGAGATTACAAATATAAAGCACGAGAGTAGCATAATATCTGAATAATAACATCTACCAATTCAACTAGATACAAAGCTCACGATCACATAAAGACCATATCATGGGAGAGAGATGTCAACCACATAGCTACCGGTAGAGCCCTCAGCCTCGGGGGAGAACTACTCCCTCTTTATCATAGGAGACAGCAAGGTTGGTGGAGATGGCGGTGAAGTCGATGGAGACGGCGGAGACGGTGATGGAGACCATGGAGATGGCTTCAGGGGCACTTCTCCATCCCGGCAGGGTGCCGGAATAGAGACTTCTGTCCCCCGAAATTTGACTTCGACGGCGGCGACACTGCAGAACTGTTCTGGAAAAAATGCCGATTCCTTTAGGTTTTCTGTCGGGAGGCTCTTTATAGGCGAAGGGGCATCGTCAGGAGTGGACCAGGGTGGTCTCACCACAGGTGGGCGTGGCCAGGGGCTGGGCCACGCCCCCTCATGGTGAGGCTGGCCCCTGGCCCCCTTCCGGCTCCCGTTTGGTCCTCGTCCTTCCTTCGGGCAAAATAGGAGTTTTGGTCTTTGTTTCGTCCAATTCCGAGAATATTTCCTGTGTAGCTTTTCTGAAACACAAAAACAGCAGAAAACAGGAAACTGGCACTATGGCATCTTGTCAATAGGTTAGTTCCAGAAATCACATAAAAATGCAACGAAGTGTAAACAAAACATGAAGCAAATTGTGTAAAACAAGCATGGGGTATCAAAAATTATAGATACGTTTGAGACGTATCAAGCGACCAACTAAGAGAGCAATAACGGCCATAATCGTGCATAGCGACAAAAATATTATTAACCAAAATATAAAGTGGTATCACAAGTCAAAAACCAAATCATCATAGAGGCTTAAGGCGACTGGTTAAAGTCAAACATGGTGTAAGCATGCGCCAAGTCAACCCAAATAAAGCATCAAAGGAGAATACCACAATAATATGCTCCCACATAATAAAAACAACGCATGATTCTTTCAAAGGCACATCAATCTCAATCATTTGAGACAAGTCATGCCACAGCAAAAACTACTAAGCATATTATCAAAATAATATCAGGCATGACATGCAGAAGTCTAAGCCACAGTCTAAACAAGCTCCCATTTGTACCACTATAGGCACGAAACTTTTTTCTCTTTTCCAACACCAATCAACCTTTTTGAAACAACTCTTAAAGATGAAAACCAACATAGACCAGAGGTCTAAACACACCTAGGTACAAAGAACTAACAAGTTCTGAACAAAAATCAAGGTGAAAATCGAAAGCTAAACGCAGTACTAAAAAAAAGAACACTCGTTGAACGAAAAGAGTGAAAACTAGAGTGTTCTTGGCAATGAATAACGGAGTGTGTCTTCTCCAAAAGAAACATGTTGGGGTCCAACTATTTATTGTAGGAAACAAAACAAAAGAAATCTGAAAGCAAAAATAAAGATGCTCCAAGAAAAACGCATAGTATACGAAGCAATAAAAATATAGTGTCTTGAAAGATGACCTGATTTTTATCGATGAAGGGGTGCCTCGGGGCATCCCCAAGCTTTGACGCTTGTACCTCTTGGATATTTATTGGGCTGATATGGGCATCCCCGAGCTTGAGCTTTTGTCCATACTTCATCTCATCTCATCATTCTCCTTTTCCTACACTTGAAAACTTCCTTCATACAAAACTTCACACAATTCTTATTAGCAACATTAGTGCAAGCAAGATAGTAAATCCACCCTCTGGTTCAGTTTCAACTCAAGTATAACACCCATTAAAGCATAAGGTACTGTAGCAACTTCCTCAAAAGTTCCGTGATCAAAAGAACTCAAAAAGAAAGAGATCAAGAGGCAAACACAAATAGTGGCAGAAATCTGTCAAAACAGAACAGCTGGTAAAGATCAATTTTTTTGAAAATCTTCTGTTATTCAAATCAAAAAGTGCAAAACTAATGAAAGTTAGGCAATAACATGGGGCATGTGCACAAGAAATCGCATATCAAAAAGGCGTTCTGAGAATTTTCACGAATTTTTACGGTACAACACAGAAATCTGTTTCATGACAGCAACTTCACCAAATCTTACCTTCCTCCAATTCGAGGTTTTTATTGGCATAAAAACGAAATAAAAATGATAAGGAGAGGTCATTACAGTAGTAACAACTTCCAAGACTCAACAAAAAGAAAAAGTACTGAAAAGAAAACATTAGGTTATCTCCCAAGAGTGCTTTTCTTTAACGCCTTTAAGCTAGGCGCAGAAAGTGGAAATCAAGTAATGGTGCCTTCCTTCATATCAATAATGGCACCAAAATTTCTAAGAAAAGGTCTTCCCAAAATAATAGGACAAGAAGCATTGCATTCAACATCCAAAACAAGGAAATCAATGGGAACAAGGTTATTGTTAACCATAATAAGAACATCATAAATCCTTCCCAAAGGTTTCTTCTTAGCAACATCAGCAAGAGGAACATCAAAATAACAATTTTCAAGAGGTGGTAAACCAAGCATATCATAAATCTTTCGAGGCATAATAGAAATATTTGCACCAAGATCACATAAAGTATTGCAATTAAAATCATTCACATTCATCTCAATGATGTGCTCCCAACCATCTTCTAACTTCTTAGGGATAGAAAATTTTTGTTTCAACTTATCCTCTCTAATTTGCATGAGAGCATTCGTAATATGCTTTGTAAAAGCAACATTCATAGAACTAGCATAGGACTTAAAGCAAGCTTTTGCAAGAACAAAATTACTTCAGAAATATTACAACCATCAACATCAAAATCATTAAAGGTAGTAGAGCTACTATCTCCCATACTCCAATTTTTTTTAGCACTTTTGTTAGAAAAAGTTTCTGCAATTTTAGGCTTTTTAACACAAGGAGTAGAAATTTTCTCTACACCAATCACTCTACCATTAAAATAAGGAGCCTTGCTAGCATTTGAAACAACATAACTAGTGGTGGTAATAGTACAAACCCTCATATTTCTAGCCATCTCATCTTCTCTTTCCCACCTAGCATGCAATTCTGCTAACATCCTAACATTTTTATCAATCTTAACCTAAATGTCATTCAAAGTCTTGCTTTCTTTCACATCATGAGGCAAAACCTTTAGTTTTAGAAGTTCAACATCAAGAGCAAGGCTATCAACTTTAGAAGCAAGAACATCAATTTTACCAAGCTTTTCCTCAACAGACTTATTAAAAGCAGTTTGTTTACTAATGAAGTCCTTGAGCATGACTTCAAGATCAGAGGGCGCACCCCTAGTGTTGGAGGAATTACCATAAGAGTTACCATAACCATTACCATTAGTAGAAGGATACGGCATATAATTGTTGCTAGCAAATTTTTTCCTATAAGCACTGTTATTGAAATTATTACTTCTAATGAATTTTACATCAACATGCTCTTCTTGAGCAACCAAAGAGGCCAAAGGAACATTATTAGGATCAATTGAGCTCTATCATTAGCAAGCAGAGCCATAATGGTATCAATCTTATCACTTAAGGAAGAGGTTTCTTCAACATAATTTACCTTCTTACCTTTTGGAGCTCTCTCGGTGTGCCACTCAGAATAATTTACCATCATATTATCAAGAAGCTTCATTGCGGCGCCCAGGGTGATGAATATAAAAGTACCTCCAGCAGCTGAATCCAAGAGATTTCTTGAAGAAAAATTTAGTCCTGCATAAAAGGTTTGGATAATCATCCAAGTAGTCAGTCCATGAGTGGGATAATTCTTTATCAAAGATTTTATTCTTTCCCAAGCTTGAGCAACATGTTCATTATCAAACCGTCAAAACTTCATAATATCACTTCTCAAAGCTATAATCTTAGCAGGATGATAATATTTTCCAATAAAAGCATCCTTACACTTAACCCAAGAATCAATACTATTTCTAGGCAAAGATAGCAACCAATCCTTAGCTCTTCCTCTTAAAGAGAAAGGAAACAACTTAAGCTTAATAATATCACCATCTACATCCTTATACTTTTGCATCTCACATAGATCAACAAAATTTTTGAGATGAGCTGCAGCATCATCAGTACTAACACCAGAAAATTGCTCTTTCATAAAAAGATTCAACAAAGCAGGTTTAATCTCATAAAAATTTGCCTCAGGAGCAGGTGGCGCAATAGGAGTGCAGATAAAATCATTGTTGTTTGTGCTAGTAAAGTCACACAACCTGGTGTTCTCATGACTAATCATTCTAGCAAGACTAAAAGAAGACAAGCAAAAATAACAACTATGAAAGAACTAATTTTTTTGTATTTTTGATAAAACAATGCAGACAAAAATAAAGTAAAGAAAGTAAGCAAAACAATAACAAAGTAAAAAGATTGGAGGCGAGAGACTCCCCTTGCAGAAATCCTCTTTCTCCCCGGCAACAGCGCCAGAAAAATGCTTGATGGTGCGTGGTAGGCACCCAGTTGGGAACCCCAAGAGGAAGGTATGATGAGCACATCAAAGAGTTTCCCTCAGTATGAAACCAAGGTTTATCGAACCAGTGGGAGAAAGAACTAACAAGTTCCAGACAGCTCCAGACAATTTATATATGGCGCCTTATCTGGGGCATAGCTTTGCACCAGCAGCAACATGGAACCTGCACACAACACAACCAAAGTACTTTGCCCCAACTAGCAGTGAGGTTGTCAATCTCATCGGTTTGTTGTAAACAAAGGATTAAACGTATCGTGTGGTAAAAGATATTTGTTTGCGAGAAAGTAAATAATGCTTGTAAAAGTAAATGGTAATATGAATGTAAAAGAATGGACCGGGGTCCACAGTTCACTAGAGGTGTCTCTCCATAAAGATAAATAACATGCTGGGTAAACAAATTAAAGTTGGGCAATTGACAGAATAAAGAATATAAAAAATGCATGTACATGTCATGAGGATCACTATGAGATTCACTTGGGCATCTATGACTAATAATCCACCCGCCGGATGTCATCCGAGCAACCGTTGGGTATTAAGTTGCAAGCAACACATTATCGCCTTAAGCAAAGTGTGTAATGTGAACAATACAAATGTCCTTGAACACAACATTGTTATTTTCTCCCTAGTAGCAACAACACATCTATAACCTTAGAAGTTATTGTCACTCTCCCAGATTACTAGAGGCATGAATCCACTATCGAGCATAAATACTCCCTCTTGGAGTCACTAGCATCTACTCGGGCAAGATATCTACTAGCAACGGAGAGCATGCAAGATCATAAACAACATAGAGATGATAAATCACAAATCAACTTTACATAGTACTCTGTATTCATTGGATCCCAACAAACACAACATGTAGAATTATATAACAATGATCTTGATCATGATAGGCAGCTCACAAGATCTAAACATGAAGCACATAGAGGAGAAGACAACCATCTAGCTACTGCTATGGACCCGTAGTCCAAGGTAGACTACTCACACATCACTCCGGAGGCAGGCATGATGATGAAGAAGACCTCCGGTGGTGATTCCCCTCTTCAGCAGGGTGCCGGGAAGAGCTTCTAGACCCTCCCGATCTCGCGTCGACGATGGTGGTGGCTTGCAGTATGTTTTTTGGAAAAGAGTTCAGGCCTTAGGGTATTCTCGTCGAGCAGAATATATAGGCGGAAGGGCGATGTCAGGGGGTGGACCAGGGGCCCATCCCATAACCTGGCGTGGCCTGGGGATGGCCCGCGCCATGGCATGGCATGGCCGCCCTCTGGCCCCCCTCCATCTCTGCTTTGGACTCCATCTCGTGTCGGGAAAAATAGGAACTTTGGCTTTTGTTTCATCCAATTCCGAGAATATTTCCCGTGTAACTTTTCTGAAACACAAAACAGCAAAAAACAGGGAACTGGCACTGTGGCATCTCATTAATAGGTTAGTTCCTGAAAATGCATAAAAACACCATGAAGTGTAACAAAACACAACGCAAATGGTGCATAAACAAGCATGGAGCATCAAAAATTATAGATACGTTTGAGACGTATCAAGCATCCCCAAGCTTAACTCCTGCTCGTCCTCGAGTAGGTAAGTGATAACAAAACAGTAATTTTTGAGGTGACATGCACCATCACAATCTTGATCAAACGATGTAAAGCATTGAGTGCTGAGATCAAAGCACTCTAAACATGGGCATAAAAGACATAATCTTGACAATAAAACTTAGCAACCATGTTATAACATGAAAAGTAACACAAACAAAAGATCATGAGTAATAATCCATTGAAAGTCAAGTGTGTGTTTCAACCATATAGAAAAATATAGCAAGGTGGTATTCAGCTTGTCCCTCATAGAGTAGCAAAACATAAATGCATAGGACACCTTCAAGTTGAAGAGGGTGACTAGATACAAATAATTTAAGAACAAGCGAAACCATAATCATGAATCAATCAATAATAAATTTTGGGACTATGCACATTATACTTAGAATGACAACTATGCTCTCTTAGACGGTGCATAATGGTAGAAGGTGAAGACTCAACATAAAAGTAAAAGAAAGGCCCTTCGCAGAGGGAAGTAGTGATTGCAAGATTTTATAAACCTTCCAAAAATTATGGTACTTACTAGCTTTGAGCTCTCATTGCCCCCATCATAGGCATCTTGAATGGTTAAGGTTAATGCGAGTACAAATATGAGGCATATGCTTGAAAAATAATAAGTTGAAAATCTCATGTCCCGTAAATATGAGTACTTAAACAATGCTAATCGACTTAGGTCCCAAGCAAATTCTTGTCATTGTAAGCATATGTGTATCATTGAGAACGCCAACGGGATACCTCTTGCCCGATGACATGGAGACTAGCCCACATCAAAATGACAAGACAAATAGACAATAAACACCTTGGCATCTCTTTTATTTACAATTGGGTATAGCTTTTTATTTTGAGATGTGTCATCGAATGTCCACTATGGGCATGCTGTACATTTCCACCATGAATGATGCATGTCTTAGATTAGTGGCCCAGACGTTTCTCTAACACATATACAAACTCCATGAACTCCACAAGTTTCCAATTCCTTTCACACAGATAAGCATCCGTAAACAAAAGATCACAATATCAACTTAAATAGAAATAAGTGCAATGTTGAAAGCGTGCCCCATGATAGCATGGCTGAGCTAACTCCCAACTTACAACTTGCAAGCATATAATCAACATAAAAGAGCCACAATGGTCAAGTTTATTAAGTGCAAGAAAGTAAATGTGCTATCAGGTTCGTGAGAGCTTTACTAACTAATTTTCACATAACAAAAAGTTTAATTTGGAAGATAGATAAAAGCAAGACGAATGTACTTGGAATAGCAAATTGCTAATAGGTAGATATGGTGGACACAATGGAAAACTTTGGTTTTTGGGAGTTGGATGCACAAGAAGTATTCACTCTCAGTACAAATGAAGGCTAGCAAAAGACTGGGAGCGACCAACTAAGAGAGCAATAACGGCCATAATCATGCATAGCGACAGAACATTATTAACCAAAACATAAAGTGGTATCACAAGTCAAAAACCAAATGATCATAGAGGCTTAAGACGACTGGTTAAAGTCAAACATAGTGTAAGCATGCGCCAAGTCAACCCAAATAAAGCATCAAAGGAGAATACCACAATAATATGCTCCCATATAATAAAAACAACCCATGATTCTTTCAAAGGCACATTAAGCAATCTCAGTCATTTGAGATAAGTCATGCTATAGAAAAAACCACTAAACATATAATCAAAATAACATCAAGCATAACATGCAAAAGTCTAAGCCACAGTCTAAACAAGCTCCCATTTGTACCACTATAGGCATGAAACTTTTTTCTCTTTTCCAACACCAATCAACCTTTTTGAAACAACTCTTAAGGATGAAAACCAACATAGACCAGAGGTCTAAATACACCTAGCTAAAAAGAACTAACAAGTTCTCAACAATAATCAAGGTGAAAACGAAAGCTAAACGCAGTACTAGAAAAAGAGAACACTCGTTGAACAAAAAGAGTGAAAACTAGAGTGTTCTTGGCAATGAAAAACGGAGTGTGTTTTCTCCAAAAGAAATATGTTGGGGTCTAACCATTTATTGCGGCAAACAAAACAAAATAAAACTGAAAGCAAAAATAAAGACGCTCCAAGAAAAACGCATAGTATACGAAGCAATAAAAATATAGTGTCTTGAAAGATGACCTGATTTTTGTCGATGAAGAAGGGGTGCCTCGGAGCATCCCCAAGCTTTGACGCTTGCACCTCTTGGATATTTCTTGGGGTGACATGGGCATCCCTAAGCTTGAGCTTTTGTCCATTCTTCATCTCATCTCATCATTCTCCTTTCCCTACACTTGAAAACTTCCTCCATACAAAACTTCACATAATTCTTATTAGCAACATTAGTGCAAGCAAGATAGTAAATCCACCCTTTGGTTCAGTTTCAACTCAATTATAACACCCATTAAAGCATAAGCCACTGTAGCAACTTTCTCAAAAGTTCTATGATCAAAATAACTCAAAAAGAAAGAGATCAAGAGGCAAACACAAATAGTGGCAGAATTCTATCAAAACAGAACAGCTAGTAAATATTGATTTTTTTGAAAATCTTCTGTTGCTCAAATCGAAAAGTGCAAAACTAATGAAAGTTAGGCAATAACCTGGGGCATGTGCACAAGAAATCGCAGATCAAAAAGACGTTCTGAGAATTTTCACAATTTTTTACGGTGCAGCACAGAAATCTATTTCCGAACAGCAACTTCCCCAAATCTTACCTTCCTCCAATTAGAGGTTCTTCTTGGCACAAAAACAAAATAAAAATGATAAGAAGAGGTCATTACAGTAGTAATAACTTCCAAGACTCAAGAAAAAGAAAAATTACTGAAAAGAAAACATTGGGTTATCTCCCAAGAGTGCTTTTCTTTAACGCCTTTGAGCTAGGCGCAGAAAGTGAAAATCAAGTAATTTCAAGCGATGAAGCATCAAGTTCAAAATTTGCACTAAGGATAAAGTCAAAAAGTAATTTATTTCTCTTTCTAGGGAAGTGTTCCATACCTTTCTTGAGTTGTAATTGATATTTAATGGTGCCTTCCTTCATATCAATAATGGCACCAACAGTTCTAAGAAAAGGTCTTCCCAAAATAATAGGACAAGAAGCATTGCATTCAATATCTAAAACAAGGAAATCAACAGGAACAAGGTTATTGTTAACCATAATAAGAACATCATTAATCCTTCCCAAAGGTTTCTTCTTAGCAACATCAGCAAGAGGAACATCAAAATAATAATTTTCAAGAGGTGGTAAACCAAGCATATCATAAATCTTTCTAGGCATAATAGAAATGCTTGCACCAAGATCACATAAAGCATTGCAATCAAAATCATTCACATTCATCTCAATGATGGGCTCCCAACCATCTTCTAACTTCGTAAGAATGGAAACTTTTTGTTTCAACTTTTCCTCTCTAATTTGCCTGAGAGCATTCGTAATATGCTTTGTAAAAGCAACATTCATAGAACTAGCATTAGGACTTAAAGAAAATTTTGCAAGAAAAAAATTACCTCAGAAATATTGCAACCATCAACATCAAAATCATTAAAGGTAGTAGAGCTATTGTCTCCCATACTCCGAAATTTTTTAGCACTTTTATTAGAAATAGTTTCTGAAGTTTTAGGCTTTTTAACACAAGGAGTAGGAAGTTTCTCTACACCAATCACTCTACCATTAAAAGAAGGAGCCTTACTAGCATTTGAAACAACATCACTAGTGGTGGTAATAGTACAAACCTTCATATTTCTAGCTATCTCATCTTCTCTTTCCCACCTAGCATGCAATTCTGCTAACATCCTAACATTATTATCAATCTTAACCTGAATGTCATTCAAAGTCTTGCTTTCTTTCACATCATGAGGCAAAACCTTTAGTTTCAGAAGTTCAACATCAAGAGCAAGGCTATCAACTTTAGAAGCAAGAACATCAATTTTACCAAGCTTTTCCTCAACAAACTTATTAAAAGCAGTTTGTTTACTAATGAAGTCTTTGAGCATGACTTCAAGATCAGAGGGTGCGCTCCTAGTGTTGTTGGAGGAATTACCATAAGATTTACCATAACCATTACCATTGGTGGAAGGATATGGCCTATAATTGTTGCTAGCAAAATTGTTCCTATAAGCACTGTTGTTGAAATTATTATTTCTAATGGAGTTTACATCAACATGCTCTTCTTGAGCAGCCAAAGAGGATAAAGGAACATTATTAGGATCAACATGATCTCTATCATTAGCAAGCATAGCCATAATGGTATCAATCTTATCACTCAAGGAAGAGGTTTCCTCAACAGAATTTACCTTCTTACCTTGTGGAGCTCTCTCGGTGTGCCACTCAGAATAATTTACCATCATATTATCAAGAAGCTTTGTTGCGGCGCCCAAGGTGATGGACATAAAAGTACCTCCAACAGCTGAATCCAAGAGATTTCTTGAAGAAAATTTTAGTCCCGCATAAAAGATTTGGATAATCATCCAAGTAGTCAGTCCGTGAGTGGGACAATTCTTTATCAAAGATTTCATTCTTTTCCAAGCTTGAGCAACATGTTCATTATCAAACTGTCTAAACTTCATAATATCACTTCTCAAAGATATAATCTTAGCAGGAAGATAATATTTTCTAATAAAAGCATCCTTACACTTAACCCAAGAATCAATACTATTTCTAGGCAAAGATAGCAACCAATCCTTAGCTCTTCCTCTTAAAGAGAAAGGAAACTACTTAAGCTTAATAATATCACCATCTACATCCTTATACTTTTGCATCTGACATAGCTCAACAAAATTGTTGAGATGAGCTGCAGCATCATCAGCACTAGCACCAGAAAATTGCTCTTTCATAACAAGATTCAACAAAGCAGGTTTAATCTCATAAAAATTTGCCTCAGGAGCAGGTGGCGCAATAGGAGTGTAGATAAAATCTTTGTTGTTTGTGCTAGTAAAGTCACACAACTTGGTGTTCTCAAGAGTACCCATTCTAGCAAAACTAAAAGAAGACAAGCAAAAATAACAACTATAAAGGAACTAATTTTTTTGTATTTTTTGATAAAAAGATCCAAACAAAAATAAAGTAAAGAAAGTAAGCAAAACAATAACAAAGTAAAAGATTGGAAGCGAGAGACTCCCCTTGCAGAAATACTCAGCTCTCCCCAGCAACGGCGCCAGAAAAATGCTTGATGGTGCGTAGTAGGCACCCAGTTGGGAACCCCAAGAGGAAGGTATGATGAGCACAGCAGCAAGTTTCCCTTAGTATGAAACCAAGGTTTATTGAACCAGTAGGAGAAAGAACCAACTTCCAAAGGTTGATGCTAACTGGCTTGGCGAGAGCTCCAGACAATTTATATATGGCGCCTTATTTGGGGCATAGATTTGCACCAGAAGCAATGTGGAACCTGTACACAACACAACCAAAGTACTTTGCCCCAACTAGCAGTGAGGTTGTCAATCTCACCGGTTTGCTATAAACAAAGGATTAAACGTATCGTGTGGTAAAAGATATTTGTTTGCGAGAAAGTAAATAATGCTAGAAAAAAGTAAATGGTAATAAGAATGTAAAAGAATGGACCCGGGTCCACAGTTCACTAGAGGTGTCTCTCCATAAAGATAAATAACATGCTGGGTAAACAAATTAAAGTTGGGCAATTGATAGAATAAAGAATACAAACAATGCATGTACATGTCATGAGGATCACTATGAGATTCACTTGGGCATTACAATATAATACACTAATCCAACTGCATCTATGACTAATAATCCACCCACCAGATGTCATCTGAGTAACCGTTGGGTATTAAGTTGCAAGCAACACATTATCGCCTTAAGCAAAGTGTGTAATGTAAATAATACAAATGTCCTTGAACACAAGATTGTTGTTTTCTCCCTAGTAGCAACAACACATCTACAACCTTAGAAGTTATTGTCACTCTTCCAGATTACTAGAGGCATGAACCCACTATCGAGCATAAATACTCCCTCTTGAAGTCACTAGCATCTACTCGGCCAAGATATCTACTAGCAACGGAGAGCATGCAAGATCATAAACAACATAGAGATGATAAATCACAAATCAACTTGACATAGTACTCAATATTCATCGGATCCCAACAAACACAACATATAGAATTACATAACGATGATCTTGATCATGATAGGCAGCTCACAAGATCTAAATATGAATCACATGGAGGAGAAGACAACCATCTAGCGACTGCTATAGACCCATAGTCCAAGGTAGACTACTCACACATCACTCCGGAGGCAGGCATGGTGAGGAAGAAGGCCTCCGGTGGTGATTCCCCTCTCCGGCAGGGTGCCGGGAAGAGCTTCTGGACCCTCCCGATCTCGCGTTGACGATGGCGCGGCTTGCAGTATGTTTTCTAAAAAAGAGTTCAGGCCTTAGGGTATTCTCGTCGAGGAGAATATATAGGCGGAAGGGCGATGTCACAGGATGGACCAGGGGCCCACCCCATAGCCTAGCGCGACCTGGGGGTGGCTCGCACCATGGCATGGCGTGGCCTCCCTCTGCCCCCCCTCCGTCTCTGCTTTGGAATCCGTCTCGTGTCAGAAAAAATAGGAACTTCGACTTTTGTTTCGTCCAATTCCGAGAATATTTCCTGTGTAACTTTTCTGAAACAAAAAAAAGCATAAAACAGGAACTAGCACTGTGGCATCTCGTTAATAGGTTAGTTCCGGAAAATGCATAAAAATGCCACAAAGTGTAACAAAACACAAAGCAAATGGTGCATAAACAAGCATGGAGCATCAAAAATTATAGATATGTTTGAGACGTATTAACCCGTAGTACAAGGTAGACTACTCACACATCACTCCGGAGGCAGGCATGGTGATGAAGAAGGCCTCCGGTGGTGATTCCCCTCTCTAGCAGGGTGCCGAGAAGAGCTTCTGGACCCTCCCAATCTCGCGTCGACGATGGAGGCGGCTTGCAGTATGTTTTTTGGAAAAGAGTTCGAGCCCCTAGGGTTTTCTCATGGAGGAGAATATATAGGCGGAATGGCGATCTCAGGGGGTGGACCAGTGGCCCACACCAACTGGTGGCGCGGCCAGGGGTGGCCCGTGCCACCCTATGGCGTGGCTGCCCTCTGGCCCTCCTCCGTCTCTGCTTTGGACTTTGTCTCGTGTTGGAAAAAATAGAAACTTCTGCTTTTGTTTTGTCCAATTTCGAGAATATTTCATGTGTAACTTTTCTGAAACACAAAACATCAGAAAACAGGGAACTCGCATTGTGACATCTCATTAATAGGTTTCCGGAAAATGCGTAAAAACGCCACGAAGTGTAACAAAACACAAAGCAATTGGTGCATAAACAAGCATGGAGCATCAAAATTTATAGATACGTTTGAGACGTATCAAGTATATGAGCTTAATACAAGTGTCAAAAAACTGAATCTATTAACAGATACGAAGATAGTCTGCACACTAGATGTTTGATGAAATGTCTGTAAGAAAATATTTTCCAAGAATTGAGAGGAAACTATTAGGGTTTGATGGAAATGTCTTCTATAACCTCAGGGGTGTTCTATTGGGTTAAATTGATTAGTGCCATAGTCCTCAAGAAGGGACTCCTAATGTCTTATGGTAAGACATTAGAGTTAGGGTTTTACGATTGAGAGGAAAACATCAAAACAGGTTTTATTTGAAAGCTAGAATGAAAAAGATCTACTGGACAAGATTCTACTTGATGGGTTTTTGAAGAGGTTAGGCCACAGGCCAACCTGGAGATTCATATCTACTCACAAGCAACTCATCAAAGTCAAACAAAGTCAACTCACCACACATGGTCAATCATTTGTAGCTAATCTAGCATCACCAGGAACAATGATTGAACAAGTGCTCAATGAGGATCATGCCATGGTCAAGTTGAAAAGAGTTTTCAAATAAAGGTGTAAACCTTTTGTAGACTTTTTAGAAACTAGTGGAGACATAGACATCACCTTTAGCAAGTTTTATTAAAGGTGTTTGAAATCCTCTTATAAATATCAACAAAATATGGGTTTGCAAAATAGTGGGACCACACCACTTTGTAGATCCCTAAATTTTTGTAAATACTTAGTTTTAGTAAAAGCTTTGTTTCAAAGATAAATATTGGCTCTTGTTTTGGACAAATAAAATAATTTTGGAGAAGGAGAGGTTGCCAAGATAATATTTTTGGGGAAATAGTTAGAAGCATAAATAATGGCATGATCACAAGGGCATAAGGATTGTGTTGGTTCATACTCTTGTTCAATAAGCAACTCAAACAGACATCCTTAATACAACAACCAAGACGAACATGCAAGAAAAAAGTTTTTGTTGGCCCTCCTTTTTGGCTCACTAAACACTACTTAAATATGGTTTGAAAAGTTGGGGCTTTACAGTGGCGCACTACGAGGGCAACGGCCCTCCACCGGCCAATAAGAACGCCGCCGCACGGAAGCTGTGGTGGGGCGTCCCCGGCCGCACCCTCGTTTGGGTCCTCGACCACATCGCCGCGGGCAACCACCCGCGGCTTATAATGCCGATGCGGCACTGGCTACCGCGCAGGATGGACGGCCCAACGTCTTTGTCCTCGCGTTCTTCCTCGTCGACGCCTAGGACTCTGCACGCCAGCGGCATCGTCATCGGGTCGCTGCCAACGGCGCCCAGCACCCGCTCCTCCGCCCGAAGGCGCAACCTCCTTGACACACGTCAAGAAGGAGTCTAGCGTCACACCGATCTCCCTCACCCGCGCCAAGAAGGAGCCCGGCACGCCGGCGCCTCCTTCTTTGAAGAAGGCGCTCCGTCTCGCAGAGGATGCCGCACTCCAGCTCGAGTACCAGGCCTCGGACGACCCAGAGGAGTTCCCCAACCTAAGGGCGACTGAGCTCGCCTCCTTCAACAAGGTCCAGCCGGGGACCTCAACAAGGTCCAGCCGGGGACCTTGGACTTCGTCCTCACCTGGTCCAGGCAGGACGCGAAGAAGGACGACGCGGTGCGGGCGCTTTGCCTTGGCCTCTGCGTCAACCTGGAGGAGGATGACAAGGACGACGTCGACCCGAGCCAGTGGCGTGGCGGCGACAGCGGCCAGGGCTGCAGCACCTGGGTGTCCAAGGACAAGCCATCGTCCGACGATGGCGACGATGGGGGCGCCAACTACGACGTCTTCTACCAGCGCTTGGGCATGAATTAGTTTAGGTTTTTTTTTTAAGTTTTTAGTTAAATTTCATCTTTCTTTATAAAACCCACTGAGTTTCTATGAATTTCATCGAGTTTTTAACAAAAAATTTGAATCTAATATTTGGGATGGGGGGCACGGCTGGGAAACCGCCGCCCTATACTGAAATCGGCGCCGGCACCCCCCAAACGGCCTAAAAATCGCTTGCGCCGGACGGCATTGGGTTGGGCGAGTGGAGATGCTCTTAATATGTGATGATATCGAGAAGAGGAGTAACACTTGAGATGTAGTAGTATTCCTCTGAAAACTAAAATCTTCACTTGGTAGCTTGCCTGTGGTCGATTGCCTTCTAACGACCAGATCCATGCGAGAGGGGGGCCATCCGACGGCAAGTGTGCCCTTTGTGGTCTGGAGGAGAATGTGGAGCACATTTTCTTCCAATGTTTCTTAGCAAGGTTCATGTGGAGCGGGGTTCGGGAAATGTTCAGCGTGAATTGGAACCCTATCTCGAGGCTAGAATGGTTTACGATCTTGAGCACTTTACCCCCTAGAGCAAAACGTCTAATTTGGATTTTTTTCGCTGCCCAGTGCTGGTCCTTGTGGACTATTCGTAATAAATTTATCATTGAGGGGAAATTTCCTCGCCAGCCTGGTGACTGTGTTTTCAAAATTATCCTTTCTTTGCAGCTGTGGCGCTAACTTGAAAATGCTAAGGATCGGGTGATGCTGGACGAACTGATCTCCCTGTCAAGAACCTTCTTCGCCAGCACTTACTACCCCCGTCGCCCCAAGCAAGCCAACGTTAATAGTAGCTTTTTATTTCTGTGGTTGCAGCGCTAGATTTTTATCTACAACCTGAGTGCTGTCTTAAGTTGTAATCTTAAAACTTTCTCGCTGTGTTGGCCGGCTAGTGTGGCTGCACGGGCGGAGCCAGGAAATATGGTCGCCGGTGTCAAAATTTAAGTAGCTCTAATTCACAACTGGAGTAACTCTAATACATAGTGTACAAACCGACATAAATAAAAATAAAAATTGCCAATATACCATGATAAATCAAATTACATTAGAAAGGTAGTTACATCTAATTTTCTTCGCCTGTGCGATCCTTCATCTGCAAAAAGCAATCTATGACGTCCTTAAATGACATTCAATATAGAAGTCTTTGCTCTAAGAAGCAAATGATGTAGTTATTTGTGAAATCATCACCTATGTGATTGTGTAGCACGGTCTTCACTGCACTATTTCCATTGCCGAAAATCACCTTTGGACTAAAGTACCAACTTGAGGACTCGATAGACCCAAAAAAAGGCTAGATGTTCGTGTGTACTAACCATTAGCTTGACAAGTTCAGATATAGTTTATATCGCCACAAATCTTTCAACTGCTCGCACATTATCAATGTAAAAGAAAAGCTCATGAGCAAGATCTTTTAGTTGGATGGAATCAAAATCATCTGAATAAGACTTGGCCAAATCCAGTAAGCTCTCAACTTTGAAACATTAAAGGAATCCTTTGGACTGATGGGAGGGAGAGGAGATTTTGAGGGTTGATCCACCATGTGACCATCATAGTCTATATCCAGCAAGAAAATATTTTACCGTCAGAATCATAAAAATCAAGAAACTTCATCTAACAGATCACCGAACCCTAAAAACTGCTGGAGAATTGTGATATTACTACAAGCTGTAAGCGTAGTCGTGGCCGCGTGTGTTGAGGCATTCCCCGGCGCGTGCGTTCTCAGCCGTTGGATCCCCACCTAAGATGATCTTGATCGTTGGTCTGGTCGGTAAGATTGTAAAAGTGAACCCGGTTTCCCTCGCGCTACCCCCAGACCCGACCCCGAATCCCCTGAACCACCCCATTCTCTCCTCCTCTGTTCTCTCAGCCTCTAGGGTTTGGCCCCCGTCCTCACCGTCCCGCCCCCACGCCCGCCGCCTCGGCCTGCTCCCGGACCGGCTGCCCCTCGATCAGCGCTGAACAGACCTCCTCCGCCGCCGCCGCTTGCTCCCAGAATGGTGTGGCCGCTGGGGGCTGCCGTTGACTTCGAGGGAGGCTGGTCGATTTTGTTGCTCAAGGTTTGTTCTTCTCCTTGTTGACGCTTCGCGAGGCTTTGGGGCCATGGGGTGCTCTGCTAAAGACGATGGCGAGTTCTGGAATCTTGATTTGGTTGGTCGTTACGGGGATCTTCCTCTGGAGACGGACCTTCCAGCAAACCGTTGGTGCTGGGTCGCTCCTGGAGTGTGCACGTGAGGTGTTCGATAGAAGGTCGACAATGTACGGCAGGTGGAGGAGAGACCGATTGGTGATGGGCTAGCCCTAATGTGGCTTGAAGAGATGTTCCTAGGTGCAGATCGGTTGTCCTATTCCTTGGTTTTATTCATCCTGGATGTGGTAGAGGCTGCCGAAGGGGGGCGGCATGGTGTTGGCCTGGTGGAGGGCGGCGGTGGTCTGGTGGAGGGCGGCGGCGGGAGCAGCACCATGGTGGTCTGGTGGAGGCCGACGGAAGGGAGCGGTGCGGAAACAAGTAGTCCTTTCTCCTTCCTGCTGCAAAAAAGGTTTTCTTTGTTTGAATCAGTAAATGATCTAACATTTGTCACCTCTCCCCAGCTATCTAATTCATGCCTCCCTAAATCTGAACCTACTGGGAGCTAGCACGGTGATTCAGATTGGCATGTCTTGATGAGTAAGCACAGTGAAGTTGGTACCGATGCACTGGGTGCTTGAGATTGACCGGCTGAGATACGAGAACCATGATCTGAAGATGGCACCCTGAATCTGAACCCACTTGGAGGACGGTGATTCAGACCGGCCTCACGTCCGCTGTCCTGATGGGGAGGCGTGGTGAAGATGGCACCTATGAACTGGGTGCTTCAGGCTGACTGGTTGATAGCCAAGAACCATGTTCTGAAACCCCCCGTAGAAGTTCTTACTCTGCGCCATAGTATCGTCACTTCGGTAACATCTTCCACTCTTGCTATGTTTATGCAATGCTCTTCCCAATATGTGTTTGGTTGGACTAAATCGAGGTCTGTCCTATTTTTTTGTACAAACAGACAAGAGGAAAGGAGAAGTTGATATATAAATTTTATGTAAAAAGACTGTGAATAGGAACACTTACTTTTTAGATTGTAAGTAAATGAAGAATTCAAATCTGAACTCCTAATGCTTTGGATGCTATACATTGTAAGTAAACAAAGCTGTTGAATCTGAAATATTGATGCTTTTGATGATATATACATTGTAAGTAAACATCGAATCTAAATATGAGCTCATAATTTTTACATTGTAGGTAAAACAAGAATTTGAATCTGAAATCATAATGCATTGTCTTTACATTGTAAGTAAATAAAGATTTGAATCTGAACTACTGGTCATCTGGATGCTATATACATTTTAAGTAAAAAACGACTGTGAATCTCGGTCAATTTATTTTATCTTTTCTTTCCTAAAAGGTGAGCAGCTTCTTTCTAAATAGCAGTCTTGCTGCCATTTCTGCTGCACACCTAAGAGTGCAAAATGATCTCCTTTGTTGTGTCCTCTGACAATCCTTGCCCCTGGAGTTTCTTTCTTCCCTGGTGAACCTTTGGTAGTTATAATTTCATATATCACATATCTTTGGATGCAAGGGCTAGCCACTAACCAGATGAGTATTGCATCGCCTGCTCTGTTTTCCTTGGTCAGAACTCATGTTTCGCCCGTTATCCTTCTTATGTTTATGATATTGTTACGTGCTTCTGGTTTAATTTGTTTTCATGATGAGGCTTAGGAATATATTGGTCTCTCGGTATTAACATTGGCTCTGTTAAAGATAGTATGAACATTAACTCGCTATTGAAACATCCGATGTTTTGACCCCATCAGAAATAATAAGGTTGTGTTAGCCACACCCTTTATGATTTGAAAGTTAATGGCCCGCTCGTTTATTGCAGGGGTAAATGTTTATTTTTTATAGACGGATTTTCCAACACCGTTGTAGTAGTATATGATTGTTCATAAACTCTTCTTAATTCATATGAGTTGTGTATGGAGCCTAACTCGAACCTGGAGAAGGCTGTGGTGTCGACCAGGCGTAAGTGATGCTACTCTGCTTCTGTAGTTCTGCTTGTAGTAGTTCATGTGATGGAAATCCATTATAGTCTGCAATTTGGTGATAGGGTGTTTCCATCCATGACCAGGTAAGAGTAACACAAATTCAGAAGTAGATACCTAAAGGAGATATTTATTGAAAAGTGTAGTGTGGATTAATCAGACAAGAATTTTTTGGATTACAGTTGCTTAGGACTCGCTCAGTACACTAGTCATTTGCCGCAGCAATTGCCACTATCTGCATTCTGTAGCTTGCAACGTGTCGAAGTATGTTTTGAATTTCTTGAATCATAAGCCCGAGGGCTGCTCTACTAGGGTAGTGGCTTGTGATTGCTTTTACAACTGTACTACAGTCACTTTGGCCTGCAGGGTGGATTCTTAGCGTGCTCCTTCTTGGCACGCGTGGGACTCTGCTTCTTTTGCATTCGAACATTGATGAATGACACTCCAGGCTGAGCGTTGGCAAGTCCTTGGCTGTCTCGAACAACAGCTCCCAACATGATTTAAGCTGCTCTGCCCGTCGGCCTCCATTTCAGTGCTCCACCAGCACCCTCCTACCGAGGCTTCACAGCACCGTAGCCATATGGGACAGCCGTGCAGGCACGTCTGTGGAGATTGGTTTGCGGGTCGGCCGATACTGCAAATTTTCTGCCACCTCTCTGTATTTCCTCCGAACCGTATCCTTTCCACCTCCCATCTCTCACCTCCGTGGCGGCGGCAGCGCCGGAGCATCCGACAAAGGCGGCAGGGACGCGCAGGTAATGAGGAACAACGGGGGAAGGGCATGGTGTTCTCTCCATCCCTCTGGGTCTCTCCCCTCTTTCCTTCGATGCCCTTTTCCCCTTCCTCTGTTAGTGATAGTGGGGAATGATGAACCCTGCCGCCGCCAAACAGCGAGCAGGTGGCAGCAGGAACTTCGACCGCAGCTGCCTCCATTCCTCTCTCACAGTCTCTCTCCTTGGGTTGCCCTTTCTCCACTGTCTGCAAACAGCGATGTATTCACAGAATCCGACGAACAGAGTGGCAACTAGGACATGGACTAGAGGCCTTCATATGTTACGGTTACAGATATAGCTTAATGTCTTTTCATGCCATGTCTGTCATTAAGAGTACCAAGGAGGTGATTGATATTTTGTGCATTTCTTATTTGGGTTGCTTTGTGATGCCAAAAATCTAACTATTACTCATCAGTGTGGCAGCATTATAGGCTGACAATAGTTCGTTTCACTTTCACAGATTCTTTTTGTCACTCAAGATTTAAACATATATTTATTCAATCCATGATGTATCCTTTCTGCATGAGCTCTGCTCAGTTCAGTTCATCACTGTTACCTGATTCAGTTTTATAATCTCTCTCCAAGCTGGGCAGACTTTGGGTGGAGTTGAAGGTGATCGGTAACAGCTAGCTGCCTCTGTTATGGAACCTGCACTTTATGCCCAGGTGATGAAGTCTTCTTTGGTATTCAGAAGAGGAGAGGCAAATTGCAGCATTGCTGCCGGAAATTGTAAGTCTTTGACTTTATCTGTGCAACACAATGTTTGGGCCTAGACTTTGGTTTCTAAGAAATAGGCTGAGTACAAGGGTTTACAGTTACACACAATTCTACAAATTTTATGAATTATATAAAAAATCAGTGAACTATATTAGTGTCATGCCATTTGTATCCACACTATATTACAGGTAACATGCCTACTGTGACTTGCCCAGCATCTGAGATGTAGTGGCATACTGGTGACACTGTTAATCATGTGTTAGTGCTGGTCAACACCTCAACACAATGCCAGTTAGTTAAATGTTGCTTTTCCTCTTATTTAATTCTATGAGTTCCACGAATGGCTATGCATCAGACTGTTTCATGGATCATATATTAACCATGGAAATGATCCTAATTTAGAAGATTTCCTTTCGTGCGTAATTTCTTTTTGCCAACTCATAAGATGATGTAATCGATATGATAGCTCCTTTGCTGATACAATCCATCTAATGGTAAAACATACAAGCATTTTCTGAAGCATCACTTCTTGTTAGCAGCACTTCCTTGGAAATCTGCAAGACTTCTTGCTAGCCTGTAGCATCAAAGTCTGAAGGATACAATCATTTGCATCCTTGCAATCTGATAAACCCTTATGAATCTGTAGCGTCAAAAAGACCCACCAGTAGGTTGAACTAGAAATTGAACCCATATAAATGTTTGTGTTTTTACTTTACAAATGTTTTAAAATTTTGATCTTTATTTTCAAGGGCATGGCTACTCATATTGGCCAATAGAATGATTCTTTGGAAGAAAATTAGAAGTTTTAAAGAGTATTGTGTTGAAAAGTGTACCGTCTCTTAGTATTCATTGTTTGTCTCACACCAATGCATCCCTTTGGTCTATTCAAATTAGGGGTCTGCGAGAGAAGTGTAATTCTCACCTTTAGCGATCTCCTCATTTGAGCAAAATATCACGAAGCCACATAGGTTTTAGTTTATATGTAAACATGACCTTGCCTAATATTTAGATCAAATCTCTTGAATTGTGACAAAAAAGACATGCCATTTATATTACGACAAGAGAAATCTTCATGTAGTGTAGCAAGAAGAATCAAGTCTTGATCCACATGAAAGGTTTTTGGTTTTGATTCTTTTTTCCGTAAGTGAAATCTATGTGAAATATATAAATGGCCTGTTGATATGCTTCGAAGGAAGACTGTTTGTCTCTCAAAGGAAGAAGACCTACATATGTTATGTTTTCAGAATTGCCTTGGGTCAGTACTGTATGAGTGAATGGAAATGAATTTTAGTAAGAGCTAGCTTCACCTGATAAATAAATCTGATCGAGTTGTTGCTTGGTTGAAGGCCTTATCTAAATCTCTTGAAAAATATTATCAAAGAGAATATTGCAGACCACTTCCTTTTATGCCCATTTTTCAGTCATTCAATGTTTGCTCAATAAACTTCACATGCCTAAATGATTTATGGCGGAGGTAAATGCATAATCTTAAATCTTTAGCTGACTAAGATGCCGTGATCACAAAACTGTACCTTTTTTTGTAACCTGGATTATATTACTTAAGAATACATGTCTACAATCATCATAGCCATTGCCAACACTCAGGATGGAACAGAGCCTAGCAGCGATTATTTACTCTAGACAACACGACTAAAACAAGCAAGTTCATGGGCCAATTTGTTCCCAAATCGATTGACCTTTTTTTGAAAAGTGATAGCATGCATTGTCGGACCGATTTTTTTATGTCTTCGACAATGTGTGAGATAATTGGGTAAAATGATGTTGACATTCTTATTTCGCAGTACATCACCTCAAGAGCCAGCCAGCATGTCATCATTGAACCCTGCATCAAAATTAAGTTTATCACAGCTTCTTGTTGTTTTTATCCAGGGTTCTGAACTTCTGAGCATTTTATCCGAGTCCCGCTAGAGTTATCCCTATGTGTTATCATAGCTTGCTTTCCTTTAGGGTCAGATAGTGCTTTAATTTCTCTGTTGTCCTTCATCACATATAGATTATATTAAAAGGAGATTGCATATTTGTCAGTCCCATATTTTGCATCATCAAAGATGATATGGATGTCAAGACCTCCACCATAGAAATGGTAACATAGCTCTCATGGGCTCATCACAGTGAAGTCAGTGACCTATAAGTACTAACGCCCAGTCATTGCCGGTGTACCTCAGAGTGTGGTCGTCATGGAGGGACCAAACATCTTTGAGTTTGCACCGAAGTGTCCTAGATTTCGTACATTTCAACGTAAGATGATTTATTTCAGGATATTATTTCTAAATTTTTATTGTTTATTCAACAAATATTTATTAGAGCGAAAGTTCATTTTGGGATTGATCTGATACCATATTAGACATGTAACATGCAAGTGAAGTCACCGTCATTGAGGAAATCACCATATTGTTTAATATATGTATCCTTCATATTGGTATTAAGCAAATTGTGGAGATTCAAAGTAATTTAAATAATCTTTATATTTAGGTGAGAAGGCATGTCTTCGCTCTTTTACATAGGCCATCTGAGAGGTAAAGATGAACCAACATGTTATTGTTGCCTTATTTTCTGCCGATTCGTTATTAATGGTGGATGTTATGATGTTGGTAAAATGATGGTATTTAAGCTATTTCCTCGCATTAGTTGTGAATACATTGAGAGTTGCCCTATTTCTGGGGTGAAGGGTTAAAACTGTATAATCGGTAAACAATTTAATAAGTAGGGGTTCTTGCTCTGTTTTTAACATTATTCATAGTGAAACCACCATATAATCTGAATAATTCATTGAGATAGAAGGATCTGTTTTTAACAATTTAATAAGTAGTGGATCCTTAACAAGACACAAGTGGCTCTTTGTTGGTCTTGGTTGTTCATCTAGCCATACGACAGCGCAGGCGGTCTTCATGGGGATGTGACGCAAAGCTATCATACTACAAAAGTTTCTGTTTATTTTTTCTCATTTTGTGTTGCTCTTTGAATTCTGGGTATTGTTTCTTAGATTTAGGCCTTTAACCTTCTGCTATTGTAGGATAGATGGTGAGTTTGCAAGTGGTGCTAATGCTTTCAGAAGAAAATAGAGCAGCAGAGTAGATTAAAATTTGTTGTCTACGAATGTTTACCTATTTGGATGGCATGTATAAGGAACCATCAATCTCTGTGCAGACAAATAATAATGTACGGAGTACATGCTTATTGATTCGGAAAAATTTATTGGCTTACCTCTTCTTTTGCATGTAATTTTTTTAGTATTTAAAGCAAAGCATTGTTGCCGTGATAACTACTTCTCTGTTCCACAATATAAGCTTTTTTAGCAAACTGTTCTAACTTGCTAAAAAGGCTTATATTGTGGAACGGAGGGAGTACTTCTCTTGAGAAATGGCATCCACAATAATATTTTTGATAGGGATATATCACTAGCGATAATATATAATTTAACAGGGCATTGCTCAAACAAATAGGCACCACAATCATCACATCTAAGGAAAAAAAGAGGATTTCAGCACACGCGAGAAATAAAACAACATATCTCGAACGAAACAAACTCCTGCAGGTAAGCGTCTCCATTGCGTGCAGTGGCAGCGCGTCTAATAGCTCCTTGCACATGCAAGCCATGTATAAGGACGCTGTGCTCAATGCCAACGACTTTGACATCACCGTCGAAAGGTGCCGCGTGTGTGCCAACGCCACCACTAGCGCCGTCACCTCTGCCCGCGGCTCCAGGCTGACCCAGAGAGAGCACTCCGCCTTTCCCCAAATCATCGCCATGGCCTCCATGCGTAGAAGCGCCTACGGCCGCCATTGCACGGCGCGGAAAACCGTTCTAAACTGGCATCATCTTCTCTAGGCCTAAAACGAGCATACTAGGCAGATAAAGCAATGAGAAAGAACACACAACGAAAGACTGAAAAGGGCCACGACCTCGCGTTGAATTTGTACACAAGGAGGGATCCATTAGCCGAGACAACAATAAGAAACAAAGACATGCGCGCAAGGCAAGCGCCACACATGTACTGAGCTTGATACGTGCAGTGCATACATATCTACACAATGCACTATCCACCGACCAATACTCTACTACCGATATGCTTAATTTTACAGTGCAAGCCCATGTTAATACATCTTAATACACCGATCACATCGATAAGACAAGATAAAGACAAATTAGCAGGATGCATGAAAAACATGTTGCATAACGAGTGGCAGGCGGGCGCGGCGAAGCGCGCCGGCCCGTCTAGTGAGATATCAAATAGCTTATTCTTGGTAGTTGTAGACATGGTTGTCAGTATCCCGATACGTATCTTAGTATCTTACGATTTTACGATACTACCACGGCCAATAGATATGTATCGTGATGGTATCTTAATCTGGGTGGTATCTTACTCGTATCCTGATATGTATCATGGTATCTTTAGTATCCCGATACAAAAACGATACAATATGATCCCACACCTATGGTAAAAAGTAAGGACACAAAGTCGTGGCAAGCTCAAGATTAAAATTAGTTTTGTAGTCTCAAGGCTAACTATGTATAATAAACAATACAATGTCCATTAGTTTTGTTGAGATGGGTTTAAAAAGGGACTTCATATATGCAAGAAAGCAGTCAACTAGCGAGTTGTGTGTATTCATTTTTTTCTTAAACCTGGTCTTTTGTTTTGTGGGTTCCTAATTAGTTATGACTGTATTATGTTCCGGATGGGTGGGCCCATATTTATATTATAAATGCATCATTTTACAAGATCAGATTCTATGAAATACATAAAATATGCTTAAAATTCAAATTTTAAATTAAATTCCAATATATTTTGGGTATATTAGTAACATATAGATATATTTTATTCAAAATAAAAATCTCATAGTATCGTAATACTACGATACGATTCTATGATATGATACTGCTGACAAGAAAATGATACTACCAGTATCCCGATACTGATAACCTTGGTTGTAGATGGATCGATGCTAATTGCAACTTACAATTCAAACGATTGAGCCGCCGAGAAGCTAAGAATTTTTTGGAGGGAGGCGTCGAGTCAAGCGATTAATTGCAGGATGGAAGAAGAGGCGACGAGGCGAAGGCGGACCAGTCACCAGTCGTCCTCGTCTGGTTTGTTCCAGGAGACAACCAGGCGGCGTGGACACGTGGTTATTTTTTATCGATATAGGTGGAAACCGTATTCCCGTCCGTATACGATAACTGCAGTGATGTGTTTTTTTTCCTTTTCCTTTGATGAGGAGCCAAACTCATAACGAGAATTCCCGTGAGTTTGCAGCCTTGCTAGGCCTGTCCAGCGTCCAATGGGCTGCACGGTTGGAAGGACTGGGGTCAAAATATTATTTCACCGGTGCCAAATATTTTTCTAGGCTTTCACTTGGTGTGTTTAGGCCAGGGGCGTTGGTGTCAATTGACCCCGGCTGGAACACTGTAGCTCCGCTTGTTGAACTTTCGGTGTCTCTGTCTTCTCTTTGACAGAGTGTTGGCTGGTAAACCCTTATGTGTGGGCTTTATTAATTTAAAGTTAAGCACATCGTGTCTTTTATCTAAAAAAACAGAGCAGGGACAGAGCTTTCTCAATTTTTCAGAGCAGAGAAATGCTACTGCTGAAGTACTGATCTTACAAACGCATTTAGTTTTCCTCTTTCACCCTGGTACTTTACTTTATATCATCAATTGCGAAGCTTGCCATGAGAGAAGAGGAGCATCTGAGCTGGAGCGGAGTAGCTCAAGCTTGAGAATGGCAATTGTCGCCTCACTCAATGGCATATATACATCTCTCACGCGGAGCTCTCTTGGAAGAAGAGACCTGGCCTGGTGGGCTTGTCGTCCTCCCCAGCGTCGTCAGGTTCACGACAGCCGTCGGCGTCTGGGGGGATGATGAACTTTCTGAATGCCAGATCAATCTTGGTGGATGTCTGCATGTCGGACTCAAGGCAACACTTTTGGTTCTCATTGACAGCTGATCCATTGCTTCCTTGTTCCTTGTGGACACACAATGCCGCCGGTGCAAGTGCCACGGACGTCTCCAGTGGCAGCTGGAAGAGTTCTGGCCTCTGCACCCAGATGAGCCTCTGCAGGTACCCGTCGTAGTAGCTCACCCTGTCGGTGCTCTCACTCTCATCCAGGTGTTCCATCTCCAGCTTCACTAGCTCCCAGAGTACCCAAGTCGCAAGATTTGTACCATCCTTGGCCTTCTTCTTATACGAACTCATGGTCACGGAGAGATGGTGCTTCCAACTCGACACGATGGAAAGCAGGTGCAATGCACAGAGGTAGGCAGAGCGCCTTGGCGAAGGATTTCAAGGAGACCTCGATTTTCTGGCCACGGACGGTGCTGCATTCACGGCTGCTGGAGTAGTTGGCGATGAGCTCGGCGACGAGGTCGGGCCGCGGGACGCCGGAGGCGGAGAGGTCGAGGCGGACGAAGTCGAGGAGGCCGAGGGCGTGGAGGATGGCGTCGTAGTCGGAGGACATGGCCTTGGGCAGGTCGAGAAGGCGGAGGTTTGTGTGGACCAGCTGGAGGCGCTCCGCCGCCTCGGTGGATTCCTCCGGGGCTCTGGACTGCGCCTCCTTTGCGGGAATTGTCGGGGGGATGACCCCCCGGTAGGGTCAAGAGGCTAGAAAGTTACAAAGAGTAAGGTTGACTTTATGTCGATTGACCTAGGTGGGGTCTGGCCAGAATAAAGGAGCGTCGGCCAGACCGGCATATAAGTGTATCCCGGTTGCAGTTTAGATATGTCGGAATAACCGGGATACTTATTGAGGAGTGCCGGCATATGCTTAGATATGTCGGCCTAACTTATTTGATGTGTTGTGCAGGAGCAGAGAGGCCGGATTACCCGACCTTCATAGGTCGTTGGTCCGGCATATAGGTCCAGGGTATGGTCAACGGTCATATCCGGGATATATAAGTCAACTAAGGTATCATGTCCCTACAATCAAGGAGAGGTTCAGTTCAGTATGGAGGAGGATCATGTTGGCAGGGTGCACAGTGGTGATCTACCTACCCTCACTGTGCACAAGTACAGCCATTACCTCACAGTGGTAAGGTCACAGTTGTTATCGCCACATTTTGGCCAAATGAGGAGATGGGCCGTAATCAAGATGGGCTTGGAGGCTGGATCGGCCTTGCGCGTGGATTTGGGCTAATTGCCCGTGTATCTGTATATTATGATAGATTACGTTTCGGTTTAAACAAGAGATAGAGTTGTTAGGTTTATTCCAAAGATAGAAAGTCTCCGGACTATAAATGTGTACCTAGGGTTATTGAGAAAGGAGGACGATCACGTTCACAACAAACACAATCTCGGCGCATCGCCACCCCTTGTTTCGAGGGTTTCTTTCAGGTAAGCGTCGTGCTGCCTAGATCGCATCTCGCGATCTAGGCAGCATCTGCTTATGTGTTATTTGGTGTTGCTCGTACTGAAGCCTTGTTGATGGCGAGTAATACTGTTATCATAGATCTGTTTGGGCTAGCATCGGTGCTTTTGGTTATGTTTGCTTAGTCATGCTGCCCCTAGAGATCTCGCTGCCTTTGCACCTATTTTGGGTGTAAGGGCAGCATCTTGCTTGATCTTTATTCAGTCAATTCAATCTGTCATAGTTGTTCCTTGTTCTCCAAGGATTAGTTTGATATCCGCATGGTTAGGCCTCACAAACGGGTTGAACGATCCAGTAGTACGTAAGGATATGGTTTGCCAATTCGAGAGGAGTTGTTCCGGGAATTGACTCTACGTTGGTTTTTTGGCCTCCTCTAGGGTTAGTTTTCTGTTATCTTTCGTATCTACCAGGCTCAATTACGTGTGGGATGTTCCAATTATGTGGTGAAAGCGTTAAACTGTCGTAGATCGATTTGACTTGTATTGATAAAGCAAAACCCCATGTTATCGTAGATCCAATGCAGATCCATGGGACAATCGGCTACATGAGCCGATTCACAGGGAAACCTGAGAGCCGATCGAGGCTCGTATTTAATGTTTACGTGTCTGCCATGCAGGAAACTAATCGAAGCAATCCATCACCTTCCTGATCAGGTATAGGTCAGGTGGCACGCCCTTGCATCAGCCAGGACGTGTGCCGGAGTTTTGCGGGCCGTTGCCCGAGGGACCAGGGCCCACCAGCAGTTCTGGGAGCCTCCCGGCTCTTCGTGTTGCTCGTCGCTGCTCGCCGGTGGGTTTTGACAGGCAACACATTCTGGCACGCCCGGTGGGACCCTCAACAACATCTGCATCAACATCTGACGCTGCGATGGGGGACAGACCAATCACGTACGACGATCTGCCTGATGAGCACAAGAAGAGGTATGATGATATCAAAGCTCTCTTCGAAGCCGATCTCATCGGCTCTTTTGAGAGGACCCGTAAGCATGGCATCAGGTGGAAAGGGTTCTCACCCGAAGGCGCTCTCGATGAGGTGGATCTGTCTGTTCCTTCAGAGGATCGCACCAGAGCTCTGCGACAGGAAGTCAATTACATGGTGGCTCATTCTCTTCACCGCCATTCTGAGAGCCTGGTGAACGCTTTCGAGCGCGTCGCGGTTCGCGTGGTTCAGGAGATCATGAAACATCAGTACTCTCCGTCGGGGCCTACCCTAGGGACTCACCAGGGAGAAAGACCGCTCCAGACCAGGCCACAGCTACCATTCACGCTTGCAGCTCCGGAGCCACCGGGGTCACCGGCGTACGTCGTCTACAAGATTGGAGGTGATCCTGGCGATTACCAATTCCTGTTTGAACCACCTAAAGAAATCCCACATGGATATGTGTGCACATACGTGCCGGACTGCAACAGCCTGACGCGCACGAACCAGATTGCAACCGCAGGGATTTCTGGGGCAGGTGCTTCTGGAGTAGGGATTTCGGGAGCAGGGATGTCCGGGATGGACGCTGATAAACAGGCGTGGCTAGCTAAGTATGCCACCGGAACGAGTCATGAGAATTTAGCCCCTGCAGCTCAAACGGTGGAGCAAATCAGTACCATCTTGAGAGACCAGTTCGGCTTCGTGCCGAAGAGGAGAACAATCGGCTATTCCAAGCCGTACCCCAACGAGTATGATCTGATTCCGCTTCCACCCAAGTATCGGCTCCCTGAGTTCTCAAAATTTAATGGTTCAGAAGGGTCTAGCTCGATCGAGCACGTGAGCCGATATTTGGCACAGTTAGGCATGATTTCAGCATCGGATCAGTTACGCGTAAGGTTCTTTGCGCAATCTCTGACAGGACCAGCTTTTGGGTGGTACACCTCGTTGCCACCAGATTCGATCCGGACCTGGAAGCAGCTGGAAGAACAGTTCCATATTCAGTATCATTCAGAAGCTACTGAGGCTGGCATTGCCGATCTGGCGCAGGTGCGGCAGAAGCGGGGAGAAACGGTAGCCGAGTATATTCAGCGTTTCAGGACTGTCAAGAACCGATGTTATTCGGCTCGTTTAACTGAGAAAGAAGCAGTCGAGCTGGCCGTGTTGGGTCTCTCAGCACCGATCAAGGATCTGGCTTTCCAAGTAGAATACAATTGACTGGCGCACATGGTCCAGAAACTGACAATGTATGAGCAGCGCCACCCTGAGTTGTACCAAGACAAGTTCAAACGTCCGATAGGCCTGGTCGATACAGAAGAAGAGGATCTTGTAGAAGACCAGGAGATAGCCGTGGCTGAATGGGCTCGGGGAGCAGATCCTGTGTCCTGCAAATGGGTGAAACAGCAAGGGCCTGCAAAAGGGTTCGACTTCGATGTAAGCAAAGCTGAGCAGATATTCGATTTACTGCTGAAGGAAAAGCAGCTGAAGTTACCCGAAGGCCATAAAATCCCTACGGCGCAAGAGATGAACGGGAGATCATACTGCAAGTGGCATCACTCGTTCACCCACACCACCAATGATTGCAAAGAGCTACGTCGGCAGATCCAAACGGCGATAGAACAGGGCCGTCTGATCCTTGGGCAGTTCGCCATGAAAGTGGACACAAACCCGTTTCCTGGCATCAACATGGTAGAGCACAGCCACTCCACGAGGCGTCAGCTAGATTTCTCGTTCGATATTAACATGGCAGGGCCTGTGTACCACCATGGCAAGTATAAGGAGGAAAGCGGCCACTCCCGGGGCAAAGAAAAGGAAGAGGCCGGTCCACGCGACCGGCCCCGTTATGATGATAGGCGGTATATAACCGAGGAACAAGTGAGAAGCGTGCGATATCAGAAGCCACACTCCACGCATCTCCTTAACAAGTATGAGCGTCAGTATGACCGACGTCGGCAGTACGACAGAGATGATGAAAGAGATCGTCGGACCGACGCATACGATGGGAGATACCGTCGGCATGATAGAGATGATGAAGGATATGAGCACCGCGCTAGGGGAAGGTCAAAGGAAAAGGAAGGCGTGGATAAACATTGGGATTGTCCTTTCTTCAAGTACTGTTGGGATGCGGGAATGAGCCGATTGCCTACAGTCGACAACTGCCCGGAATGTGGACAGCAGAAGGATGACACAGGTCCAGTTTCAGTGTTCAAGCGTCTAGGGCCTCTCCGGCCTCAGAACAGACAAGAGGAGTCATCTCGAGCAAAAGATCTCGAGGAGTCAGAGGATGAAGAAGAAGATAGATATCACCGGCCAAGGTGGTGTCCCGATGGACTCAGACACACCCAAAAGCGTAGAGTTCAGCGGCTACATAGCTTGGAGGAAGCCGAAGCGCAGTACCTCCACACTTTAAGGAAAGCCCGGCCTGATCTGGCCGTGAAAATTCAGCAAACCTTGGAGACGGAGGCCCGTCCAAAAAAGAAAGAGTGGCGCCCCAAACCAGTAAAAGCCGATGCGAAGACATCGGCTGGCACAAACATGGTGTTCATACTTCCGTCAGAGTTTTGCGCTCCAAGAACCGAAGAACTACCAGTGGCACAGTTTGACTGCGGCCCACGGCCGATTATCTTTGAAAAGCCACGGGAGAAGGGCTACAAACATCTGAAAGCCCTGTACCTGAGAGGTTATATCAATGGGCAGCCTGTCCGCAAGATGTTGGTTGACACCGGAGCGGCAGTCAATATAATGCCATACTCCATGCTGCGGCGTTTGGGACGCTCCACTGCAGATCTGATCAAAACCAACGTCACGCTAAGCGACTTCAACGGCCAAGCTTCAGAAACGCAAGGCGTTCTGAACGTGGATCTGACCGTGGGTAGAAAAACCATCCCTACGTCGTTCTTCATTGTTGACAGCAAAAGCACCTACGCTGTCTTGCTGGGAAGGGATTGGATTCACGCTAACTGCTGCATTCCATCCACGATGCACCAATGCCTGATACAGTGGGATGGAGATGAAGTGGAGGTCATTCATGCAGATGATTCGATCGAGATCTCAATAGCTGGCATGAACATTTGGGACGCAGAAGACCAAGAGCCGATCTCTGGAGTCAGTCTAGACGGCTGTGAGCGCATTGAAGCTACAAAAAACGGGGTGAGGCTGGTCTTATCCACTGGCCTGACAGAGTAGCAAAGCCCACGATTGTGCGTGGTAAGGCCGATCCCTGCGATCGGCCACAAAAAATAAAAAGCAGTGATCTTACGGCAAGCATGTCATGTAGTCGTAGTAGGGAGATTCCCTACCATTGTAGAGCACAAATAAGTTGTAAACCTTCCTTGAGTAATGCAATCAAAAAGGGGGCCGATTCCGGCAATCGGCCCAAATTATCTTTGTTATCCTCACCAAACTTTTGGCCTGTGTTCAGCATCGATTTAGCAGGTGACGGAAAGCTGGGGTATGGGTTTACATCCGCTGATGAGCTAGAGGAGATTGACATCGGTCCTGGGGATAAGCCACGACCGACATTTATCAGCAAAAAGTTAGATCCGAATCTGCGGGGTCCGATGATAGCTTTGTTGAAAGAATATCCAGATTGCTTTGCCTGGGACTATACGGAGATGCCCGGGTTAGACAGGAGCATCATTGAGCATCGGCTCCCGCTTAAAAAAGGGTTTCGGCCATTCCAGCAGCGAGCACGACAGATGAAGGCCGAAATTTTAGAGGAAGTCAAGAAAGAGATCGAGAAAATGTTGAAAGCTGGGTTCATCAGGCCATGCAGGTATGCTGAGTGGATTTCTAGTATCGTACCTGTAGAGAAAAAGGATGGCCGATGGCGTGTTGCCATAGATTTTCGGTATCTCAATAGAGCCACTCCAAAGGATGAGTATCCGATGCCGGTAGCAGAGACATTGATCAACGCAGCTGCTGGTCATAAGGTCTTGAGCTTTATGGATGGCAATGCCGGTTACAATCAAATTTTTATGGCTCCAGAAGATATACACAAGACTGCATTCAGAGTCCCAGGTTCGGTGGGGTTGTTTGAATATGTAGTCATGACATTTGGACTGAAGAATGCCGGCGCCACATACCAAAGAGCCATGAATTACATTTTCCATGATCTGATCGGCAAGCTGGTGGAGATTTATATCGATGACGTGGTAGTCAAGTCTGCTTCAGTACAAGGACACTTGGACGATCTGCGACGCGTCCTGGACCGAACCAGAAAATTCGGGCTACGGATGAATCCAAAGAAGTGTGCCTTCGGTGTGACGGCCGGTCAGTTCTTGGGTTTCTTGGTCCATGAACGCGGAATTGAGATCGGCCTGAAAAGTCAGGAGGCAGTGCGAACAATGAAGCCACCTACCACGAAGAAAGAACTGCAGTGTCTCATCGGCAAAATCAACTTCGTCAGAAGGTTCATCTCCAATCTGTCAGGAAGAATAGAGCCGTTCATGGGACTGGTGAAAATTAAATCTGATGAGGAGTTCCGCTGGGGGACAGAACAACAACGAGCCTTCGAGGAGATCAAAGAATATCTAACGAAGCCGCCAGTGTTGGTTCCACCGCAGCAGGATAGGCCGTTCTACATTTACTTGTCGGTGGCTGACACGTCCATCGCCTCGGTGGTGGTGCAAGTTTATGATGGTCTGGAGCGAGTTGTGTTTTACATCAGCAGAAGGATGCTGGATGCAGAGACAAGGTATCCTGAGATCGAGAAGTTATGCCTCTGCCTATTTTTCACCTGCACCAAGCTGCGACACATCTTGCTGTCAGCAGAGATTATCATCATATGCAAATCAGATGTCATAAAACATATGCTGTCGGCTCCTGTGTTGAAAGGCCGACTCGGCAAATGGATGTTTGCATTATCGGAATTTGATATCCGGTATCAACCCGCCAAAGCGGTTAAGGGACAGGCGTTGGCCGATCTTATTGCTGAACGAATCAACACTGATATAGCAGCACTGTCTGTACGTGCATGGGCTATGTTTTTCGATGGATCGGCTTGTGATGATGGTTGCGGCATCGGCATTCTACTCGTGTCGCCCTGGGGGGCAACATATTCCTTCTCCATCAGGCTATCTACCCCTTGCACCA
This sequence comes from Dactylis glomerata, assembly GCA_007115705.1. Classification (NCBI taxonomy): domain Eukaryota; kingdom Viridiplantae; phylum Streptophyta; class Magnoliopsida; order Poales; family Poaceae; genus Dactylis; species Dactylis glomerata. Next base: position 1,213,776 of record QXEO01002105.1, on the reverse strand, counting down.
ACAATGTCGCTGAGTATGAGGCAATACGCAAGGGAATGGAGTTGCTCATTGAAGCCGGAGCAGAAGCAGTGGAACTTTTTGGAGACTCCAAATTGGTGATTTCCCAACTCACGGACGAATACAAGTGTGAGAGCGAGTCACTCTTCCCATTATGGTTGCAATGCCGTGAGCTGATGGCACAGTTCAGGTATCTAAACTTTAACTGGATCCCGCGGTCGCAGAATACCGAGGCGAATGATCTTGCACAGATGGCTTCAGGCTACAAGGACATAGCAGATGGAACTGATGTTCAGGTACAGTTCCTGGAGGCGGACGACTGGAGAGCCGATATCTTCAATTACTTGAAAGATTCGGCTCGGGGGGCACCTAAACGGATAAGGTACAAGGCCATGAAGTATGTGCTTATTGGGGATGACATGTTCTACAGGACTTTGGAAGGGTTACTGCTCAAATGTCTGGGGCCAACCGAGGCAAATCGGCTTCTACACGAGGTACACGAAGGCGCCTGTGGAACTCACCAATCGGCTCACAAGATGAAATGGTTGATCAGGCGATCAGGGTTTTATTGGCCCACCATGCTTGAGGACTGTTTTAAGTACTATAAAGGGTGTCAAGCATGTCAGAAATTCGGGAAGATTCAGATGGTACCTGCATCAGCGATGAACCCCATCATCAAGCCTTGGCCATTCCGAGGTTGGGGCATGGATATCATTGGCAAGATCAATCCTCCATCAAGCAAAGGCCACATGTGGATTTTGGCCATTACGGATTATTTCACTAAATGGGTGGAAGCCGTCCCTATGAAGTCAGTAAACTCGAAGGATGTTATCAATTTCGTGAAAGAACATGTCCTTCATAGATTCGGGATTCCCCAAACTATCACGACCGATGGAGGTTCGGTCTTCATTTCTCACGAGTTTAGAGAGTTCTGCGAGGACACGGGAATTAAGCTGATCCGATCATCTCCATACTATGCTCAAGCAAATGGGCAAGCTGAAGCGTCCAATCAGAGCCTTATCAAGCTGATCAAGAGAAAAATCGACGAGCACCCTAGGCGTTGGCACGAGGTTTTGTCAGAAGCTTTGTGGGCTTATCGCATGTCATGTCATGGAGCGATAAAAACCTCGCCATACCATCTAGTCTATGGACAAGAAGCCGTATTTCCATGGGAGATTACGGCTGGATCGAGACGTGTCACTTTTCAGAACGATCTAACAACTGAAGAATATGTAGCCCTGATGAGTGACAGTGTTGAGGATTTAACTGAACTTAGGCTGTGGTCGCTTGAGAAAATTAAAGAGAACAAAGCCAAGGTAGCTCGTGCATATAATAAGAAGGTGAGACCAAAGGAGTTCCACGTTGGTGATCTGGTATGGGAAGCTGTATTGCCATTGGGAACTAAGGATGCAGCATACGGTAAATGGTCTCCAAGTTGGCACGGGCCATACAGGGTCGACCAAGTTTTAAGGGGCAACGCGTACATGCTTGAGGAGCTGGACGGTGTGAAATTCCCAGTGGCTGTTAACGGTCAGCATCTCAAGAAATATTTCCCAAGCATGTGGGATGATGGACAGTGAAATATGGGGGCCGATACATGAAATCGGCCAGTAAAAAAAATATATCCAGATTAATATTTCCCAAGCATGTGGGATGATGAACAGTGAAATATGAGGGCCGATACATGAAATCGGCCAAATAAATAAAAAAAACAATGCACAGCCATCGACTCTCGAGGTTCAGACTGTTACGAGCAGGTGTCAGGTTACATGAATAAGCTACTGAAGGAATGCCTCGAAGGCACGGAGGGCGTCAGCACAGACACGATCCACCTCGGCGATCTCGGCTTCGTCATCATCGTCCTTGCCCGTCACTAGCTGCTTGCTCAGGGCACGTATTTCTGCCAGATCAGTCTTCAGTTGAGCTTTGAGGCCTTCTGCTTCGTCTTGGGAGCGGGCGATGAATGCTTCCTTGTCATGAATGAGCTTTTTAGTCGCCCGGACCTTCTCTTCGAGATCTTCCAATTCCTTTTTTAAGGATGCAAGCTCGGCGGTGCTGACAGAGGTGTCAGTTTTGGCATCCAGAGACGCCTTTTTCTCATTGAGCCGCTGACATTTGGCTGCAATATCGGCCTTCAGTGGGAGTTGGGCGTGGCGTAGATTGATCCTCTCATGAGCCAACTTCACCCTTGACCCGTAGAAAGACAGAGTCCCAACTGGCCAAAGCTTCACCTGCAATGCTACCGGGAGTTGGTCCTTGATTTCGTCAAGAACACTCTTCACCTCTTCAGAACCCTCGACCAACTTCTCGATTGGGGAGGACAGCAAGGCTTTGAGACGCTGGAATTGAGGTAGAACAGCGCTTGCTCGTGGTTCATCGTTGGCGGCAGAGGGAGCTGGTTCGATGGATTCAGGGTCGAACGTCAGCAAGCCTGAGATATCACAACCCTGGCAGGCAGAAGTGGCGTCAGTATGCGTCAAACAGGGAAGGATGAGTCGAAAGAAGCGAACATACCTCTCCTGAGATCAGGGGGATAGCCGACGGCGAGACAATCGGCTCGTGTGTTGTTGCTGAGGGCTTGGCCAGATTGGCAACCGTTTCATCTACACCTTCAGGGATTACTAGATCCAGGCTTGCGGAAGGCATCGGCACTTCCCCGACTTTCCCACTAGAAGTGTCATTCGTCTGCATGAAAGGTGCTTAGCCGATGTGAATAGCAATGAATCGGCATAAAAAAGGAGTGGTAAGAGTATGGAGGATAATTACTTTCGAAGCCTCCTGGCTCGAAGAAGAAGTTTGCAGTCCCTTGCGAGCCCTCTTGGGGCTCACAGCTTGCCCCGCCTCGACTGCTGCTCGGGGGGCAACAGGTTCAGGAACAGGCCTTTTCCTGGAAGCCGATGGTGGCACATCTGGCTGGCTCGGTGTGGTGGTTCTCTCAGAGTCTGCTGAGCTTGAATCTCCTCGATTGGATTGTGTTTCCTCGCTGGAGGTGTCTTCGATGGAGACCTGTAAGAAAGGGAGAGTTGGTAAGCACAAGCATGTTTACAAAGATAAATGAGATCAACCAAGGCATGAATCAGCGTACGTGCGAGCTCTCTGGAGAAGGGCTCCGGCGCCTCAAAGTTTTTTTTGGCCACTACCTTCCTCACCGCCGTTCTTGTTTTAGTTGGAACTCGGGAGGCAGCTGACCCGGAAGTTGCTTGGCTCTTGGAAGCCGATTTTGGTGATATCGGCTGGTTCTGCATCACGACCTGTTTCAAAGGTGGCGAGTTTTTGCAGAAAAGGACCACAGGAGCTGGTGGGAGGAATTCGAAGGGGGAGCCATCCTCGAGGTACTTGCCCAAGGCCAAATTGCCGAGCTGCTACGACCGGCTGGTAGAACTCATATCCAGGCTTGATTATTCTGTTGGATGTGCTCATGCCAACTGGGAGGAAGCAGGGACGGATCACGGTGGAGAATAGCTGCCGAGTGCTAGTGTCATCGGCAAAGTTGTCCAGCCTGAAGGAGATTGGATTTTCAAAATTTTCCGATTCCTCCGTGTAAGGAAAGAAGATAGGATTGTCCAGGCCTTGGAAGAAAATGCTGAACCACTTGGATGCTTCATGAGGGATCAGTTTACTACCTGGCAGGCTATACAGAGCTTGGCCGTAGCTGGTGCATCGGATCTGCTTCCCTTTGGCATCTGGAAAGGTGCAACTTGCCAAAAGGAGGAAGTTTGGGATATGGTTTTGAAAGTACAGCTGAGCCCATAGTTGAATAAACCACCAAGGACCTCCTGTTTTGACTGCTATGTGGGAGGATAGTTTGACAGACATCAACTGGAGATATCGATAGACTTCTCCAAGGAACAGTTTGCCGATGCCAAGTTGAGTGCCTCTGGCAAGTTCATAGGCCAAGGAGAGATAATTCTTGGTTGGGGCAAGGGAAGGGCCACAGAATATGAAATGTTCCAGCCAGAAATTGAGGAAGGCCGTGTGTTCTTTCTCTGTGACAGGGCCCTTAGTTTTCATGTGGCTTCGAAGATAAGCACCTCAGTTCGTGCAATCTGTTTTGGAAGAAAGCTTGAAGGGGACTTTTGGCAGCATAAAAGCAGAGGGGCTGGGTGATGTGACGTCTAGACCAGTAATCATCACCACGTCTAACAGAGTTGGTGTCATGGGGCCATGGCCGAACATGAAGCAGTTCAGAGCATCAGACCAGAAATAGCCGATGGTTTTTAGAAGATTTTCATGTTTCTCAAGGCGAGACAATGACAAAGTCAAGGCATCGGCTATTCCCGTGGTTTCCCATTGGGATTGGTAAGTTTTGGCTACCCTACTGTACCAAGAAACCCAATATTCGGGAGGATTAGGCCAGGCTCGTAAGCAGTCGGCCCAAGAGTCCAAATCTAAGTTTTGGCTTACGAAGGGGATTCTGTTTGCCTCGCAAGAGATCAGATGGGCAGGACTAGATTCTGTACGGGGGCCAAGGCAGAGAGAATTTGGGAGAGAAGGATGCGGTAGCGGAATGTCTGAAACCTAAAATTTTAATGATGGGATAAAGCATTAATTCAGGTGTTTGCTATTAATTCTAGCACCGAGCTCGGATTGCGAGGAACAGTTAAGGATTACCTTCAGACCGGAGACCGCTGTGTTGGCGCTGGACGATTCCGCCATCTAATTTGCCGGCGGAGATGGATCTATGCGGTGGGGAATCTAGGGTTCGTGTCGCCGTGAGCCCGATTTGTTCAATGAGGCAATTGGAGATCTGAGTTAGCCTTTTTGAAGATGGTTGCAGGTTACCGTTGAAATTGGAAAGTGACCGCTCAGACTTGTCTAAATAAGCGACCGAGTTTGACCTTGCCAACATTTGTGGGAAAAGCCGATGTGTTGCCATCGGCTCTTTGGGCTTTGACTTGGTTGATCATATCAAGCGTGGTATGGTGAAAGCCGATTCGTTACTATCGGCTTTTGGAACGTTGACCTATTTGACTATCGGCAAAATCAAATTGGGAAAAGCAAGCTTTGTTGATTCCAAAGACGGTTGTTTACAATGAAGCCGATTGCTTACAAAATGGAGATCTACTACTAGTACTACTACTACTAGTTCCTAATCTAGAAGGCGGCGTCGTCGTCGTCGCCGTTGCCATTGCCGCCGCCGTCTTCGCTGTCATCGGCGCTGCTGCCGGCGTAGTCCTCACCGCTGCTGCTGAAGTTGTCAGCGGGGGCCTCCTCGTCCTCGTCGTCGTCGTCGGTGTCCTCGCTGGACCTGGCGCGGAAGCGCTTCACCGGCGGGTATTCGTCGGAGGAGGTGTCCTCCTCTGCTTCTTCCTCCTCATCGGAAGAGCCGATGTCCTCGCCCCAGGACACGGCGTCGTCGGCGCTCTCCGCCTCCAGTTCCCCGTCGACGAGGAGTTGGAGGTCCTCCTCGCCGTCGGTCAGGGACTCGTCGTCCTCTGACTGGGCGGCGAAGTCCCAGTCTCTCTCGTCCCACCATTGTGGGGCGAGAGCTTCGTACGCCGCCATTGGCGGGTGCTCCGGCGTCGGCTCCCGGTTGACGAAGTCGGAGGATTGGAAGGAAAGGCCGGATGTGTTGGAGGAAGAAGAGGAGGCCATGGCGGAGGAAGAGGGTTTTTTGGCTATTGGAGAAGAATGAGGATGCAAATGGTTCGGATAGATTTAAATAAGGGGAATAGTGGAAGATGGTTCAATGCCATAGCGGTTTTCGAGAATGTGGTGCCAGAGTTGTCAAATCGTGTACTGCGGAGAAGTTGAGAAGGCGAGGCATCATGATGAGGAGGCGATATGACGGTTCTGCTCTGCAACGCGTGACCCGATGAAGAAAAAACAGAGTGGTTTTGGAATTATTATTGCCAAAACCAGGGGGGCATGTGTTATTGCCACATTTTGGCCAAATGAGGAGATGGGCCGTAATCAAGATGGGCTTGGAGGCTGGATCGGCCTTGCGCGTGGATTTGGGCTAATTGCCCGTGTATCTGTATATTATGATAGATTACGTTTCGGTTTAAACAAGAGATAGAGTTGTTAGGTTTATTCCAAAGATAGAAAGTCTCCGGACTATAAATGTGTACCTAGGGTTATTGAGAAAGGAGGACGATCACGTTCACAACAAACACAATCTCGGCGCATCGCCACCCCTTGTTTCGAGGGTTTCTTTCAGGTAAGCGTCGTGCTGCCTAGATCGCATCTCGCGATCTAGGCAGCATCTGCTTATGTGTTATTTGGTGTTGCTCGTACTGAAGCCTTGTTGATGGCGAGTAATACTGTTATCATAGATCTGTTTGGGCTAGCATCGGTGCTTTTGGTTATGTTTGCTTAGTCATGCTGCCCCTAGAGATCTCGCTGCCTTTGCACCTATTTTGGGTGTAAGGGCAGCATCTTGCTTGATCTTTATTCAGTCAATTCAATCTGTCATAGTTGTTCCTTGTTCTCCAAGGATTAGTTTGATATCCGCATGGTTAGGCCTCACAAACGGGTTGAACGATCCAGTAGTACGTAAGGATATGGTTTGCCAATTCGAGAGGAGTTGTTCCGGGAATTGACTCTACGTTGGTTTTTTGGCCTCCTCTAGGGTTAGTTTTCTGTTATCTTTCGTATCTACCAGGCTCAATTACGTGTGGGATGTTCCAATTATGTGGTGAAAGCGTTAAACTGTCGTAGATCGATTTGACTTGTATTGATAAAGCAAAACCCCATGTTATCATAGATCCAATGCAGATCCATGGGACAATCGGCTACATGAGCCGATTCACAGGGAAACCTGAGAGCCGATCGAGGCTCGTATTTAATGTTTACGTGTCTGCCATGCAGGAAACTAATCGAAGCAATCCATCACCTTCCTGATCAGGTATAGGTCAGGTGGCACGCCCTTGCATCAGCCAGGACGTGTGCCGGAGTTTTGCGGGCCGTTGCCCGAGGGACCAGGGCCCACCAGCAGTTCTGGGAGCCTCCCGGCTCTTCGTGTTGCTCGTCGCTGCTCGCCGGTGGGTTTTGACAGGCAACAACAGTTCAAGAAGTACAAGGTACAGCGAGGGTGAGTCCCATCGAGAGCAATCAGGGAGAAAGTCAAGGGTCTCTGCCTTCGTCAGCATGCCCAATCTGGAGTGTAGTTGGTGTCGCTGGTCTCAAGTGACCGTTGTAACCCTGGCCACCACTATATAAGGTGGCATAGGGAGCCCTAGTGAGGGGTTGGTCATTCAGTGTTCCTACACTTAGCAGTTCATCTTCCTCCTCTAGCAGAGAGCTTGGAAGCACCATTGTTGTGTACTCCACCATTGATCCAAATATATATATCCAGTAGAGCAGGAGTAGGGGTGTTATCTCCTTACGAGAGCCCCGAACCTGGGTAGATCCGTGTCCCTTTCTGTCGTGCTTCTCAGCTCGTTCCCCTCTCCCGAATTCTCCAGCATCTAGTTCGGCCCCCATTTAAGCCATCCCATGACATATGTTGTTTCACCACGACGACATTTCGCGCCCACCGTGGGGCAGATCGATATGCTGGGCGGAGTGTTTATTCGGACGGGGTCAGTGATAGCAGCTTCGGGAGTGCGCGTGGTCTCTGGCCTTGTCCAGAGGCTGGGCTCGCTCAGCTTCATCAGTGACAATGATGGATGTCTCGGCGGCCGGCCGTTCCCCAGAGATGGCCGGATCATGTCTTTCGGTTCCCACGAGGTGTACGTGGGGACTGAGGGAGTTTGCAGGGAAGAGGCGCTGGTGGCGGTGGATCCTCCGTCACATCGGTTGGCTCACGCTGGGCGTAGCGCTCGCCCAGTAGAGTCGGTCGAGGTGATGATGGCCGGCACATCCGTGCCGCCGGCTGATGGTGACGGCAAAGCAGCTGCTGCAGCGGATACTCCCCCGGAGCCGCCGAAGGCCAAGAGGTCGGCACGTCCTCCATTGGAGCGTGTTGAGAACCTGGCCGGCACTTCCGGCGTGCCGGCTAGGGGCCAGGTGCTTCTTCCCATCATCGATCGGCTTCTTGAGCCGGTGCGATCCGGCGATAATCCGGAGCAGACAAGGGAGGTCCTGGAGGGATCTCGCCAGGCCCTCGTCGACGAGGCCCTGGCCATGCACCAGGAGCGCGAACGGTTTAACCGGCAACTCCGTGAGTATGAGGCAGCTCATGGTTTTACTCCTGTGATAACCCGGCCTAGCCGGATAGATGAAGTTAGAACTAGAGGTAGAGATCTTAACACTGAGCTAGGTAGAGATGCTAAAGCTAAGAGTCATACTGCAACTAGTACTGTGCCTAAGGTAGTCTATAGCTCACCAGTAAAGAACCTTAGAGCAGCAGCAGAGGTAGCTAAGGACTTATCTAGTTTATCCGGCGAAGCACTGCGCGAGCAGCAAGCCTGGCTTAACCATCTTTTGTCTGAAGCTTCCAAGCAGCAGGAGGCCTTTAAGAAGGCAAACCCAGGTGCCGGGGCATCCCAGTATGTCGCGTCGGTAGGAGGTGCCGGCGCAAGGTCGAGGGGGGAAGCTTCGTCCCCGCATCCGAGCGCCCGGCGTGCCAGAAGTGTGACCTCTGGCCGCCGGGACAAGCAGATCCAGGTGTATGATCCGGCAATCGCCGGATAGCAGGCGGTGGTGCAGAAGAGTGCCGGCCAAGCGGACAAGTATGTCGGCAGCAAGAAGGCTTGCCAAAATATGCCGGCCGGGCAAGGAGCAGTGTCGGCCGGTGGTGGCCGGAGTAATAGTGCTGCTCGGCGTCAGCAGCAAGGCGCCGGAGGTGCAGCACAGCAGCAAGGTGCAGATCAGCCGAGACATCGGGCAGATGATGGGAACTCCTCCCTTGCCAGGGCAGGATATCAGCAGCAGCACCAGCAAGGCCAGCTAAATGAGCAGTGTCAGCCGGAGCAGCAGCAGCAAAAGATGATCGCGGGCCCAATTGCATCCCAGCTAGGACCTCGGTCCTTGGCAGCAAGTGATGCGCGCTTCAAGCTGGACAGGATTCACCAGACAGAGTTGGTGGAGAGGCAAGGAGCTCCGGGTCCTATGTGCTTTGGACCCCGGATTATGGGTGAGCCGGTACCTTACTATTTCCAGCTCGCGCGTGGCGCGAGGACATATAACGGCAGTACAAAGCCAGAAGATTGGTTAGAGGACTACTCCACCGCGGTAAACATTGCCGGAGGAAACCTCAGATGGTCGGTATGATATGTGCCGCAAATGCTAGAAGGACCAGCCAGGATATGGCTGAATAATCTGCCGGCCGGAAGTATCAACGGCTGGGTTGATTTCGAAGAGCAGTTTGTGTCAAATTTCACCAGTACATACAAGAGGCCTAACCGTCCTCAGCAGCTGGCTAACTGCCGGCAAGGAGTGAATGAGACCGACCGTGACTACCTGACCAGGTGGTGCACATTGCGCAATTCCCGCGAAGGAGTTGTGGAGCAGCAGGCCATCATGTGGTTCGCTCATGGGTGTCGGCATGGTACCATGTTGTGGCAAAAGTTTCAGAGGGAAATGCCGGCCACGTTGGCCGAGGCAATCAAGATTGCTGATAGTTATGCATTGGGTGATCCCATGCAGCCCACCCTTGATTCACAAGGACAGGGGCAGACCCAGGGGAACAACAACAGCACCGGGAGACCAGGGCAATACTATCGCTCTGATAACCGGAACAAGAGAAGAGATGAAAGGCCGGACTACCGGTATGGAACGGCACAAGTAGCCGCTGTGGAGGAAGAACAAGGGGGCGCCGGCAGCAGCCAGCGTCCGAGATATGAGAGCTATCAGCAGCCGCAGCAGCAAGCGCAGCCCTTCCAGAAGAAGAATGTCTGGATCAACAAGAATGCCGGCGGCGGTGCCGGCCAGAAGAAGCAATGGCCGAAGTATACGGTGGGTCTGGCCATGGACAAGCCTTGTGTGTTTCACACATTCTAGCCGGGTAAGCCAGCAAATCATTTGACGAGAAACTGTTCATGGCTGGACGATATATTAGCCGGTCGTGCAGGTCCCTGGGGACCAGCTAGGCCACCTGTCCCGGCAGATCCATCGTCGTTGACAGGAGCAAATACAGTTGCGGTCCCGCATAGGCCGGTTAATCCCGGAAATCAGAGCAATACTGGAAATGCCGGCGTAAATCAAGTAGATCAGAGCTATAATCTGGAGTACTATACCGGAGGCCCAGCAGCAGGCCGGAATGAATACAAGGAACATGACCAGAGCTACATGGTCTTTGAAACCGAAAGAACAGACAAGCAGAGCTTGTACCGGCGGAGTTTGGAGGTGAACACCGTTATGTCGGTTGTTCCGAAGCTGATGTACTGGTCTGACCAGGCCATTGGCTGGGACAGGGCAGATCATCCCCGGATCATGCCAAACCCCGGCGGGTATGCTCTGGTGATGGATCCGACATTTGTCGGGCCGGCTAATAATGTGAGGTTCAGCAAGGTCCTCATTGACAATGGAAGTAGCATCAACATCATGTATCGGGATACGATGCAAAAGCTGGGTATCAAGGAGAATATGCTGGAGCCGAGCAAGACCACGTTCCACGGCATTGTGCTGGGACTTTCATGTGCGCCGATGGGCAAGATCCGGATGGATGTCATGTTTGGCAACCGGGACAACTGCAGGGTGGAGAACCTCATGTTTGAAGTGGTGGATCTGGAAAGCCCCTACCATGCTTTGCTGGGAAGGCCGGCACTGGCGAAGTTCATGGCCTCTACGCATGTTGCATATCTAAAGATGAAGATACCGGGGCCCAAGGGAGTGATCACCATCATTGGTGATTACAAGCGCTCGATGGCATGTGCCACGGCCGGATCAAATCTGGCCGAAACTCTGATCATTGCCGAGGAAAAGAAGAGGCTCAAGCGAGCCGTGGAGATAGCGGAGACAGTCGCGGCCGGCAAATCTATGTCGGGCATGACAAATCCCGGTGGCAGTGCTTCTTTTCAAGTGGGCAAGGAAGTCAAAAAGGTGCCTCTGGATGAAGTTTTCCCGGAGCGCCATGCCCTCATCGGGGCAAGTTTGGACCCCAAATAGGAAAGCGAGCTCATCAGCTTCCTCCGTGAGAATCGGGATATCTTTGCATGGTCTACTTCAGATCTGCAAGGTGTGCCGAGGGAGCTGGCTGAGCACGCACTGCACGTAAGGCCGGATGCTAAGCCGGTAAAGCAGCCGCTCCGGCGGAATGCGGATGATAGGAGGAAGGCAATATGGGAGGAAGTGGCCAAGCTCCTAGCCTCCGGCTTTATCAAGGAAGTACTGCATCTGGATTGGGTGTCTAATCCGGTTTTGGTGGAGAAGAAGAAGGATGAGCCCGCCATAGTAAAAGTATGGCGGATGTGTGTTGATTACACTAACTTGAACAAGGCATGTCCGAAGGATCCATTCCTGCTCCCTCAGATCGATCAAGTGATTGATTCCACAGCTGGATGTGAACTGTTATCATTCGTAGATGCATATTCTGGTTTCCACCAGATCCCTTTGTATGAGCCGGATCAAATAAAGACATCCTTTATTACCCCGTACGGGGCTTATTGCTATCTCACTATGCCGTTCGGTTTAAGAAATGTCGGCGCAACTTACCAGAGGTGTATGCAAAAATATCTGCATGACCAAATAGATAAAAATGTGCAAGTATATGTCGACGATGTCGTCATAAAAACCAAGGAGAGCAAGACTCTCATAGATGACCTCCGGGAAACCTTTGCAAACTTGAGGAGATTCCGGATGAAGTTGAATCCGGCTAAGTGTACCTTCGGTGTGCCGGCAGGCAAGTTGCTCGGTTTCCTGGTTTCCAGCCGGGGTATTGAGGTGAATCCCGGCAAGATTCGTGCCATAGAGAGAATGAAGCCGCCGATAGATTTGAAGGAAGTACAGAAGTTCACTGGGTGTCTCGCATCCCTGAGCCGTTTCATAAGCCGGCTGGGCGAGAAAGCTTTGCCGTTATATCAGTTGATGAAGAAGTCTGACACATTTGTCTGGACAACGCAAGCAGATGCAGCTTTCAAAGAACTGAAATAGATGTTGTCAACAGCGCCGGTGTTAGCATCTCCGATACCCCGGGAACCAATGTTGCTCTATATAGCGGCAACTAACAGGGTTGTCAGTGCAGTGGTGGTAGTGGAGCGAGAGGAAGGAGGCAAAACCGTGCAGCGGCCGGTATATTATCTGAGTGAAGTCCTCTCCACCTCGAAGCAAAATTACCCACACTATCAGAAGATGACGTATGGGGTCTATATGGCGGCCAAGAAACTCAAGCATTACTTCCAAGAGCATCCAATCCGGGTAGTGGCCGAGGCCCCTATCTCGGAAATCATAAGTAACAAAGATGCCAGCGGCCGGATAGCCAAATGGGCAATAGAGCTCTCACCATATACACCTCGGTATGATAAAAGGGATACAATCAAGTCCCAGGTGTTGGCTGATTTCTTCATTGATTGGGCCGAGATACAATATGAGCCACCATTGCCGGATGCAAACTATTGGAGGATGCATTTCGATGGTTCCAAGACAATACATGGCCTGGGTGCCAGCATAGTTCTCAGTTCACCCAAGAATGACCAATTGAGATATGTTCTGCAGATTCATTTTGCAGCATCAAATAATGTGGCAGAATATGAGGCACTTGTGCATGGCCTGAAGGTGTCCAAGGACATAGGAATTCGCCGGATTATGTGTTTCGGGGATTCTGACTTACTGATTCAGCAGTGTTCCGGCATATGGGATGCGCATGATGCAAACATGGGATCCTACCGTTTCCTGGTGCAGCAGTTGAGCGGTTATTTCGAAGGTTGTGAGTTCCGGCATGTTCTCCGGGCTCAGAATGAAGCAGCCGATACATTGTCCAAGTTGGGATCTTCCAGAGATGCAATCCCGCCCGGCATTTCGCTGGAGCATCTGAGGAAGCCATCAATCAAGCCCTCGCCAGAATCATCATCCATATATGTCCCGCCAAGCCCAGAGGATGCAGTTCCAATGGAGATAGATGTCGGAGCCAGGTCAGATAACCCGGGGACTGATCTCTCAGTCCCGGGGACTGGGCCGACATATGCTATAAGTGCAGTATTCCGGACCAGAAATAAAGGCAAGGGAAAGATGTACCAAGAGGTTGTGCCGGTATACCCAGGGACTGCTCCGGCATACCCGGGGACTGATCACTCAGTCCCGGGGGCTTTGCAGCCCATGGAGATCGATTATGTGTCGGCCAAAATAATGGAAATAGATCAGGCAGTATTCACTGTCAGGGAAGTGCCCTCATGGGCACGTCCTATCATGAATTTCCTGGTGGATGGCCAAGTGCCGGCGGATGAAACCGAGGCGCGCCGGGTTGCAAGGAGATCCAAAGGATATACCATCATAAACAAGGAAATATACAAAAGAAGTGCCACCGGAGTATTGCAGAGATGTGTCGAATCTGCGGAAGGCCTGGAGATGCTCCGGGAAATTCATCAGGGGGAGTGTGGTCATCACGCTTCATCCAGAGCATTGGTGGCCAAGGTATTCCGGCATGGGTTTTAATGGCCGACGGCACTGCAAGATGCAGAAGACTTGGTCCGGAAGTGCAATGGATGTCAAAGATATGCTCACTAGATTCATCAGCCGGCGTCAGCATTGAAGACTATCCCGATAACCTGGCCCTTTGCTGTTTGGGGCCTGGATATGGTCGGCGCTTTTAAGCCGGCGAGGGGAAATATGACCCATATCCTGGTCATGGTGGACAAGTTCACCAAATGGATTGAAGTAAAGCCCATAAGCAAGTGTGATGGTCACACAGCAGTGAAATTCTTGAAAGATATAATCTTGAGATATGGTGTTCCCCATGGC